>ML660200.1:46775980-47375980 GCA_007570785.1 Antilocapra americana | reverse complement strand
TTGTCAAAATTATCTGCCTTGAGTATTCTTTTTTTTTTTTTTTAACCAAGGATGAATTGTGCTGATGCATGTAATCACCCCGGTTCATGTTAGAGTTCACTTTAATAAAGTGTGATTACACCTTTTTTTTTTAAAAATATAGCTACTTTTAATAATTGTAAAGATAATTACTAAATTTGTTTCACTTATATCTCCACCCATTCCTCCATCCCCTGGATTATTTTGAAGCAAATTCCAGGTAATATATTTCATCTATAAATATCTATGTGTATTTCTAAAAGATAAGAAAAATTACCAAAAACAAATCTCAAAGATGTTGATGTCTCAGTATTATCAAGCATTTGTCTTATATCAGTATTTTTATTTCCTGATTTTCTTATAAACTAAAAAAAATTGTTTTTACTTTGTTTTAATCAGAATCCAAATAAGATCTGTATCTTTGTAATTAATTGCTATATCTTTTAGGTCTTTAATGTGGTTCTCTTCCATATCTTCTTTAAAAGTTTTTTTTTTTTTCCAACTCCAGAATGTTTACTTCTAGTTTCCCACAGTCTACATTTTTGCTGATTGTGTTTCTGTCATAATGTTTAGTTTAACACGTTTTTTGGTCCTTTATATTTTTCTGCTAATTGTTGATTACATCTAAAACATTGGTTCTCAATATCCTGGGTGTTGTTGGCGTGTAGTGGGTAGAGGTCAGTGATGTTGCTGAATGTGATACAGTGCATAGGAGGCCCCCACGGCAGAGTTATCCAGCTTCAGATGTCACTGTTGAGTGCGGCGGTTTAGAAACTCTGATCTAGAGACTTGGTCACCTTCAGTTTCAATTATTTTTCACCCAGTCTCTTTCTTTCTGTGATATTTAGGGATTGTTGATTATTACTTAGATCCATTAATGTGTTAAGAGTTTACAAAAGAGTAATATTCTTTCATGGGCTTCCCTGGTGGTTCAGTGGTAAAGAATCCACCTGCCAGTGCAGGAGACGCAGGTTTAGTCCCTGAGTCAGCAGGGTTCCTTGGAGAAGGAAATGGCAACCCACTCTAGTATGCTTACCTGAAAAATTCTATGGACAGAGGAGCCTGGTGGGCTACAATACATTGAATCACAAGAGTTGGACACAGTTTAGCGACTACACCACCACCAACCAATATTCTATCATTCCTTTTTTCTTTATTATTTGGAGTACCGGTATAGAGAAACTTCCCTTCATCAGTTATTTGGTTACCCTGAGCTATAGTTCATGCTGTAGAGGCACATTACCAGCTGATGATATTTTATATTTTATTCCAGGTTGATCTCCTATCAAGAGTTTTTGGCATTTGAATCTGTATTATGTGCTCCAGATTCCATGTTCATAGTGGCTTTCCAATTGTTTGACAAGAGTGGAAATGGAGAGGTGACATTTGGTAAGAAAAAAAAAAGATTATATAGTTAAGTGAAGTTAGTGAGGCTGGTCCAATCTTTAATTGCTAAATTTAGTAACTGCGTACAGATTGCTGCTTTATTAAGAGCTAGTCAGAAAATGAAGTTTTAATTTCCTAAAAGAATTTATGTATATAAAATTAAAATGGTTTTATTTTCTTTAAAGCATTAGACTATTGCAAAAAAAAAAAATTAAGGAACGTAGGAATGTTGTTGCTTGAACTCATTGCCTCTCTGACACTTTCACATTCCTAAAGTTGGTGGTATAAAATTACCTTTTTCTGGGCCAACCTGGGATAGAATTTTTATGAAACAGACTGAACAACATGGAGCAATCATCTCATTCTTTAAGGGGTTTCAGGGTAGAGAATTCAGAGCTTCTCTGGAGCCTCTTTGGAAAATTGCTACTGTGTCATTTTAACGCCCAAGAATGGAACTAATAGAAGGAGTTAAGGCAGGGATAGTTAGCATTCTCCGAAGCCCCATTTAAAATTTTTGATTTTAGGAAACAAGGCTAGAATATTAAAGTTGTCTTCTGAATTGGGTGTAGAAATCCATTTAAGGCATTTGGTAGGCACATCATTGAGCACACTGTGGCTGTCTCAAAAGTATACAGACTAGGATTTCTGTATATAGCTATAAATTAGTTTTTTAAAAGAGGCTTACTTCCAGAAATTAGTATGTGTTTAGTAAAAGTACCAGCTGATTTTTTCTGCAATAGGCTTTTCAATTAAAAAGTAGTGTTTTCAAGGACCTAGAGCACTCTTCCCTTTTTTTAATATTTGAATTTTTTTCATTGTGGTAAACAGTACCTAACACTAACCTTAGCATCTTAACCATTTGTAAGCGTACAGTTCAGTAGTGTTGAGTATATTCACATTGTCATGAAACACATCTCCAGAACTTTTTCATCTTGTAAAACTGAACTTGAGCCCTGTTAGCGGTGTGCACTGTGGACTGGCATCAGTTTGTGGTAGAGAGACTCCTGAAAATCTGGCTTCCCCTGAGCCATAGTGCTAAATATTTATTCACGGTCATGTTTGTTAGGAACCAAATATCCTCTTGTTAAACCCAAAGGAAGTGTCACTGCTGTGGTAAGAATGGTGAGAAAGTACAGGCATTGGGAAGGACTAGTGTTGCTTTTGCTGGCATCTTCGTGGGCACGTGTTCTCATGGCATTAATTGATTTCCTCTGCCCACTGACCCAGTTGTCTTCTGTGTAAGAACATTTTCCAAAATAAATACCTACGCAGAGCTCTTTAGGTTTCTGTGTTTGTCTTGGCATTCTCTTTTCTTTGGAGCAAGGCCTGGCCTTTTCTGCCTCCTAAAGAATGTTGACATTGCTCAGAAAAACCTAGGTTTTATAGTTTAAAACATAAAGGCTTTGTCATCTCATCATTCAGCGTTAACTTTGTGCTTCTAAGAGTGCTGCATTTTCTGTTTTCAATAGTTGGCACACATGTTCATATGTCTTCTTAATTTGGTGCACAAATGCTTGGGAAATAACTTGATATAAATATCTGTATTAGTGACGGTATACCCATACTTCTATCAGGTGTCCTTGCTTAAAAATTAGATTTCCCAAAGCCAAATTCTAACTTACTTTGTCCCTTTTACCTTGGTATTATGATTCTTTGATTGCTTTTTCCAATTTCTGTATTTTAAAAAATAAGTCACTCAAGTCGGTTTATTCAACAGACTAACAATAGAGACTCATGCCATTGTTGATTAGTGGATTAAAATGTGTAGGAAGTAGATGAATGGTTTATACACACCATATTATTTCATGCAAATGAACGCTTACAATTCTTAGACTCCAGCTTTAGCATTTTATAGATCTTTTGTTTTTCCCCTCATACTGATTTATGAGTTAAGACTTCAAGAAAATACAAATAGAATTAAAAGCAAAACGAGTCAGTTTTAGTTTTTATAGCACCTGGTGTAAACAAAACATAAAATTCCTCCAGAATCCTTCATTCTGCTGCCCCATGTTAGAGTTGGGAAAATTCTTACAGAATAAGATGAATTTGAACTCCCTTTTGATGTTGTTCCTGTGATCCCTGGCCAATTGGATGGTTCTCTTGACGGTGTTCACCTAAATTCTGGGTACCGGGACCATTCCCTTCCCTAATGCTGAGGATTCATTTTTAGACAAACCTTCTTAACTATAATGAAGAGAATCATAATGAAGGAGAGAAAAAAGCACTGAAACTGTTACAAATGCCATTTAACAGGATTTCTAAGGCCCACTCATTTCAGGCTGTATTCGACTACAGAATTTCAGCATAAGAATATAATTAACCTGGAGTTAATTTTAATAGAATTTTGGATCTGTGATAAAGGTCAGTTTTCATGTTTGTACTCACTTAATAAAAAGGATTATGCTTATATCTTTATAGATGTATGTTTAGGTAGAAGGAAAGTTTAGATCCATTCTGACTCAATCCTTTTTACCTGATGGTCTTATGTTTTCTAGTTTGGAGCTTATTTAAAGTATAGTTTTTTCCTGTGCACATCAGGAGAGAAAGCCAGGAGAGAATATTGGATGCAAAATATAATGGAATAGGAAAAGACTATTATGCCATCGGTATTATCTCTATCTCATGGACTCTGATAATTTATGTGTCCGTCTGTATATATTGTTCTCATCTATGCTTTTATTTTTTTAGATATGGCTTTTAAACACGTCAAATTGTGTACTTAAATTGTGTACATCTTTGCAAGTGTTTATATATATAGCAGTATTGAATAACATTTACTTGAATGCTGGACAAGTTTTTTTTTTTTTTTAAAGATGCTCTTGTAGGGGAGAGGACTTAGATGAAGACGTTGGTAATCCATTTCAGGATGTACAAGCTCAGGAGAGGGTTCTGAAGTTTTTAAAAGAATGAATAACATCATTAGATGTTTCTTTGGTGTTCTTTTAGTGAAACTTCTAATGCATGCTGTGGATGATTACTTAACGGCTTGTATCTCTGTTTCTGCCTGGTGGCATGCGCCTTCTACCGGCCATCGCATGACTGGTGTGTGCTAGATATAGCGTAAACCTGCCTTGCTGTCACGGTCATCCACTAGTGTACTGGGTGTTCTGCTCAGGAGAGTTGGATGGAGGTAACCAAGATAACCAGCTGTTCTCCACTGTGTTGTCAGTAGTGGCCATACCTTTGTCCTAAGTTTAAAAAAAAAGAAGCCTATTGCTTTAACAAGGATTCTAGAAAACCCAACAATACTCTTACCTATTAACTTATAAATGAATATAAAACATGCTGTGTATTCTAAATTTCCTATTAAAATCTCATCAATATTGTGTTCTAAAAGTGTCTGCTTAGGAATGGGAACTGTTGTTAGGAAACTTTTCCAGGGGCCTATCTTTATCCCCTGACTGTAGCACTCTCAAGAAGTAGGGTTTCCTTTTGATTTTATGCTGTTTGACCATCAGTGTGACTGTATAACTCTCGAAAAGTAGGGATTCCTTTTAATTTTATGCTGTTTGACCACCAATATGTATAGCAAATAAATACGTATTCCATTTGTGCCTCTAAAATACTCTTTTTCCATAAAGCGAATAATAATCAGATTGGAGTGTTTTAGGCATGACTGCTGCTGTGGTTAAAAGGTTTAGGAGATGGAAGTCTAGATATGAAAAATGTAATATTCTCTGTCAGTGGACACAAAGCTATAGACATGGTATAATATGAAATTCTAATGGTAATAAATACCTAGTTTAACTTGGTAAGAATGAGAGCTTCACTTGGGTGTTCAAATTAAATCAGTAAGAATTTTTGAGACTCAGATATTACAGAGAAGGTCACATTAATACTCAAGACTGCTAGAGCAGCTTAGAGTTTGAGGTTAAAAAAAGGATATGGTATCACTTGTTTTTATGCCATTTGGTGATAGATTGTTGAAGCATCTACCTTCTATAGTAATAGATGCTCTGTAACTGTAAACTCATTTTTCCTGAGAAATGGACCTTTACGTATATTTGGCAGCAGGACTACTGTGTGGACTGATTGTACAGTAGTCCCTTTTGGAGGTAGGTAAAGGGGTTAATAGAAATACTTTCCCCTCAGTAAAACAGAGGTCACCCCAGAAATTAACAAGCCACCTGAAGTAGGACTTAGAAGTCTGGCTTGACATGCTGTGTTGGCTGGGACTTCTACAAGCTCCTGTTGTTGATCTTTTTATTGTTGTTGTTTGTTTTCCTTTGTTTTCTTTTTCAGTCTCTTAGTTGTTCCTCTTCTTTCCCCTCAAGTTTTCTTTCTCTGAGAAACTCTTCCACAAGTCTTGCCATTGTTTTGTTCAGTTATACACAAGGATATTCATTGTTCATGGTGGGAGTCCTTTTAAAAGCCTCTCTGACTTCACTTTAAGAACTGTGCAGGTGAAACTCAGCTGTCGAGGACTCTCTTTTTTCCCCTCTGACAATAAAAATGTTTGCTCTCAAGCCTGTAAGCTGGAAGCAGTGGCTCCTGCTGGGCTGGACTCCTTGGAATCAGGATGTCGTTGGGCTGATGGTAGGTGGGCTGTGTCACAGGGCTGATGGCTTGTATACCTACAGGAGGAGTTCTCTGGCCACACCGTTGGTACAGCAGCTCCTTCCAGGCTCATTCATGGAACAGGCATGGTGGCAGTCTTGGAGAAGAGTGCCAGCCCCGGTCAGAGGTAATTTTGTACTGCAGAAAGGTGAACAAGACCAGTAGGAAGCTCCCATAAGGACCAGGGGAGGGATGAGGGTGGATAAGATGGGGAGACGCAGTGTGGGCTGCTGGGGAAATGAAAACCTCTGTTAAGACATATTTACATAATATATATGCTTCAGTGTGTTTCATTTAGTCCAATCCTCATAAGTGACTGATACAGCTAAACTGACTAATATTATAGGTCTGTGAACATTTTTATTTAATCACAGTTGTCACCATTTACCTGCCCTCCTGACAAATCATTGTGCTCCTCTCCTTGAAGCAAAGAGAACATGACAGGCTACTTTTGTATCTGACCCCGTTTCCTTTTTCAAAGGAATTATGAACCATCTCTTTTATAAGCCCATGCTCCGCAGGAAGTGAAAAAGTGGTCTTTTGTTTTCTGTATGTCAGAAAACAAATGGATTCCTATTTCCCTTGGCAATGCCAACCTGATATAAAACACTCGATCATGATCCTGTTGCCAATAAGATGTGACTCTCGTATCACTTTCATCCAAGCCAGAACTGTGGCCACTGAAATAGCACTGCTTAGAGAGCTAAAGACCTTTGTTTGCCACTGGAAAGACGGGATTCTCTCTGGGGAGAAACTTACTATATAGTTTCAGTTGGATACATTGGGTGTTTTTGAGATTATTGGTGTCCCCTTTCATGTCATACAGAGCCTGATATAACTAGATAAGAGGAGATCATTAGCACTTTGGGCTGTTGCCTCAGTATTAAGCTCTCCAGTTCTGGAGCTTTTGTACAACTTTTTTTTTTTTTTTTGATAAGCATATCCTAGTAAGAGTAAAGTGGTAATTATGAATTTGACTTTAAAACAATAGTTGTACTAATTATTTCTCTAAGCTTCCTGATTTAGCCTTAGGGAGTTGGTAGTGGAAACAGTAACAGAAAGGAAATGGGATACATCAAGAGATGCCAGAGTAGGTTTGAAAGTTTGCAACCTGTGACATGGCTAAAATAATTAAAAGTGTCTGGCAGTAGTTAATAAACCATAGCACATAATAATGGTCATAATGAAACCATATGCAAAACTGTCAGCTGACCACTTTGGGAGAAGTGGGAAATGTTTAAACAAATACTCATGGAAAATGACACTTCTATATTTGGAGAAATTAATATGAGTAATTTAAGCCATCAGTTTAATTCTTTCAAAGGTATTGTAAGATCTTATTTAAAGGTTGCTAAGAAGTTTACTAAATAGGATTTTAGTTAAAAGTTTTTATTATAGTGCTATTTTTTTCTGAATGTAAATTACACATTGTAATTTTGGTTTATAAATGTCCTTTTTGTGATAGAAAAAGCAATTTTTATGGTTCATTAGATTTTCATAAGTTTGAAAGATTTTGAGTCTGGTTTTATTTGATATAGTTTCAGATGAAATTCTGGTATTTTCCAATCATACAAAGGGAATTCAGTTTTATTCTGCTATTATATAAAACTTAGGTGGCAGTAAGTATATTTCTTATCAAGCAGTTGAGTTTTGAGAGTTGTGATCTTTAAGTAAAGGTTATAAAATAACTTATTCCCTTTAATAATTTATCTTAATGTAATTAAGTTATCCTAATATGCTTTACATCAATTTCTTCATATTCCCTTAGTTTAATACTTAAAATAAGAAACCAAATTAATTTGGAAAGAGAAGCAGGTAGGAGGATCCTAAAAAAAATCTTTGCTAAACTGCCATAATATTTTTAGCTCATAAGAGTTTTCTTCCATCCTTGTTATTTTACTAATTTCATATACTTTAACATATTTTACAACTTGTTGAAGTCTCACACTGAGTTGAGGGTAATCCTCTCTGTTGCTTAGGATCCCATAACTTGCTACTGCATTAATTCTTTGCTTTCAGAAACTAAAGCTCATATCTTTGATTTGTGTTTATGGAAGATGAAAATACTTGACATGATTTGAAAACTCTGAAATACTGTTGCTATTTAGGCCAGAAATAGATGCTACATTCCATTTGAAAGAAAAGATGAGAATCCCATCTCCCCAGTGACATCCAATGCCGCCTTCCAACTGACCGATCGCTGTGACCTATTCAGAGCTGTCGTGTTGAGTCCAGACTGGTAGGATTTCCAGTTCAGGATTCTTACACTTCCCCTACTTCCCCACCATAGCAATGCTTTGATCAAAAAAAAGTATATTAAAGCTAAAGGGAATCCATTAAACCATTTACAATGTGAGATTTTTATGTTTAGAGAATTTTCAGAAATTAGATAAAATAGTGTAGTTGGAGATTATAAAACATTAAGCTTATATTTACTAATTCTTAATATAACTGATAGCTAGCTATAGATAGTAAACCCTTTCGCTAATATAATTGGCTTAAATTTGAAAATAATTTTGTTCTTAAGACATCAGTAAAAGAGGCTTCCTGCTTTGTTAACTTTGTTAATGATTTTTTTTTTTTTGGCATGAGCTTCTAAATTAGTCTATCCAGTCTATGCTTGTTAAAGTACCAGTCATTTGTGAATTGACTTTTCTAGTAAGTGTAAAACTGTGTAAGAAAGTGAGTGCATGAAGGCAAGCTGTCAGAGGGTTTTGGTTGTATATTACATGGTGTGACTGGTTCCTATCTAAAAGTTAGTATACTGTGTTTAGTCCTTCTTTATTTAAAAGTGAATCACTAATTTCACTTATCTTAAAATATTTTAATAGCTGAGACTAATAATCATGGTTTTTACCGGGATTTTGAAGCTTTGTGTCAAGACCATATTTTTGACAATATCAGAAGCTTTTAATAAGGTGCTTGCTGCTGAGCTAATGATATGCTTTGGGTAGTATTTCTTATACCTATCTTCAATAGATATATTCAGGCTAGTGTGAATGTAATAATCAAGCCTCAATCAAGCCATACTTAGTATGACAAATATTGCATTATACCGTAATTTAGGTATTCATGCTTCTGATAAAGGGCTTAATTCGACTCTTTGAGGAACCGGGAAAACACTATTGATTTTATACTGGAATGCAAAGTAGCAGCCATTTATAGTGCAAGCTATAAATCACTTCCTAATTAAAATTAAATCAAGAGAAATTAAGAATCTCATGGCCTTATATGTAATGGTACACAATCTTAACTGTAAAATTATATTTTGTATCAATTGTGTTCCTGTGCATGGGTTTCTGGGCACAAAAATTTTTGCAGCTAATCTTAATAGAAGCAGATAATATTGACTTTTAAAATTTCTAATTTCTTTCTGTAGGAACATTGCAGTGGACTAAACTACCTATTCCAGATATAATTTATTTATTTTTATTTTCCTTTTCAAGAAAATGTCAAAGAAATTTTTGGACAGACTACTATTCATCATCATATCCCTTTTAATTGGGACTGTGAATTTATCCGGCTACATTTTGGGCATAATCGGAAGAAGCACCTTAACTACACAGAATTCACACAGTTTCTTCAGGTGAGCTTAGTTTTTCATTACCAATGTAAATATATAACATTCCATCTCCCTCCATTTTAGTTTTATTAGGCTTATTGCAAAAAAATAGCAACTGTCTGTGGAATTTTAACCTCATTTTTCATTTCCCACTCCCAGAGGCAATTTATTAAAATTCTTATAATTGTTTCTTTCCTTCAGTGTTTACTTTCATAGCTTTAAATAATAAACATTATTTAAATGTTTTGAAGTGCTGACACTTCAGTTTTTAATTTTTCACTGTTAGATAGCTTTTAAATTTAATTTGAACTGTTGAAGATTAGCAACTAGCTCTTTCACCTTTCCCTCTCAGACATTTTCTGTCCCCACCCTCCATATAATTATGTCATGATTCTGCTTAGATTATCATATTTGAATCACCACAATTTTGTAAACACTGTGTATGACTAAAATGATTACTTTTGCTAGAGACTGTAGTTTTTGTTGGTTCATTTTCTGTGTGTTAATGCTAATTCATTTGCAGACTCTGCCTCAGTTATTAAACTCTCATTTTTAATATGTTTAAAACAGAGTGTTTGATCAGTTTTGTTCTCTCATAGCAATCCAGGAGCTTTCTTTTAAAAAAAATTTTGAGGTAAAATTCACTTAACATTAAATTAGCCATGTGAAAGTGCACAATTTAATGGTATTTAGTACATTCACCAGCTCTAATTCCAAAACCTTTTCATTACTCCAAAAGAAACCCGTGTACCGAAGACGCAGTCACACTCCCTTCTTGCCTCTCCTCAGCTTGTGAAGCCACCAGCTTACTTTCTGTCTCTGTGGAGTTACTTATTCTGGATGTTTCATATAAATGGAATTATACGATATGAATTCTTATGTCTGGCTTTATCTTAGCATAGTGTTTTCAAGGATTACCTATGTGTAGCGTATACTAGTACTTCATTCTTTTTGTGGCTGAATAACATTCCATTGTATGGGTATATCATATCTTGTCTTTATCTACTCATTAATTCATGGGCCTTTCGGCTCGGCTGTTGTGAATACTGCTGCTGTGAACATTGGTGTACATGTATTTGTTAGAATACCTGTTTTCGAATCTTTTGAGTATATCTCTAAGGTGTGGGATTATTGGATCATATGATAATTTTAACTTTTTGAGGAACTACCAGACAGTTTTCCACAGCCCCTGCACCACTTTTCTGGAACTTGCTGATACCCGACTTTGTACTTATTACATAACCATCAGCTTGTCTCCCTTCACCTTCACGCTTGGGAGTCCATTTGCCTTTCTGTTATGTTGAACCCTCCATTTGCTGGATTTCATCTTTTCATTTGCTATGATTCTTTCCCCTTTTTTTGGTAGAATACTTACTGCAAGGGCTTCCTAAGGAAAGTAAAATAATTCTTTTGTGAGACTTTATATCTGAAAACTTCTGCTCTATCATTACATTTAGTTTGGCTGGGTGTAGAATTTTAGTAGGAATTCATTTTCCATCTAATTTGAAAGTAAATCTCTCTTTTTTCCCTAACATCCAGTGTTGCCATTGAGCAATTAATTATCATTTTAATTTTTGGTTCTCTTTTGACATCCCCCCCCCACTCTAGAGGGTTTTAAGATTTTTTTATTTTCAGTGTTTCGAAATTTCTGATGATGTACCTTGATGCGAGTTTATTTTTATTCGTTGTGTTGGACATTTAAGGGCTCTTTTAATTTGAAAGCTTGTGTACTTCAATTCTTGAAAATATTCTTCTATTTTTTTCCTTGTCTTGAACTAGTAAATATAATAAGTGTATCATCCTTTAGTTTTTCTTTCTTTCCTGAATCTTCTATTAAGTTGTTTTTATTATATTTCTAATTTTTAGGAGTTCTGTTTGGTTTCCTAATATTCCTTTTAAAATACTGTATTGTTCTTCTTTCATGAATGTACTATTTTCTCTCACTTCTCCAAAAATTTTATAGACAGGTGTTTTGTTTTTAAATTTTCTTCTTCTTGAAATCTGCCTTTTTCCTTCCAGTTACTTCATTTCTTTTCGTTTGGATCTCCGTTTTTCATGTTAGTAGCTCTTCTTCCAAGTCTGATGATTCTGAGTCCTCTGCTCATATTAAAATTAAGACTGAGGCTTATTGGGAGCTTTGGGTTCATGTACCTTACTGTAAAGTTCTCTGGGTGGGTGGTCTTATTGGGGACCCTCTAGTTCAGGTCTTTTATTTTAGACAGGGGGATCAGAATAATCCTTTGGCTTCCCATCTGAAGTTTTAGACCTGGCTTTTCATATTCTGGTCGCTGAGTGAGACAAGAGGCTTACAGGTCTCAGTATTCAGTATGGAGGTGGTATGTGTGCTCAGTCATGTCCGACTTTTTGCAACCTTATGAACTGTAGCCTGCCAAGCTCCTCTGTCCATGAATTTTCCAGGTAAGAATACTGGAGTGGGTTGCCCTTTCCTCCTCCCGTCAAAGTGGACTTTCGTTTATTTTCCTCCTTTCATCTGTGCCTTGTCTCTCTTAGTCCAGAAATCTTCTGTTAAAACTCACGTAGTTGCCTGCCAGGGTTGGGAAAGGGCCAGAGGCCTGGCTGTGGTGGAGTATGGCAGGCAGCTAACTGCTTTATAAACAAACTTCCATCTAAACTTCCTATTCTCAGTGCCACCTTCACCATCACCTAGGGGTACTGGTACAGCCAATTCATGAGTCTTTGGCAGATTGTGTTATGTACACTGGATTGCTTATTTTGCTTTTCTAGTTTTCTTGGGCCTTCTAAGCCAGTTATCATTTACCTCTTTGTGCTTTAATCTTAAAAATGTAGTTCCTATCTTCTTTTTTTGTTCTTTTTGTCTTTGAGCTGCTGTTTTGTTTTTCATTCTTTACTGTGATTTTTGGTGAGGAGTAGAGTTTTGAAAGACAGAACTAAATGTATGAGTTCAGTCTCATTCAAAGCCACAGTATTTCTGAAGCTCTGCTATTTTTATCTCATAGTTAAATGAGATGCATTTCTAGGAACACAAGATCTTTAGCTTTCATATAACTTCCTTTATTTACCTTTCCCCTCAGTTCCTTTTCCTGCCCTTTCAGTCTAGAAGCAGATTTATTTTCTTTTATTTATTAGAATATTTTTATCTCTTTAGAATATCTTTATCTTTTATAAGTCCAAAGTTTTGTTTTTCTTCATTAGGGTGATCACATTATCTATTCTACATATCTATTCTATGTTTTGATTATACTACATAAATAGAGAGCTTATGTGCAGAACTTTTTTTCTTTAGTTGCTTCTTTTTGAAGGCTTTAATTTTATTTTTTTAACTTTTTATTTTGAAAGATGTCCATATTAAAAAAAAGAACCCATGTACCCATCAACCAGCTTTAACAGTTACATATTGACCAGTTATTTATTTATTTTTTTTACCTATACTTTCCACTCTGTTCCCTACTCGAGAATTTGGAAGCCAATTCCACTTACTCTATAGTTGTATTTGTAATACTTCAAATACATATATCTTTAAAAGATACAAAAGAGTCCTTCAACTGTTGACCTGATAGAAAACAGACAATCTACTCTTCTGACATTAGTCTTGCAATGAGGATTCTGCTTTGTCTTTAACATAAAGGTGCACATTTTCTTCAGTACTGCGTGTCATTAGTAAGGCTTAATCATGCCCATGGTTGCCGTTGGATATTTCTGAGAGGTTAAGATGCGTGCATGGAGAAGACAAAGGTATAACAAAGGCATAAGTCAGGAGCAAATAAGCAGGAGTGAGGAAGAGAAAGCCTGTATAAGATTGAGTAGATGTGTGTCTGCTTCTGATGCTGCTCAGGAATATGCTTTCCTTGGGGAATGCTTTCAACCATATTTTAAGGCTGAAATAGAGATTAAAAATGCCTGCTTCATTTGAAGGATGATGTGGTTAGAACTGAGTGATAAAAATATGAAAGTGGGTTAGGGAGAAGGACTAACACAGAAGAGGAAAAAATTTACAAATTGGAGATTGAACAACATGCTCCTAAATAGTGGTTCAGAGATGGAATCAAAAGGAAAGTAAAAAAAATATCTTGAGACAAATGAATGGAAACACAGCATACCAAAGCATTCATTCTTTGGTGCTTAGTAAAAGCAGGTCTAAGAGGGAAGGTTATAGTGATAAATACCTACATTACAAAAAAATAAAAATAAAAATCTCAGTCTACCTTTGTACTTCAAGGAACTGGAAAGAGGATAAGCTCAAAGTCAGAAGTAATTAACAAAGATCAAAGCAGAAATAAATGAAATAGAGACTAGAAAGACAATAGGAAAGACCAATGAAACCAAGAATGGGTTTTTTTAAAAAGTAAAATTGACAAACATTTAGCTACACTAAGAAAAAAAGAAGACTGAAATAAAAACAGAAAGAGGAGACTGATTACAACTGATAAAGTTCATAAGAAACTACTATAAACAGTTATACACCAACAAATGAGATAATCTAGAAGAAATGGATGAATTCCTAGAAATACGCAACCTACCTCCATTTCATGAAGAAATGGAAAATCTAAACAGACCAGTTACTAGCAAGGACATTGAATTAGTAAATAAAAACCTCTCAATAGAGATAAGTCCAGGACCAGATGGCTTCACTGTTGTTGTTGTTCAGTTGCTCAGTTGTGTTCAACTCTTTGTGACCCCATGGACTGCAACACACCAGGCTTCTCTGTCCTTCACCATCTCCCGGAGTTTGCTCAAATTCATGTCCATTGAGTTGATGATGCCATCCAACCATCTCATCCTCTATTGCCACCTTCTCTTCCTGCCCTCAGTCTTTCCCGGAATCATGGTCTTTTCTAGTGAATTGGCCCTTTATATCAGGTGGCCAAAATATTGGAGCTTCAGCTTTACATCAGTTCTTCCAGTGAATGTTCAGGGTTGATTTCCTTTAGGGTTGACTGGTTTGATCTCCTTGCTGTCCAAAGGACCCTCAAGAGTCTCCTCTAGCACCCACTAGAGGAAATCATTCATTCTTTGGTGCTTAGCCTTCCTTATGGCCCAACTCTCACATTTGTACATGCTTACTGGAAAAACCATAGCTTTGACTATAGGGCCCTTTGTTGGCAAAGTGTTGTCTCTGCTTTTTAATATACTGTCTAGGTTTGTCATAGCTTTTCTTCTAGGGAGCAAGCATCTTTTAATTCCGTGGCTGCAGTCACAATCTGCAGTTATTTTGGCTTCACTGATGAATACTGCCAAACTTTTTAAGAAGAATTAATACCAATCCTTTTCAAACTCTTCCAAAAAACAGAGGAGAGTGCGTTTCTTCCAAATTCATTGTACAAGATCAGTATTACCCTGATACCAAAGCCAGACAAGGGCACTATAAGAAAAGAACAGGCCAGTATCCCTGATAAAGATAGATGGACATATCCTCAACAAAATATTAGTGAACTGAATTCAGTAGTAGACTAAAAGGATCATAATGAAGTGGAACTTACTCCTGAGATATAAGGATGGTTCAACATATGCTAATCGTTAAATATGATAGACTTTATTAACAAAATGAAGGATAAAAATCATGATCATTTCAATATAGATGCAGAAAAAGCATTTGACAAAATTCAAGATCCTTTCATGGTTAAAAACTCAAATTAGATGTAGATGGAATATACTGACATAATAAAGGCTGTAGATGACAAGTCTGCAGTTAACATCACACTCAATAGTTAAAAGCTGAAAGTTTTTCCTCTAAGATCAGGAACAAGTCAAGGATGTCCACTATTATCACTATTATTCAAAAGGTAATGGAAGGACTTCCCTGATGATCCAGTGGTAAAGAATCTGCCTACCAATGCAGGGGACATGCGTTTGATTCTTGGTCCAGGAAGATTCCACATGCCACCAGGCAACTAAGCCCACAACTACTGAAACCTACGTGCCCTAGAGCCGTGCTCCATGACAAGAGAAGCCACCACAGTGAGAAGCCCGGAGACGCAACTAGAGAAGGCCCGTGCATGGCAATGAAGATCCAGTGTAGCCAAAAATAAATTAAGAACAATTTTAAAAACAAGGGAATGGAAGTCATAACCAGAGCAATTAGACAAGGAAAAGAAATAAAAGGCATCCAAGTTGGAAAAGAAAAATTAAAGTTGTCCTTGCTTGCAGAGGACATAATATATGTAGACTACCCTAAAGATTTTATGCTTACACAAAATACTGTTAGAACTAATAAATAATTTCAGGAAAATTGTCAGATAGAAAATTAGTATACAAAACTGAATGGCATTTCTGTACACCAGCAACAAACTATTTTTTAAAAAAGTAAGTTAAGAAGATAGTCTCAAAATAATACGAAAAAGAAGGAAACCAGAATAAATTTAAGTGAAAGATCTGGAAACTATAAGATGTTGATGAAAGAAATTGAAGACATAAATGAAAAGATTTTATGTTCATGGATTGAGAAATTAATATTGTTAAAATATCCATAACACTCAAAATGATTTATGGACTCAGTGCAATCCCTATCAAAATTCCAGCACCGTTTTTCACAGAAATGGAAAAAAATAATCCTCAAATTTGTATGGAACCACTCACAAAAAAACAAAACCCAAATATCCAAGTCTATCTTGAGAAAGAACAAAGCTGCAGGAGTGACACTTCCTGAATTCAAACTATGTTGTAAAGGTATAGCATTCAAAATAGTATGATATTGTCATAAAACAGACCCACAGATCAATGGAGCAGAATAGAGAGCCCAGAAATAAACCCATGTATACATGGAGAAAGGGTAGTCTCTTTAATAAATGGTGTTGGGGAAACGGGACTCCTATCTTAAACCATTCACAAAAGCCAACTCAAAATGGATTAAAAACTTGAATGTAAGACCTGAAACTTTAAACTCCTAGAAGAAAACATGGAGAGTAAGCTCCTTGACATCCATCTTGGCAATGATTTTTTTGAATTTGACACCACAAGCAAAGGCAACAAAAGGAAAAATAAACAAGTAGGACTGCATCAAACTGAAAAAGCTGCTCAGCAAAGAAAACCAACAACAAAATGAAACGTTAAGCTTTGGAATGGGAGAAAATATTTTCAAACTATATATCTTATAAAGGATTCATATCCAAAAAATACAAGGAACTCATTCAGCTCAGTAGTAGAACAAAGCAAACACCCTCAAATGTAATTACGAAATGGACAAGGGACCAGAATAAACATTTTTCCAAAGAAGACATACAGATCACCAACAGATATAAGAAAACTTGCTTAGCATTGCCAATCAGGGACATGTGAATCAAAACCACAGTGAAATATCACCTCACACTTCCTGCATCGTCTGTTCTTAAAAAGACCAGAGAAGACAAATATCGTCAAGGATGTGGAGGAAAGGGAACCTGTGTACCCTATTAATGGGAAAAGTAAACTGGAACAGCCACCATGGAAAACAATACGGGAGTTTCTCAAGGAGTTAAAAGAGCTACTGTGATCCAGCAATCCTACTTCTGAGTGTGTATCCAACGGAAACAAAATCATCATCTCAAAGAGACTCTCTGTATTCTTGTTTATTGCAGTATTATCATAGTAGCCAAGGTATAGACACAAGTGTCCATTGACAAAGGAATGGTTAAAGAGAATGTAGCAAGTATGTGTGTGCACACACAGACGCATATCATTCCACGTTTATGCAATGGGATTCTATTCAACAACAACAGAAAAGGAAATCCTGTCATTTGCAACTACATGGATGAACTTGGAAGGCATTCTACTAAGTAACATAAGCCAGATGCAGAAAGACAAATCCTTCCTGGTATCACTTAAAAAATAAAACATTGTACATGTAGAAATAGAGTAGAATAATGATTATTGGAGGGGGTAGGAGAAATAGGAAGAGTCTGGAAAGAGGGCATGAATTTTATTATAAGATGGATAAAATCTGAAGATCTAATGTATAACATGGTGATGAAAATATTGTATAATTGAAATTTGCTAAGAGTAGAACTTAAGTGTTCTCGTCAAAAAAAAAAAAGTATGTGGAGTGATGGATGTGTTAGTTAACTCAATGGTAGGAGTCTTTGCACAATGTATACATATATCAAATCATAACGTTGTGCATATTTTAATACAATTGTATTTGTCAATTATACTTTAATAAGGTGGAATTTAAAAAGTAGAAGGGGTGGAAAAGAACACTGCTTTGTCAAATCATGTGTGGGCTTAGTCGCTCAGTTGTGCCTGACTGTCTGCAGCCCCATGAACTATAACCTGCAAGGCTCCTCTGTCCATGGAATTTTCCAGGCAAGAATACTGTAGTGGGTTGCCGTTTCCTGCTTCCGGGGATTGTCCTGACAGGGATCGAAGCTGCATCTCTTGAGTCTTCAAGGTTGGCTAGTGGTTTTTTTTTTTTTTTTACCACTAGTGCCACATGGAAGTCCTTGTTAAATCATGCTGGTTGTTTATTTTGTACTCTATCTTTGATATATTTTTACCAGTTGATTTTTAGTTGCTCTGCTTCTGTTGGTCTTTTCAAGAAAATCCCCAAATGTGTGTGATGATATTAACTTTAGTAGATTTGGTAGATTTGATAAACTTGTCTCTAGTTTATCAGCCTGCTAAGAAAATACTTAAAAATTTGTTTTATTGTTAAATATCATACTACTATGGACAAATTTATATGTATGTTTTATACACATATAAAACAAGTGTATAGTTTAATGAATTATGAGTCAAACCGTCTTTCAACCACTGTTGAGATACAGAAAAATATAATTAGTAAAATGGCAAAACTTCTATCAGAAGCTATTTTAAATATCAGAAAAGGGTAAAGCAACACTGATGTGTAGGCTTTTATAAATGAATGACAATGCTAATTGCAATGTTTAATATACATTCTGTGAATAATATTTATATATTTAGATAGGAATATTGTTTCCAAGGGCTTCCCTGGTGGCTCAGACTGAATCCATAGGGAAGATACCCTGGAAAAGGAACTGGCAACCCACTCTAGTGTTCTTGCTTGGAGGATTCCATGGACAGAGGACCTGGAGCACTACAGTCCATGGGGACACAGAGTCGGACACAGCTGAACAACTCACTTTCATTATTTCCAGAGTTGCAAATAGTGTGAAAATGGCATCTAATAGCGCTATTACGATGTTGTGATAACAGATTTATTTGGATTATGTCATATGTCCTAGGAAAGAAATGCTCTAATTTTGACTGTTAAATAGTCCTTAGGGCATTACTTGCACTTAAAAAATTTATTTAATTAATTTATTTTTGGCTGTGCAGGGGCTTTCTCTGGTTGTGACGAGTGGGGGCTTCTCTTGTTGGAGAGCATGGTATCTAGGGTGCGTGGGCTCAGTAGTTATGGCACACGGGCCTAGCTGCCCCACAGCATGTGGGACCTTCCTGGATCAGGTATCAAACCTGCATACCCTGACTTTGGCAGGTGGATTGTTAACCACTGGGCCACCAGGGAAGTCCACTTTTTTTTTTTTTAATTGATATCACCTACTACAAAGTTTGGCTGCCCAATAGTTGAAAAGTTCCGAAATCTTCTGGATTGTTCTACAGTTTGTGGGTATCACTCAAAGCCACATAGAGTGATAGATGAACAGTGTTTATGCAGTTTGTTATTCATAACTTTCATATTAGAATTTGAGCTGTGGTTGGTTGAATCTAAGGACATGAAACCCTCGGATAGGGAGAGCCACCTGTAATCTAGAAAGTGCTCTGGGATGACAAGAACTTCCTCAAGCAGGAGAGTTACTACATATTTTAAAAGCGGAACTTAAAGCGCGGAACTTAAAGCCCTGAAAAGATACTCTGTTTTCAGTAATTAAAACTTTTCAAGTAAACAAAGGTTTTTTTTTTTTTGCCCTCCCTTTTTATTGACATTCTGTGACTCACTTTTCTTCCTGAGGAATAACATGTAGTAAGTATATTTTCAGGAAAATGTGCTTTTTGAAAAGAAATGTTTTGCTGTACTTTCAGAGATGCGTATTATTCATTTTTAAAGTGAATGGATGTAGAGGAAGGATGTCCGTGCTTTTCTAAAACACATATTTGGGGCATGCTTCAGTCAGCCTAAAGCCCTGTTTCTGACTTCTCCCTCCAGGAACTACAACTGGAACATGCAAGGCAAGCCTTTGCTCTCAAAGACAAAAGCAAAAGTGGCCTGATTACTGGTCTGGATTTCAGTGACATCATGGTTACCATCCGGTCTCACATGCTTACTCCCTTCGTGGAGGAGAACTTAGTCTCAGTAAGTAAAAAGCAATGACTTCAACTTTCTCTTTCCTTAAACCTTTGAAACCATTGTCCTGGATTGCATCCCTCAGCATGTCTGTCTCTCATCTGTTGTAACTTTACTCTTAGTTGGTAGGAGGTAATCAGATGTGTGTAAGGGAGGTGTGTGTTTGTGTGTGTGTGGGGGGTGATCATGAATAGTTTTCCCTCAGATCAGCACCACAATCTTGCTCTCATATGTTTCCAAATTGTTCATTTCCATTTACAGAGTCCACCTAAAGAAAACAGGGGAGTATGTAGACAAGGGTGTGCAATTCCTTTTTCCCGAGGGCAGTACTTCTCCCAGACACTACTGCCTTCACCTTTGGCCTCTTTCCATCCCACCAGGCTCCCAAAGCCTTGCTATAAGGATGGCTCCTTCGTTTGTTGCCTGCAGGGTGCTGTTTGCTAGAGGGATCGTCACTGGCCTCTACACTGTTTTAATAACCATGGCTGTGGCAGAAGGTATGGAGGAAATATGTGGGCATCAGCCTCTGTGGCTCACTCCTCTCTCTGCCCCTCCACCTGTGCATTCAGTCTGCTTGGACCAGACAGTTTTTTGTTCTCTAAACTGCTAAACTCTGTAAAGTAAGCATCTGGGCCAATAGCAAACTGATGTCATCCACTTCCTCACAAAGAATGGCGAAACTGTCCTCACTTACCAGTTTTCTTGTTCCTGTATTGTACTTAAATGTACAAGTTTTTGATTGCTGCTTGTTTTAAATGGAGGGAAGCCAATGAGTACTTTTGTTGTCTCAGCTGAAGATCATTATCCCTGATTTAGACCAGGGTAGAAAGATCAACTTCTGTTCTTTTTCTTCGGTGAATTTGAACATGGAGCATGTCACTTTCTCCTACACGTTTCACCTCCTTGACACCCATCTCCCACTCCCCTACCCTCACCTCATACCCTAGCCAAAAACATGAAAGAAGGAAGAAAAGAAAGTAAGGGAGAGAGGGAGGAGAGAAGAAAAGAAAATCCTAGAGAGAAGGACTCAGTACCTTGGGGTGAGGGGACCCGTTTAATGTTTTCCAGTTGGATTAGATAGACCTGTTACAGCTTCAGTTTTACCAAATGCCACCTCAAATTCTGGAGGAAATTAATTAAATAATTAGAATCTTTGAATCTAGCTTTTTGGGTCACTGGTATCCAAATTCAGGCTAATACAAATATCACATATATTTGGGTTAAGGCTTGTGTGTGAGAGATAGGGGTGGGAACATATGCCCATCATTACCTATACTGTCCTTAATATAAATCTTTTTTTTTTTTGTCCTTAATATAAATCTTTATGATTAAGGTTGTCACACTGTCATTTCCATAAGTATCTGAGTTTTTAATAGAGAATGTTTTTAATCATCTGTATTCCTCTGACTCTTGGCTTAGAAATTAAACATTTGCAAGCTACTAAAAATATTCTCTTTTGAGTTTATGTCCAAATGTTGGATAGAGGGAGAAGTTACCTTCTACCCTGCAGAGTAGGGTAGGCTGTATTGTCCCCCTTTTTCCCCAGGCATGAGAGAGCCTCTTTAGCACTACTCCACTAAAGACATATTTATAGCAAGTAAATCCTCCCTAAATTTTTTCTACATCTCTTTGGAGTTTTTTGGTAGTTTTACATTTTGTCATAAAGATTCAGAGCTCAGCACAGACCATTCTGTATGTTAATTATAACAAGGAGCTTAAAAAGAAAAGATTAGTAAAGTTGATAAAGTGAAATAGTCTTAAAATTTTAAGTTACCACTGGTTTTTGTATATGGGTGTGAAAAAAAAAGCAAGTTTAAAAAAATGTTTCTTATATTGCATGTTGAGGTTTGGGTTATCCAGAAATAGCAGGAGTTTCATAGTTGAAGGTCTTGAAACTCCTGTTTAAATAATCATTGGTTTTGATCTGTGATAATTATATTTGTTGTTTTTGACCTTATAGGTAGATGAACCATGAAGTCCAACTTCCAGATGTTGCTTTCTTCCTTAACACCTAAATTACATAGACTTTCCTGAGGGCTTGAAATGTACTGACAGTGTTTCAGCATGATACCTTCCTTATGTTTATGGACTGGTTGTTGATCATTTTAGTAATGAAGACTTCTTTGGTTCTTCTTTGAGCAAGTTCAGTGTCCATAAATGTGTTTTTGTTTGTCTGTTTAACTATCTGTGTTGTCATTTCCTAGGCAGCCGGAGGAAGTATCTCACATCAGGTTAGCTTCTCATACTTCAATGCATTTAACTCCTTACTGAATAACATGGAGCTTGTTCGTAAGATATATAGCACTCTAGCTGGCACAAGGAAAGATGTTGAAGTCACAAAGGGTAAGATTTTTTAAAATACATATTGATTCGAATCTCAGCATTTTCACTTTTCTTTATCTAGGGCGAGGGGTTGATCTAGGTTTACTACTGTGAAGCCACATCTAGAAAGTATGTTACCATGTGTGTGTATTTCGCTGGGACCATCATGGTCTCCAAAAATCCAGTTGGATTTAATGGGATGCTGAGGTCAGGAGTGGAAAAGTGGCTTTGACAGTTTTAAAAAGAACCTTGGCCCAGGCTGTCAAACAGGTCAGTGGCAAAGGTTTCTTTGTATGAGGAAGGAGTGGCCACAGAAAGATGGGCAGGGCTACTCCTTTTGCTGAATTGTAGTGGGATGTTTTAAGTGACTGGAGAAGAGCCAGTTCTTCTGTCTTGTAGCTCTGGAGACCAAAGCAGATAAACAAGATGAGGTTAGAGGAACCTAAAGAGATTGTTTTACCTCTCAAGTTACTTTACCTGCTTTTACGGTTTCATCATCTTAACATTTTATCTTTTGCCAGTTTTTGTACTTTTGTAGTTATTTCTATGTAGCTGAACTTAGATACTGAAATTCAGCTTTAGATTTTTAAAATAATACTAAAATGCTTTTAGCTTTCAGATAATAGTTAAGGTAGAAGTTTGTTATATGTTGAGTCTTTGAAGGCTTTTAAATATTTTCTTTTCCTTCCAGAGGAATTTGCCCAGAGTGCCATACGCTATGGACAAGTCACCCCACTAGAAATTGACATCCTGTACCAGCTTTCAGACTTATATAATGCTACGGGGTAACTATTCCAGTAATTCCTCATGATACCTTTTAGGACAGTTACTTTAACGTGAAGCAGTGGTGTTCTTTTAGTTCATTTAAACAATAGTCTGCTCAGTATATAAATTCCAACAAAAAGACACAGGCAGATATGAGAAACAGTGGGGAGGAGGAGGAGACAGATGAAGACAGAGCAAAGGTAGGAGGAAATGGAGGAAGAGAAAGGGAAAGCAAGAAGGGGAGGGGAAGAGAAGGGGAGGGAAGAAATGGAGTGAGAGGTAAAGAAGGGAATAAGGGTTGTTGAAGAGTGTGAGAGAGGGAAATGGGGAAGGAAGAATGATAGAGGAGCAGGAGAGGGAAAGGAGAAGTAAGTGAGAGACAGAAAAATTGATTTAATCTGGACTCTGTGGAGGTGGTTAGAAATTTTTAGAGATTTGTGGATATTTGCCTAAATTTATAAAATAAATTGAAGTACATGTTCAGGAATCTTATAACCTTTTTTGATTCATTCATTCATTCATTTGATTCATTTAGCATTTTCCTAAACAGTATATACCATTTTGTGTCAGAGGGTATCATTTTCTTGAAATATGTCTGTGACATTATTATCATGGTTGTCATCATAATTAAGCTTAGATGTTTTATGTTTCTTTTATAGATTGAAAAAACCCAAAGCACATAGAGAGCATTTAATTCGTGAAGTCTTAGCACAAATCCAGATGAAAAAGCTTTGTCTGTGGGCGTCCCGTAGGACCTTGGGATAGGAGACTCATGATCTACTAAGTGATCAGATTTTCTTAGTCAGCTTTAACAGTTATGTAAGTGTAGGCATATCTGAAAAACAGGTTTTAACCCTAGAACTGAAGACGAGTAGAAGTTGAGTGTACATAGATAATTTATTGCCTTCATGTTATATAATAAATTGTCAAGCTGGAGTTGATACTGGGTAAACCAGCCAGTCTTTGATGGTTGACATGAAATATCAGGCCATGCCTCATCCATCTAGAATTTACATTTGTAGTAAAGGTATTGAACATCCTTCATGAGAATAAAAGCTTGCAAAGAGTGCTTCTCAAGACTGGATCTGAAGTTACCTACTACCTGGTTCATGGAATGCACTTATTTTAAAACAGTAGTTCATTCACTTGGTTCAGAACTCAAAGAGTTTAAGAGCCTGCTGTAAAAACATCTCCCATCCACCCCTTCTTCCTTCTAAAGGCAACCAGTATCTATCACTTTTGTGTTTATCCTTCTCAAGATACTTTGCAGTTAAGCATTTAAGAGGTATGCTAAAGAAATATATTCAGTGTGTATAAACTAAACAGTGTTTACACTTTGCTTCTGAGAAGAATTATTTCTTTAGTTTTTTTAGTCTGTCTTTAAAGTCATTAAATTTGTGTCTTCTCTATTATTTATTTAGAGTCTTTTGCTTTTTGTGTGGCAAGCAAGGTCTGAAGTTTTTTTTTTCCCCTCTTACTAAAATGATCTGTGTGAATAGGGAAATACTACTTTTAAACCATAGTTCTTTTTTACCCTCTTCTTTCTGAAGAAAGACGGTCTTAGTATGAGGTATCGGTCGGTGTCTAACGGTTCTTTGTTTCCCATATTTTTGCCTGAAGGCGCTTGACTCTGGCAGATATTGAGAGAATAGCCCCACTGGCTGAAGGAGCCTTACCTTACAACCTGGCAGAACTTCAGAGACAGGTAGGAGGCATCTCATAAACATGCTAAAGAAGTATGGACATGACAGCCTGAACCTTCCGAATCTATGGAAATGAAAACATGATTTACAGAAAGACTTTACTTAGCTCAAAGATTACCTTCATAGAACTGTTACCCTCATCCTTATAGAGTATTCTTATGGGGCAGCTAGATTTATGTTTGTGTTTGTTTGGTTTTTTTTCTTTCAGCTTTTTAAGATGAGGAAAATAATAAGAGTGTAGACATACATGGGCTTGGCTTCCCTCCCCCAGAGTAGCAGTCTTTTCCTTTCATTTGTCTAGTGACATTTAAAGATTAGTGTGACATTCA
This sequence comes from Antilocapra americana, assembly GCA_007570785.1. NCBI lineage: Eukaryota > Metazoa > Chordata > Mammalia > Artiodactyla > Antilocapridae > Antilocapra > Antilocapra americana. The sequence goes on along the minus strand of ML660200.1, from coordinate 47,351,122 downwards.
CTTTGTATTATCAAACTGGTATTTACAGGGTTTTTAAAATACAAGACATTCCTCTACTGAAATGAATCTTTCACTGTAGTGTCTTATGGATTACAGCAATAACAGAGGAAAATTATGTACATAATGAACCAGAAAGAAAACCTTGATTATTATTACATTTTTGATAATACTAGTTTTTTATTTATGTTAAGAGTGATAAAATCAGTAACTTCTGAGTCCTGTAAAGTTAATGCAGCCTTATTTCTGGTTTCAGAAATACTCTCTTGGTAGGAAAATAAACTCCATGATATTACCTTGAAGAGTGGAACTGAGCAGATTTTTAAAAAATCTTGCTTTAAACTGAAACCCTATTTCTGAGTCATTTGGAAGAAGCCTCAGTTGCAGTGGTGGTCACTTAGTTTTGGGGGTGGGAATGAAGGTTATAGGAGGGCTAGTCCTTGTCTCATAGACATGAGACCTGTGTCTCTCATGATTCTTTAGAAGACTGATGCACTATGAGGCTAGGAGACGTGAGGAGGGTGAGGGGAGACGGGGGGAAAGAAGACAGGAGACGAGGGGGTGGGGGAGAGAGAGAGAGAGAGAGAAGCTACAGTGGCGTACCACGGAAAAGGCCCATGTCTATTTTGCTGCTACCACATTGATGAGTAGCCAGATGTGCTAGCAAAACATCAAGGTACCTGAGTGTGGTTCACTGTGGGAAGTTTCAGTAGCAAACCTTTCTTCTGTTTGAGCTCCATGGAATGATGATTCTGCCTCTGAAAGAAATTAGATCAGTTTTACTCTTTGTAATAATCAGGAACTTCATAGGTATTATAAGATCTTATTTAAAGGTTGCTAAGAAATTTACAAAATAGGATTTTAGTTAAAAGTTTTTATAATAGTGTTGTAGTCAGGTGAGTAAATTGAAAATGGAAACTAATTGCTTTTATATCTATATTTTATGTTAATACTTTGTTTGCTTGGGGTGTAGTAAAGCTTCCTGTAAACTAAAATATATCAGTAGCCCACTGATTTAGCCTCTTTAGTAGTAAAAAGCTCTTATTTGCTGCCTTCAAAGTTTATTTTTGTTAGAAGTTCTCAGATCCTTTAAAAAAAAAGGTGGATTTATTCCAATTCATTGATTTATAGTAAAATTTAATAAAATTATTTAAAATTTAGAGATGTGTTAAAATATTTAAAGAGCTCTTACTACATATAATTTTATATTTTATAGTACACATTTTATAAACAAGCATTTTTTCTTAAAGTTTGAAAAATTTCATTTCAAAAGGAGTTTTTTTTTAGTGTTACATGTCTGTGAATAAAGCTTTCCTTGGGGGTGTCCTTAATAATTGTTAACTGGGGAATATCTCATTTAGGTTATTAAAAACAGTGTAATGAATTAAAAAAACCCAACTCATTTCCTCCTTTTTCAGCCTTTCTGGTGCTCTTCTTATTTTACTGGCCTTTCTCGCCCCTAGCTATTTTGCTGGAGGCTGTTAATGAAGATTGCTTTTGTAATCTTTGGCGCCCTAAGTCTGCATTGCTCATAGTTCTGATTCCTTAGGAAGGTTTTGTAATTCTGCTACTGTTGGAAATTTTCTTGAAGACAGATTAGAAGATGATTTGCTTGCTTTCAGTGGCAGCACGGATGCTCAAAGCTCTTGTCAGTTACTTAGAAAATGGGCAGTGAGAGAAACCACCATTATTTCTTACTGTGTTTCTGATTGGCATCCAGGGTGGTGGTAGAGTGCCTTCTCTTCCTTTTTCCTAACTCCAGAGAACAGGTAGACATCCCGAGTGTACTTATATTGGTCCCAAAGGAGGAAGCTCAGAGCCTGTATCGTGTATTTTTCCTTTCACGTATCAGTTAGATTGGGTAGTCTTATTGCTGAGGGGTTGGGCTTCCCGGGTGGCACAGGTGAAGAATCCACCTGCCAGTGCAAGAGACGTACGAGATGTGGGTTTGGTCCTTGGGTTGGAAAGATCCCCTGGAGAAAGAAGTGGTACACCACTCCAGTATTCTTGCCTGGAAAATTCCATGGACAAAGGAACTAGAAGGCTACAGTCCATGAGCTTGCAGAGTTGGATATGACTGAATGATTGAACACACACACACACCTTGCTGAGAGTTTGGAATAAAGAAATAAAAGTGAAGATTTAAAGTCTGTTTTTTTTCCTGTAAGTCACTGTAAAAACAACACATGGAAAAAATAAAACTCAAAGCAGTCATAAATAATTTTTAGAATTTCATGGAAACAGATATATGAATATTATTTAAGAGGGATTCAAATTAATATCCCTAGTTACGGCCATTGTAAAATCTGATCATTACTGTCTTTGGGGTCTGGTATAAGTTTCTATGGACCTCAGTTTCTCTTTTAGTAAAATGAGTACCTGCAAATCTTTCTAAGAGTCCTTCAAGTTCCTGCATCCTGTAAAAATGTGAAGCAATGGATTTTTTTTCTTTTTCAAAAATTTTCACGTATCTCCCTTTTTCCTTATAACATTAAAAGCTTGATAAGGAATATAGGCTAGGATCTAAGTAGAATAATATAAAAATATGCCTAAGTTCTTACAGCAAACAAAGTAATAAACTTTCTGCAGTTTTCAGTCTAGAAAAAGCTTTTCTTAAATTATTTCAAACTTACTAATATGAAGCATTCTAAGGTAGCCATATAGACTGTAATTTTAGTGACTTGTTTTTAAAACTTCTCTAGACCGCAAAATCACAGCAGTGCTAACCATAACTATGTCCATGTTACTTCCAGAAGACACTTTTGATTCTCTTGTAGTTTTTCCTATGTTATCAAACTAGGAGTACATACTTATTTACGTTTTGTATGTAGAGTATTCCCCTATAGGAATTTTCTTGGAACCTAGACACAAAATAGGAAGAATGGCACGTTATCTCAACCTGCGAATGTTACGACAACACATGTGCATGGTGGAGGATCTCCGAGCTCAGAAATGCAAGTTACGAGAGAGGCAGAGTTTAGAACTTGGGCACTGATTAGGTAACAGCTTTCCTGTCTGAGTTTCATCGTTTATTAAGTAGAGAGGATAGTATCCATCTCACAGGATTATTGTGAGAATTACATGGGATCATGCGCTTGTACCTACTAAGTATGCAGTACATGTTAACTGCTGTTACTGTGGTGGTGGTGGTGAAATGCGAGAAGGCTATCTGAGCAAACTCCAAGTCGAACTCAAAAATAGATATGACACAACTCCTTCATTCACCCTCATCTACTTTCCTTAGAAGAATGGCAAGTGAGGAAGAATCATTTTATCTTGTGTCTTCTCCTTTATTGCCTGAAATGTTTCACTTTTTAAATTTTCGTGCTGGCTGAAATTCTATATTGTATTTTTTAAAAATTTTTGGTTGATGGATATCATATACAAAAAAAATTCCCGCCCCACACCATACCTCAAAATCTATTCCATCTGGGGTATTCTAAACTTGAAAGATAAAAGCTTAGAGAAGATAACATAGGAAATTATATTCATAATCAAAAGGTAAACAGAGATTTTTACAAACAGGGCATAAAATACTTGTCATGAAAAAAAAGAGTTGAACTTCACTAAATTTAAGAACCTTTGTTCATTAAAACATCTCACTGAAAGGGTGAGAGTACAGGCTACACAGAAGAGGAAGAGGATATCCAGTGGGGGAAGGAAGGAGGGAAGGAGGAAAGAAAGGGGGGAGAGAAAATTCCGTATCATTAGTAAACAGAAAAAAATGCGTATTTGAACTACAGTTAGATGCCACTTTATACTATCCAGATTGGCCAGAATTACATCTGACAGAGGCAAGTGTTGTTTAGGAGGTGGAGGAATGAGAACTGTCATTAACTGCTGGCATCACAACTTTGAAAATTATTTGGGAGTATCAGTTGAAGAGAGAAATGTCCTGTGGCCTGACAGTTCCTCTCCTGGGTGTAGTCCCTAACAGGAATAAGTATGTTGATTAAAAGGAACATGAAACAATGTCTGTAGCAACATTATTTGCGATATGTATCAGTAGTAGAAGGGGTAGATATGCTGCAGTATAGAGATGACCAATGAGAAAAATGGAAATTTTCGTTTGATTAAAGTGAGTTCCATGAAAGAAGGTGGGTTGCAGAGAGAAGATAATGTGACATTTTTGGACCATGAAATGCTTTGGAGATGAAAGACCACTTCTAGTCCAATATGAGAATAGGTAGACAACTTCTTTATTTTTTCTTTACTGTATATCACATAGTTACTTTTTCAACTATATGGGGTAAATTTTATCCTATGATGGACCTGCTTGGGAATATACATACTTTTTAAAAGTTTTGTTTCTATAGGAAATTATATTTAAGCTGCAGCCCACTCACACAATAAAGGTTTGGAATATAAGATGGCTTGGGTTCTCTCAGGACATTAGAATGATTTTTCCCTCTGTTTCATGTATAGCATTTCTTAGACATAGGAGTTTGTGTATTTTTCATTCTAATAGACCTTCTTTAAAACTTTGGATAGCTGCTGAGTAAATAGAAACATTATAATCCAGTTACTGATTCCTCTTTCTTTTTTTTTTTTTAACTGTTAACACCTGTCGTCTGTGATAATTTTACCATAAATTGAAGTCTGTTCTCAGAAAAGAAGAGATTGACTTTCTATACTAGATTTGTCTATTTATTAACCATTTACCTCATTTAAAGTGTTAGAATTAAATTTCATGGCAGATAGATGGGGAGACAGTGGAAACAGTGGCTGACTTTATTTTTCTGGGCTCCAGAATCACTGTGTGATTACAGCCATGAAATTAAAAGACGCTTACTCCTTGGAAGGAAAGTTATGACCAACCTAGACAGCATGTTAAAAAGCAGAGACATCACTTTGCCAACAAAGGTCCGTCTAGTCAAGGCTATGGTTTTTCCAGCAGTCATGTATGGATGTGAGAGATTGACTATAAAGAAAGTTGAGCACCAAAGAATTGGTGCTTTTGAACTGTGGTGTTGGAGAAGACTCTTGAGAGTCCCTTGGACTGCAAGGAGATCCAACCAGTCCATCCTAAAGGAGATCAGTCCTGGGTGTTCATTGGAAGGACTGAGGTTGAAGCTGAAACTCCAATACTTTGGCCACCTCATGCGAAGAGCTGATTCATTTGAAAAGACCCTAATGCTGGGAAAGATTGAGGGCAGGAGGGGAAGGGGACAACAGAGGATGAGATGGCTGGATGGCATCATCAACTTGATGGCCATGGATTTGGGTGGACTCCGGGAGTTGATGATGGACAGGGAGGCCTGGCGTGCTGCGGTTCATGGGGTCGCAAAGAGTCGGACACGACTAAGCGACTGGACTGAACAGTTTTTAACACAATTTAACCTCACTTCTTAGTCAGAAAGAAGTATATATTGTTTAGCATTAGGGAGAAATATATATATGCAAACATGGGCTTCCCTGCTGGCTCAGCAGTGAAAAATCTGCTTATAACACACGAGATGTTGGTTCGATCCCTGAGTGGGAAAGAACCCTGAGAGAAGGAAATGGCAACTCATTCTAGTATTCTTGCCTGAGAAATCCCATGGACAGAGGAGTCTGGCAGGTTACAGTCCATGGGATTGCAAGAGTCACACACGACTTAGTGATTATACCACCACGTGTATATATGTGTAGGTGTATATATATATGTATATATATAATTTTTTTTCTTCCATCTCATAGACTGTCACAGCTTTGGATTATAATCTTGTTTTGTGAGCTCAAATTCAGGTGCATTAAATTTGTAGATGTGATTTGCAGACAAAAGAATTTTATTTTCCCTAACCTTTTAAGGGGCTTCCCAGGTTGCCCTAGTGGTAAAGAACCCTCCTGCCAATGCAAGAGATATAAGAAATGTGGGTTTGATCCCTGGGTCAGGAAGATCCCCTGGAGGAGGGCATGGCAACCCACGCCAGTATTCTTGCCTGGAGAATCCCATGGACAGAGGAGCCTGGCAGACGTAATATAGTCCATAGGGTCGCAAAGAGAAACGACTAAAGTGATTTAGCACAGCACATTTCACCATTGCATGCATGCATTTTAGCTGGTATAAAGTCTAGTCTTCTCCTCCCGCCCCAACCCATGCTCAGTATAAAAAAACTTTAGCCTTTCCTTCTTTTTTTTTTTTGTTCATCAATAGTGTACCATTTGGAAGAGGCACTTCTCTTTATTGGGTTGGCATACTATGTGAAGTAGCTTGGTTTGGGCAGAGTGCTTGACTTGTTAACTGACATGATCTTGCCTTATCTAATTCTCATTTATAGGATGAGTTATGGTTAACAACAAAGTAAAAGAACTTTCTCTTCTGCATATGAGATCTTGAACCATTTCCTCATTTCCTATCATCCACATAGCTTAGAGAGCAGGTTAAAAATCGTTTAAGGTTCTCAGCTCTTATTGTGCTTTGAAAAACACTTAATTAGTCTTGTTAAATATCACCTTCATGATCATAATCGTAACCTTAAGGAAAAGAGTGCCTCTTTCCTTTGGCCCATTTGTTCACGGTGGGTGATCTTCTTAGTGCTGAGATTTTCTTTCAGCCTAAATGCTAAAAAATTCAGTACACAGTCATTAATAGAGATGACAGCTACAGTAGCATTGTACTTATGAATATTCATGAAGTGAAATCCATAGTATTAATTATGTTAATTTACATACCTGAATATAAGTGAACCATAAGTGATAGCTGAGCCTAAAAAAAAGAAACAAAAAAACCCCTTAGTAGCCATATATTGTATGCTTTTAAAAAAATAAATGCTATTTAATAAGGGTGGAGATGACATTTCTTTCAAAAGGCATTTGGGTATTTAGAGTTGAAGATATTTTTAGTTAAGGATTAAATCACAGTATAATCCTACAGTGTTCATAGGATTTTGTGGGGCTTAAAAACGTTCTTTAAAAGATGAGCATATAAAGAAAATATATGATTGAACACAGGAGAAACCTTTTATATGAATAAGGGAATTAGTGGTTATTTGATTTTTTCTTTAATTGAGGTATAGTTGACTTATAACATTATGTTAATTTCAGGTACTGAAATTACTGAACAGTGGTTCAGTATTTTTATAGATTATACTCCATTTAAAGTTATTACAAAATAATGACTGTATTTCCCTATATGAAATATCCTTTTTGCTTTATTTTATACATGGTAGTTTGTCTCTTAATCACATACTCCCCCTTTAGTTTTAGTTTTTTAAAAAATTTTATTGTACAGTTGATTCATAATATTGTGTTTAATTTCTACTGTACAGCAAAGTGACTCGGTTATACACGTATACATTCACTGTTTTTCATAGTCTTTTCTGTTTTGGTTCAAGATATTTAATATAATTCCCTCTGCTATACAGTAGGACCTTCTTGTTTATCCATCCTATGTGTAATAGTTTGCATCTGCTAATGCCAAACTCCCAATTCTTCCCTCCCCTACCCACTTGGCAACCACAGTTCTGTTCTCTATATCTGTGTGTGTGTGTTATAGATATTTCCTTTTTGTTATATTTTAGGTTCTACTTATCAGGATACCATTTGGCCCACACCCCTATCTTGCCCCTCCCCAATACTTGATTCTTATTTGGGATCATAGCTGTTTTAGTCAGTGAGTTCTAAATTCAACATATTCTTTTGAAAGGAGTCATGATTGGAAGTAATTCATATTCTATGAGAATGAGATTTATTTTCACCCAGTTTTGTGATTGAGAAACTCCAATTTCAGAAAAGTTTCATGTGTGCGTGATTAGAAATTAAAAGCATATGTGCTATAGAGGTAGTATAACAGCTATAGTGGTTATGAAAGATGTAAAAATCTAAGCTAAAATGCCATACTTTGAATTTCTTTAAAATATTTGATGTTGAACATCATCTTTGCCTCAAAGATAGATTTTTTTTTTTCTTAATGAATTGTCTTTGAAACAGCATATCAGAATTGACTGGTTAGCCTCATTGTATTCAATCAATATTTGAAAAACTGACTGAAGCATTTTCAGTTAATATAATACTTTAAAGTGACACCAAGAAGGGTTTTGCATTAATAAAGGCAAAATAAGATTTAAATTATTTTGTTTCAGTTCAGTTCAGTTGCTCAGTCGTGTCCGACTCTTTGTGACCCATGAACCGCAGCACGCCAGGCCTCCCTGTCTATTACCAACTCCCAGAGTTTACCCAAACTCATGTCCATTGATGCCATCTAATGAGATGTCATCCTCTGTCGTCCACTTGTCCTCCTGCCCTCAATCTCTCCCAGCAGGGTCTTTTCCAATGAGTCGGCTCTTCGCATGAGGTGGCCAAAGTATTGGAGTTTCAGCTTCAACATCAGTCCTTCCAATGAACACCTAGGACTGATCTCCTTTAGGATGGACTGGTTGGATCCCTTTGCAGTCCAAGGGACTCTCAAGAGTCTTTTCCAAACCACAGTTCAAAAGCATCAATTCTTCTATGCTCAGCTTTCTTTATAGTCCAACTCTCACATCCATACATGACCAATGGAAAAACCATAGCTTTGACGAGACGGACCTTTGTTGGCAAAGTAATGTCTCTCCTTTTTAATATGCTGTCTAGGTTGATCATAACTTTCGTTCCAAGGAGTAAGCGTCATGGCTGCAATCACCATCTGCAGTGATTTTGGAGCCCCCCAAAATAAAGTCAGCCACTGTTTCCACTGCTTCCCCATCTATTTGCCATGAAGTGATGGGACTGGATACCATGATCTTAGTTTTCTGAATGTTGAACTTTAAGCCAACTTTTTCACTCTCATTCTTGTATAATTTCATCTCATTATTGTATGATTTCTATTTTTGTATGTTTAGAATATATATTGTATGTAATTTAATAATATATTATTTAGATTTTTATGCATATAATCGATACAGTGAAACATACATATAACTTATAAATGAAATCATATAGTACCTGGCAGGAGAGTTCAGTTAGAAACAGTTGTTGGAGGCTGTTGACCTAGAGAATGATGGAGAAGACAGTGGGGTGACACAGGCCGTCGCTCTGCTTACTCCGCATTTCACAGTAAGACCTTTGGCAAGTCGCCTGTCCTGTCCACAGTGCGGCCATCTTACCTGTGTATGTATAGTGGACTGACTGACAAATTAGTACAGTGTGGTTGCAACTGTGGGTAGAAATTGCTGAGAGCAAGCACCCATCTGATGGTTTCACAGGGGAATTTATTTCCAGAAGACTGAAAAATATTGGACCCCCAGAAACTACCACAACATTGTAAAGCAATTTTATTCCCATAAAAAATGAAGAAAGAAAGAAAAACATTGGACCCCTTGAGGGCTACATTTGGTCACCAATCCTGGGTGCTTGGTAAAGTGCTTTCATCTTTTGGAGGACAGCAAATCTCTAAATAAAATTAGTAGTAGTGTTACAGTAATAAATGGAATGAGAAGTAATTATCTTTTTGGATGGCATGTTGTTTTTTTTACTGTTCTCTGAATGAATTAAAATTAGACTATACACAAGGTTTTGTTTAAATATTCTCTTTCCCTTTTAAAATTTCAAATAAAATATCAGTATTAAATGATTAATTGCTTACTTTTATTACAGCATATAAATCAAACATAGTGGATGGCTATGTAGTTGATTGGGCTAACTTACTAGGAGAACATGTATCCCCTACAAAATCATGATTATGTCTTATATGCAATTTTTTGCCTTTTTATTTTATTTAAGATTTATTTATTGATTTATTTTTGGCTATGCTGGGGCTTTCTCCAGTTGTAGAGAGCAAGGAACTACTCTTTGTTGGGCTTTCTCTAGTTGCAAAGCATGTGTGAGGGCTCAGTAGTTGTGGCTCAAGAGCTTAGCTGCCCTGTGGCATGTGGGATCCTCCCCATCAGGTGTTAAACCGTGTCCCCTGTGTTAGCAGGCAGATTCTTAACCCCTAGAGCACCAGAGAAGCCCTCACCTTTTAAATAATGGTTTCTTCCATATATTAAATTCAGTTTTATATGTAATGGATGTATACTTTCAGCTAATTGTATGGGCTTCCCTGATGGCTCAGATGGTAAAGAATCAACCCGCAATGCGGGAGACCTGGGTTCGATTCCTGGATTGTGAAGAACCCCTGGAGGAGGGCATGGCAACCCACTCCAGTATTCTTGCCTGGAGAATCCCCATGGACAGAGGAGCCTGGTGAGCTACAGTCCATGGAGTCATAAAGAGTCAGACACGACTGAGTGACTAAGCACACAAATTTGGTATATTGGGACAGTTGACATTTATACAATAGTGATTTTATTTGAAGTAATGGTATTTGACTAATTGCCAAATTTTCCAAGGGTTTCATATTGACTTTTCATCAAACATTACTGATTTTCCTTCTTACTATAGAATTTATTGAACCACAACACTGTGGCAAGCATAATGAGGTTTTAAAGATCTCTGCCTACAGAGATCACATTCAGGTAGTAAATATTAGTATTTAGATAGCAGATGCTTTTGTTAAAAGAAATGCTTACTGTGGTGCAAAATTTACAAACAAGATCAGAAAATCTTTCTATAGGCTGCTTCCCAAATTGTTAATAAATGTCTGGTTTTGTCATTTTTAGCTTGCTTCATTGAACGTTGAAGAGATCATACAAATGAAAGCAAATCAAAGTAGATTAGCATACTTTTTCTTTCCTTTAGCTTTTGGGCATGGAGTCCCTTTCCATTAAATTATTCTAGTGAGAGTATCTAAACTTTTTATTATGCTATGTTTTAAAAGCTCATTCAAGTTGATATTTTTCAAGTGTGTTATCATTTGTAGCTGCTATTTTTCATAATCAAAATGTTAAAGAAGACTGACACATTAATATAGACAAATTATTTCGGGTTGTTAATGCTGTGGGATACCAATGAAATAACATTCTGAATCATAATAGGATTTTCCCATTTGCTTTATTTTCAACACAGATTTTGCATTAGAACTACACATATGGCTAGAACACTGGCTCTCAACCTAAAATCATCAGCAGGATGGTTTGAAGCCTTTTAAAAACTTACAAGCCCCAGGCCTCAAGTATATCTTGAAGTCTTTCAGGTGCTCTCTTTGCATAGGTAGAATTGAGGAATACTTAGGTGTAGGAGAGCAGCTGCTCAGTAGCATAGGTGAGAAGTACTATAATTATCTAGTGGTAACCTCAGTGGTTAAGCTTCAGAGCCAGAAGTAAGGGAGCAAAGCCTCTGAACTCTCAAAACATAGCCGCTATTAAAGTTTTTCACATTAGCCCAAAAAGACCTTGCTTATGTCTAATACTGGTAGTTTTAGTTATGTGATTTCTCCAGCCTTGCTAGATGGGAGGGAAGCATCAAAACCAAACTAGAGGCTGTTGGTAAAAGAAGTTATAGCTGTCAGGCATGGGAAGATAGCGCAAACAGCTGCCTTAGATCCTGGTCCTGTGAGTGGTCGTATGATGGTCGTATGAATATGTTGACCTTCTGTCATTAGGGATGGTAGGTTATGATAGGTATTCTCTGACTGAGGAAACAAGATCGTTTTTGTACATTTTAGAAAGATTTTTCAATTTTAAGTTGATTAAAGCAAAAAAGGCATAAAGATTTTATATCTAAAATATTTATTTGCCTGAAAGATTCACTTTTGTAGAATGACAGTGTGTTCCCCAATAGTAGCTGATAAATGAGGCATTAACAGGCTTGTGAAAATGAGGCGGGGAAGCTACTGTATCTATTTGGCCAGATACGGTTTTTAAATGTTGATAGTAAAAGTATCTACTTCAGGGTCTTAAATTAACATAGCCAAATTATAGCTTTTTTCATTTGTTGCATGCTTTTCCAATTTTTTTTGATATTTTCTTCTCCCCGACAGCAATCTCATGGTTTAGGCAGGCCTATCTGGCTCCAGATTGCCGAGTCTGCTTACAGATTCACTCTGGGCTCAGTTGCTGGAGGTGAGTGACATATCTGTGCGCTGTGTCAAGCTTGTGTTCATGTAGTATCATCTCACTAGGCTGGGACAGATCAGCAAAGGTGCAGTTCATTGTTCACAGGGGTCATGAGTTCAGGGCTTCTGAAGTGTTCTTTATTTTTACCTGTGATCAGAGGACTTGTCATAGCACAGCCACGGCCCCTCTGGCTCCAGTCTGTCTTCAGGACAAAAACCTCTGAAATCATGTGAACGTCTTGGATGCGTGCTGCATTCCGCTAGTTATTAAGGTTAAAGCCAGTATGAAGAAATGGAGACTAAGACTGTTTTTTGGTGTTAGAAGTGAGGGGAGGTGGGAAATCAAGATTTGGGGTACAAATCCCAGATGCTTAAGAAGTAAAACAACCTCTTAAAGTAATTCACTTTTGCTTTTCTGCTTGTGTTTGGTGTCTTGCCTCTTTTTTCCCCCTTTCATCTTTTGTTGGTTGAAGAATATCTAGACTTGTTAGTGATTTGCTAAAATGAACCTCCCTTCTCTGCTTTTGGGCAAAATTTAAGAGGCTTTTTTTTGTTTGTTTTTTTTTCTGGCTTAAATCTTTCCATAGAATATGTGTAAAACCTGAAGTTGCTTTGTTGAGAAGAACCTAGTAGATGTGATCGAAATACTTACAATTTTTCAAAACGAGCCTGAACTGATGAAACTATTATTTTTTCTTTTCAGTCTCAGTTTTAGAAGTTGCAAAGCATGTTTTGGTTTTCAACAGTTGAAAATTTTAATACTCTAATTCATGTTATTTTAGTGCCTGAGATATTCTGAAGCCTGGCCTTTTTTTGTTTTTTTAAACTGGGTTCTGTAAGTAGGGGGAGGGTCATGTTGAGATTTGGTTCCAATATTACAGCTGTAACTAAGGACCAAAGTGCTGTAGTAAACTAAATTGTAAATTTATAGCCACTTCTGTGTACATATGTAGTTATTTTAAGGGGTAACTGGTATAATATATGGATACTTATTGGAACATATGAAGAAATATGTTATATATAATAGTTTAATGTTAAAGAAAATTGAGTGTTGACTGTCTAATGTTGGTGACAACTTGAAAATTCGCTACAGTTGTTCTGTCACAGCTTTTTATGGATTTATAGATCCCAGTGGTTGCTAGCCTCTGATCCTTCAGCTGTGTATGCAAGAAAGAAAAACTGCATAAAGTCTCTTTTGTGAGGATAGATACTGTGTTCTATTTCCTATCCTCTGAGATGAAATCTGTTGTCCTTAGAGATTCTCCATTTAATTGTGCTCTCTTTTAAGCCTAAAAATGGTTTTATTTGTAGCTGTGGGAGCCACCGCAGTATATCCTATAGATCTGGTGAAGACCCGCATGCAAAACCAGCGTGGCACCGGCTCTGTTGTGGGAGAGCTGATGTACAAAAACAGCTTTGACTGTTTTAAGAAAGTCTTGCGTTATGAGGGCTTCTTTGGACTCTACCGGGGTAAGTGAATCTCAACTGCTGAAGTAAGTGAGTTTATCTCACCACAGCAGACTTGGCCTCACGCGTTATGAAAACCGGTGCGTAGCCTGTTCAGTCAGACCAGGGCTGTTTCTCTTTTTATTGTCTCCTTGTTTGTTTCCCCTTTTCACATTCTTGCTGATAACTAGCTATATTAGTCTGCAAACAAGGTCTTTATTTCTTATTTCTGCCATCCAAAGCCTGCATTTGTCCCAACATGGGTTTGCTCTTACACATTGAAGCACAGGTCTGCAGGTGAAATACGAGGATGACAGGTAAGAAACAGCTTCTTTTCTCAATGAATTATAAAGGAGAAATGACACCTCTTCTCTCTGAAAGAGAGGCCAAGCTGCCCCTTGGAGGTGAGTTTATACTCTCTATTCACTTGTTTCAGCTGAAAGAAATAGCGAATGTTTTTGTCTCTTCCAAGGAGACCATTCATAAGTCTTTGCCAGTGAGTCATCTGAAGTTTAAAAAAAAACAGAAAAGGAAAGCTTTTTGCTCCAAGTCTCATTCTTGCTCCATTCCTCCTCTTAGCTTAGAGGCACTGAGTGGAAGCAGACTGTCTTTTGCAGGGAACGTGATCACCAGCTGTAAGCTGAGCACAGTGCTGTCGGCGTCAGAGGCAGCAACCCATGTAGGATTCTCCCCACCACCGTCGGCTTTGTAGGAACTTGTTCTGTTGGGAGAGGGAGACTTTCATGTACGTGTTTTCACATTAGAATTTAGCGTTTCCTTTGGGAGGGAGATTAATTTTTTAATCCCTTTGGGCGCCACTTGGAATTCTTTGAAAAAAACTCTACATGCTCAGGTCCAGGGCGTTTATGTAATTTACTGTACTTGTTTGTTTGCACACACAGTCTCATTAATCCTGAGCTCATTCTGAGCCTGAACAAAGACTGGGCCTGAACAAAGCTTTATGCTCGTGGGACAGGAGGAGAAACACCTCTGATTGGTAATATGTGCAGATACTCAAGTGAAAATGTAGTTCTGATATACTTGAAGGAGAGGGTCAAAAGGATGTTCATTTTTGGCATTTGGTTCTGGAATCAAATTAGGCTCAAATACCCTTCCCTTGAGAAGGAATGTGATGAATTTTCTTAAGATATTTAGAACTCTAGCCTGTCTTAAATTCTAGCTGTACAACAAAATTCTAGCTGTACAACGTGCACAAAGGTCTACATTATCTAGAATGCAGATCTGTGCATGTCAGTCTTGTTTGAGACTTTATTAATCACTGCATATCTGAATTCTGTTTATATGAAACCTGAGGGTTAAGTGGTGCTAAGTGGTTTTTTTCTTTGACATCTCCAATCTTTCTTTGTTGAATAAGACTCTTTCTCCCTGTCTGGTATACTTTAAAAGAGAAGGAACCTAGATATACACGCTGCACACTTTACCTTCTCGATAGATGGATGCTTACAGAAGATTTTATTTGAGAGAGATGTCATATTATTTGGGCTCCAGTATAGCAAGTTGGGGGTAGGGGGTGAAGAAATTATTAGCTTGATTTAAGATGTGAGCGGTCCTATGAGAAACTCTTATATTGGGGGAAAGATTGTAGGAGTCCTGTATATGAACACTATGTTGAGATTGTCATCTATTGTTTAGAGCTGGTCCATTATTTTGTCAGATGATTGACAAAACTGTTGACAGATTAGCCTAAATTTCTTTATAGGCAGCAATGATAAAATGACATAAACCATCAGTACTATATTCAAATTCTATGAGCCTTACTGAGGCAAGTTGTAAAACAAATACTCATGCTGACAAGGTGGTATGGGAATCAGATTAAAAGTAATAAGGCCTGATAATCATGAGAGAAAGTTAAGACTGCCATCTGCTGATTTATTCTTTTAAATCAGCTGCTACCCATTAAAGGTGTGTGCAGATGTGTGTTTGTCACTGATAATTCAGTTTGACTGACAGTAGCCTGTATACACGATTACTTGCTGGCTCTCAACTCGTAGAAAATCACTCAGCAATATCCTCAAAGCAATATGCTCAACAGTGAGCATGCAAACACATACATAATTTCCCCTTGCCTGGGTGATTTAAAGGCTATAATATGTTTATTGTTAGCATCTTTAAAAACTGTATGCAAATATGTATTTTAACGATTTGGATAATCTGTGTGCTTTAGAAAGTTGAGCCCTGTGAATAGCTGCAGATGTTGAATTGTTTATAAATTTTTTTGTTTTGCAGCCAGCCTGGAAAATTTAACTTTCTAAGAATAATAGTTTCCTTTATTTTAGGAGAATTCTTTCGAAATGACTTACGTTTGACATATATTAGTACATAGGCGGACAGTGGGCTGTGTTTTGCTTGTAGAGCATACCCATTAATTGGTCCTTTAAGCTGCATTTTTCTTTATAGTTTTGGCTTTCTTTTAAATAAATGAGCACTAAATTCTGCATTTCTCTAAGGAGAAAATTATGGGAGTTGATTTTCTGTAATAGCCAGGCCACTGTGTGCTATTACACAGATAGCATCATTTGTGGCAGAACCTGGGTCCACTAACAGGATGCTTTCCAGAGCTTTTCCAGGCATACATCATTGGCTTCTCTAAAATGTCTATGTATGCTATTAGTATGTTGTTGGTTGTAAAGAGAGGGCATGTGGTCCTATTGTTATTGGTAGTGTTCTGGGAGTAGAGAAGATCCATGGGCTTCATTTCTTTCTCATACTATTTGAGAGGTGTTAGATAACTAGACTTTAAAGAAAGCATGCATAAGAAAAGGATTTATAGCAACAGACAGTATAACATTGTATTTGACATAAATTATTATTATATACATATGCATAGTTTTTAGGGTAATCCACTTTTCCCCATTTTCATGAAAATCCTAAGATGTTTGATGGGTAAATAATGTGGGGGAAAATGCCTTATTGGGCTTGTATGTTCATGTCTAGTACATCTGCGTTGCTAACAATTCTCTGTTTACCTAGGTCTGATACCACAACTTATAGGGGTTGCTCCAGAGAAGGCCATTAAACTGACTGTAAGTTGCTAACTCGTTGAATTTATGTCATTTGTTTAGATTATCACTAAGCCAAAAATTAAACCTGCTGCTGGGACTTCCCTGGTGGTCCAGTGGTTAACCCCACACTTTCATTGCAGGGGCCACAGGTTCAGTCCCTGGTTGGGGAACTAAGATCCCTCATGCTGTGCGGCATGGCAAAAAAATGAAAAAAACCAAACAAACCAAAACTGATGCTGCTAAGACTAGCACACTGTCGAGGCATTTGTAAAATTTCGAATTTATATGTAGACATTTGCTAATTTTAAATTTTATATGAGACAGGTATTTTGCTGACTTGGAAAACTAATAATGTACCACTAAAGGCAATGATTGGGAGTTCTGGTTAATTAATGTTGTCTTTCTAATTAGGTTAATGATTTTGTCCGGGACAAATTTACCAGGAGAGATGGCTCCATTCCACTTTTAGCAGAAATCCTTGCTGGAGGTTGTGTAAGTATTAATACTGTGATTTCTCATGATAGATATGTTCTTTTAGCTGTTTTGCACACCAGATATAATACCTGAGTGACATCCCCTTGAGCTCAAGGAATTCTAAGCAGTTGTCTCAGATTATGATTTTTTAAAATATTTTATTGCATAATCTAACTGTTTTGAGGCAGAAAAGAGTATTTTTGTCAGCTCAGTCTGGTAGAAACTCCTGAAACATTACCTTTCACACTTTTTGAAGTTCTAATTCCTTTTCTTTTTAAAAATACCACAGAAAACAGAATAGTGGGTAGAGTTACCATTTACTTTTACTGACTGGAAGAAGTGTGAGGTGACTGATTAATTGGGCCCTTTTATTTTAGGTGTAGGATTGAGTAAATCATTGTGGTATCATTACAGTTTCCCTTTTAGGGACCAGAGCAAGCAACCATAAATATGTTGAAACTCTTGACAATTCTGAACACAGAGACTCTATCTTTAAAGTGTGAGCATGACATTGGATTTTGTCCAGTTCGCAAATCTAAGTTTGCAGCTCAGCTAATTTGTGGTGTTCCTTTCACGTTTAGTAGTACCTAATTTGTTTAATCCATTTTGTCCCTGAAGCCCTTAATGACTTCCAGTTGGCTTGGCTGACAGTCTTGGCTCAGTCCTCTGCAGTTGTTTGTGGAACTGAGGTGATAAGGTCAGTGACCTTTGCAGCTTTTCATTCAGAGAAGGTGCCCTGAGGGTCAGAGGGAGAGGTGGCTCTGGATTCTTCTTCATGATACTTGTCAGCCTGGTACATACCTAGGTCCTTACCTTGCTGCAACCGAAGCTCACGGAAGAGGTGGCTTGGTGCACTCCCTTGCCTGTTTATGCGTTTGCGTCTACAGCTTTGCGTATGCCCACGGGCATGCTCAGAAAGAAGACTCATGGCTTTGGCTATCTCTCTTTTCTTCATGAAGGACAAATAATAAACATAGACTAAGACCTTTGGTAGCTCTTGCTATAGTTTCTCTTAGTCTTTACTCCAATTAGATGCTACAGTTGTTTCTCTGCAAATGTAAAGACCCATTGCAAATCATATTCTTTTTCTCAGTGGTTTTAGTTTTAATTTGGTTAAGAAATTTCCTAACTCAGTTTTGCCACAACACATGTTATACATTTGTCAGGAATCTCTCAAGTCATGTTCTCTTGTTCCATATAGATGATTATTTGTTTCCATTTGTAATATCCAGAGGTTTTTGCCCATGAAACTGACTTGTTCCCGCATTGGCTGACCTGTGACCTAAGTAGTTACATTATATTCAGGTATTTGGTTCCTTTGTTCTTCTTAAGTAAAGACCCTGTTTCTAGGTTTGAACTTTGGGGATTTCTGTTGAAGTCTGGGGTACCTCAAGGGCTGTACTGACACTCTACATTTCTTCCTTAATCATGACTCATTTCTGGAGGCTTTGATGGATTGTCTAGCTGGAAATTGACAGCATGAAAAATAGTTAGGTTGGGCTGTAGGCAGAATGATTTCATTGTCTGCAGTTCTTGACCACAAACACTCTGCTTCCCTCTTCTCTCTAAATCTCTTCATTCAGGGATAAAAGGAAATGGACAATTATCAAGTTTCCACTGATAAATTCGATCACATTATAGTGTAAGTGATTGGTGAAGCACAATCTGCTACTTCTCCCGAAAGTCTACTTATTTCAATGGAGAATAAAGCCCTAAACAAAGAAGTCCCTGTTGATAGACTCTCAGGCATTGTGGAATATAGGTATAGTCTTTTTGCTGAATGAAATCTGGTAAGCAGTCACCAGGTAAACGCTAGGAAGAGTGGCTGCCCGAGGTAGGTAGGTAGGGAGGGAGCGGGGTGTGTGAGTGTGTTGCCTAGTCATGTCTGATTCTTGGCAACTCCGTGGACTGTAGCCTGCCAAGCTCCCTGCCCCTGTGTGTGTGTTGCTTAGTCATGTCCAACTCTTTGCAACTTTGTGGACTGTGGCCCACCAACCTCCTCTGTCCATGGAATTCTCCAGACAAGAAGACTGAAGTGGGTAGCTGTTCCCTTCTCCAGGGGATCTTCCCAACCCAGGGATTGAACCTGGGTCTCCTGTGTTGCAGGCAGATTCTTTGCAATCTGAGCCACCAGGGAAGCCTGATCATAAAAACCTTAGGATCCTGGGTATGGGCAGTGATAGAGTGTGGAGTGCCCTAAGGGTGTTTGGCTAAATGCTGTCGGTGCCACCAGGCAACAGGAGTATGGTCACTCAGTTTTAAAGAGGTACTTAATGTGTTAGCCTAATGCAAGTTAATTCAGAAGAAATAGTCAATATTGACTTTATAGGTTTTTCTCTTAGCAGAAGGGTCAGCCAGGACCAGGGCCTCAGGTTCCCTACATGTGCAAGGGAAAGTCTACTGCTCTGAAAATGACTGTGCCGTCCTTTAGGCAAAATGATGTACACTCACTGGATCATGCGGTAACCAAGGAATGAAACTATTTGGTCCTTAAGCATTATGTATTCTCTTGTTTTTTGTTTTGTGATCTATTTTTAAAAGTCTGTGGTATTAGATACATGCAAAAGAGAACACATTATATAGATTAAAAGTTATAATAAAATGAGCATCCATAAACCTGCCACTCCAACTAAATATCGCTATTATCATTGATGCTGGGTTTTTTACTCTAGTACTAATCTGCTAGAATGGTAATGAGCAGTAGGGACTTTTCTTATTGGGTTGAACATTTTATAGGCATGGTCTCATTATTCTTTCCAATTGGAGTTGAAGAAAATAAAACCTGAGAGAAGATACAGCACTTAGTGAATGACAGAATTGACAGTCAAACCACTTTTGTCTCCAAATCTCTGTTAGTACATTTGTGGTATGTTTTCATTCCCTCCTTCTTTCATTTACTCATTCTCATTCAACAAGCTGTCAAGGCTGAGAATGATTTAGAGTTTCCTCCTGTGCAAGGAACCAGACTTAAGATATATTTGTATCTCATAGAAAAAGGGTAGTTCTGACCATTCTCACCAGATAAACTCAATCTTAAGTCTAATCATATTCCTCTTTGGTAATTTGAAAGTAGAATTTGTTATCGTGATTTACTTCATCTCTACATGTTACCAAAGAAAATACATGCTTATGATTATACTTCATTGTAATAGCTCCCATTTCTTGAGCATCTTGTACTAGACTGAACACTTTATAGGCATTATTTCTTTGTTATTCCCAGCTATTAATAGAGTTGAAGAAACTAAAAGCTCAGTGAAATCAAGCATTTCGTGAATGGAAAAACTGAGATTCAAACCACTTCTGTCTGTAAATATGTATTCTTTCATATTTGCTATATGTTTCTATTCATTCAGTCTTTCGTTCATTCTCGTTCATTGAATGATTGCTATGTTTAAGGAAAAGTTTTGAAATAATAGCTTTATTGAGATAGAATTCATGTGTCATGTAATTCCCCACGCATGAAGTAAACAGTTCAGTAGCTTTTAGTGTATTCATAGAGCTGTGCAATTATCACTGTAGTCAATTTTAGAACATTCTTATCCCCCAAAGAAACCACCTACCCTGTCTCTAATGATTTCACCATTTCTGGACATTTCTTATAAATGAAATCAACATATGGCCTTTTGTTTCTGGATCCTTTCACTCAGAGTAGTGTTTTCAAGGTTCATTCATGTTGTGGTATGTATCAATATTTCATGCCTTTTTATTGCTGAATAATATTTCAGCATAATAATATATAGGTAATACCTATATGTAATATATATACATAATACCTATAAATAATATATAGGTAATACCTTATTTTCTTTATCCATTCATCAGTTAAACATTTGGGTTTTTTCCACCTTTTAGCTTTATGTTTAAGTACTGCTATGAACATTCATGTAAAGGGCTTTGTGGACATATATTTTCATTTCTCTTGTATATATACTTAGGGGTAGAATGGGTAGGTTATATGGTAGCTCTTAATTAGTATTTGGAGGACCTGTGAGACCATTTTCCAAAGTAGCTGCACCGTTTTGCAGTCCTCCCAGCAATGTATGAAGGTTCTTATTTTTTCACATTCTTGCCGATACTTACTATCTGTCCTCCATAGCCATCCTAGTGGTTATGTAGTGGTATCTTCGTGTGACCTAATGACAGACACTGTTGAGCATTTTTTCTTGAATGTACTAGTATTTATATACCTTTGGAGAGCAATCTATTCAGAATATTTGGCCATTTTTAGTTGGGTTGTTTGTCTTATTATTGAATTATAGGAATTCTTTGTGTATTTAGTGTACCTTATCAGATATATGATTTCCAGATATTTTTCACTTTCTTGACTGTGTCCTTTTGCAGAATTGAACTTTGATTTTAATGAAGTCCAACTTACCTTTATTTTTTGTTGTTGTTTGTGCTTTTCATGTCATATCTAAGAAGTCATTGCTTAATCCAAGATCATAAAGGTTTATACCTTTATTTTCTCCTAGGGGTTTTATAATTTTAGATCTTAAAATTAGCTCTTTGATCTTTCACACAAATTTTTAACCTTATTTTGCAGTATTTTGCTTTCAGCAGAGGTATTACCAAATAAAGGTTTTATTTTTTATCGTCAACATCTCGTTATATTTCCTCTTAATGTTTTTATATACATGATCGTGTACCTGTACATGGACGCATGCATGCACAATATTTTTTAAACCAGGTCCAAGTTTTGCTAACTCTAACTTCCTGATTGGAAATGCAAGCAGTTCTCACTGCTTTTAAGGGCAGCAGAAAACATAGTGGAGCTTCTCACTTTGGAAATAGATACAACCTTTGGGAAAAAAATTATAAACAGTGTGCATTTTCATATTTTAAATCTTCATCATGAACATTAACCAAACTTACTTTATATTAAAGTCTTCTCAAGAAACCCTTACTAGTTCAGAATTTATGATTTAGATGTGATTGCTTGTTTTTTGTTGTTGTTGTTTCTATAACTTGAATTTTAGATTTAATAATTTCTCCACCCTTTTTTAGGTGGGGATAGGATAAGAGTGTATACATGTGGCTGCAGTTACTCAGTAAATATCTGTTATGGGTGCATATGAGTGATGTATATATAACAACAGGCTTCAAATAATTTTTCTCATTGTTCTCATAGGTAAGCCATGCTTATCAAGCTGTATGTTTTTATTTTTCATATGTAAAGTCTCTCTTTATATATGTATAAGTATATGCATATTTGTTCATACACACATTACATGTCCATATCAGACATAAATATAATTGTTTAATTATGATATCTGTTGTGTGCAGAATAATGCTATGTCAACTCAGAAATTTTCAAAATACTTTCACGTGCACTATTATTATCTCCTATAAAATGGGTAGGTGAGGAACAGAAGCTCAGAAAGTCTACTTCTCACCTCAGATCACATAGCTAATATATGTTGCAGTTTCCATGTATTCCCTAGAATTTTGATTTTAAGATCAACTCATTTTGTTCTGTAATACTGTCTTAGGAAATCAAATCAAGGCCTTGTCCATTTATTAAAATTAGTCTAGATGAGTCCATTCAACTTTGTAGTGGCTTTTCTTTTTTGAAAAATATTATATGGATGTATATTATAGTAATTTAACATATATCTGAATATATATGTTATTTAGGTATAAAATGTATAAAAAAATCTTAGATATCAGCTTAATGAGTTTTAACAATTGTATACACCCATGAAATCAGCACTGAAGAGTGAGGTGAAGAACATTTCACCCCAGGAAATTAATTCATGCCTCTTTCTAGTCAGTCATGCATCCCCTCCCCCAAGCAGCCACTGTTCTGATTTCTGTCAACAGTTTTGTTTCTTCTTGGATTTCATATCAACAGACTCATACAAAATGCTTTCTTTTATGGTTGGCCTCTTTTGCTTAATAAAGTGTTTTCAAGAGTCATCCTTGTGTGGGTATCAGTATTGGATTTTTTGTTTGTTTTAATTTTACTGAGCATTATTCCATGGTATGAATTAACTACAACTTACTTTCCATTCTTCTATTGAAGGACATTTTGGGTTGTTTTCAGTTTTTATCTATTATAAATAAGGTTGTTACAAACATTATTTAGTACCTAAGAGTAGACTAGGGTAGATGTGTATTCAGTTTATTATAAAAGAAACTGCCAGTTGGTTCTTTGACGTGGATGTATCATTTTACAGTCTCATCAGCAGTGTACAGATATTCCAGTTATTCCCCATCCTCAGAATGTTTGATATTTTTAGTCTGTTTTAGTTATTCTGGCTGGTCTGAAATGATATCTTATTGTGGTTTTAATTTGAATTTCTCTGATGCCTAAAGATATTGAGCATCCTTTCATGTGTTTATTGGCTATTTATCTATTTTGGTGAATTATTTGTTCTAGTCTTCTACCTGTTTTTATTAGGTTACTCATTGCTACTGTTGATTTGCAGGAGTTCTGTATATATCATGGATACAGTCCATTGTCAGATATACGTGTTATGAATATTCTTCCCAGTCTGTGACTTGCCTATTAATTATCTTAATGGTCTCTCTAGTAGTTTTGTGAAAGAAAAGGATTGTGTGAATTTCTTAGACATGTCCATAAACCTAAGTGGGAAAAAATTTAGTGTCTCTCTGAGTCAACAGAGAAGTCCCTTGAAAAGTCTAAAGGGACTGACCTATATATATTTTCTAATGATCTCTCTGGTTAAGTATCTGTTTTTATGTTGTTAAACTCTAGCCAGAGCACTTAGGAGTTTCCCTGGTAGCTCAGCTGATAAAGAATCTGCCTGCAATGCAGGAGACCCCAGATGGATCCCTGGATCAGGAAGAGCCCCTGGAGAAGGGATAGGCTACCCCCTCCAATTCTCTTGGGTTTTCCTGGTGGCTCAGACAGTAAGGAATCCGCCTGCAATGAGAGAGACCTGGGTTCGATCCCTGGTTTGGGAAGATCTCCTGGAGGAGGGCATGGCAACCCACTTCAGTATTCTTGCTTGGAGAATCCCCATGGGCAGAGGAGCCAGGCGGCCTCCAGTCCATGGGCTTGCAAAGATTTGGACACAACTGAGCAACTAAGCACAGCACAAAGCACTTACTTAACTGATCCCATTTACCTACTTCTAAAAGGATAAAAGTCATAAGATTCAAAATGTATATATTACTCAACGAAGGACTGATGGCCCCAGTATGCTGCAGGTGCTTCCATAGCGCCGTATGAACATACGTCCCGGAGAACCCATCCCTTCCCTTGTATCTTGCTTTCAGTCTGTGTGGTCTCTCACCTTAGTTACTGCACAGGAGCTGCGTGAGGTAGATAAAGTAGATGTTGGAATCTCTATTGTCATATTAGGAAACCAATGAATGAGAAGGTTATGACCTATCTACAAAGCTAACAACCATATAGGTCGACAGCTCTCCAAACCCAGAGTCTTTCAGTTCTTTTTTCTCCCTCTGGCCTGTGTGTGCACGTGGGCTCACACACACTCCCATATCCATGCCCGTATAGGTGGAGCAAGAGGCCCACTTGTTAGTTGGAGCATTTACTAATACTGGGAGCCCAAAGTGGTAGCTTGCCAGCTCACTAAGCCATGTCTTTCTCAGCAAGCTGAGCTTGCAGATCTCTAGAAAGAGCTGTTTGGAAATGGTCTCTTCAGCTCCCCTCCCCGGGAACCAGTGTGGTCTCAACTTTATGCTGGCATACTTAACATGAACACACCTACATATGCACACATACTAAAAGGCCACATGTGTTATGTCAGTATGTGTAATTTAATCTATTCATATCTCTGAACACCCTGGCATTTATCATCACTCCTTTTAAACTATGACTGTCTTGGACTGTTTTAGAGTGAACCATGGTGTTTGCCGTTGCTTTATAAAATAAGAATGCTTGGTTGTTGGCGTTGTGAGCCAGAGCCATTGTCTCTTTTCATCCTGCTTGAATCAAAGTGGCAACTAATTCTATGACTTTTGTTTTTATGGCTGTTTTGAATGCATATATTTTGTGTATCTGTTCAAGGAGCTGATATGGCGTTAAATTGACTTTAGATTTTCATTTGTCTCTGTAAGGGAAGACTTTATAAAATGAATTGTTCAGATTGGACATTTGGCAGTTGGAGGGAAATAGTTTCAAGCTATAAGAGACAACAGATCAAAGAGGGAAGTAAACAGGGGACTTGGTGCACGGGGGGTGTGGGTCACACAGCCGGTGGCTGGATCCCTAGCCTCTTTGTGGTCTTCGCCCCTGGGCAGGATTATGCGGGCGGGTCGAACAGGCCCAATCCTGTGTGCAGCCCCCTGGTCTCAGGCACATCAAAGGTGAGTGGTGACATCTCAGTATTACATCCTTTTCTCTTAATTTTGCTGTCAGCTTTGTCTGTTATTCACTCAGTCGTGTCCAACTCTCTGCAACCCTGTGGACTGTAGCCTACCAGGCTCATCTGTCCATGCAATTCTTCAGGCCAGAATACTGAAGTGGGTTGCCATTCCTTCCTCCAGGTGGTCTTCCTTACCCAGGGATTGAACCTGGGTCTCCTGCATTACAGGCAGATTCTTTACTGTCTGAGCCACCAGGGAAGTCACTAAACCTTTAATACCTAAGGCTGTCAGCTTTAGTTGGTTTATTTTCTCATTAAAAAATTATGCAACACAAGATGATATGGAGGTTTTTCCATTCTATTTTCTGTTGGATGTGGGTAAGCCTCATTCAAAATGAGATTTGTTCTGTCTCATTGTGTCATTTGTAATTCACTTCTGGAACAAAGAAATGACAATTTAATAACTGAAAAATGGAAGCATCTAAGTCAGTTTTAATATTAATGCTTGCATCTCTTTAAATAAACAAGTCTGAGAGGGAAGTTTAGCGGTTAGAGGTTAGAAATTAATTTTGGTGATTTGATGAGTGAAAAAAATTCACCAAAGGTATTATTGTATGAAATGGTATGCTAGTTAACACAAGTACAAGGTAGGAAAGTAGGAAGATATCAAATTACAGTGTTCGTTTACGACTACATAGCTGTGTATCATCATGTTTTAACCTGAAATTTTATTTATCTCAGTGTCTATTATTTCAGATCTCTAGCTTTACTTAGTTTGATTTTTTTTTGATGTCCATATATGCATAGATAGGTAAGCCTATTAAAAATTTTGGATCCGCAAATATCTAGGGCTAACTAGTTTTTTCAAATGCATTTAAAGTATATGAATTTCCAAGTTTGCCGTGAGGAAGCATGTATGAGAGAGGACCTGTAAAAAGAGCCATTGTTTCTAAGACCAATTCTGTTTCTTATATCTGGTGGGGGGGTGGGGGTGGTTTTTTGATTTTGAGTAGTTAGTACATTCATTTGATTCAGAATTTAAAAGATATAATGGCATATGCTTTGCAAATTCTTTCTCCTAGCTATTTACTTCTCCTCCTCGGGGTGCAACCAATGTTTTCATCACTAAGCTATTCTGCTTTTGATAAACTTAACTAAATTTTGACATTTTGTGATAAATGGGTGCCTAATGTTTTATGTTCTGTTTATGTCACTTAGCATGGTTTTATTACCTAATATAGACTGAATAAGAGCATAGAATTATTTGTGCTTAAATATTTACTTATTGGTCATTTTAATTTTTTTTTAATTTTGTTGCTTTTAAAAACAGCAAATGTCAGCCTATTTGTAAAAGTACAGATACTTTTTTAATTGAAAAGTTACTATGTTTTTATTTCACACTTTAACACATCTGAAATTCTGTATATTCAGTGGTTATATTTACTGTAAGTAGTGTTTTTTCCCCTGTGAATATCTGTTAATTCATGATATCAGAATCAGTAGAGTCTTAAAGTAGAGGAGAAATTATATTTTCCTGGTGTATTTGTTTCTCAGAGGGGAAAAAGTTAAGGATGTGATAACATCATAATCTTGTTCTTGGTCACTAGATTTCTTATCAGAGTAATTGAATTAGTTGCAGATTTTATTCTCCCTTCTCTCTGTTCCTAGTTTAATATGTATGAGAGTGGTTAACCTCAGAGCTTAAAAAAGGACAGTGCATATTTGCCTTGTGTGTTTTCCTTTAACTGTTATAATGTACCCAAAGTTTTAGACAAATTAGATAGCAATCTTTATTATTCAGTGTTTCTGTGTTACTGAACTCAGGCTTGGCTGCTTGCATCTTGAAAGCCAGTATTTGAGAAGTAAGTGTTGGTTAGAAAAGGAAAGGCTGCTTTATTCAGGAGGCCAGCAATCTGGGCAGAAGGCAGACTCGTGTCCAGAAACCAACTTCAAGGATTCTGCTCAACCGTGGAAGTTTTTAAAGGGAGAACCATTTGAGGAGGGGGCCCAGTCTCCATTATCTTCCACTGTGCACAGAGTCGGTGGTGAGGAGCAGGGCGGTGCGCCTGCAGTCTTGTGCTAAGCCTGAAGTCCCCATCCCCCACCTGCATGGGGGCCTTAGTTCCCATGGAAGTCAAGGGTAATTTGTTACTTATGTTTCTAGGGGAGGAACCCGAGCCCTGCCTCATGGCTGCATTGTTGTTGCTTGACTGCTCCTGCGTTGTCTCTAGGCTTCTGCTCCTTCCTTTTCCTGAAAAGCAACTCTTTGAATCAGTCCTTTGGAACTCAGGGAAGGTCAGGGAGGCGGAAGGAAGCCTATTTCCTACAAACTAGAAACAGGAGACAGAAAGGATCCCACAGGGTCTTGTTCCATTTCATCTGGATATTGTCTATATATTCCTAGGTCTCATAAAGTTCTTGAAAATGATTATTTTAAAAGAATATATGGATCATGAAATTGGTAGAAATTTTCTCCTTCAATCATAGTAGAGTACATACTTAGGTGTGTGCCTTGCTTATAGTGTCATTTCATTGGTTACACATTCGCTTGTTTTATTTCATGTATCTTACATATATATGAACATAAATATATATATGTTTAGTTTTGTGATTGTGTCCAGTGTGTTGATGGGACTTAGTATATGCTGTTATTGCCGTTCGGTTGCTCAGTCGTGTCTAACTTTGTGACACCATGGACTGCAGTATGCCAGGCTTCCCTGTCCTTCACTATCTCCCTGAGTTTGTTCAAACTCATGTTCTTTGAGTCGGTGATGCCATCCGACCATCTCATCCTCTGTGGCCCCCTTCTCCTCCTGCCTTCAGTTTTTTCCAGCATCAGGGTCTTTTCCAGTGAGTCATGTCTTTGTATCAGGCGGCCAAAGTATTGGAGCTTCAGCTTCAGCATCAGTCCTTCCAGTGAATATTCAGGGTTGGTTTCCTATAGAATTGACTGGTTTGATCTCCTTGCTGTCCAAGGGACTGTCAGATCTTCTCCAGCACCACAGTTCGAAATTATCAATTTTTTCTAACTGATGAAAGAAAGCTGAAAGAAAATCCTCTTTTATGGTCTGTCTCTCACATCTGTACATGACTACTGGAAAAACCATAGCTTGGACTAGATGGCCCTTTTTGTTAATGTGGTACAGCTGCTGGGTAACAGATCTTAAAGGTGTGTGATGATTAATGAATGGGTTTGTGTTTCCTTCTTTTAGTTGTACTGTTTTAATTGAAAGCCTGTTACATGTACATGTAGAAAGAAATTTGGAGAGTTGTTGAATACAAACTTCACTAAACTGACAGTTATTTCCAGAAGGGTCTGTGAGAGACGGAAGAGGAGGAGGGAGCTGTGTCTGTGTGGTTGGGGGCGCAGTGCTATTTGGAGTATTCCTATTCTCTCTGCAGGATGTTATAATTTACTAATGATTAAAAACATGAAAGAACTTTGTATTTATTTAAACATAATATCCATCTTGAATGAGTAGAACCCAGGGGTTGACATCATCTGGTGGTGGCGAATTTGGGAGATTATATAATACAAATTTATGCTTTTTTTTTTAATCTGCTTTAGTTTAGAACATAAAGCGCATTTTCCCAGAGATAGTCTTTGCAACCATTATTTAAACAAGAGGTTTCAAGGAAGTAGTAAACTTTTGTAATTGGTTTGGTCTTTAATACTAGCTACAGGAGCAATTACTTGGATTATCATTTTAACATAATTTTTCACCCAGCAATCCTTTTCAAAGTCTTCTTTCCTTAGATTGAGACATTGAAATATTTTCTCCTGCCTGCAGTGCAGCAGATTAAGAGACAGAAGCAGGGGCAAATCAACATGTAAAATTGGGTCAGTCGTCATTCAGGAACCTTTGTGCCAGTGGTCTGGGTTGTGTAGATTTGGGAGTTGCAGGAAATCCAGAGAGAGGTAGCAGATGGCTGCACCCTCAGTGCTTGGTGGGCAAAAAGAGGACTAGGGCCTGAGGAATCCAGGGCAATCAGCTTCCCACCAGGAGGAAAGGAATCCTGTGTCAGTGTTGGCAGTTGTGGATGTTGACAGGAATGAGGGATCGGTGTATAGCCCCTGGTCAGTTAGGAGAATGGTGTGGGACTTTTTGCTGCCCCTTGGAAAGGGGGTCTGGAGGGCTGTGGGTTTTAGAAAAGTGAACAGGAATATGGACGAAAGTAGCGTAGTGAAGTAGCAGTGAGTGTCGCTCGTGGGTTTTATGGGTGTTGTTTATAGTCCTTCTATGCCTGTGGGATTTCAGTGCCCAATGAGGCACCTGTTTGCTGTTTCACATGTGACACGCTATTACAGTGAAG
The DNA here is from genome assembly GCA_007570785.1 of Antilocapra americana. NCBI lineage: Eukaryota > Metazoa > Chordata > Mammalia > Artiodactyla > Antilocapridae > Antilocapra > Antilocapra americana. The sequence continues at coordinate 47,321,681 of ML660200.1, read as the reverse complement.
CTATGGTTATGTAATGTAATTATGATTATACAAGTGTGGCTCTGATTATATAAATGGCTACACTTAAGATGACAGTGTGAAAATGAGATTTTTTTCACTTCATGAATGGAAATGTATATATATTTATGTTTTACAATTTTTATTTTTATGTATCCATATGTGTACATACCCCACACACATTTTTTTTTTCTTATGGAAACCAAAAAAGGAGTTGGTAGCAGTTTTGTTAAACATTCTCTCCCCTCCCTCTCAATAGAAAGTGCAGATACACTTTGATTATCTAAATTCAAATATCTCTATGATCGCTCACCACAGGTGAGTGTGGAATGTGGCTTTGGTTTGCCCTCTCTTGTACTTGTGATAACTAGATGCTCAATTTCCCACCTCTGTCTTGAACAGTGTTTCTAGTTTGATCTTGAAATGATACTGCAATTGTCCTTCCAGATTATCTTCTTTTGTGTGGATGTAGTTGCAGAGTTTTGTTCAGGATAATACATTTTAGAATTTGAACCAGAGGAGACTTTCCACCTTTGACTAGCGTGGGGCAAAAACAGCTGTGTTAATTGCTCTTCAGTCCAAGAAAGTGGCAGCAAGTGGTTGAGCTAAGGAGACTGCTTGCTTTTAAGAAGAGGAAAGAAGCTATGTAGATTGGAATTCTAGCTCTAGCTTGGTAGAAGATACCTGTCAGTCTCCTACCATCTCTTTCCCTTTCATTGGAGCACCAGCTGCCACATCTGGCTTCACTTTTGTTTTCCAAATGAGTTTATTAGTTTTGCCATTTTGGATATGGCTGGGTTGACCAAGAAAGTCTGATCTGGGAAACACTCCTGACATTTCAAATAGAAGCAAAACTAGACATAAGTTGATTTGAGACAGAGTTTGGCGCCATCCCTGTGAGCCCTTCCAGTATCAGCCAAAGCATCGGACTCTCATTCCCCTCCTGGCAAAGGGGGAGGAGTAAAGAGGTACCATGTGGAGGTCCCCAGATTTTTTTTGGCTGTACTCTGGGTCGGTCGGGCTCTGATATGGAAATCTGCTCTGTCTCTCCTTTCTTGCCTGCAGGCTGGCGGCTCTCAGGTCATCTTTACTAACCCCCTGGAGATAGTAAAGATTCGCCTACAGGTAGCTGGAGAGATCACCACAGGACCCAGGGTCAGCGCCCTGAACGTGCTCCGGGACCTGGGACTCTTTGGTCTGTATAAGGTGGGTAGATTCCCTTGGGTTATCTCAATAGAGGGGTTGTAGTGTACTCCATAGAAATGTGAAAAACTGTCGAAACCAGATTTCTTTTCCCCATAAATGGAAAAGCAATCTTGTCCAGCAGGGTAGTTCCGATAGTAGAAAATCAAAACAAAAAGGAAAAATCAGGACACTTCTATTAGAGGCAGTGGGATGTACAACCACGCCATCCTGTTGTCATCTTCAGGCTTTTATGAAGTTGCCAGCAGGGAGGCCAGCACCACAGACCCGCTGGCTTCAGGCTCACAGCCTTTTATTTACCCGTGGATATGGAAAAGTTTCTTTGGTGTTCTTTTGGGGCTGGTTTAGGACTGACTTCAAAATAGTCTTATGTTTATTTTGAGTCTGAGCTGTCTCTATTGTTATCTTCCCAGTAGGAGCTTGTCTTTGTCTTATTAATTTGACCACAGTGAAACAGTAGTAGAGTTTGGTAGGATTCAGGTCTTTAAGAAGTTAAGTGGTGGGATTTGTCAATAATGAATTGCATTTTAAAAAAGCAAACCAGACTGTACTGTACTTTAGCAAAATGCCAGTCAACAGATTCCTTCCCTGCAGGTATGCTTACTCCCATCATTACAGATCAGATGTAATGGAGCAGAAGCTATTATTTTTCTTAAACAAGGAAGAGTATTTCTTTCTCTTCTCTTGCCTGGTGTAAGGGGAGGGATACGAAAATTTAGCTTTTATAGACAACTGTGTTTCCACAGCGTCGGATTTATTTATAGATCCATCACTGTAGAAATGTGTAAATTGGTTTCTGTAGCTGCAGATTGGAAATTAGAAATTCTCTAGATTAGAATCACACAGCTACAAAGCTCTTAGGAGACCAGTAAACCAATGATGCCTGTCCTGAGAATTTTGTACATACCCTTTCCCTTCTACCCCCAACTGCCATCCTTTTTAGAATTCCCTTTGAAAGCTGACTTTATTAAAATTGTTTCTCTCTGTAGCATCTCTCAGAGAGTCCCTAGAATTTGTTTTTTTCTTTAATGTTTGAGTTTGTCTTTTAAAAACAGAGCCATCCGGAAAACTAGTACCAAAAATGGAGTGTATGCCTGGCCGGCTAAAGCCTCAGCAGTAGGCTAGTGTGGGCTGAGGAAGGGGCAGTGTCAGTCACCAAGATAAGCTGGCTGACTAGATTTCTACTCTCAGGGAAACTTCCTGTTAAAACATTCTGTCTGGGTTTCCCATTTAGAACATGGGAAGTGAGGAGGGAAGTTAAGTGGTTTCTTTCTCCCCTTCCCTAGAATGTGTTAGTTGTTCAGTTGTGTCCGACTCCTTGAGACCCCATGGACAGTAGCCCAGCAGGCTCCTCTGTCTGCGGGCTTCTTCAGGCAGGAACACTGCAGTGGGTAGCCATTCCCTTCTCCAGGGCATCTTCCCAGCCCAGGGATCAAACCCAAGTCTCCTGCATTGGGTGTAGATTCTTTACCATCTGAGCCACCAGGAAAGCGTCCCTTCCTTTTCCATGGCTCCTACCCTTAGCTTCTTACCTGGTTCTTCAGGGGCTCTAAGCTGAGGTGGATTGAGTTGGTAATTTGTTAGTTTGAGGAGCTGCCTTTGTTGGTTGCTTTGAATTCAGACTATCAATACTGGGTTCCTGAGTCTGTTCCCAGCCATACCCCATCACCTGGCACTCACCAAGGCAAACCAGAACGAGCAGCCCAGAGGTTTGAACATTGAATTTTTATTAACCTTAAATCTGAATCCATACCGGAAATGCCAGAAAATTCTTAGTTGTCAGCATACCGTCATTAACTAACTCTAGGACTCCCAGATCCACCAGACTTTCTCAAACTTCGAGCCACGTCTCGATTTCCCCGTGCCTGACTTGTTATCCTGTTTCTCTTCCACGTCAGTCTCAATGCTGTCTGAGGGACAGCTCAGGCTTGTCACCCTGGGTCCCTCGTGGTCATTCACACCTTGTTTATACAACTGTTTTGCACTATTTCCTCACTCTGTGACAGGGTGCCAAAGCATGTTTCCTCCGAGACATTCCCTTCTCTGCAATTTATTTTCCTGTTTATGCTCACTGCAAACTACTTCTGGCTGATGAAGATGGACACGTGGGAGGTATAAATCTCCTTGCAGCTGGAGCCATGGCAGGTAACTTTTTTTTTTTTAAGCTAAAAGAGTCTGTACCCACCCCACCCCCATTCTCTAAGTACAGAATCTCTGTGCTCTTCTTCTTTATTTCTGGAAAGGTTATTGTTTGTATCTGACTTAGTTTAAATATGATCGCTTTTTCTCCTTTGTGGGGTATGCTGTAATTCTGATGAGCGTTAATTACATTTGCATAATGTGGATAAACAGCTTAATGCAGCTTAGGAACTCGCAGCCAAATTAGCTCTGCCCATCTCAATTGGGCTTTCATCAGTACCATGTTTCTTAGCCTCCTCTGCCCCTGAAACCTTGGGTGCAGTCAAGCTGAGCATTAACGTAGAAAAGTTCTTCATCACATCAGTTGCTTTGTTGCACCTCATCCTGATGCACAGGTCCAGCATCCCCTCACTTTTTATTCTGTATATTGGAATCAACATGATTTGGCTCCAACTTGAGTTTGAAAACTGTCCGTGTTCCTTCTACCATCATCCTCATCAGACCAAACAAAGCCATACTTCCTCAGCAGCACCACCCCGCTCTCTGGTGGCATCTCTTCTCGGCTCTTAACATGCTCGTCTTTTATTAATGGTTGTTGTAAATTCTGCCCTACCTCCTGGGCCAGGAGCCCCTTGAAGGCAGGGGTTTCAAATGTAGAAAGGTACGGAGAAGCTTCCTCTCAATCCCTTGCTCCAGCCTTTCTCTTGCGTTGAGAGGGAGCTGATTCCAGATAGGAGGGGAGGACCAGGTTGTCCTTCACTGCAGCAATCCTCAGACTTGGCAGAAGAAGGAAAGAGCGTGTGTTTACTTGCCATCACCGCTGCTTAGGGAGAGAGACGGGTGAGGTGAATGAACGCAAGCCCAATGCTGTCCCTGGGTGCTTAGGAGGCTCTGACCACCCAGGCTCCTGCACTGCATGGCCTCACTGGGTGCCTTCTCCTCTGATCTGTTGGCTCAGCCCAGCAGGACAGCCTGGGCACCCCTGGGGGTGTGGTATGTAGCAGGAACCCTGGGCTCCAGGGGTGCTTGTGGACATGTTATTCTTCTCATCCATGATGACGGGGATGACTCGTGATGATTAAGAAACTCTCCCAAGGAGCCTTGAGCCCTTATTTGGGGCAGTTACTTGCAGTTATAATTCAAAAGCCAGTAAAGCTGCCAGCTCAGTCTTGGCACTGAGTGTTCATCCAGCTCCTTTCAGCCTTTCAGGTATTCACCAAAGCCTCCCCAGTTGAAGTGAGGGCCAGCACATCTTTCCTCATCTTTGCTCTCTGCTATCCAGACAGCAGCAAAGAACACTCTAATCATGGCCGGGCATTTTGCCAGTGGCTGATGGAACCAAGTAAACATTTTCATGGAACTGTCAGCACCAGCTTCTTGCCCACAGACATTTGATGTCAGTTTTCAGAATGAGAAATGAATTTTTCTAAGTTTTACCTGTAAAGCTTTGCTGGCAGGCACTGAGAACATTTCAGGACTCAGAACATTCCAAAGGCTGCAGTTTACCTAATTTCATGTGAATGAGGTATAGGGCTTGGCGGGAGGGTATTTGCATCGTCTCTTAACAGAGCACTCCCTGACCCCGCCCCAGCTACCTACCCTGAGTGGCCAGCTCCATCTGCCTAGTGATGATTCAGTGAAATTCAGGCCAAATTGAATTTCTTCCCCCTGAGGAAGATTATCTTGCTCCTTTGTTCCCTGTTTTATAAGGGAAAGGTGTGGTTGTGAAATCCATCTTGAGTGTCCTGCTGCTGATGAATCTCAGCGAGGCCCCAGGGAGCTGGGGCACAGGGAATGGCTGACAAGGCCTTTCAATGATCAGTTCCCCCACTGTTCCCTAACTGGTTGCCTGGCCTTCTCTGCTCCAGTTGTAATGACTTCTGTCATGTAAGCATGTCTGAAAGGAGGCACAGTCAACTCTTCAGTTAGCCCCGCAAAGGGTGCGTGGATATGAGTATTGATATTCACCTCATACAGTAAGACAACAGGAATCAGCAAAAAGAAAAAAACCACGAGTTTGCTATCAGATAAATTTAGCAGCTCATTAAATCAACATTATCCTCATTCTTTATTATACATGAAAATACTGTCTTATTTAAGAAAAGGAAAGAGGTAATAAAATACTTGAAACCCAAAGGGGAACACTGGGAACTGTCCTAGTAATACTGCTTCATTTATTTCTCTGTTCTTTGGGATCATGCAACACAGAGTCGTTTTCCTAATTCAGAACGAATAAAAGAGTTTTGCCCTGACTCCGCTGAAGCAGCTAGTGGGATTATATATCCCTTTTCCATCAGTGCCCAAGGTATCTATATAAGGAGCATTGAGTCAAAGCAGTTAAAGTTGCTAATTGTACTGTTAGTTGTTAGCAGTCTGTCTATCTTGTGTAAGGTATTTGGGATGAATGAAATGTGCCTTTCTCCTGGAAGGTGTGCCTGCTGCTTCTCTGGTCACCCCTGCTGATGTCATCAAGACGAGACTGCAGGTGGCTGCCCGCGCTGGCCAGACGACGTACAGCGGTGTCATCGACTGTTTCAGGAAGATACTCCGGGAAGAAGGGCCCTCAGCATTTTGGAAAGGAACTGCAGGTAGGGGCTGGAGCCGTGAGCACGGCTGGTTGGCTTTGGGGTCCTGCTCCCATTACTCACGTGTGGCCTTCGCCGTAGCCATCCTGCTGGTAACTGCCCCCTCCCCGTTTCTCTCTCTCTCAGCTCGAGTGTTTCGGTCCTCTCCCCAGTTTGGCGTTACCTTGGTCACCTATGAGCTGCTCCAGCGGTGGTTTTACATTGATTTTGGAGGCCTGTAAGTGCGTCTTTTCAAACTCCCTTATAAGGAAAGCATCAAAACCCCGGACAGGTGTTTGTTCAGCCTATAAAGGCATTTTTGGGATAGCAACTGACAGACAGAGGACCCTGCAGGAGCAATACGTGTAAAACAAACCGTGGGCCTGAGACGCTTCACTGTTAGAGGAGTGGAATGACCCATACACAGCATTAAGCAACTGCTTGGGGAAAGCAAATTAAAATGTAGTATGAATAGTTGCCTTTTTAGTGTAAGCAGATACTGAGCTTCATGGATTTAGGTCCTTATTTGCCCTTTTTACCAGAAGTAATATAAATTTGTGTTAGTTACACTTTTGTAAACTTCCGAAGACTCAGTCAAGCCCTTTCACACCCTCATGCTTTCATTATTCGCCATAATTTATTATTAGATAGGTTTAGAAGTTCTTAGAACTAATTTTCTGCAAAAAAAGAAAAAAAACAAAGGTTCAAAGAGGGGTTATGCTCATGGACAAAAGTCACTGATGAGATTTAGGCCAGAAATCGGGCCTTTTGACGATTAGTACTTGAAGCTTGCACCGTGGACAAGAGGAATCCCTTGAATTTGCTGGGAGGGGAAGGTTGTACCCAAAGCAAGCAATTACCAGCTTTTCAGCAGAAGATCAAATTCTATATCTGAGTCTTTACTGCATAAACCTGTGAACTCTTCTGCTCAGAAGCCAGGTGTAGGGAGTTAGTGGTTAAACCAAGAAGTTGAGGGACACAAAGAAAGTAAGGACAGTCTCAAAGTTTCGGGCTTTTCAATACTTTTGCATTCTGGAAAAGTAAGAATTATATTTACTTCTCTTTAAATAATTTTAGTAATAACTTTCATGAGCTTATTACTTAAAAAGTTAGCTTTTAAAATTATGTAAAAATAAAAGAAAATGTAAATTTTCTGCAATTAATTTATGCTTAGTGTAAACAATTGGGAAAATAGAAAAATCATTCATAATCCTACTTCCCAGAGTGGTAATATATATGAGTGTATTTCTTTCCCGTCTCGCTTTCTGTGGATCAGTTTATGTGTATGAAATGGAGGCCATTTCTCTTCTAAATCAAATATGTGGTTGTGTTGCTTTCAGTGCAGTTTTAAATCATAACTCGTGCAGCATAATTGACAAGGAAATAATTGGACACTCTTCTTGGTGCACATGGGTCAGACCGAAAGTATTCAGTTGTGTGTCATCTCCTTCAGTTTTTTTGTTTGGTTTTTTGGCGTATAGTTGCTCCACAGTGCCGTGTGTCTGCTGTTCATCAGTCTTGAACACACTGACCATTGACTTTTCCTGTCAACAGCAAACCCTCTGGCTCAGAACCAACACCTAAGTCACGCATCGCAGACCTTCCTCCTGCCAATCCTGATCACATCGGTGGATACAGACTCGCCACTGCCACTTTTGCTGGCATTGAGAACAAGTTTGGCCTTTATCTCCCCAAATTTAAACCTCCTAGTGTTGCTGTGGTTCAGCCAAAGGTGGCAGCGGCAGCTCAGTGATGAGACAACCATTCAGTGTGGCAAAATGGCGCCCTAGGAAGAGAAGCCTAGGAGAGCAGCCTTGTGATGTATCCAGTCAGCTGCATGGTGCTGACTGAGCTGAAGAATCAAATTATTCTTTCTATATGACATATACATATATTTGTTTATAAACTAATCATTTGCCCAGGAAAAAAAAATTACAATGCAGTTTGAAGCTTTAGTTTTATGTGTTGAAATGTTTTCTAAGCCTTGGCATGAATTAGTGTTCTAGACTGCTTTGCACAGCTTGCACTTACAGCGACTGTACATATTGTACATCTTTGTACAGAGACATCTTGGCACCTCATCCCAACAGATCTCATTTATAGAATGTAATGCAGTTCTGAGTGGCTTGAAATGTACAGAATGTTTTGAAAGTGTTTTATTAAGAATCACACAAAAATAAATGTATTAAAATTAAATTCATTCTTTTATTGGTGACTTATGGAAATAATGCATCAATATTGGATGTATTTAATTCCTAGCTTGTTTTCCATTCTGGAGTAGAAAGGTATTTGCTGATAAGAGGCATAACGAGACCAAGTGCTGACACCACTGAATAAGAGACCCTTTGGAACAGATGCATGCCAGCGGATGCCAGAGGACCAGGCTAAGGACTTGCGTGTGCTGATGTGTTTCCATTTGTATTTCACGTGTGTATAGATTCTCCTCTGTTCGTCAACCAAAAGGCATTTCCTAGACAACTCCTTTCCTGTCAGTGTGCATATGGAAGCAGGGATGTCTTCAGCATTACCAGCTTAGTTTTTGCCTTCCTCTGACACAGCAAGGCAAGGGCCTAGCTTTCAAAAGAGTAAAGAATACTTTGGCAATTTTCATTCGTATGGATATGATTCCAGTCAAAAATAAAATGCACACCAAAATGTATGCATGGAGTTGGATTTTCCTTTATAAATGTACTGACAGTGCTTTTGATTTTGATTCACTACCACTTGCCAATGGCTAGTGATCAGGTTTGCCTCTTTCCCACTTTTATAGGAAATCATTTGACTTGGAAAGGGCTATGGTGGAGTAAGTGGAGAAGATTTAGTGGGCTCTAGCTTCTTCCTTATGAATCTAAATACAAATTGCTCAGTCCAAAAGTCACTCAGCAAGGGTGTGATTGCTAATTTAGATCTAAAGATACATCTTGACAGCCACATCTATACTTTGCTCTAGTTGTGATTTGATGTGTAGCTTCAGAATTTATTTATTTTAGCAAAGTGCTTTGGGAAAACATTATTGCCCGTTGCCAGTGAGCTGGGATAGGAGAATGTATGCAAATATTTTCAAGGGGTGAGCCTGGAGATGGACCAAGTCACTTAATATCCTACACATGGTTCATCAGTTGATGGCTGACAGCCCTGTAACACACGCTAGCCTCTCTTGAGGCCTTCCAGGAACAAAAGAATTAGCTTTGAAAGCAAGTTATTTCCTAATGTATTCAGTTGTTCTCATTGGAATGGAATAAATAGCAATACAGTTGTTTTGCTATTACCACCTGTTAAAAATGAACAAGTAGTCTGTGGATTTGTTCTTACAAAAATTCAGAAATATTGCATAAGATGTAAAAGTACCCTCTTTATCATTCTTCCTTCCCCTCCCTGCCCCAAAGGTAATGACTGCTCACAGATTAGAGTATAAAATTTTAGTCTGTTTTCATAGGTGTATATATATATATATATATATATAAATTCATATACATTTTTATATTTTAAAAATAGAATTATGCTGTATATGTGTTCTGTGACTTGCTTTTGTTCACTTGTTCACTTTTGAGATCTTTGCATGTCAGTTCATAAAGGTTTATCTTAATTTTTAATAGCTGCATAATATTCCAGTGTATGGGTTATGATACTTTTCATAAGTAGTCCCTTATTGACACTCATTTTTTTCACTATTGCAAGCAATGCTGTAGTGAACAGTAAACACCTTTCTACACATATTTTGTACATGTGCTAGTATTTCCTTAGGGTGGTTATTTAAAATTAGAATTGGTACTTCATGAAATATATGGGTTTTACATTTTTATATATATTGTCACATTGCTTCAAAAAGGCTTTACAAATTTACTTTCCTTCTGACAGCACAAGGAGAACTCTTATTTGCAACTTCAGCAAAAACGGATGTTGTCAATCTTACATTTTAGGCAAATCGTGATAGGTAATCAATGTTTTCGTTTTCATTTGACTAATTACTAGTGAGGTCCAATGTCTTTTTGCATTTGCTGGCCATTTGTGTATCTTTTTATTATTGTAGAGTATGCAGGAAGTGTATGAAGACATCTTTACGTCTATGTATACACAGATACATACACATAGATTTTTTTGAGGAGATGGTCATAAACACCTATGTAACTACCCAGGTCAAGAAAGAGACTATTTGTAACACCTCAGAAGCTCCTCCAGAGGGTCCTTCTGTCACAACTCCTGTTGTCCTCTTTAGCACCGTCCTAGCTCTCCATTTCTTCGCATTTCTTAATAGTTTTACCACCCACATACATATCCTTAAACACTTTTTAGTTCCTGTTTTTGAACTTTTTGTGAATCAAATTATACTGTACACTTTCAAGACTTGTTCCCTTTCCTAAACATAAGATTCATCCCTGTCATTTGCTATATAAGCTATAGTTTGCTTATTCCATTGTTTGAATATAATAATTTATTTTGCTGTTTTACTCTGAATATCTGCATCTGGGTTGTTTCTAATCTGGGGATATTACAAATGGTGCTGCTCTGGATATTTTGTATGTGTGTTTTGGAGTTTGTTTCAGATTTGGAGTATGCATTTTGAAAGGTTTCCCAGCTGGCTCAGTGGTAAAGAATCAGCCTGCCAGGCAGGAGACCTGGGTCGGTCTCCAGATCCTCTGGAGAAGGAAATGGGAAGCCACTACAGTGTTCTTGTGTGGGAAATCCCATGGACAGAGGAGCTTGAGATACAGTCCATGGGGTTGCACAAAGTCAGATACGACTTATTGACTAAAAAGCAACTTCTGCATGCATTTTTAAGAGGAAATATACCTAAGAGCAGAGCCCCAAGGGTACAGGGTTTATTATCGTCAACTTAGCTAGATCATGCCAAACTATTCCCCAGAGATGTTCGTACTGATTTTTATTCCATCAAGAATGTATTGACACTTTAGTTTTTACTAATCTGTTGAGTGTATAATGTTATCTTGTGGTTTTAATTAGCATTTTCCTTACATCAAATGAGGCTGAACACCTTTCATCTGTTCATATATATTACCACATTGTTCTTCAGAAAAGACTTTACTAATTTACTTTCTAACTGATAGCATGGGAAAATGCCTCTAAGTTTATTGACTATTTGGATTTCATCTTTGGTGAGTGAAACATGTGTTCAAGTTTTTTGTCCATTTTTCTCAAGAATTTACAGGGGGTTCATTATATATTCTGGATACTACTCCTTTATGAGTGGTATTGCAGAATCTTTTCTCAATTTGTGGCTTGTCTTTTTATACTATTTCGATTAACATTTTCCTATGTTCAAATAAGTTTTTGCTTATGGGTAGCATGTTTTATATTTCACTTAAAAACTTATTCTCCCTCCAGGTTATGAATATGCCTGATATTTTCTTCTTAAATGGTTTATAGTTTTGCCTCTCTCATTGAGGTTTCATCCTACTTGGAACTGTCTTTGACATGTGGTAATTTTTTTTTTTTATCTTTATGTGGTTAATCTGTTGTCCTAGTACCATTTGTTGAAAAAAAATTCTCCTTTTCTTACTGCTTTGAAGTGCCTTTTCGGTTATATATTAAGGGTTGATATATGCAAAGATTTGTTTCTGGACTTTTAGTTTTGTTTTATTGATTTCTCCTGTGTTATATACACTCTCTTCAATATTCTATCTTTTAAAAAAGTTTTCATATATGGTATAGCAAGTCCTCTCACCTTGCTGCTGTTCTTCAAGAGCTATGGCTCTTCTTGGTTTTTTGTTCTTCCATGTCCATTTTAGAAACAGCTTGTCAGTTTCCTTGCCAAAACTAAAAAAACAAACAAGGTGGGCCTGATTTGATCATGATTCTGTGGGCCATTTGGAGAGAATTAGTGTCATATTGGGCCTTCTAATTCGTGAACATGTTATATGTCTTGTTCTAAGTCCTTTTAATGTCTTAATAAAATTTTATAATCAAAGAGATCCTGAACATTGTATGTGTAAGTATATATATTCATTCCTATGTAAGTAATATATTTAGATGCTATACACACACACATGTATACAGGCATATACACACACATATATATTTCTTAATGTTATTCCAAGTATGCCTGAATGAGATTTCCCCACTTTTCATTTTAAAAAAAATTTAAACCTACAGAAAAGTTTGAAGAGGTAAAATGAACTTTTTAAATATCTTTCAACCAGGTTCACGTCCCTGTTTGCTTTATCTTTACAAATACACATGTATTTTTGCTGAACCATTTTAAAGTATGTTGCAGACATCATACTTCATCCCTAAATATCATCCCTAAATATTTCAGTATCTATATACTAAGAAAGAGGACATACTGCAGCTGAACAGTACCATTATCATGCATAAAAATTGACCAATAATTTCATAATATCATCTAATATTGTCACAATTCGGACTTCCCCCAAAACTCCAGAAATGTCTTTTGTTTTTCCAATGCAGAATCTGATCGAGATGTAAGCATTATTCTAGGTTGCTGTCTTTTAATTCTGCAATAATCCCCTGCTTGATTGTCCTTAACATTGTGAATTGTTTCTTACAGAATGTCCCACATTTTATACCTGATTCTTTCCTCGTGGTGTCTAACTTGTTCCATTGTGTAAACAGGAAGTTAGTTTAGTGGTGAAAATTTCTTTTAATAGCTCTACTAAGGTATTCTTTACAGAGCTGTGTAACCATCACCACAATCCAATTTTAATGTGTTTAATGTGTTTCCATCACCTCCCCAAGGGAAAATGCATACCTATTTTACACATTCTCACCAACAATTTATTACTGTCTATCTTATAGTTATTCGATGGATATGAAGTGATACTACATTTTGGTTTTCATCTGCATTTCCCCAAGGACTGAAGATGTTGGGCATCTTTTCATGTGCTTGTAGATATTTGTGTTTAAGTCTTTATCTATTTTTAAGATGGGATTTGCCCTTCTGTTATTGAGTTGTAAGAGTTCTTTATACATATTTATAGGATATGAGTCCTATATAAGATTTGCAATTATTTTCTCCCAGTCTGTTTTCTTAATGGTCTTTTGAAACACATGAGTTTTACATTTTAGGTCCAATTTATTAATTTTTAAATTTTATGGATCATGTTTTTGGTGTCATCTAAAAACTGCCTAAATCAAGACCATCAAGATTTTCTCTTGGTATTTTTTTTTTTTTTTTTTACTTTATCTTTTGTTGTTGTTGTTCAGTCGCCAAGTCATGTCCAACTCTGCAACCCCATGGACTGCAGCACTCCAGGCCTCCCTGTCTTTCCCTATCTCCTGGAGTTTGTCCAAGTTCATGTCCACTGAATCAGTGATGCATCCAACCATCTCATCCTCTTGTTACCTTCTTCTTCTTAGGCCTTCAATCCTTTCCCAGCATCTGGGTCTTTTCCAGCGAGTCAGCTGTTTGCATCAGGTGGCCAAAGTATTGGAGCTTCAGCGTCAGTCCTTCCAATGAGTATTTAGTTCTTACATATAGACCAGTGATATATTTTGAGCTAATTTTTATGTATGGTGTGAAGGGTCTGAATTTGTTTTTTTGCATTTGGTTATCTAATTTTCTCAGCATCAGTTGTTGGAGAGACTGTCCCTTCTCCAATGAATTGTTTGGGTGCTTTTGTCAAAAATGAATTGACTGTGCATATAAGGGTTCATTTCTAGATTCTCTGGTATCTGCCTTCTTCCTCCTAGTGGAAAGCTATTCCCCTTCCATCTTAATGAGGAAGCTTCATGTTTCTCACCATTTAGTATGATGTTAGTGTATGTTTTTTGTAGATTTTTTTTTTTCTGTCACAGTGAGGAAATAGCCCTCTCTTCCTAGTTTACTGAGAGTTTTTATCATGTTTGATTTTTTTAATGCTTTTCTGTATTGATGTGATCACGTGATTTTTCTTTTTTAGCTTATTGATGTGGATTACATTGATTTTCAAATGCAGTGTTGAACCAATATTGCCTTGGATAAATCCCAATCTGTTGTGTTATGTAATTCTTTCCATACATCGTTAAATTTGATTTCCTAACATTTTATTGAGGATTTTTGCATCTGTACTTAAGAGAGATACTGGTCTATAGTTTTCTGGTAGTGCTTTGTCTGGCCTAGTATTAGGTTGTGCTGTCCTCAGAATGAGTTAGGAAATGTTCCTTCTTCTTGTATCCTCTGAAAGAGATTGTAGAGAATTAGTAAAATTTCTTCCTTAAATGTTTGGTGGAATTCGCCAGTGAACCCTTCTGGATGTGCTGCTTTCTTTTTTTGAGGGTTAATTATTATTGATTCAATTTCTTTGCTATAATCCTATTCAGATGATCTGTTTCTTCTTTTGTGAGTTTTGGCAAATTGTGTCTTTCGAGAATTAGTCTATTTCATCTAGTTGTTATCATTAAGTATGTGGGCAGAATTTTTCAGTTTTGCTTATTGTCCTTTTAATGTCCTTGAAATCTGTACTGATATTCCTTGTTTCATCTCTGTTATTAGTAATTAATAATTAGTCTCTTTCATAGCCTGGATAGAAACTTGTCAATTTTATTGACCTTTTTAAAGAAAGTTAGAAAATTAAAAAAAAAATTTTTCCTATTAATTTCCTACTTTTACTTTAATTCTGCTTTAGTTTTTATAATTTCTGATGCTTTCTTCAGATTTAATTTTTTCTAGTTTTCTAAGATAGAAACCTAAATGCTTATTTTTAGATCTTTTTCCTTTCTAATATGTTCACTCAGTGCTATAAATTTCCCTCTGAACACTGCTTTGTTGCATCCCACAAATTTTGATAATTCAAAATATTTTAATAATTTCTCTTGAGACTTCCTCTTTGGCCCTTATGTTACTTCATGTATGTTAATTCCAGTTGCCTTTCTGTTACTGATTTCTAGTTTAATGACATCATGGTTTTAGAGGAGGCGTTCAGTCGCCCAGACGTGGTCCCACTCTTTGCAACCCTATGGTTGCAGCACACCTGGCTCCTCTGGCCTCCACTGTCTCCTGGAGTTTGCTCAAATTCGTGTCCATTGAGTCAGTGTTGCTCTCTAACCATCTGCTGTCCCCTTCTCCTTTTGCCTTCAGTCTTTCCCAGCATCAGGGTCTTTTCCAATGAGTCTGCTCTATCAGGTGGCCAAAGTACTGGAGCTTCAGCTTTAGTCCTTCCAATGTATATCCAGGGTCTCTCTCCTTTAGGATTGACTGGTTTGATCTCCTTGCTGTCCAAGGGACTCTCAAGAGTGTTCCCCAGCACCACAACATGATTTCTGTTGGTTAAAATTTATTTATATATCATAGCCCAGAACGTGGTCTGTCTTGGTGAATGCTCAGTGTGAACTTGAGAACAATGTGTATTCTGTTGCTGTTGGATGAAGGAGTCTATGGGCTTCCCTGCTGACGCAGGAGACACAGGAGACATGGATGGGTTCGATCCCTGGGTCGGGAAGATCTCCTGGAGTAGGAAATGGCAACCTGCTCTGGTATTCTTGCTTGGAAAATTCCATGGACAGACGAGCCTGGTCACAAAGTGTCAGACACATGAGTGATTGATCACACATGTTGAATTTTGTCAAAAGCTTTTTATAGACATCTATTGAGATGATCATATCTATTTATGCATCTGTTAGAGATGATCTTATTTACTTATGCATCTGTTGATTGTCTTTGTCGTGATGTATCGTATTGATTGATTTGCAGATACTGAACTATCCCTGCATATCTGGGATAAATCCCACTTGATCGTGGGATCTGATCCTTTTAATGTATTGTTGGATTCAGTTTGCTATTTTGTTGCAGATTTTTGCACCTATGTACATCAGTGATATTGGCCTGTAATTTTCCTTTTTCTTTTTTGTGGTATTTTTGTCTGGTTTTGGTATTAGGGGGATGCTGGACTCAGAATGAGTTCCTCAGCAGTTTTTTGAGCATAGTTTGAGAAGGATAGGTGTTAACTCTTCTCTAAATGTTTGGTATTATTCACCTGTGGATGTTTGGTATTACTTACCTGTGAAGCAAATCTGGCCCTTGACTTTTTAAAAATATTGTTAATTTGGCTGCACCAGGTCTTAGTTGTGGGATGAGGAATCTTCAGCTGTGGCATGTGGAATATAGTTCCCTGACCAGGAATCAAACCAGGGTGCCCTGCACTGTGAGCACAGTCTCAGCCCCTAGACCACCAGGGAAGCCCCTCGTCCTCAACTTCTATTTGTTGGGAGTTTGTTGTGGTTGTTGTTTAATTACTGATTCAAATTCATTACTAGTAATTGGTCTATTCATATTTTCTATTTCTTCTTGCTTCAGTCTTGGGAGATTGTACATGTATAGGTTGTCCATTTTATTGGCTTTTAATTGTTCATAGTAATTTCTTATCTTCTGTATTATATGGTGTTGGTTGTAATATCTCCTTTTTAATATCTTATTTTTTCGCTTTTGCCCCTGTCTCTTTTTTTCTTGAGGGATCTGGCTAAAGGTTTATCAGTTTTATCTTTTCAAAGAAACCAGCTCTACTTTCATTGATCTTTATTTTTTAAATCTCTTATTTCTTTAATATCTGCCCTGATCTTTATGATTTCCTTCCATTAATTTTGGATTGTGTTCTTTTTTTTAGTTCCTGTAAGTCTAAGATTAGGTTATTTATTTAAGATAAGTTTATATTGCTATAAACTTTCCTCTTAGAACTGTATTTGTTGTGTCCCTTAGGTTTTGGATCATTGTGTTTTCTTCATTTTTTAATTTCTTGTTTGATTTCCTTAGTGATCCATTGGTTGGTTAGTTGCACATCATTTAGCCTCCAGATGTTTGTGTTTTTAGCAGCGTTTGTTCTCATAGTTGTCTAGTCTCATAGCATTGTGATTGAAAAAGATGCTTAATATGATTTCAATTTTTTTGGTTACTGAGGCTTGTTTTATGGCCTAGCATGGAATCAGTCTATCTGGAGAATGTTCCGTGAGCACTTGAACATGTAGTTTCTTGCTTTGGGATGGAATGTTCCCTCTCCCTACATATATATAATCTGTTAAGTCCATCTAGTCTAATATGTCATTTAAGGCCATTGTTTCTATTATTGATTTTCTGTCTGGATTACCTGTCCATTGATGTAAGCAGAGTGTTAAATTCCCTACTATGTCTGGTAAAGTGTAAAGTGAAGTTGCTCAGTTGTCTCCAACTCTTTGCGACCCCATGACTGTAGCCTTCCAGGCTCCATGGGATTCTCCAGGCAAGAATACTGGAGTGGGTTGCCATTTTCTTCTCCAGGGGATCTTCCCAATCCAGGGATTTAACCTGGGTCTCCTGCATTGCAGGCAGATGCTTTACCCTCTGAGCCACCAGGGAATGTTTGCTTTATGTATTTAGGTGATCCTATTTTGGTTGCATATATGTATACAATTGTTATGTATTCTTCTTGGATTGACCCCTTGATCTGTGTCCCCAGGGTAAGCTCCAGTTGCCACTGTCCTCTTCAAGACTCTCCAAGATCAACAGGTAGGTCTGAACCAGGCTCCTTTCATATGACTGCTTCTGCCCTGTATTCTGGTGTGTGTGAGACTATGTGTCTGCCCTTTAAGAATAGAATCTGTATTTACAAAGCCTTATGGTTCTCCTGAAAGTAAAGCCCCTCTAGCCTTCAAAACCACACATTCTAGGCTTTTGTCTTCCTGGTGCAGACCTCCTGGGCTGGGGGATTTCATCTGGGGCTCAGATTCTTGCTGAGGAAGATTTCTGTAATTGTAATTATTCTCCTGTTTCTGGGTCACCCACCTGGGAGTATGTGTCCTGAGTATACCACAACTCTACCTTTCCTGTCTTGTAGTTCCTTCTTTTTATCTGTAGATCTTTTCTTGTAGGTTCTGGCCTTTTCATTGATAGTTGTTCTACAAATAGTTGTAATTTTGGTGTGAACCATGAAAGGAGGTGAGCTCAGAGTCCTTCTATTTCAACATTTTGAAACTCCTTCTCCCTTCACTTTTGAAGGATAATTTCATAGGCAATAGAATTCCAGGTTGGTGGACTCTTTTTTTCTGTCAACACTGTAAATATTTCATTCATCTCCCCTCTTGCTTTCATGGTTTCTGAGGATAAATTGAATTTTATTTCCTCTGGCTTCTTTCAGGATTTTTTTTTTAATCTTTGATCTGTAGTTTCAATACTGTGTACCTCAGTGTAGGTTTTTTGTTTTTGTTTAAGCTTACTAGATTTGTGGTTTTGGTGTCTGACATAAATTTTGGGGAAATTCTCATTGTTTCAAATGTTTGTTTTGTCCCTTTCTTTTCCTTGTGGTATTCCTGTTGCACGTTACCCCTTCTGCAGTTGTCCTGCAGTTCTTAGACATTCTGGGAGTTTTGTTTGTTTACAGTCCTTTTTCAGTTTTAGAGATTTCTAATGAGATACCCTCAAGGTCAGAGATTCTTTTCTCAGCCATGTCCAGTCTATGCATTAGTCCATCAAAGGCATTATTCATTTGTTGCAGTTTTTACCTCTTGCATTTCTTTTGATTCTGTCTTTTAGAATTCCTGTCTCTGCTAAGTTGCCCACTTGTTCTTCCATGCTGCCTCATTGCAGTCCTTAACATTTCATAGTTTTAACTCAGCCTGATAATTCCAACATCCCTCCACATCTGCCATATTAATTTTGATATTTGCTGTCTCTTCCAACTGTGTGTCTTAAGTTTTAGTATGCCTGTAATTTTTTCCTGACAAATGAGCATGAATGATGAACCAAGTAAAAGGAATTAATGTAAATAGGCCTTTGGTGATGTGGTGAGGTGTGGGAGGAGATGTGTATATGCCTGTGATTAGAGCTCAGCCTTTCAGTGAGCCTGTGCCTCTGGATGGGATTCCCTGGTAACTCAGATGGTAAAGAACCGCCTGCAAAGCAGAAGACCTTGGGTCCAATCCCTGGGTTGGGAAGGTCCCCTAGTGTTGAAGACTCTTGAGAGTCCTTGGACAGCAAGGAGATCAAACCAGTCAACCCTAAAGGAAATCAGTCCTGAATATTCATTGAGAGTACTGATGCTGAAGCTGAAGCTCCAATATTTTGGCCACCTGATGTGAAGAACTGACTCATTGGAAAAGCCCCTGATGCCGGAAAAGATTGAAGGCAGGAAGAGAAGGGGATGTTAGGAGGATGAGATGGTTGGATGGCATCACTGACTTGATGGACAGGGAGTTTGAGCCAAGCTCCAGGAGTTGGTGATGGACAGGGAAGCCTGGTGTGCTGCAGTCCATGGGGTCGCAAACAGTCTGACTGATGCCTCTGGACTGTGAATTAGATGTGTTTCTCAGTCCCCTAGTCTATCACACTTAGGTGGGACAGGATGGCTAGAGTGGGAGTTGGGTACTTCTGTCCTCCCAGGTCAGTTTGGCTTTGTTCAAGTAGTTTCTCCGGGGGTAGACTTTAGTAAATAAAGCAAAATGCTCTCGTCTATTTCAGAATAGTTACTTTCCTCTTCCTGGAAACACACTGGAATTATTCTCATACATTCACTGTGAGAAACTGGTAGACACTGAGGAGGTAAAACTCACAAGTGTCCCCATCCTACCCACTCCATGATTGGGTTCCCCTGATGTTTTAACTTAGAGTTGTCCACACTGAACCTCCAATGATTTGTCTATTATGGTTCAGGTTTCCTTACTCTGGCATTCGTTTCTAAAGAGGTTACTGTTAGAATATGTTGTGATCTTCTGTATGTGCCTGTCAGTCTTAACTCTGGAGAAAGTGCTTTGGCCTGTGACCTTTCTTCCCTTATAGATCTAGGAGGAGTTATTTTTAGTTAGCTTTTTACCTCCTTTTATGATGGACAAGCAGTGTATAAGCTGCTTACATGCAGGACTGGAAACTGGAAGTCTAGGATTCTTGGTTCAAAGTAAGTTCCTTTCTCATACATTATTGTCAAAGACAAGCCCGATGACAGTAGTATTAACTTGTACCTAACCTGTTTCTTGGCAGCTAGCAGCTTTTAGGACTTGTTAATCATGGTTATTTTGAAATTTTGCCCTAAAAAATTCATCTGGTTCTGTGCTGACTTTTCAGACCACCCCCCCAATGCCTAAATCTACTCTACTCTGCTTCTCTACCTACTTTTATCTGCTGTCTAGTTATATATTGGAATATTTGAACCTGTATCTTTTAGCTTTCCTTGATATTTTCTCCATCTATACTTCTTTCTTGAGTAATGAGATTTGCTCTTAAGCTGTCCCCCTCTACTATTTAGTCTTTATTTAATGCCTATGATATCTTCTTTTCTGCCCTTGGGGTATGGAATCACTTATCTTCTTTCTACTGTGGATTTCTTTTCAAGTTTTTCTTTAGGCCTTTCTTGAAATATTTTGGTGGTTCATAGTTGTGATTTGCTTAGCTGCTTATTTAGTTGCTGATTGAGAGCCTCTCTTTGTGGATGTTGTTCTGTTTATCAGAGCCAGTGATGAGATAGGTAGGTTGTGCTTCCAGGCAAGGATATATCAGTAGTTGGATTCTGGATATAAGCTTTTTTTCCCTCTCGAGGGTAAGCAAGTACCTATAAGGCACTGCCCTGCTTCTCCAGTTCCAATGGCTTCACCCTCTGTTAGGGTATAGGCTGGGTGTAAATACTCCATCAGTACCCAACTTGGTCCATGGTTGGGGGATGGGACTGGTCTAGGTATTCTCAGTCAGCTCCCTAATGAACCACCCTGCCCAGTATCCATGGGCACTCTCCTGCTTTTTGAATCTATTGATTCTGGGCTCCAGCCCATTCCTCCATCTGTTTAGTGTTGGATTTTCTCTCATTTTATTTGCCTATTGCCTTAATCCCATCTGCTCTCTATCTTTCTGGCATTCCTCACAATTTCAGTTCCATTGCTAGCCCTCTCATTTTCAGTGCTATAGCATATTTCTTATTCTTCTTCTCTAGCACCTTACGGAATTTAGGGTTGAGAGAGTAGATGCTTCTGTTCCACCTGCCACCTTCATCCAGGCTCACTACTACCATGCTAATTTATGTAACAACTAATTTTTGTAGTGTTCCTTTTGTTCCAGTTAATTTTCTTGAAAAGAACTAGTACTGTAGTGGCTCCTGAGCTGGTCCTGTAGTTACAAAATGTGCTACACTATTAGCCATTCACAGAAAGTATTATTGACAAGGAATTATTGAAATGCCAGCTCTTTTCTCTGCTTCCTAGTATGCACAACTTTGTGATGAACCTACAAATACTCAAAAGCAAATCCTAGTGGTGAATACTCTTAGGGGTCACAAAATAGTATTCAGTAATAACCTATTTTATTTGCACTGAAAGATTAGAGATGATAGATCTTAAAAAACTACTAGGTTGGTCAGCATCATGATGGGGTAAGACATTCCTTTTTGTCCCTCCCTTTTAAGCAATGAATTAGACATCCACCCACAAACAAAAGCACTACTGTGAAAACAAGACCTATATGTCAGGGGACCCAGGAGGAGTCTTCCCAACCTGTTAATGCAGTATCAGGCTGTGGAACAAGCAAAACTCTCCCAAACTCTTTTTTTTCCCAGTCAGAAAAAACCCTGCAGAGTGCTGACCTTCGCAGATACGATGTTAGCAGAAAACCTATAGAAATTCAGACTTCCAAAGGAGAGATTCCAGCCCATCAGAAAAGGAAAATCAAACAACCTCCCCGACCAAGTCTGGATGACTGTTAAGAGTAACTTTCCCTTTGCTGTTCCCTCACCTCCAAGCAACACTGCAAGGGGCTGAACTATCCAGTGGTGGCAACCTCTGTTGGAAAAAAAGGGGAGTAATGAGTGTGTGCCCAACTACCCTAGTAATGTAGGACACAGTTGGAGAAACCAGGTTCTCTCCAGCAGTACCCAAAGTACTGAGGCAGGACCTCTATGACTAGGGGGTTATCAGGAAAAAGGCAGATAAGAATATCAAAAGGCATTACAGGAATGCAGTTTCTGCTGACAACATTCGAGGCTTTAGCAGGAAGCCTACCCACAATCCCCAGGGAGTGCCTCACCCAAGGATCACCCTACTGGATCCATAGCATCCCTAATGCCCCGGGTGCTAACCTCCTGTCTCCCCTACTCTGTGGCCAGGTCCTTATGCACTTTTGGGGTGCAGCTGCGAGAATAAGCCAAATGAACACTCAAAAAAACCAGGATTGGTGGGCAAGAGAGCAACCACAAACTGGAGCTATAGCGCCATCTTCTGGAAAACAAAAGAGATTTCTTGCAGCCAGTCAGCCGAGTGGTAAGAACCAGAGAAGACATACAAGCTTAAAAATTCGGCCACAAGAGGGAGCAAAAAGAGTGCATTCCTGTACAAAGGCAAAGAAATCTCCATATGTAACAGCCCCAAAGAACAGTATACCCCATCTGAAGCCAATAAAGATTTAAGATATTCGGTACCTCAGATGTGAAAGCAGCAATGCCAGACTACAAAGAATCATGGAAAATCGAGTAAACACGTCATCACCAAAAGAATAATTTTCCAATAACTGAGCTCATAGGTATGGTGTTCTGTGATCTAGCTGATAATTCAAAACAACTATTTTGAAGAAATTCAATGAATTACAAAAAAACTTCAGATAATTCAATTTTATCAGGGGAAAACGTACATGAACAAGATGAGACGTTTACCCAAGGAATAGATACTATAAAAAATAATTCTGGAGCTAAAGAAATTCAATGAAGGAAATGAAAAATGTGATAGAGAGCATCTATAGCACAGTGAAGCAAATGGAAGACAGGATACATGACCTGGAAGACAGGAATTTTGAAATAAGAGCAGAAAAAAGAAAAATGAGTGATAAAGAGTAAAGAAAGTCAATGTTATCTGTGAGATTCCATCTAAAGAACAAATGTTGAATAATCAGTGTTCCAGAAAGAGTAGAGAGGGAGAAGGGGGCAGAAAATTTATTCAAAGAAATAACAGCTGAACAGAAACCTGAGGAGAGATTTGGATATCCAAATTCATGAAGATAACAGGTCAACCTATGATCTCAATGCAAAAAGACCCCCTTTAAGACACATTATAATAAAACTAAAAAATTCAGAGAATTCTGAAAGCAGTCAGGAAAAAAAAAGATTATATAACTTACAAAGGAACCACCATTAGGCTATAAGCAAATTTCTCAGCAGAAACCCTACAGGTCAGAAGAGAGTGGAATAACATATTCAAAGTGTAATTGAAAGAAAAAAAACTGCCAGCCAGGAATACTTTATCTGACAAACTTACCCCTGAAATATGAAGGAGAAATACCCAGAAAAACAAGCTGAGGGAGTCCACTAGACTTGCTTTGCAAGAAACACTGAAAGGAGTTCTTCGAAGCTGGAATGAAAAGTTGCCAGTCAGTGACATGAAAATGGGAAAGTATACAACACATTGGTAAAAGGTATGAGTATAAAATCAATATACAGAATCAGTTGCATTTATATTTGCATGCATGCATGCTCAGTCATGTCTGACTCTATGACCCCATGGATTGTAGCCTGCCAGGCTCCTCTGTCCATAGAATTTTCAGGCAAGAATCCTGGAGTGGGTTGCCATTTCCTTCTCCAGGGGATCTTCTCAACCCAGGAATCAAACCTGCATCTCCTGCACTGGCAGGCAGTTTCTTTACCACTGAGCCACCTGGGAAGCACCACATTTATATAATATCAATAACAAATTATCTGAAAAGAAAAAAACATTACCCCATTTACAATGGCATCAAAACAATAAAACATTTAGGGATAAATTTAACCAAGGAAGTGAAAGATGTGTACAATGAAAACTGAGACTTTGATGAAAGAAAATGAAGAAGTCACAAACAAAAGATATCTTGTGTTCACAAACTGGAAGAATTAATATTGCTAAAATGTCCATATTACTTAAAGTCATCTATAGAGTCAATGTAATCCCTATCAAAATTCTCATGGCACTTTTCACAGGAATAGAAAAAACAATTCTAACATTCATATGAGATTTAAAACAAAAGACACCAAGTATTGAAAGCAATCCTGAGAAAGAAAAAAGCCAGAGAGATTACACTTCTTCGTTTCAAACTATACTACAAAACTATAGTAATTAAAATAGCATGTTACTAGCATAACACACACACACACACAAATCAAATAGAACAGAATAGAGAGCCCAGAAATAACCCGCTGCATAAACAATCAACTAATATTTGATAAGGGAGCCAAAAACACTCAACGGGGAAAGGACAGTCTCTTCAATAAATGGTGCTGGGAAAACTGGATAACCACATGCAGAAAAATGACACCTCTATCTTACATCACTCACAAAAATTAACTTGAAATGGATTAAAGACTTAAACATAAGACTTGATCCCATAAAGCTCCTAGAAGGAAACATAAAGAAGCTCCTTGATACTGATCAGTGTAGTGATATTTTAGATATGACACCAAGAGCACAAGCAACAAAAAATCAACAAGTAGGGCTACAAACTAAAAAAAACTTCTGCACAGCAAAAAAAAAAAAAAAGCAATATATGGAATTGGAGACAGTATTTGCAAAGCATATATCAAGCAGTTAATAGCCAAAACATAGAAACCAACTTAAGAAAAAAGCAAATAATCTGATTGGAAAAATGGTTCTATACCCATCTTTTAAAGACAACATCCAGGTATATGACAAGGTGCTTAACATCACTAATCATCAGGAAAATGTAAATCAAAACCTTATATGTTAGAACGGGTGTCATCAAGAAGACAAAAGTTCTTGTGAGCATAGAAGGATAAGGGAACCCTTCCTTGTACCCTGTTGGTGGGAATGTAAATTGGTACAGCCACTATGGAAAACAGTACAATTCCTTAAGAAATAAAAAAACTACCTTAGGACCCAGCAATCCCACATCTGGGTATGTATGCGGAGAAATGAAAATAGGGTATTAAAGAGAGATATACACTATGTTTACTGCAGCATTATTCACTATAGCCAATATATGGAAACAACCTAAATGTCCATCAACAGATGAATGGATAATACAGTTATACAGACATACATACAATGGAGCATTAGCCGTAAGAAATGAGGAGTTCCTGCCATTTGTGACAACATGTAGCTAATGCTAAACCTGTCACTCTATACCTACTTATATAAAGCAATATATAAACATATCAAATCAACACATTGAACCCTGGCCTCCTGCACTGCACATGGATTCTTTACTGTCTGAGCCACCAGGGAAGCCATTGTACACCTTAAACTCACACAATGTTATATAGTTTACTATATACCTCAGTAAAAGTTTTAAAAATTGTACTCTATTGACTTTAGAAGAAGACCCAACACTTCCCTTAGCTGTCTCATTTGAGAGGGCCGCTTAAATCAAGAATTCTGTGCCTAGGCCCTCACGTAGCTGTATCCCCGTCTGCAGGGCCAATAATTATGACCACCTGGCGCCCATTTCATTTCAAGCTAGGTCATGTTCAAGGCACCTGGGACTCAAACTTCTGCCTACACAGCTCAGCTGCCAGGCCCATTTTCCCAAAAATGTAGCCTTATGTTTAAGGGTGGTCAAGAGGTGGCTCTTTGCAGGGAAACAAAACTTAGTTAGGCATGTGGGCTGAAGAACCCACAAATGTTCCTTAGTGGCTATTAAGAAATTGAATGGTGGAAGCGGAGAAGAGAAATAGGCTGTGGGCTAGCTCTCCCCTGGCTACCACCTCTGGAATTCTGAGAAATCAGAAAATTCTAAAATCCAAGCTGCATGTGCATGTTGTGTGAACATAATAGCTTGTTAGCTTGATTTTATAACATCAAAATATTTTGACCTGTTTCCTCAGGCCCTGCAAATAGTAGGGGGAGGATCTAAGAAGGAGAAAGGTAGTGATTGCTAAATAGATTTCAGGCAGAATCCTTATCAGAGATGTCACAAGGGAGTCCCGATCAGTTGTAGGTTAAGTCAACTACTTAAGAGCCACCACCATCTTCAGCCAGTGGACGTTTACATTCCCACATCTAATCCGTTTCTTCCTCAAGTTTGAGTCAAGCAGAAGGACAATAGAAAGTTCTAAAATATCTTTATAGGTTCCTCAAAGCCAGAAGACTAATCCTAATTCTTACGTTACAAAGTTATTTCATGGTCCGTTTATTCCTGTGCCACTGAATAAAAACCTGATTTGTTGGTAGACTAAGATCATAAAGGCAGTGTGGTATAGTGATTAAGTACACAACTCTATAATAAGAATGCTTGGGTTTAGTTCCTAGATTGTGAGTCAGGTCATGTCCCCGAGCACAATGACAACATGCTGGACGTGGCTTGCCCCAGCTCAGGGAGAGCCCAAAGTTACATGTTTATTTTCCCAGGTCCACGTGACATCATTGGTAGTTTGCTATTGGCCATGGTGGAAGTAGTTACACCACCACTTGTTCAAATTAGTTTCTGTTTTTTAAGTTAGTAGTAACAGTAGTTCCCACATTATAGGGGAGCTTAGATAAATGAGAATGTGTATGTGTGAGATTCATGTAGCAAATGCTCAATAAATGCTACCAGTTATTAATACACGGTGAGAATATACTAAGGCCAGAGTTTACAAAGCAGAGGAAACAAACTTTGGAAACAGAGACATATACTTCCACTAAGTACAAAGTATTAGTACAAGATCTTTCTACCACTGATCTTCCCAATTCTATTTCTTTGAAACTTATTTCATATAGGTTTTGTGGTCTTTCTCAGTAGAGAAAGCAGGGGGAAGGGAGCTAAGATTAGATTAGACAGTAATCTTAACTGGTCAAGCCAGAAAACCCTTTGTGGTAAAGCAGAGGTGTTGGCAGAGATCTCTGAATTTCTAAAAGCTTGTTTTTAACCTCTAACAGCCAAGAGACAGAACCTATAAACTTGTGGGAAAAACTGTTGGAAGTTATCATCACCTCCCATTATAATATGCCTCTTCTTTGTACAGTGCTTCATTTTTACACAGCCCTGTGGAGTGGGAGATGAGGAAATAAACGTAGAGAGATGAAGACATTTGCTCAAATGTATGGTTAACAGAGTTTCAACACAAGTTGACCCTAAGTCTAAGACACTTTGAACTACAAATACAAATCTCAGGACCCTCATTTTTGAAGGGGTTTACCAACCAAACATTAGGATTTAGTTATTTTCCTCTCAGTTGATAGAATTCAAACTAAAGCACAGTATCTTTGATAATTAGCCTTTTAGGGCTTCTGATCTATGTAGATGTTCTAGTTATTCTCATGTAACACTGATATTACAGCAGCATCCATTTTGCAACAGAGGATGGTGGTCTAAAGAAATCAAAGACTTGCCTAAAATAAGGAGCAGGAAAACCCAGGGATAGTCTTCCATGAAGAATCACACTGTACTCCTCTATCTGATTTTTCAGCACAAAATATACAAGTTCTTTTACTCGGTGGACATAAATTCTACTTAAGCTCCTAAGTTTCAGAAGGGCTAAGGCCATTTCTTCTGCTTTTGGGAGATGAAGCATCCTCCGAATCCATCTAATGACCCTCAGTGTACTGACAAATTCATTGATTGTATCAAACATTATTGGAAGTGGGAACCATCAAGAAGGGCATGGTTATTTTACCTAGTATTTGTTATTAAGTCAGGTTTTGACTAATTTCTGGAAATCATAACTTGGATAGAATGCGAAGGCACAGATCTGCTAATGAATTAGACAAAAGCTATTCCTGCAAGACTAACTTTAGGGCTTCCTCTAAGCCTGGCAACCACACACAGGTTCTTTAAGACTGAAGCTCCTCTTTCTAGTGACCATCTTCCTACAATAAGCCCATGTTATTTCCAAGGGGACTGACCTTAGGGAGGGATGGGTACTTCATAAGTTGTAACAGTTGAGTAACTACTGTTCCCCAGATTTTTATGCGTGTGACTGACTCCAGGAGGTAGCTGGATCACATTTGCTTTCTCATGGATTTGAAAAAGGCATTCCACCTCTTCTAAGGCTCCAGATATTGCAATCCACATCTGAAACTAACATAAGAGCAAGAGCTACATACCAACTAGAAATTGAGTGGGTCTTTTTTTCCTACTGGCATAATTTGTAATTTTGCCATAGAATGCAGTAAGAGACAGTACTTCTAGGAAAAGTATCTTTAAGGACAGTAAATATTTTTCCCTCAGTTCACTGATACTCTTAAACATCTGAGGGTTCCAACTGTGATATGATTTCTTAATTTAAAATTTTTTTCTTCAATATCAAGTCACCTAATCCTTAGATTAGCTTTTGTTATATTACCCAGATGGCTACATAAAGTGATCTCTCTCCATTCTTATATTCTTTAAAAAACAATCCATTCAGGAGGGAGGAGGGGGGGGTTCTGGAGGGGGAGTATATGTATACCCATGGCGGTTTCATGTCAATGTATGGCAAAACCAACACAATAAAGTAAAGAAAATTAAAAAAAAAATAAAAAATAAAACCCTTGGGTAAATGGAAAAAAAAAAACAAAAAACAATCCATTATTTGTATGGTACTTCATAATTTACAAGTCTTCACATACATAATATCTCAAGTAACCTTCATACAAAGCAAAAATTTTCATCACTTAACAGATAAGAATACTGATCCTTTACCCAGGTGATATTAATGGTAATGGGGAGTATCAGAAATAGAACTTAGGACTTTGAGACCAGTATTCTTTTTTTTCTTATATGAGGCACTCTAAATTATAAAAGATTCTGTTCCAAAGCATTTCTATTTGTTCATAAAAAGTTTTTTAAAAAATCTAGTACAAAAATTCACAAGGATAAAATGACTTGCCATCAAAGCCTTACTGGTGGTACACTGATTTCCGGAGTCACACAGTCATGTCTCGGCACGTTCAGCACCGCATAGGTGTGTTCTACACCCTACACAATCACTGCCCTACAGCTTTCTGATCAAATCAAGTACATTACAAGAGAGGCAGGATAATACATTACCATGGACCTGAATAAATGACCTCACAAAGTGAAACAGACCTTTCTGAAAGCTTACCTGAGTGCCAGCTGTTCCATCCTCTGACTGGGAACTGGTAATGGAATATTAAGAAGCTGAAACTGAGATTCCTGCTATGAAACTAACACCACAAAATACTGTAATTTTAGAAAAGTTTGTAAAAGATTGCTGATTGGCTATGTTCAAACTATCAGTGGCCGGAAGCTACATTCTGAAAACTTAAATACCAGAAATCCATTTTAACTTTTAAGAAGTTTGGGGATTGTGAACATGGCAGGCAGAAAGAGAATCTGTACATCTAAATTCCAACAAAAGGTCTGAGCGCACTGGCCTATTGAAAATAGAATTACAATATGATGATTACTTAAAGCCTTCCAGTTGACATTCTGGCTAGGATATAGGATCTTTTTCTAAAATGTGTTTCTTATATGTGAGAAGGATTTAAAAATTATAATACCATATATTAAGTGCAAGCAAATTATTACCTTCTTAGGGCATTAAAACTGATTAGTTAAAAGAATGTTAATTGTAATCCTCTTCTTCAAAAGAAATCAAACATGCTGCTCCCTTCTTGCCTTTGGGGCAAATTTCCTCCTCTTTGGTAGCACCAGAGGCCCCCAGTCTGTAAACCAGATCTCTAAATAATTTCCTGCTGCTCCTAAGCTACTCCAGTCATGTCTGAACTCTTTGCGACCCCATGGACTGTAGCCTGCCAGGCTCCTCTGTCCATGGGATTCTCCAGGCAAGAATACCAGAGTGGATTGTCATGCCCTCCTCCAGGGGATCTTTCTGACCCAGGGATTGAACCTGCATCTCTCAAGTCTCCTGCATTTGTAGGCAGGTTCTTTACTACTGATGCCACCTGGGAAGCACTAAATAATTTCTTCAGCACTTTTTAAAAATGAATAAAAAAATAAGATTCCCAGGTATTTTTCCCAAACCTATAAGGTCCCTAGTTGCCTAGCAATCAGCAAAATAGCAGGAAAGCAAGAACTCCTTTCTTGCCTCTAGCTTGGCGGAAGGGCTGGACCTCAATGGGAATCCTATAACTAAATCATCAAACAAGGCAAAGCTATAGCTTTTAGCTATAAGCCCAAGATTCAGGCATAATACTGTCACGTTGGGTACTATGTTACATTTGAAATAACTTGGTTCTTACAGCCGCTGAGCAGCTGGAGTTGTAACTGAAGCTCTGTTCTCTGTACTTAATTGTACAGTTTTTTCTAATTATAAAATATCACAATGCCAATGCTGAAATACCAGGATTGTGGGAAAGACATTTAAAAAGCATTGCCCGAGGACTTCCCTAGTGGGTCTGTGGTTAAGAATCTGCCCGCCAATGCTGGGGACACAGGTTTGATCCCTGCTCTGGGAAGGCTCCACATGCTGTGGGGCAGGCAGCTAAGCCTGTGCACCACAACTACTAAGCCCACACGTGTTAGAGCCCACGCTCTGCAACAAGAAGCTCCTGCAATGAGAAGCCCACACACTCCAACTACAGCGGCCCCTGCTTACCACAGCTATAGAAAGCTCGTGATGAAGACCTAGGGCGCTCAAAAATAAATGTTTTTAAAACTATAAACAATAAATAAATAAAAGCAAATGCCTGACAGAATGGAAAGATGAAAAATTATATTCTTCACACCAGATTTTTATTCACTCACTCAAGCACCTTCTTTTCCATGTGGTTCAAGTGGTAGTGGTGACAATCTATTACTACTAGTACAAAACAGAAGGAATCAACATTCTTACAATATTGAAAGACTAGGATCATTCCTAACACTACTTTGCTTTACTTCTTACTCCTAAATTTTAAGTCATCCATTCCTTCAATATGCAGTATCTCAGCATTATTGAAACAATGTTTTATATCTAGAGATTATCTAAACTTTGTAGGGAATTGAATCTATCAACTGAAAGACTTTTTTTTTTGGTTATTAATACAAAAAAACGATTATTTCTGAGGTTTACAAGCTAATTATTGTCTGCAAAACGGAGTATTCTTCTATACAAAGGTAACCAACTTAACTTCTCATTAGAAAAGAAAATAACCAAACAAACACAAAATAAGAAATTAGCCAGAAAGCTATGGCTTGTTTCCTACTCAGAAAAAAAGTATAACTGGTAACAAATAAGGTACAATTTCCATAAGTGGGTATTTTTTTAAACTTGTAAGGTTTCCATTTCTAAAACAGAAGAGCTAAGACACTTTTCTAAGCAGCTTAATCTGTCAGAAGATTTTATATCAATATTTATACCCTCAGTACTTTCTCTTTTGCTTTTACACAGTTAACTTTAAAGGGCAATTCCTCCATTAAATTCGTGTGTTACTAAAAATGTAGGCTAAAGTTAAATGGGCAAAGATAAAGGCCTACATTGTATTTGGGGGGAGGGGAAAGAAAGTTATTTACAAACAAGAACTCTTTGGTAAGAAGTATTCGTTACTAACACTTACCAATTTTATTCTTTCACAATTGGGTGCATCAACTTGAGTCCAGTGAGCATCTGGATTTGCCATATCTCGTGATTTCCAACCTTCATCATAATTGTGTCTTCTCTTTTTGTACTCATTTATACAAATAGAGGGCAAGAATACAAGAACTATTTTAATGATTACATGAGTTCTATACTAAGACAGTTTGACTCTGCTAAGATTGAATTTTTGGCTCACAGACATTACTACCATGAAATAATTTATTTGCTGCTGATATAAAAAATACTCTGGTATATAATAGGCAATTATGGGTATAAACTTATGAAAACTGAATATATAAAAATAAGAGAATTGCCTGAAGTAATTACAATCAATAATTTTAGAGCTGGAAGGAAATTTAGAAATCTAATCTTAATTCCTAGGTAAAAAGTCAGATATAAAGACTTGGTTGGCAAAAACCACACTTCTCATGAGTGCCAGAACTAGAATTTGGGGTTAATATTACAGGTGAATTATTCCTCACAGTATACAATACTCATAATTAAGAATAAATTACTTGGAAATTTATTTCCCAACAGATCTTTGCTAGATTAAGAAAATCAATCCAAACAAAAATGTTCAAAATTTGCTATCTATTCTTCCTTCTTAGTTCATGTTGCTGAATAAATGACAGTTAAACTTTAGAAGGACAAAAGGTCAAGGAACTAGATCAAGGAACTTGACAACTTAAAGTAAATAAATTCAACATCTGAGCATAATCCTTTTCTCTAGTCCTGAAACAGGTCGATTTCAACACCTGTTGAAATTTCAAATTTCAAATTCTTAGATATTTGCCACTTACCTTTCAGACAAAGGCTTATAGACAAAGTTGTAACAGATCTCAAGATGTGGAGTTGAGTCAATGACAAAAACTTAATTTGAGCACTTTCGTTCATGGTTATTACAACCACAAAATCAATTTCTCTCAAAGGAGGTTTCAGTCTCAAAGGGCTCACACAATCTCAATTAGCAAAAACAATAGGCAGCTTTCTGTTTATTCTTTACACTATGTACATCTCAAATGGGACGAAAAAGGGAGTAAAACAAAAATTCACCTAGAAGAAATTTTTTCACTTAGATTACCTAGACATCAACTCATAATGAACTGGGAGATCTACAGTATACTGTATGGTAATTTAAGGCAAAAAGCTTTACAGGATTTGGGGTAGCTGCTTACAACAGGAGCTTAAAGCAAGATGAAGACAAGCTACTTTATAAAAGAGACAATTTAAGAAAATTTTAATGGCAAGGAGTAAATCAAAATGAAAATTTGAAAAGTTAAAGCATATTTGTTTTTATTTATAGACAGTTATCACAAGAATTGTAAAGAAAAAGAGAATATCAGAATGGAACTGGATAGATGTTTTCATGCTATAGCTAAGAATAAACAATGTTCCTACATATTATGGTTAGTGAGCACATTATCAGTATAACAGTGAATTGTGGTTATTTAAAAATATGTAGACCATATTCTGTGCTTTAGAAATAACTGTATATAGTGTTATAAGCTGAAAAGACTTCAAAGGAATACCAAATATACACCTGTGTATAAGAATTCAGAAAAGGATGCATTCTGTAAAGTCAATCGGCTGTATTAAAAATGACACAAATTCAAAACAAGATGCATGTTATATAAAAAAGGATTTTGTAAGACTTGCTTACTGCATTAAATCCACAGTTTAATCCACGCAATTTCCTTTTAATTATCATTTAGACAGAAGCATGCAAATAGTTCTAGGATCTACTTCGAGTCTTCCCCAAATCCACTAAGGCTAGATAGTCTCTCTTCAGGAGCTAAGCAGGTATTCGGGTAGCTGCTTCCTCCTCTGCATCCGCTCGGTTTGCATTAATTTCTGCAAGTGTTCGGCCAAACCGTGCCCATTCATCATTTCGGGGGACAGCAATCTGCTGTTAAAAGAAATACAGTGCTTTATGTACACTGAAATAAAAGATCATCTTACCCACTATTTTTCAGTGTTTCAAATAATTTTTCCATTAAAAAGTAATAATTGACTTGAATGTCCCTTCCATAATTACAGCTACTATACCAATGATTTATAACATTTCAAAACAAAAGATAGTGTTTGAGAAGTGTGTTGTGACAGCCTCAGAAATGATTCTGCCATTACCAGCATCTATGCAAGAGAGAATGACAATGATGCTCTGTAAATATAACTCCTATGCACTATTGCATGGATTTTCAGGTGCGCAGGAATTCCTGAAGAATTTTTACTTCCTACACATTAGCATGAAGTAATTTTTGAAACATAGTTCCTAAGAGGCTGGTTTCTTGTTTCAGTATTTTTGTTTGGAGCATAAGATAACCTTTCCTGATGTATCTTAAACCTTTCGTCAAAAGGTATGCTGCTACTTACCGATTCAGTAACATACCAATAGTAAAAGGGGAAAGGACGCTTGTGATGTATTTCCCTCACTGAAGCAGTTCAATAACCAAAACTTTTTGACAGCTGTCATTATAATACTGGAGGAATCTAGTATGCCATTTTAGGGCACAGAGCATTCAGTGTGGCAAATGGGTGTGCCTGCTTCTAAATCTACTGTATGACTTTAGATTGGACAGTGATACCCAGTATTGTAGCTCCCAGACAAGTATGACTATTTACATTTAAATTACTTAAAATGAAATAAAATTGAAAATTCAGTTATTCAATTGTTCCAGCCACATTTTAACTGTTCAGTAGCCAAATCTGGCTAATGGCTACCATGTTGGATGGTGCAGATACAGAGTAATTCCATCTATACAGACAATTCAACTGGCTGCTCTAAATGATCCAATTTACCTCTCTCCAGATACAGTTGCTAGAGGCTGTGGGATTTCCAGAGAGGATGAAGAATCATAAGACACAGCAAAAGAAAAGAGTGACTAAGGCACTAGCCAGGGCTAAAACATGAGGAAACCACTCCTGAACATTGTACACAGTCAACCCAAACAGTAAAGATGAGAGGGCTGCAACTCATCCTGTTGGGTTCACTCATAATGGCTTTGCAACAAGGTTCAACGAGTCAAGAATGACATTTCACACAGTCATTAGATAGCTCTTAGAAGATACTACTTTTTATTTGAGCTACCTGGTCCAAACAAATCTATGAATACAGAAAAATAAAATCTTATCTCAATGTCAATCCTGTAAAGCCCCCAAGTCCAACTATAACTAAATTTCTTCTGCTTGAAGAATTTCTAATTTCCAGCAATGCATGCTGGAAAGTACTTTCGACATATGATACTACCTTCAAAATTTGTTGCATAGGGACACAAGACATTCAGTTTAGAAAGGAAACTAATCTCAAGAGTTGCTTCTGTAATGAAAAGTAAGTTTCATCTTTACAAACACATGGATTATTCAATTCATGAACCTCAAAGACTAGATTTAGCCACAAAGATACTGTCACTATAGTTCCATGAAAGCTAAATAGATGTGTCAAAATTACAGGAAGTGAGCCCCATACCTCTCCCACATCATATATAACAATCTGTCCTTCAGAATCACCCACGGCAATCTCTCTTCCAGAATGGGTCCATCTTACACGATTAAGAGCAGGATTACCTTCCACAGAAATGCTTGCAGTTGGCACCTAAAGTCATTTAAAATACAGTTCAGTGTTAAAAGTTTCATCAGGATTTCTATAAACATGTAAAATAGTAATTCCTTTTTCTTCCAATCTGGCTAGGTTTTTGAAAACAAAGATGAAAATAGATAAAGAATTTTCCCAACTTTCTTCCTGTTCAGTGATACATTCTGAATGACATTACATTCAATCCTTGAAAATGGTTTGGGAAAATAACTTAAGTCCTTTCATAAGAAATCTTCACATGACTGGACACATCATTTTGAGAAATCTTCTCTTTAATAAAGGATTCTTTGTTGTTTTGACTTTTTAAGAAGTCAAGCCGTTTGAAAACATATGGCCAAAACCTCATTTAAAGAAACATCTCAAAAGCCCGCATAAACAGATTATGGTTCAATTTTAGAGGACAGGAGTTACTTTTGTAGCTTGTGTCTCTGTTAGCTAAAACCTCTGATTTGATCCACAGAGTCTACACAGTTCATACTAAAGATGCAGTATGGGTCATTCCAAAGCCCTTGTTCCCATGAACTGTCTGGAGCAAGGCAAGAGGACAGCACCCACACAATGGCACCATCCCTTGGATTATGACTGTACCCTCTGCTATGGTGAAGAAAAAGAAAGTATTTGCCACTCACAGAGCAAACCTTCAATGTTTGACTCAGAACTGAATCACAATATTTTTAAATTTTTGAAACCTGATTAAAAATAATCCTTCTATTAGACACAAGTCATCCCCAAATGATTAATTTAACCTTCTAGAATGCCAAAATAATTGTAAGAGAAAAATTATAACTTAGCTTTATTGTGAGTTAAATTATAGAACAGATCCAAATTTAACTGTAACCACAAATGCCTAACACAAAAATCCAAATTAAGAAAATTGGTACCACTCTAGGTAACTAGAAATGTATAATTAAGTCCAGTCATATATCCAGGACTCAATATCTTTCCCTACCAGTATCTGAATGTTGCTCTTCAAACTACTAGAGCAGAAGTTAAGCATGATGTTAAAATACTTGTATTTCCAATATATAAATTCCTTGTCCTGTATAATCAACTAATTTACTTCAAAGATTACAATAACATATATTTAGCCATTAGAAATATAAAGAGATGTGAGAAACAGTGGCTGTGGGAGGAGACCTCAAGAGACTTTCTCCTCAATAACTTTTACTGATAGAACTGCTCATGTTACTTCTTAACCACCACATTGCAATACAGAACTCTAAGAACATGCTAAGCCTCTGCCTATATTGGCAAAAACAAACATGGTTAAAAATAAATAACAGCTGCAGTTAAATTTCGTTCCAAATAAGTCATTTTAGTATAATAATTAGGAAATTTGATTATTTCTATATTAATTTTATAGTAACAGTAACACTGTTTTTAATCTTTCACAGAGCAAATTATGAAAATACATTTTGTGTCACTCAAGTCAGCCTAAGACTAGTATTTATGGATAATATACAATTCTACCAAGGCTAAGAGATGATTCAGAAATTCAGAATTAAGGTTAACATATGTCAACAGCCTGAAACTATCTGCTTTCTAGCCTATGAATGAAAAATATCCCCATTGCCTTATGAATGAGACTTTGCCAGGACATGAAGAGACGTGACAATGCTTTTCAGAAGTAAAAGGAATGCCCCAGTGCTCCTGGCAACAATATTTCTCCCTTCAGTTCTGCACAGCAGGCTGTTTATTATTTAGGGTACAAAGCTTATTTACTTTCTTTGTGATGAAGCTACAATCACAGAATCCTTTCACATTCCTTGGGATAAAAGGAATTTCACAAATTTTTCAATAAATCTCCAATTTTCTATTTTTCAGTGCAATTTTTGTTATTTTCATGCTCACCTCTGTGTCATTATTGAGATTCCACAAATCCAGCCTACCCATTCCATCCACACAGGCAAACAGGGCTGGGTGAGTGGGTGACCACATAACATCATAAACATAGTCTGAATTATCTTCAAATGAGTACAAAGGCTTGTTATTCTGAAAGGGAAAAGTTGATTTTTAGCACAGTCAAAACAGGACATACATTCAATAAGTCTGATAACATTTTATGATACTTAACTCAGCCTAGAAAAAGTTCCTATAATCTGTTTCACTATAGAATTACCTGGAGTTATGAACTACAAATCAATCAAGAAAACTGGATTGCATTTTCTATTTAACTTGTAGACACCATACTGTTTTAAAAAAGGAATAGGATGTGCTTTAAAAACATTTCAGTGAGAAGATTCTGGAAAGATGATAGCAATGGCAATATACTTTTTGAATCTCCTCTAAATCTCCCCATAAACCCAGACAAAGCCCTGAGGAGAGCAAAACCAAAGACTCATAACCAACATCTACAACAAAATCAGGAGACAAAACTTCAAATGTAAACAGGTGGAAACCTTGGCCGACTATGAGATCTGCAGGATACATCTGTGTGAGAAGTATAGGGAGGCACGAGGGCTTCTCACAGCTGGAGAACAGAACAGAAAAGCCTCACAGTACACAGCAGGTGATCACTGGACAGCATGGGGGTCAGTCTGAGAACAGCAGTAGAGACTGGGAGGGAGTTAACACAATGCCATTTACACACCGAAGGCAGACTCCATTGTGATATAAGTAAGGTCTAATGATGCAGTCTGAGCCCTGGAAAACTTGCAAAATTAACAAAGCAAAGTTCCCTTTCCAAGACAAAGTCTCACCAAAAAGAAACTGGAGAGAATGGAATCCAAGTTGTGGAATACAGCGCAATAGGGACAAGGGAAAGAGAAGGTTCAGATAAAGGTGGTGGAGAGGAATGGAAAAGATACATTTCAGAAAGTACAAGACACAGAGAGATATATATCCACTTTGCAAAAAACCCAGGAGAGCTTTAACCTAGACTACAAAACTAGAAGGGGCTTCCTAGGTAGCTCAGTGGTAAAGAATCCACCTGCCAAAGCAGGGCACACAGGTTCTATCCCTGGTTCAGGAAGATCCCCTGAAGAAGGAAATGGCAACCCACTCCAGCATTCTTGCCTGGAGAATCCCATGGACAGAAGAGCCGGGTGGGTTAATAGTCCATGGATTGCAAAGAGTAGGACACAACTGAGCGACTAAACAACAACATGAAACTAGAAAAGCTATCCATGCCCGTTCCCTCCTCCTTAAACATAGAAAAAAACTCATTTCACTACTAGATAATAAGGAACAAAAAAAAGGATCTCAGTCAAATCTCACACAAAGTTATTTTGACAGATCTTTAATGAGGGTAAGGATGTCATGACAATTAAATGTGAAAAGAACAGTCTTTTCAACAAAGTAATGCTGAGACAACTGGATATACACATGCAGAAGAATGAAGTTGGTCCCCCCCTTCCCAACATCAAACCCAGAAATTAACTCAAAAATATCTTAGACCTGAATATAAGAGGTAAAATAATACAACTTCTAAATACAAAAGTGAAAAACAGTAAAACTTAGGAGAAACACAGGAGTAAGTCATTGTGACTTTGGACTTGTCAATGATTTCTTAGATGAGATAAAAGCACAAAGGACAAAAAAAAAAGTATATATATTGGGGTAAATCAAAATTTAAAACCCTTGTGCTTCAAGGGTTTTAAATACCCTCAAGAAAGTGAAAGGTTTTAAATACCCTCAAGAAAGTGAAAAGAGATCCTATACAATGGGCAAAAATATTTGGAAATAATATATCTGTAAGTAATTTGTATCTATAACTCTTAACAAAACTTTAATAAAAAGGGGAACAACCCAATTAAAACTTGGGCAAAGTTTTAATAGGCATTTCTCCAGAGAAGATCTACAAATAAAAATAAGCACTTGAAAAGATATCCAAACTCATTATCCATCATGGGAATGCAAATCAAAACCACAATGGAACATTATGTCATACCACCAGGACAGCTTAAACAAAATCCCCAAACCACTGAATTGTACACTTGTAAAATGGTGAATCTTATGGTATCTGAATTATGTCTCAATAACACCATTTTAAAAAAAAGAGATAAACTGAATTTTTTAAAAAGTGATAGACAAATGAGATTAATAAAGATATACCTGTAACGGCAGGCCCTAAATAAGAAAATCAAAGCAATACTATAGAATACAAAAACAATAATTTTAGAGAACTCTCCTAAAATAAAAGACAGCCTGAAATTCATATTAGAGTATCTTGTGTATCTACACAAATCAACTCTTAAAAAAAAAGAAAAAAAATTTAATCATCCAGATTCTTAAAGACCAAGTTATGAGGTAATGAAAAAAAAAACAGGATTGTCATCAGACTTTTTGACAATGCTTTTGCCAGAAAACAAGAGTAATATATATAAGGTAATCAAAAAATGTAAACTGTAGATTTTACATACAGCCAAAATGGTTTCCCTGATGGCTCAGTGGTAAAGAATCACCTGCAATGTGGGAGAAACAGGAGACACGGGTTTGATCCCTGGGTCAGGAAGATCCCCTGGAGGAGGCCTGGCAACCCACTACAATATTTTTGCCTGAGGAGTCCCATGGACAGAGGAGCCTGGTGGGCTACAGTGCATGAGGTCACAAGAGTTGCATATGACTGAAGCGACTTAGCAGACAGCAAAAACTGACCTTCATAAACAGACTTTTGTGAATACAGGACTAATATACCCATGAGCACCTCCTGAGGAATCTATTGCAGAAGAAGCTTCGAGATGGTCTAAAAGAATGAAGAGATGTCAACCTAAGGACTGAGGGACAACAAGCTTCTCCTTACAGAATTATAAACAATCTACAACTATACACAACAGTATGAATGATACCACAGAATGCAAAATCCAGACTGTGAGAAACTAACAGGACAACCAAACTAAACTGTTTAACAGTAGTAGCAGCAAGAAAACAAAACAGAGAAGGAAACCCTATTTTTAGAGAAAGGCTCAAAGGATGTGTCAATCACAAATAAATGGACGTCATCTGGATTTGGCTTCAAACAAATAAATGGTAAAAAAAAAAATTTTTTAATTGAACACCAATTATCTCTTTAATGAAGGTAAGGAATCACTATTCATTTGTGGGGGAGGGTACAACAATGATATGGTAGTATTACAGGATTTTTTTGTTTTGTAGATATAATATTACATATTATAAGTCTTCGTTTAAAATAGTCCAGTGGTAGAGAGGGAATGTGTAGGAATAGATCAAACAAGGTTGGTCCTGTGTTAATAATTTTAGGAGCTAGGTAATGAGCACAATGGTTTAATTATACTCCTCTTTCTGCTTTTGTATCTATTTGGAATTTTCTATAACAAAAAGTTTAAAATTATAAATCTGCAATTTTCCAGGTATCAAAGTAAATGTCAACTGCACGATTATCTTAAAAGCCAAAAAAAATCTGTTTGTAATTAAGAAAATAAAAATTTTAACCAAATTTAAAAGTAAGCTAAAAATAGAAAGAGTTTTTTTCCTTCTTAAGATCATTATTTTCCTATAACTCCCCTTGGCAACAATGCCAAGTGAAGTCTCCCTTTAAGGTAGTGACTTCAACTGGGATGAGTATCACAATCATTGGCAGAGCTTTTAAC
Source organism: Antilocapra americana (assembly GCA_007570785.1). Taxonomy (NCBI): domain Eukaryota; kingdom Metazoa; phylum Chordata; class Mammalia; order Artiodactyla; family Antilocapridae; genus Antilocapra; species Antilocapra americana. Next base: position 47,281,324 of record ML660200.1, on the reverse strand, counting down.
AAATCCAGATGCAGGGTCCCACCCTCAATGTGCATCATGAGTCTCTCTGGTGTTGCTCCCCTAAAAGTTCTGATGCACATCAATGATTAACAAACACTCTGCTTAGAAATAGCAAGGAAAGATAAGAAAGCTTTCTTAAGTGAACAATGCAAAGAAATAGAGCAGAACAATAGAATGGGAAAGACTAGAGATCTCTTCAAGAAAACTGGAGATACCAAGGGAACATTACAGGAAAAGATGGGCACAATAAAGGACAGAAATGGCCAAGGACCTAACGGAAGCAGAAGAGATTAAGAAGAGTGGCAAGAATACACAGAACTACACGATAATATCTTAATGACCTGGATAACCACGATAGTACATGGTCATTCACCTGGAGCCAGACATCCTGGAGTGTGAAGTCAAGTAGTCTTAAGAAGCATTACTATGAACAAAGCTAGTGGAGGTGATGAGATTCCAGCTGAGCTATTTAAAATCCTAAAAGATGATGCTGTTAAAATGCTGCACTCAATATGCCAGCAGATTTAGAAAACTCAGCAGTGGCCACAGGACTGGAAAAGGTCAGTTTTCATCCCAATCCCAAAGCAAGGCAATGCCAAAGAATGCTCCAACTACCATACAATTGTGCTCATTTCACACGCTAGCAAGGTAAGGCTCAAAATCTTTCAAGCTAGGCTTCAACAGTACTTGCACTGAGAACTTCCAGATGTATAAGCTGGATGTAGGAAAGGTAGAAGAACCAGAGATCAAATTGCCAACATCCAATGGATCATAGAAAAAGCAAGGGAATTCTAGAAAAAACATCTACTTTGGCTTCATTTTCTACATTAAAGCCACTGACTATGTGGATTACAACAAACTGTGAAAATTCTTAAGAGATGGAAATACCAGACCCCTTACTGCCTCCTGAGAAACCCTGTATGCAGGTCAAGAAGCACCAGTTAGAACTGGACATGGAACAATGGGCTGGTTCAAAATTGGGAAAGGAGTATGTCAAGACTTATTCACTTAACATCATGTGAATCGCTGGGTTGGATGAATCACAAGCTGGAATCAGACATGCAGATGATGGCAGAAAGTGAAGAGCAATTAAAGAGCCTCTTGATGAGGGTGAAAATGGAAAGTGAAGAAGCTGGCTTAAAACTTAACATTCAAAAACTAAGATCATGGCGTCTGGTTCCATAACTTCATGGCAAATAAATGGGGAAACGTGGAAAACAGTGAATGATTTTCCTGGGCTCCAAAATCACTGTGGTGATTGCAGCAACGAAATTAAAAGACGCTTGCTCCTTGGAAGAAAACCTACAACAAACCTAGACAGTGTTTTGCAAAGCAGAGACATCACTTTGCCAACAAAGGTCCATTTAGTTAAAGCTATGATTTTTCCAATAGTCATGTATGGATGCGAGAGTTGGAACATACAGAAGACTGAGAGCCATAGAATTTAATGCTTTTGAACTGTGATGCTGGAGAAGACTCTTGAGAGTCCCTTGGACAGCAAGGAGATCAAACCAGTTCATCTTTAAGGAAATCAACCCTGAATATTCACTGGAAGGACTGATGAAGCTGAAGCTCCAATACTCTGGCCACCTGATGTGAACTCATTGGAAAAGACCCTGATGCTGGGAAAGACTGAAGGCAGGAGAAGGGGGCGACAGAGGATGAGAAGACTGGATGGCATCATCAACCTACTGGACTGGAGTCTGAGCAAACTCTAGGAGACAGTAAAGGACAGGGAAGACTGGCATGCTGCAGTCCACGGGGTTGCAAAAAGCTGGACACGACTTAGCGACTGAACAACAAAGTCTATAAATCCTGAGGTGATTTTATACTTCAAGAAAATCCCGTTTTTAGGCAATTTTATGGTCTCTCAACAAAGACTTAAAACAGTTGTTCACAGTCATGTGCACATTCAATTCTGTAAGAATATATATTGGTCTACAAGATTTTAATTTAAAATACTGGTAAAACTATTTTGGAGAATTGTTCAGCAGTATCAACTGAAAGCATGCATATCTTATGGCCAAGTATTTCCCTCCTAAGTATATGCCCAACAGAAATAAGTGTTTATGTTCACCAAAAGACACCTACAACTATGCTCATAGCAGCATTATCCATAACCCAACCCCAAACTACAATCAACCCACATACCACCAGCAGCAGAATGGATAAATTACAGTATATTTACATAAGGGAATACTATATATCTGAGACAGTGAACAATCTAATAATCTACAACTACATTCAACAAAACGGAATAACTCTCACAAACACAATGAACAAAAAAGCCAAACACAAATAAGTTCGTATCCTATGATTCCATTTTTTACAAGATATGAAAGTTAATATACTAATTTAATCAAAACATATAAATTATATATAAAGTGAAAAAGAAGATTGTGGAATGTCTCAGGAAATTATTAATAAAATTCTTCATCTAATTCAGTGGACTATGATGCAGGAAAAGAGCAGGACGCATTCAGTTCAGTCGCTCAGCCGTGTCTGACTCTTTGTGACCCCATGAACCGCAGCATGCCAGGCCTCCCTGTCCATCACCAACTCCCAGAGTCTACCCAAACCCATGTCCATCGAGTCGGTGATGCCATCCAGCCATCTCATCCTCTGTCGTCCCCTTCTCCTCCTGCCCCCAATCCTTCCCAGCATCAGGGTCTTTTCCAATGAGTCAACTCTTTGCATGAGGTGGCCAAAGTATTGGAGTTTCAGCTTCAACATCAGCCCTTCCAATGAACACCCAGGACTCGTCTTCTTTAGGATGGACTGGTTGGATCTCCTTGCAGTCCAAGGGACTCTCAAGAGTCTTCTCCAACACCACAGTTCAAAAGCATCAATTCTTCGGTGCTCAGCCTTTTTTACTGTCCAGCTCTCACACCCATACATGACTACTGGAAAAACCATAGCCTTGACTAGACGGACCTTTGTTGGCAAAGTAATGTCTCTGCTTTTCAATATGCTATCTAGGTTGGCCATAACTTTCCTTCCAAGGAGTAAGCATCTTTTCATTTCATGGCTGCAATCACCATCTGCAGTGATTTTGGAGCCCCCCAAAATAAAGTCTGGCACTGTTTCCACTGTTTCCCCATCTATTTCCCACGAAGTGATGGGACCAGATGCCATGATCTTAGTTTTCTGAATGTTGAGCCTTAAGCCAACTTTTTCACTTTCCTCTTTCATCAAGAGGCTTTTTAGTTCCTCTTCACTTTCTGCCATAAGAGTGGTGTCGTCTGTATATCTGAGGTTATTGATATTTCTCCTGGCAATCTTGATTCCAGCTTGTGCTTCTTACAGCCCAGCGTTTCTCATGATGTACTCTTCATAGAAGTTAAATAAGCAGGGTGACAATATACCAGCCTTGACGTACTCCTTTTCCTATTTGGAACCAGTTTGTTGTTCCATGTCCAGTTCTAACTATTGCTTCCTGACCTGCATACAGGTTTCTCAAGAGACAGGCAGGACCCATTGAAACTGGGTAAAAGATTACATTAAAAATAAAAATACAATAAATGGCAACATGTTTCCAAGTTTACCAAAGGTTTCTAATTACATTTTATAATCTTTTCAAGTTTAATTCAGAAAACACAGTCATCCAAGGATTAACAATTTTCCCCCTCAAAGAAAGAACACACACAATACCAAAATTGTTCATTAATATATTAATCTTATATATGACCCTGCAAATTAAAATTGCAAATGGATCATTTGAAATACTTTTTAATAGTAATATCTTTTCTTAATTTGATGAGAACTTCTCCCTAAATGGAAGAGAGGCAGCAGGAAAGAGGTGAAGAGGGACACAAGACCTAGATTCTTATTTCAAGGCTACCAATAATGAGCTTTAAGGCTTTGGAGAAGTCATCTCATCATTGCAGGCCCCTACTTCCTTATTTGCAGAACAAAATTTCTGTATCAGTGGTTCTGAACTTTGACTACACATTGTAATCCCCCTAATCCTGGAGGGATTTTCAAAACTATGCTGTTGCCAAGTCTCCTTAGATATTATGATTTAATCAGTCTCAGGTGCCAGGTGAGCACTAAAAGTTTTAAAAATTGCCAAGGTGATTCTAATACGACCCAAACTGAGAGCTACTGAACTAGATGCTGTCTAAAGGTCACTGCCACTCTAAAATTCTGACAGACAAAAGGTTTGCAAATATATTTGCCAAAAAGAATGAATCAAAAGAATGTATTCTTTCTTGAACAACAGATAGCATTTGAATAATCAAAGGCAGCTCATTGTAGTACATGGTGAAAATAAACACTGAATGGTCAAGAGACAAACCATATATATATATATATATATATATATATATATATATATATATATATATATTTCAGTTCTTTACAGCTGTGTATTGGGTTAAACAGGGTCCTGCCCACCCCAGCCCCCCAACTCCCTGCCAAATTCAAGTCTGTTTGGAACTTGTAAATATGATGTTATTGGAAAAAGGGTATTTTGCAGACTTAATTAAACTGGGGTTATACTGCTCAGAATAGGCCCTGAATCTAGCATGACTGTTTAAAAGAAGAGAAAAATCCGGACAGACATGTAGGGAGTGCGCCATGTGATGAAAGGCAGAAACTGGAGTGGTGCACCTGGAAGCCAAAAAGCACAAGATTGTTGGCAACCCTGAAAACTAGAAAACAGACAGGGCAAGAGGGATAGATCCTTCCTCAGAGCCTCCAAAAGTAACCAACCTTGCCAACACCTTGATTTCCAACTTGTAGCCTCCTGTGAGAGAATAAATTTCTGTTGTTTTAAGTTACCCAGTTTGTGACAATCTAACATGGCAGCCCAGGAAATGAATACAGTAATGCTTTATTTTTCTGGGGGCATCCGGGGAGTTCTAGATCAATAACCAAAGAGTCCCTATAGTAAATCTATGAACGTAACAGTGAGGTACTCTCCAGAGAAGTGGGAAATAAGTACGTCCTCACTTGAATCAAGATAGAAATAATCAGATTCTCATTAAAAATAATTCCAAGGGCAGAAATACCTTTCTATATAACTTGAAAGAAGATACTAACTTTTTGAGAAGGAATGTATGTATCCATTAAAACAAATGGAAATATAAAGAAGCAATCTTATAAGAAAACTGAAGAAACACCTAATTCAAGCACTGTTCTGGAGACAGTGTCTCTGTCAATGGATTCTGAGGATTACCACCTATGGCAGGATTATCTCTATGTGAAGATGAATGAATCAGGCTATCTTTGCTTGATGCCATTAAACATTCAAATTAGAAAACGTCTTTTGCTCCAATTCCTTGCTCACCAAGCAACCTTCTGATTATAATTTGGCTTCCCATGTGGGTTGTCCAATACAAGGAAACAATGAACTGGTCAGGCAAGTGTAAGTATCTGGGCCTTCTGGCAGTTGTTTCTCATTGTAAATTAATAAATTGACCTTCTCCAATTTAGCACTCCCTAGCTAATCAACTCTAGTAGACTGATAAAACTGAGCTTCTAAATGTGCAAAGGACAGGCTGGACAATGGCCAACAACAAGTTACTACAGTAAATGTTGCCCTGGAGGACTGGGTCCTGATGGTCGGTCAGCATTTTCCAAGAAACATTCCAACTTCAGAGCGTTTCTTCATTTTAATTTGTCTAATAGGTGCAAAGTTGCTCTCAGGAGCATTAGTAAAATCTCTTTAACCCTGTATTAATGCAGATATTTCCAAGAGTTAAATAGGTTAAAGCTTTGCAAGTAAGGAGGGAATTTAAGACATCAGAAACTGTGAAAAAATTTTAAGGTTTATATGTATAGACTACAAAAGTTCAAGAACTACCTATTCTGAGAAATACATTAATTATCTTAAGTTTGTCACTTTATGGTAAATATGCTCCTGAAAGGCATCAGTTCTGAGATTAGAATATACTGTGCATATATTAATATATTTTGTCCTCCAAATAAATAATTCTTATATTTTAAAAGTAATCTGTAGTAAGTACAATTAAATGTAGTTGGAATATTAAGCTCATTTATCAGGTCTACCCTTAATCAAGTGCTCATGGAATCCTCAAGTTATCTTCAAGGTAACTATTCTACTCCTCCCACCATTTCTCAGGACTGCCAAAGTACTTCTGTTGGGAATTTTCAAATATGGTATTTTAAAAAGTTAACAGTGTCCTTTAACTATATTAGAATGAATAAATGAGTCTTCTATCTAAAGCTTACTGAAGGAAGCAATGCCTAGCTCAATTAGCAAAGAAAGAGATATGGCTGGCTGTCATTCTTATTCAGTAGGCAGTTTTACATTGAAATACAGGAAAATACAAAAACAAAACACAGCAACCACCAATCAGCCAGCTGTGTAGTACCACAAAAGCAAGCACCAGTCAGTCCACTATCACAGATATAAGTACTGTTCTTATTTAGGCAAGACGAAGTCTTCATTTTCTAGTCCTATTTGGTGGTATATTTAAGAACGGAAGCCTCAGATTTAAAGATAAAAGGACGGCAAACCAAAGCCCTGAGATATTAAAAATGACAAATAGATAAAAGATTCTTTTCAATACTGAAAAAGGGTACTGGCCAACAATCTAAGATGTAAGGTCTCCTGTGTCTCTATAAAGGACTACTAAGGTGAAAGCACATCCAGAAATCTAGCCACTTAGGTAGCCACCTACAGCGTAGAGCAAAACAACTGGCTTCATCTCTCCAATTCTGCATCTTGCTTTGTTTTTGCTAGCTGGATTATGCATTTCTTTGCTTACAGACATGAGAATCTTCTACCTCTACCTTTCTCCACTGTATAAATCTCATTCAAAAACAAAAATTCAAGAGCAATCCAGGAAAGAAAACAGATGATAAACTAAATGCATTAACACTCTGCCTGATCTCCAAGGAGAAAAGAAGGAAGTGAATGAACACTGTGAAGTCTCTATCATGTTAACAGACACTGCTAAACAGTTTTTAATATATTTTCCTTCATTAGACTAAAATGCTGTTTTTAATGCCTGCTAATTAATCCCAAACGTGCTTAGTTACTCAGTCATGTCTGACTCTTTGGGACCCCATGGACTAGTCTGTCAGGCTCCTCTGTCCGGAGAGATTCTTCAGGCAAGAATACCGGGGTGGGTTGCCATGCCCTCCTCCAGGGGATCTTCCCAAACCAGGGATAGAACCCAGGTCTCCCGAATTGCAGGTAGATTCTTTACCATCTGAGCCACCAGGAAAGCCCAAGAAAACTGGAGGTAGGTAGTCTATCCCATCTCCAGGGGAACTTTCTGACCCAGGAATCAAACCAGGGTCTCCTACATTGCAGACAGATTCTTTACCAGGAAAGCCAAACCCAAACATGAAAACTTTCAATTTTAAGAGACAGTTTTCTAACTCACTTCCTACTACACTGAAAGAAAGCATCAGGAAAGGACAAAAGTGAATAGTGAGTTCATTCCTTATTTCAGAGGTCAAAATTTGATAAATAAATGATTCCACTATAATAGTGAAGAAAATCTCTTAAGAGCACCAGGTTTTCTCAAAGAAACTGAAGAATCAAAGTTAGGATAAGGCAGATGAAAACATGATAAAACACAGCTTAAAATTTAACTTAATTTAAACAGAATCTGATATTCTAAGAACGCAACTTTGTCAGCAACAATGTAATACTGCAGAAAAGCTAGACAGCAAAGTAAAGGCACCCTGGATTTGCCTTGAGACTTTCAATAATTTAGGGAAAAGTCACGTATTTCTGGAATTGCTGGAGGCTCAGGAAGCACTTCATAACATAAAAGGTTTTTCAAGGCTTATTTAAACCCAAACAAACTACTTGTATTATGTATTGTGGTCAACAAAAATATATATGCATCCATAAGTATAAGTATTTACTTATATATATAAGTATTTATAATAAACTTACTTAAAATTTAATATAAAATAAGTAAATTTACTTATACTATAATAATTTATAAATATTTATATAATACTTTCCTAATGACTCAAGTTTATGATATAGTCTTATTGTACAACAGTTTTTATCTATCTTTTCTCCAGTTTCCATCAGCTCCGTGGGTCACTGCAGCTCTGAACATCTTCTAAAAGCTCTTCAAAGAGCAAATGCACAGCTTTTGTGCCAGGCTATAGGGGAGCTATATGAAAGTCGTATGAGATCTTCAGAGGCTTTTCCCCCAGCTCAGTTCAGAATAAGAAGTTCTATGTTTGAAATGCCAGAAGTGGTGGGACAACTGGTCTTGGTTATGAGTGGAGTTACCATACTACCTGTGAGCATATTTTTAAAAAACTTCAACTTCTAGTTTTCATTCATGTTCGGTGTAGCTTACTAGGTTTGATTTATCAGTAAATCATTCGAAGCTATTAGGAGGCTTTCCATCTTTTCCATGCGGTATTAGAGCACCACCTTCTGTCAGACCTGAGCACCTGACCAGACATCTGTTTTTAGATACCTTAGTCGTCCAAAGTTTTACTGTCCAGTCAAATGATGAAGTGACAAAAAGATGTGAGAAGTCCACGGCTCCAACAGCTGAATGACAATGAATGCCAGTAATTGGTCCTTGATGTCCCTCGAACATCTCACTGATTCCAGCTTTGCTATTTCATAAGAGTGAAAATAGGGAAATCTCTTGTAAGTAGACCACTTACAAATATATGTTACGATAGGTTTATCTATTATTATACTTTGACACAATTTCAACAAACTTAACTCTGTGCTCATAACACCTCAAAATAATTATGTTGAGAGTTACTCTATCCATATTTGATAACACCACTAAAGCAGTAGTGAGTACATTTTGGAACCATAAACATCATGCTATTGATGACAGAAGTCAAAAGTCCAATATCCAAGGTTCTGAGGGGGTGGAATAGAGACAAAGGGATGCTACACGTAAGAGAGAGAATCTAGGTTACTTTTAAAACAAAAGCTTTCAAGTGAAGGTGATCTGTATTTGCGATGAACACTGGACACTCAATTTTTTTTTTTTTACAGGAAGCAATTGATAAGGTACAGCTAGACAATTTCAAAACAGATTGAACAGCAGGAGAAATACTAGTCAATTTAAAATGTGTACGTGACATTACTGTACAATTATCAGGAGGACTGAACTTTGAGCCAAGAAGGCTCAATGTCCAAATAAATCAAAACGGAAAAACAGCTGAAAACCTTATTTACAACTTTAAAGGTCAGTATGTAGTATAAGAATTTTTGTATTTGTAACTGCGGAATGTTACTTCCTACCACTAACTTTTGCTAAGTACATCCACATATACGAAAATCACAACACAACACACCCCTCAAAATCTATTACTAAAACACATTATGATCTAAAATGTCCTTTTGTTTTTAAAAAGTATTTAATTTTATATACCTGAACTTAAATAACTTTTCACAAATAAGTGGCTCTAGGAGAGATTTCTACTTGAATTAAGAGGCAAATTGTTTTAATGAGGTTATTCAAGGGAGAATTTTAAATAATTGCAAATTCCAGTTTAGATTTACCTGCCATGGCGACATGCTGTGTACACAGAACCTTCCTCACTTCCAACAACGAAGTTGTTGACATCTCCAACAGGGAAGGACATAGATGTCACAGCGACTGCCTTTGACTGTTTATGAACCAATTCCATGCTATCCTACACAGAAAAAATTGAGATTTTGTCAACTTACAATTTTTAAATTTTTAAGAACACTTTCTAGTCTTAGTTTATACACCTTCTTTTATTTTACATAAATTTAATTGATTAAAAAAAGCAGGTTTGAAAATGAAGTATATATATCACAGATTATATTTAATATATGTTTAGATTTATAAACTGTTACTATAATACTATTATAAAACATTTATGAAAAATATAACCTGGGATTTATATAGACTTAAAAAAAATACCAATATTTGCCTCAAAACTTCAGAGTTTTCCTAGTTTAACCTACCTGTGGATGGGAAAGCATGTCCAGACTCCAGGAACAAATTTTTCCATCGGTAGAGATACTAATCAGATTGTGAGCATTCTGTGTTCCAACAACATTTACACAATATACAGGATGCTAAAGAAAGAAATATTAAAGAAAGTTCTCTGGAATTATTTTCACCAAAAATATGAAATAATTTTTCCTGTATCATCACAGGTATTCTGTTTCATATCTAAATAGTCTCACATCATAAGGGCATTTTTAATGTGAAGTTTGATTCTATTCTGTGGATTAACAAAAGATTATCTTAGAAGAGAGATGAGTTTCTAATAAAATAGATTACCAAAAATACAAAAAAAAAAAAAAGCCTTCTTTCTTAGTTGCTAAATGATGAGGAATTCACACATCAAAGGAAACACATTTGGAGCCTATTTTGACAGACACGACTAAGTATTTAATGATGAAGGAAATCTAATGGAAATAACCTCTTTACTTACAGTGTGTGCTGCAGCTGACAGTGGAGTTCTTTGCACTGGAGTTCTTTTATTGCTACGGTTATCCCACAGCACAATTTGGCCTGAATATGTACCACCCACAACCAGATTTGGATGAAATTTTGCAAACGTAGCAGACATAACGGCTGACTGCAAATAAGTAAGATTTTTATATTTAAGGGTCAGATGGAAGAAATGTGACAAGTTATAAGAATAAATCTATAACCAAAAACATTTTCCCCTTTATTGTAAGCTATTAGAGATTAAAACCACCAGTAAATAAATACACTTAAAAATGTCATTTTGCTTAAGAACATAAAGATATAGCTCTAGAACAGTTTTGCTTAAAAGTCGAATGTAATGACTGTTTACAGAACTATTTAAGCAATTTATCCAATAAAGCAAAAACTATTTGATTACAGCATTAAATCAAAAGATAACTGGCTCTACTTTAGCCTTTGACAGAGATCTGACAACAGAGTATAATGCTAGTTTTGATTCAGTTCAATGTTTTGCAGAATTATTATATTATTAAAAGATTATAACTTATGCAACCAGAAAGGCTTGCAAATTCTAACCTCCCACTAAATCCACTTTAAAAATCTGCATCTGTTTCCTACTTCAAACATATGTTTCTACTTAAAACTATCTAGTTCCAACTCCTCAGGCCATGTATAAGTAATTCAGTGGGCCAACCATCTAATTGTATATTCAGCAAGTAAGTTCCTGAGAAACTCCCAGCAGAAAAGACATTTTATAAAAGATTCCTTTTATACAATCAATCACAATAACAGAAAATCACAACAGCAAAAGACTTTAGGTGTGATTAAACATAAGAGACATCAGAAAAGCTAGAAAACACAGATCATGTTGAACGAAGAAGTCTTCAGTTTTTTGTTAACATCTGTTTGCAAATATGGGGTGGTTTAGTAAATGCCAATCCAATGAAATCATTATGTTGACAAGAAAAGAAAAAAGGCACTGTCTAAATTCATTAGTGAATTCTTAAACTGGGGGAAGACTGCTAAAAGACTATCTTACCTGGCAGTGAAACACATATTCTGGAGTAGTTTTTTTGTATTTCATATTCCATACAAGGGCCACACCGTCAGGCTCATGAGGAGCATCTTCGTTGTTGTTATAGGAAGCCACCAGTAATTCTGGATACTGCTCGCAAGAATCAAGTGGGGAAAAAATGCTATGCATAATAACTGTTTTACATTCCTAGTTACTCAATTGTTTTTACTAAATTATTCTGAAAATGCAAATTCCTAACACCATTAAGAAATACACCTCTAGAGTTATGCTCTCTGCAACATTAGTAAAACTTTGAATTAGTAAGGTTATTTTAAAGGTTTTAATGTTAAAACATTTTATTAAAATGTGTTGCAATTCTATCCAAAGGATAGAATTAAAATAGGTAAGCAATTAAAATAAGTAAAACTAAGCTGTGGCATAAGAGTTTTAAACAATGTTCCCATCCTTTCTTCCTAAGTACATAAGGCAACCATAACATTAGAGCCATCATCCATTGTTATAATATACATTGATTTAGTTATACAAAGTTTCCTTAATTAAAATACAACTACCTGCTTATTGTAATTAAAAAAATAGAAACGAATTTTGTTGTTGTAATTTACCTGAGATGACCAATCCAAACAACTAACAACCCGATGCTTTGACCAACGTTCGTCAAAAAATTGTCGATTTAATGACAGTTTAGCACCTGCTTGAATCTCTCTACAGAAAAAAACAAAAACAAAAAACCAACAACTGTGTTATAACTTCCCACTCTTAAAGTAATTAAACATTGCTGACACCATAATTTTAGCAACTATACTTACCCTTCTTTGTCTTCCAAATCTCTTCCACTGTAGTCAAAGAAGATGTTAATCTGCTCTGAAAGAGCTCTTTCTACAATTCTTGTGGAATGGTCAAAGAAACTTAAAAATTCCTCAGAGTGCAAGATTTGCTGCTTTTCTTCTTCAGTCAGCTCATGAGGAGGAGCTGTAAAACAAATGTTTTTCTGAAGTCTGATTTATGCCACTCAAATCATGTCACCTCACTATCACAATTTGAATCAATGAATGCCACTCGTCTTTCAAGCAGATTCACCTCTTTGATTTAGAGTATTTTATTCTACTTTAAGGGCTTCCCTGGTGGCTCAGATGGTACTTTAGTGCATAAATAATAAAAAACAACCTTAACAGGAATCAATAAAATTTTTTAAATTCTTTTTTTTTAAGTTAAATTATTTAAGATACCTTTACTATCACTTTCTTCATCTTTCTTTAAAGTTTTCTCTTCCTCGGGTTCAATAGGTGGTTTAGGAGTCACCACATCATCTTCTTCTTCTTCATCTGAATAAAAAAAAAACAGTAACACAAAAATTATTTTTATGACAATAACTGATAGCTCTTGAGGTAATTATTTCAGAAAGTATCACAACTTTTTAGGTAAAAGCAAAAGTGAACCACACATAAGACAGAATGAGTAGAAACAATGTAAATTTTATCAATACAATTTTTAAAAAAGAATTAAGTGGAACTTTTTTATACATACCTAACATGGTAAGTCAGCAACAGCCATATCAAATTCTGTAGCTACATAAACTGAAATAAGATATATAAGCAACTAGGATGAGTTCCTCATGGAAATCTCTAAAAGCTTGCAAGCATCTATCATTCCAGACAGAACAACATGCAACTCCTACATAGTTTTATGTAGCATGCTGACACATTAATGCTGTAAAATGAAGAAAATCAAATGTCTAAAATAGCCTACAGAGCTGGCTGCTTACTTGTGATCTGAAACCATCAGTGTCTAATGGATCTTCATATGGCATAAAGACGGCTTACATTAACTCTCAGGTTGCTATTTGAGAGGCAGATTTTAAAGATAATAGCTACGAGACCACATTTTCTATTCTGTCATTTTAAATGCAAGGCTCATTATCTACTGTTGTATGATGTGGCAATAAGCACTTAAAATAATGTTTTCTTAACTTGAATAAAAATACACATTGAGACAATAGACAATGTTTATAAGACTTTTAAAAATGACTAACTCTCCTCTTATACAACCAAACCAGGAAATAACTTTACTTATTTTAAAATGTTATAGAACATACAATTCTGCCTACCTTCTCTTTCACTACATATGGAGATGGATTTTTATGAAGAAAATGCTTATTTTTATTGCCTAAACAGATGCATCATTTGTCTATGAGGGAATGGCAGCAGGCATCTGTAGCAGAGTGCATCTCAAGTAATGAGAGCCTATTCAATAAAGGGATTTCACTTGTTATAGTCATTTCCCGACCCATGTTCAAAATTAAACACACTAACATACGACATACACAAAAGAATGGTCAAGTATGGGAACCAGCTGCCAAGTCATGGTCCCAGCAGCCAGGCCAGCTGACTAGATAGCAACAACCAGATGGCACTGCTGGGGTTGTGTCTTTCTGCTACAAGGTGGCAATGGGATGGCATGACATTCTTCCGCTTGACTGCTTCCAATCCTGTCTCTCCCCAATGGTGAGCCTGTGCAATTACCCACACTCCAGGAGGCCTACAGATAAGCCTTTACCCTGCAAACAAAATGCAGCTTGTAGGCCACACCAGCTGCCAAACCACACACATAGTGTTAGGTTTGGAAAGCTATGAAAATCTAACTCTATAGTATAAGCAATAAAAATATAACTGTACCTTTAGGAAAGAAAGCTTTAAATGACACTGTATAATGCACACAATGATACAACCTCCAACTTAATCAAAATGATAATGACGTATGCCAATCCTACATTACTTGAAATTGAGCGATTTTTACGTTCTGACAAGTTTACAGAACTAGGATAAATGGCACGAATGATTTCAATATATGCTCATACTTTTGAACCAAATGGTGAAGGTTAAAATTTTTCCTTTCAAGGGCCTCAATCAGCCACAAAGGAAAACAGTAATCACTGTCTTTTCAGCCAGCCCAACCGCATTTGTCAGCCCTTTCTCCGTCAATGCAGCCAGAGCAATCAACCTGCCAAACATTCAGAATGGAAAAACAATCTGAAAATACAGGGTATAATGCACCTGCCAGTGAAAATGGCCATTTCAAGAAAAGCTAGTGATCTCAGTGACCCCGCTGAGGAGGCGGTGGTGCAAAGGGGAAAGAACACGCAGAAGAATTCTTAGTGATCGCCACTCTCTTGCACATTGACACTTCCTTACAAAGCATGCCAATTACAGCTTTTGTGCTACTTAAAAAAATGAAAGCTTTTTTGGGGGCAAAATAATCACACAGAAACAGAAAGACAGTACTCCCTTTTAGATGAATTCTCATATACAATGGATTATTAATCTGAGAACAGTGTATCTGGTAACAATTCTATACTGTACTGCTCAAACATTACAATGAAATTCTACCATCAAGTCACTGGCCAGTATAATGTAATGAAAATAATTTAATTACACTTAAGCTGACTTTTAGAATAACAAGATATTTACTTCAATTAAAAATTAAGTCTGAAAATACGTATTTTTCCATTTTCTTCTAATACTATCAGTTATCAATTTTGTTGACTAGTAAGTTCACTGTATGTAAATCCTAAATTCAAAGACAGGGAATCTGAGTCACCCTGGACAGGTCATCCTGAAGCATTGTGAATTATAAATTACAGCCTCCTATCCACATCATATCTTCCTCCCTCAACTTTGTTGCATTATACGGCTTCTAAGTACCATTTCCAATGACAGGTGTCAAATTCCTGTCATAATGCATATGGTCAGTACTTTAGTGCTAAGTGACCTCATAATCTACACATTTAACAGAAAAGATCATGCTTACAGATACTCTTTTCCTTTTAAAATTTAAAATGTAGATGAAGTATGGTAGACAGTGATCTAACTCTGCCTATTTCATGGCATTTGTCATGCTTATTTGCCCATATAGTTTAGTTGTAGCTGAATGATGACTATAATCTATTTAAATACTTGTTTTCAGGATTTTATTTTAGGATGAATGTACTACCTCTTTCTATATGAATTAAAAACTGATTCAAAAACTCACATAATTAAGAATCAAGCTTCATTAAATGGCTAACACTAAGAAAAATTCCAAGAACATTACAAAAATGATCTGCTTTAAAAATATTTTTATTATTAAGCTGATTATCTACACATACCAAATATATGGCCAAAAAATGCCTAACATCAGTAACATTACAGACTGTTCCTCTGAAACAAATACTCTTACTAAAAATATTACAACTAGCTACTAAAAAAGTATTAACATGACCAAAGATATAATATTACAATTCTAAAGATTCTCTAAGCTAGTCCCTATTATATGATAAGCCGTAATATATTTAAAACTGAAAAACACTACAACAGAGCAGGAAGACTGAAAAATGGGACTGCCATGTCACATCAATTTATTGATGAATATTCATTGCAATATGCTAAGTGGTTAACTCCATGCTTTCTCTGACAGGGAATCTAAGATTATAAACTGAGCAATAAAGAATGCATAAAAGTAGCAGTTACTTTTAAAATGACAAACCTCTTGTCAATGAATGCTAAGATTAGGTTTAATGAACCATTGAATTTTTACTGAGTTAACATCAAAATTGTGATGTATTTTGGTGAGATGGAAAGAAAAGCGGTCTGTAAATTAAGCTGTACCTAGAAATAACACGAAAGAATGAAATTCCAGTTGTTGGAATAATCTGTTACAATGGAGTAGGTTAATCAAAGTTAAATCATCTGTGAAATGGGTGGCTTTTGTTAAGCTGAAGGAAGGAGTCTTCAGAACAAGTTTTCTCATCTGTATGTCACACTGAGTTAAAGAGATATGTAAGAATAAGCCACAAAGCACACTTTGAATTATTTTAAAATATTGTAACACATAACAAGGAATATGCAAGACCCTAGAAAATACTCACTAAAAACTGATACTCTTTAAGCTATCACTTATCACAATTAATTCTTAGCACTAGGTCAAAAATAAATCTATATAATTTATGCATTAATGCTATTTAGGAAACAGTTGTCTATAAATTTATTAACTAGTTTCATCATACTGATGTACTCTATTTTAAGATAGTTTAATATCCTAATGAAGAATTCCTAATTTACGAAGTAGTGTAATTACTCACTACAAAGGAAATTGCCAA
Source organism: Antilocapra americana (assembly GCA_007570785.1). Taxonomy (NCBI): domain Eukaryota; kingdom Metazoa; phylum Chordata; class Mammalia; order Artiodactyla; family Antilocapridae; genus Antilocapra; species Antilocapra americana. The sequence continues at coordinate 47,264,775 of ML660200.1, read as the reverse complement.
TGAATTCCAAAAATGTGGAATGTGTGAAAAGTGTGTTGCACATAAAGACATAATTTAATTTATAAAAATTCTACTTATAAGTAACTTCACAAACAAAATGAGACTATTAGAGGGAAACATTTTCAATCGTAAATTTAAAATTACATGTTAGATATGAATGATTTTCCTTTAATATTTTCAAAATAATCCCTTTTCTGGTTCAATATCCTTTTGAATCACTTCATTTTGATCCATTTGTCCATAATTTCATATTCTTATACTTTACTCTTTAAAAATCAATATTAAGAAAATATTAGGACAAAACTTTAGAAATGTATCAGTGGAATTCATTCCTTTTATTTTTTTAAACACCTAGAATCAAATGCAAGGTCACTTGTTTCTTAATAATTTAGATATTTAACAAGGGAAATTTTTAATCAGGAAATATTTTGAATACAGATCTAATGCTAATTTGGGAGATAAATAAAGAGAGAGTAATACTTTAATTATACCATTTATTTTAACACAGAATTTGTCTCTCTACATTGTCTCATTTTATGTAAAATTCAAATTTTTATTTAGGCAGTATTGGCATCATTAACACAGATCCTGTTATCTGTGATCTCATAAATATTAAATTTTTCTGAGGCCACAATTATAAATATGCTGATTAAAGTCTTTCAATCATGGTTAAGAACAAATGCTTCAATTTTCAATTATTTTTATATTCTCACAGATTCTTTGAGAGTTAAAACTAACTTATTACATATGTTATTTATTCCAAAAATTTTTTTAAAAATCCATTTTAAACAAGAATAATATTAACCAGAAGGCCTAACAATTTAGTCTCCTTGGGAAGTATGGATTCCAGATGTTAAGATCATGTAATAAAAAATTAAGAGCTCTTTACATATAACATTTTTCTACACATTATATATTCTAATCAACATGTACCTGAGGAAAAATGATTGCTAAATCAATACCAAAAACCATTATGAAATTCCACAGATATAAGAAACTGGAATATGAGAAACATAGCACTCCAATGGAAATCAAGAACCAGGTTCTGACTGTAGCCTGATATTCTTTTACAGTGTGACCACAGGGTCATCAATGAACATTCTTGAGTCTCAGTTTCCTCGGGTGTAAACAAACTGATTAAACTCTGGAATTTCCTCTTTAAAAATCTGTGTCTAAAAACTGCAACAACAAAAAAAATCCATGCTGATGATTTTTGGTGAATAAGAAAAGACAATGTCATTTTCAAGAGAGTTAAAAACTTCTAAAAGATAAGGGAAGAAAGTAACTTTTCCATGCCTGTATCTGTGGGTATTACACTCCTGCCATAAGAAGTTTTTTTACCTGCCGGGAGCGAAATTGACTAAGGTCACATGTTCCTAGTCAATTTCATTCACAGTAGGTGCTTTAAGACAGCAAAGCACCTCAATTCAGAAATGGTACTATCAACTTACAGAGTAAACTTGAAAGCAAGAACATGTACTTTTCAAAAGAATAGATTCAGCCATTTTTTAAAAAATGAAAAAGAGAGTTAAGTCTAAGACCAATTTTTATCTTCAATTTGATAACTAACATTACTTCTGTACTAATTATACTAACCACCCAAGTTCAATTTACTGTCTTTTACAATCAAACTGTGAATTTTGCAATTTTGTCTAATGGTGAGTTTTGGAATTTATTACGTATTCTTAAAATGTGAGCCAAGGAGGCTAAGTTTGAGAAGCTCTGTATTAAACCAATGGAAAAGCAGAGGTAGAGCTAAGCACGAAGTGTTCTCATTATAAAACTGTAAATGTTGGGGCTTTTTACCCCTCTTTCTAAAACTTTCATAAATTGGGAAATGAAACAATGTAAGAGCCCTGGACATGAAAATAACTGTAATGATACAGATAGGCAATCTCATTTTTATAAATAGTTCTAAAGGCTAAGGCCAGCCCCATGGTATTACAGTATGTTTCTCATTCTCCTTCACTTATATACCTCATTAGTAATGTCTGACCCTTTGCGATCCCACAGACAGTAGCCTGCCTGGATCTTCTGTCCCTGGGATTCTCCAGGCAAGAATACCAGAGTGGGTTGCCATTTTCTTTTCCAGAGCATCTTTCCCAACTCAGGGATTGAACCTGGGTCTCTTGCATGGCAGGCAGATTCTTTTTCATCTGAGCTACAGGGAGGCCTATATACCTCAACCTTAAACTAAAAAAAAAAATCAAGTAGACAGCATACACTCAATACACTAGTACAATCACTGAATTCTTGTTAGGTTGCAAATGAATAAATGTGGATCTTTATAAAACTAAAATCTAAGTCTAGTCCACAGAGGAAAATTTTAAAGAGAGTGGTACATAGGTGTACCCATTAGAAACTGGGCTCTGTTTATGTATCCTGCCACTTTTACCCTCTATCAGTGAAGATAGGAAAAATTCTATTTAACGACATGAAAGATCAAAGCTGTTTATTCATTACTCTCAGCCAATCACTATAAAATATTATCTGATGCAAATTTACCAATAAATAAGTAAGCCATGCTATCTTTTAATGAAATGTTCTTCAAACTACAGGTCAAAGCCAACAATTTAGTTATGGCCAACAATGAAAAAAATGAAATACAGTAACAGCAGAGAAGTATCATTTCAAAAAACTTTTGTATCAGTTACAAGACACCCCCCACCCCCTCTGCTATCCAAAAGTAGAGCAATCCTTGAAAACTTCAAGCTGAAATGGTGTAAAATGAAGAAGTAATTACTTTAGGACACATCTTGTTAACAGGTGCACAGAATAAATACAGCAGATGCTGAGAGACAGTTTAAAGCTATAAAGCTATAGCAGCTTTCTGCTGAGATGCTGAATGTAGTTTCCAGGGAAGGGACTTGGGTTTGTCACACTCCCCAAGTGGCATAAGTGGACTTTTGAAATTTGAAGGATACCTGTACACATCTGTCTCTACATTTGCACTAGACTGTAATTAATATAAACTGAATTTCTTACCACAGGTAACTATCATAAAAGAATGAGAAAGTGCTGCTTCAGTGACAGCGTAACAGAGAAAGCATACATTGGAATCAGCCAAACTTGGTTTAGAATCTTACCCTTAATAAGTTCTCTTTCAGCTTCAGCTTCTTCATATGTAAACAGAAATGGGATTTAACTCTCAAGGTTTTGATTAGAAGATTAGAGATAACGTAAAGTGCCTTACACTATACCTGATATGTAGTAAGCACTCTGCTGTTACAATTTTCAGTCACCAATTTAAACATGAGGTATGAAGAACTTCCCTGGTAGCTCAGAGGTTAAAACGTCTGCCTGCAATGCGGGAGACCTGGGTTAGATCCCTGGGTCGGGAAGATCCCCTGGAGTATTAGTTTTCTCCATACTGGTAGGTCAGTACTTTTATCTTTCCTTTTTTTTTTAAAGGAAATGGCAACCCACTCCAGTATTCCTGCCTGGAGAATCCCATGGACAGAGCAGCCTGGTGGGCTACAGTCCACGGGGTCGCAATGAGTCAGACATGACTGAGCGACTTCACTTTCACTTTCATGAAGAACTGTAACAAACAAGTAGCTAAGATAATATATTTGAGAGATGCTAACAGGTCTAGCTTTGCTCACAGTGTTCACAGGGATACGCAGAACACAGAGTCACAGCATAGGTTTGTACCTAGGTCATCATGGAATTAGAGAAAGGCTATAATGGAGGATGTATGTTTCATTTATGGATCTAAGAGCAAAGAATGATTACAACATGATACAGTCATATTAAAATCAAGAACTGAGACTATACTTCCTCACCCAATGTCATCAATATTGTTACTGTAGTATTGACACGCGAAAATAATATTTTCCCAGCAGTTACTTCCCAAGAAAAGGCATGGGAAAAAAAAATCTCAAGTAAGTAAATCATTCTCCTAGGTAGGCAAAAGCAATTAATTCCTTCACAAAATATTTACTGAGTTTGTACTCACTACACATCACGCACTCTCCAGACCAGGCATTATAGCAGTGAAGAAGAAACAGTCCCTATATTGTTTTGGAAAATCTGGCAAAAAAGCTGAAGTATGATGATGCTAAAAGCCTTGCCTTAAATAGAAGAACCTGTCTGCAATGCAGGAGGCATAAGAAACACAGGTTCAATCCCTGGGTCAGGAAGATCCCTTGGAGGAAGGCATGGCAAACCCACTCCAGTATCCTTGCCTGGAGAATTCCATGGACAGAAGAGCCTGGCGGGCTACAGTCCATGAAGTTGCAAAGAGTTGGACACGACCAAAGCGACTTTAGCACTCACACAACTAATTTCAAAGTGAAAAAAACACAGTTTATCTTGAACTTCTGGGTAATCAGCTTACTTTACAAATCACAATCTTTTAAATGTTCCAATTAATTTCAAAATAAAAATGGAAAAAAAGCATTTTTTACAAAACTGCCAGTCATATACTATGTAGCTATACATTCAAATTAGCTCAAAGACATTACATGTTCACTTTAAAATTTATATGCATGTCAAGAATAAGCAACTAAAAATGCAAATTTCCGGTAGGATATAAAACCATATGTGTGCTTGTATACATATATAATTTTTGAAAAAATATATCGTAGAAAACAGACTGGAAACAAAATATTAACAATGGCTACTAAACAGTGGTATCACAGGCATATTTCCTATCCTTTCTGTCTTCTCTAAATTCTCTATTATATACTACAGTAATTAGAAAAAATTATTTAAAAAAAATGCAAGTCTTCATTTAAATGATATATGTAATTATAGGTATGTTACAATAGGCATTACCTAAAACTGCTTCAGAATTGCTTTACATTCTAAAACAATCTAAAATGCATTTCATAAATAAAACTAAATCTTCATAGTATTATTAGAAGGAAAAAAGCCTAATTTATTTTTTAAATGACATACTGTATCCTCATTTTGGCTATTTTGGTTACTATCTAGCATTTCTCATTTAACGTATCTAATAATGTAGCTCCTGAAAGACAGACATTTCAATTCTTGAACATATTAGAATCCTACAGTTATTAGTTTTCTCCATACTGGTAGGTCAGCACTTTTATCTTTCCTCTTTTTTTAAAGTGGTTATGTCTCAAACAAATCTATCATCAAGGACTTTTTTTCTGGTAAGATGAGGGATTTTGCATATGTGAAAGCTATTTTACCAATCGATGGACCAGCAGGAATGAAAAAAATGTATCCACAGAAATGAATATTCACATGGTCAAGTTATAATAAAACTACTGGACAATAACTTATTCTGATTTCCTCAAAATTTTTGAGTTTAATTTTACACATGATAATGTCAAGTCCTTTTGGGAACAAGAAGAGAATCAAAGGAAAAGTTTCTGATATTTATTTCATGTCCATCCTTAGGGGACAAGGAAAGGAGAGTTGTTAAAAGTGCATGTGATGATCTACTATTAAGTTTATAAAAAGTCTATAAAGAGTTATAATGGCTCATTTTCTTTTGAAGTATATATAAGTATGAAAATTTAAAGATTTTCATTGATAATAAGCTAGGAATTTCAAGGATTCCCCCCGCCCCCACTGTTGCTTACTTGTATCTCGGGGCTTTCTGTGATGAACATTACTTTTGCTTCTCCTTAATGGAGAAATGTGGTAGTTCAATTGAAATTTTAGAGATAAATTAACTTAAACAGTTGATAAACTGCTTATGCTTGATATTCTATAGTTAAGCAAGAATAAATTTTCCTGGCTGAGAAGAAAAAAAAAAGTTCTTTATGTACAGACTGCTAGAAGGATTATAATAGGCCCATAATTCCAAAATATCATCAACTCTAAAATCCATAACTCTTTTGGTGGTAAGCCCTAACATGACCTGAAGTAAAGGTATCTATAATCATTATTTATCTCACTCAATTTGAATATTTGCATCTTTTGCTGTTGAGTATGTATGCCCAAGATGCTGTTGTTCACATATGGTACATACAGTACTTAATTACTTCTTTGAAATGTAAAAAATTCTGAATTCCTATATATATATATATATATATACACCTCTATAGGTTTCACATAAGAAATTGTGAATCTGTATTAGGGATCTTAAGTAAATTTCTTTTATATCTAACATAAATTTATTAGCTTCCCTTGGAAAAACAAGAACTATCACATTAAGTTTATGTTTAAATCATTAGCTATTCAATGAGATTTTTAAAATTAGTCCCCACTGTAAAAATGGTCAGCTCCTTCTGATTTAAGACACAAAGGACTCCACATTCAATATAATGTCTATGTATACTCCTTCTGTTTCACAGAAATTACAGGCTGCTATATAATCAACATAGTAGAGCCCTTAGATCATAAAACAGGAAGTTTATGAATTAGGTCTAAATTTGTTCATTAATACAGATAATTGTCAGTATATCAGAATATAGTATGCACCAAAGAAAATAATTTTCTTTGTTTCATTTACTATGGGATATACTCTCATTTTGGGAAGAATGACATTCATGACACAGAATTAGAACATTCTTAAGTTTATTTTTTGCTTCTAAAGCAGCACACAGCAACAACAAAATGAGAATGGAATTATGTGCATTTATGCCAACAAAGTTAAAAACATACATATAAGCTTATACTTCTATCAACTTCTAGAAGAAAAAGTTTTAAAACTCTAAAGAGCAAATACATAAATATAGAAACCCAGAGTATTATTTTTATAATGTTCCCTTAAGAAAATATGCTAAACAACGAAGGAGAGAAAAAAAAAAAAAAAGAATGCCTTTATTTAACATGGGGATTAATGACAATCATATTTAAGGACAGATTAGATACTCACCTTCTTTGGGTTGCGCCATAACTGGAGTCTGAGTTTCCTTTGTGTACGTGACAATTTCACGTGGAGGAAAGTCAACTTGTGTAATTTTAGCCATTCCAAGTTTAATAGGTCCTCGTCTGAACAAAATGAACACAAATATTTTCAAATACTACAAATGATACTCTTTAACTACATCAAACCATGTTTTTTTGGGAAAAGTAAGAATTAAATACCGTATATCCAACAGTGTAATTTAAACTCCTGTTTTACTCAAGAAATTTTAAATGAACAATTAATTGGCTTTATTTTAACAAAAGAATTAGAAGGTAGCAAGAACAAAAGATATTTCTGAATTATTCAAGGTGTTTATTTTTCACTTAAAAAGGCAAATAATTTAGTTTCTTAGAACAAATGTGTGAGTAATAACAGAGTAAGAGGATGGGAATTTCAAAGTAGACTGCTGAATATGGTATTCTGGAATTTTTTGTTAAGAGTTAAATATATGGATCTCACTCATACCACATTTAGTCTCCCTTCACCATTAGAAGACATCAGCTTTAAGAGTGAGAAATAACTTCTGCTGAAAACAATTTTTTCTACTTATATCCTGCAGAAACCAAGAAGCATATAGTCAATCTAGATTATAAAATAAAATATTTAAACTTTAAGTCTCTAATCTCTGTGTGATCAATATTGTCCCTTGATTCACACATGGACAAACTATCGTGCAAATTATTTTAGATCTAAACTAAAGTTACATATCTTCTGAATATCATGAAATTACTAAAGTCACTCCTATTTTAAATAAGTGAAATTCATTATTTTTTGACAAACAGAAGAGAGCTGTGGATAATGAAAATGTACCAAAAGAAAAATATATTTTATTCTATATCTGGGGGAATTTTTTCTTATTATAGTAGATGTCTAAATTCTGAACCAAATATAGTATGCTTCCAAACTCCCAAAATTCTCAATAATGAATCCGTCTTATAAGAATATAAAGCTGGATATTTGAAATATATACATACATATTTGGTAATATAACTTTTTTCTTATATAAACATCATTTTCAAAATCCTGTATAAAAAAATGTAATAAAATTAGTACATTTAAAGAATTCATTTTCTCTAAGGTCCCAAATGTGGGCCACAAGAAATTTTTCATGTGTTTTCTACCTTGAAAATATCTTAGAGGAAAAAAAAGCATAATCAAAGAATTAAATGGAAAAATTGAGGAAGATTTGAAGTAACTTAGCATGCTAAGAACAAAATCTGAAATAAATTTTATATTCTAATTTTCAAGATGTAAACCATATGAAAAATAAATTACTCATATCTGAAAAAAAGTGCTTGAGTCAACAACATTAAGAACAAGTTACTAACTTGACTATATAAAGGATTTAATAGATAAAAATCACAATACTACAACAAACAAAATAAGATTTAGGGATAGATCTAGGGAGATAATACCTTACTTATCCAAAGCCACTTTTACTGAGAACAAGCAAGCAGTTGGGGGTGTGGGAGCCTCAGGGCAGCTACCAGAGAGGACTTCCAGCTAATGTACAATAAGTCCATATACTTTTCTTACATGGCCTAATTCAAGGTTTATTTAAGGGCTTCCCAGGTAGCACTAGTGGTAAAGAACCCAACTGCCAGTGCAAGATACATAAGAAATGAGAGTTTGAGCCCTAAGACATAAGAGATGTGGGTTCGATCCCTGGGTCAGGAGATCCCCTTGGAGGAGGGTATGGCAACCCATTCCAGTACTGCCTAGAGAATCCCATAGACAGGGGACCCTTGCAGGCTGCAATACAGAGTCGCAAAGAATTGGACACGACTGAAGCAATGTAGCTTGCATGTAAGGCTTATTTACTCTTACTTTAGACATAATTTCTAAAGGTATTAGGGACATATGTTTTAGAAGGTGCAAACTATCAAGGGAAAAGAGCTATCTGAGTCAGACACAATGGTAGAAGTAAACATTTATAGTTTGTATTGGACATCAGAATAAGTAAGTAAAAGAATAAATGAATAAATCAATAGCAATCTGGAGCCACAGTGTAGAAACAGACAGCTCTGTTCCTCTCAAAACCTTAAATATCATCAGGGAATTTTAATATAGGACAATTTTCATGGTGAGTAACCTAGAAAAGATTCAATTGCATGTAGAGTATGTATTTTTAAAAGTTTAGGAAGTTTGTAATACACTGTAGAAAAACTTACATCAAAAATATAGCAATAATAAAAGTAATTTAGACATTTTAGTTCAGACTTAGGATACCTATAAAATCAGATACATAAAATATTTCTTTCACTAATGATAGAGGATAAATGAAGTGTCACAGTGAAATATCACTCTCTGTATTATCTGCACGTTAGAATTTTAAGAAAAATAAAATTAGGACAATTTCACAGAGAATCAAATTAATTATAAAAGAGGGAAGGTAATAAATCTATTCAATACCCCAAATCGGAATCTGAGTGAAGCTGAAGAACTGATGGATCTGTATCCCAATGCAGCGTCCTAAACGGTTGTAGGACAACCATGAAGCATTAGCAAAAAAGGCCATAAGTTAGTCAAGCAAATACATTCTATGAATAGCTAAAGTACTGTTCACAATTAAAAACCACATGTTCTGGTTAGTACAAAAAAATACCAGATATCACTCAAATGCTCTAGTACATGCAATGCAAACATACAACCTAGAGTAGTTAAAAAGACAGTATTTTCAGATTATAAGAAACTAATCTTGCAAAGTAATGGATCAGAACAGACAAAACATCCAACATCCCAAATAACACATTATTTTTGGATGATAACAAGCTAAGCTATACATATAGTTGAAATTTGAAGTTTCCTAATGGAAAAAAGCATTAGTAAAAACATCTTAGTTAACATATCATAATCTTGCCCAAAGCATTAAATGTGTGCAGGAAATTGTCATATTGGTAAAGGAAATGAGTCAACACATAAGCCTTTTGGTAAGAAAACCAAAGACTATTCCACTGGGATACAAAATAGCTTAAGTTTCCAAAATGTGACCCTTATGTAATTTATGGGTTAAGCACTGCCTTGGGCTTACATGTCATCTGCTTTAGAAAGCAAGATTTCTGTCTCTAGGAAAATGCAGACTCTTTTTTTGCCAGGAAAAATATTTTATGTTCAGAGAATTTATCTCAACTAACTAAACTTTTGGAGAATATCAATCCTAGATAAATATTCGGTTGTGTTTAGCCTTGTCTATTGGGTAAAAACTTCCACAGGATCTTTTCCAAAAGATTTAAGGAAAATTTCTAGTCATTACTATAATAAAAGGCCCTTTATCACACTGGTACTCCTGTAGATTAGCAATATGTAAGATAATTATGTATAGTACCATATGATGCTCAGAATTCCTATTAAAAAGTTTAGCACAATACATTCTGTGCTACCATCTTTTGTCAAATATATTTGTTTCTCATTTATGCAACAAATTATAATGTACAACTAAAACTACTATAATATTTAAATATAAGAAATCTATACTTGTCTATACTACTTAACAGTAAAAGCAATCAGATAAACTAGAGAAATGCTTCATTTTAAAACTATAAAGAAAGACTTTGGGATTTAAATAGTTATGTGTGTATACAAAGAAAGAAGAGGCCACAGTGAAGATTTACTTTATACTAAGCAGTGAATAGCAACAAACTCAGGCTTTGTTAAACCAGAAGAGGTTCTATGAGATGCTCTCCAAGGAATGTTCTGTACATACCCTTTACATTCTCTAAGAGTTGAGGCTGTTACCAATGACATAGAGCTCCTTGTTAAGGATGTCATTTTGGTCTAAAATAGAGTAAAATTCTACCTCAAAACAGAGCCAGTACTGAAAACATATTGCACAAAGTATGGGATTATATTAAAGGCATCTCCAGACATATAAATTAAAATTTTAGTATACTCCCGACACATATAATCAAAACCCCAAGAGATAAACTGATAAAGAATGTAAAAAAGGAATAAGGAGCATGGATTACTCATTGAATAAATGTTATCTAAATCTTAGAGCTAACAGAAGTGATTGAGAAAGTGAACTAGAATCTTAATGATATGCAACTTGCCAATCAGCAAAGTTACAGAAATACAAGAAACTGTGATTCAGATGTTTGATATCATACTTGGCAATGTCTAATATTTTTTTTCCTACTCCCCAAGTGCAGTAATTGTCGACTGTCTTGGCCAGCTAAAGGAGTGAGTGTATAGGTTTATACATCTCACACATCTTCATGCATTTTGCTTTTTATTTTTTCATTATCATCATGCCAGCTCAATTTATATCCATTCTATTTCTTTCTCAGACTCTAACATTCTTTTAAAAAGTCACATATTTTAAAATGTGATTACTTCACTGCCAATATCATCGATTAATCAACAATATTAATTATTTCTCTATTATGGAATCTGGAGATGATTTAAAGGAATTCATAATTTTCTCGCTGTGTGTACATATGTATTAAAAAGTGAACAAATTTAGTCCTCTTGAAAATTAACAATTAAAAATTAGTTTGGATTCTCAAAGGAGATGACATATATATTAAGACTAAAATGATATCAAGCCATCTCATTCAAAGAGAATTTTCTCTCCCATTAATCTTATACTCATTCTCTAACTAAAAAATCAAATACCCTTTTTATAAAGTAAAAAATTAAATTAATTTAATTAATCAAATTAATTTCTCATTTTGATATTCATTTCTCAAATGTTTTCTTCTCTGCAACCACCCTCTGTGATTTTTCAGTCTTTTAACTTTACTGAGGCTTTCAATGGCTAAGTCAAAGATCTCTCTTGGTAATTGTCACACTGCATTTGAAAATATGTGGATTGTTTTAAAATATCTTTTGATCATGATTTCTAACATAATTTCACAGTGATAACAGACTTGAGAGCACAGGTATGATTTCAATACCTTTAGACCATGAAATTTTTGCATCTTGTTTTATGTCCCTGGATATGTTCCAGTGTCTCCAGGTCTATAGTCTATAAGAACTTGAATAGAATGTGTATCCTGCTGTTGTGTGACAATTGTATAAATCTTAATTATGTTGCATTGGTTCATAGTGCTTTTCAAGTCTACTATATCCTTCTACTTTTCTGTCTGTTCATTCTACTGATTTTTGAGAGTCTGATATTGAAACTCCAACTAAAAATACTTCTGTATTTAAAAAAATTGCAATATCGTGGAACTATACGTAACTTTTTTCTGTATTTTTCAAGTCTCCTATAAATGTTATCATAGTCTCATAATTTAAAAAATAAAAATAAAAACACATATCCCTAAAGATACTTAAATACTCGTTTTCTTGTTTTACATCTACAAATCTACACTTTAAACACAAGTGAGCACATTATTCTTAGGATTTTTCAATACAGTGAATACTATATTTAAGTTGTGTAAATTAATGAGCATAAGAATGCAAGTTCCATGAAGGCAAGGACCAGGAGTATTATTTTCTGTGATAGCCTATAGCACTTAACATTAAATTGGCAATTCAATTAATATGTATTCTATCAAAATAAACATAGTTCTTTACTTCCTATACCAATTTACAATATTCCAATAGGGTCTAATAGTCTTTAGGTTTTCCAATGGAACTCAGGTGGTCATATTTTAATTCACATACATGCTACATAGTATTTTTGAAAGCAAACTAGCTGATGCTGCATTAATCTATTCCTGTTCAAAATCAAGAACAATGAATTAACACAATACAGTATATGCATTAATATATAATACCAAGTAAAAAATTTAACAATTTTTTTTTTTTTACCTTGGGAAATATTTTTACTTTGGTAATGTATTATAATGGGAAAATAAAACCCTTCTGAAAATGCCACTTGTTTACTAGGAAAGGAATACTAACATATTTGTATAAAAATACATAAGTACAAAAGCATGAAACAAATTTAGCCTTTAAAAATGAATTTAGACTGAATAAATTCAGCCTTTAATCCATAATATATTCTTTTATCATGTCACTTAACATCCAAAAAGGTACTGTCTAAATCTGCAGTTTCAGTTCTATAAACAGAATAGGTTTGGAAAGCACATCTCAAATTCAGACTGGTGAGCCTTTTGTGTCTTCTAATTGTTAATGACAACTTGATTATTCAGAAACTGATTAAAGGACTGAGTTTATGGATTAGTTTGCCCCTTTTCTTCTTTTTTTGTCTTGTCTTTTAGATACTCATTACTTGTTTGCAACTTCAATCCAGGTGCCTGGGCACAAAGAAGATAAAACTTCTTAGCTTACTTCTCATTAAAAGATGTGTTTAGGTTTTCCTGAGGAAGACATTTAATTTCCTACCCCAAAATAAGGATTCTGAATAAACATTTTTAACTGGCTATGTTTAATCTCATTTCAGTTGCCATAAGAAATCAAAATGTAAGATGTTGTTAAATAAAGATTTGGTATTATTGGGAGTGTGATAAAGTAAGGAATACTTTTCTCGGTATGGTATCTGGAAAGAAGTTGAAATCTTACTGAATATTTGAAAATCAAGTCCTAACATGGATGCAGGATGATAAAACAAATGTGACATACTGTTTTACAAAGAAGATGCAAGTTCAGGAAAACTTGGCAGCGAACTTTTTTCTTAACTGAGGTATAACTGGCATATAATCAGTTTCAAGTATATAACATAATGATTTAATATTTGTATATATGGTGAAATATATAGACTTAACTTATATATAAGTTAAGTCATATATAAGACATATATATACATAAGTTAACTTATATATAAGTTAACTAGACTTAACAATAAGTCTTATGTATAAAACTTACATATATATGTTAAATGTTAACTAGACTTAACAATAAGTCTAGTTAACATCCATCTTATATAGTTACAAAATTTTTTCTTATGATTTTCTCTTTCTCTTTTAAGACCCAATCTCTCAGCAACTTTCAAATATACAAAATACTACTGTTAACTACTGGAGAAGGAAATGGCTACCCACTCCGGTATTCTTGCCTGGAAAATCCTATGGACAGAGGAGTCTGGCAGCCTACAGCTCATGGGGTCACAAGAGTCAGACAAGATTTAGCGACTAAACCACCATAAGGTGTTTATATATATATATATATATATATAAACTGTTAACTACAGTTTCCGTGCTGTATATTTATATCTCCATGACTTATTTTATAATTGGAAGTTTGTACCTTTTGACCCCCTTCACCCATTTTGCCCACCCCTTACCTCCCTCGCCTCTGGAAAATATCAAAAATTTTTTAAATGAAAATGAAAATAAACCAATCTCTTCTCTGTATCTATGAGCTAGTTTCATTCTTTAAATTTCACTTATAAGTGAGATCATACAGTCTTTTCCCCTTTGATTTCTTTCACTTAGCATAATGCCCTCAAGCCAGTAAATACTTCTTAAAATTTTTATTGAAGCCAGAAAACACTCAATGTTTCCTTAGCAATTATTCCTTATTCTTGATAATTTATGCATTATTATTTTCTACCTAATTAGAATAACTTAATAAACAGAATTAGGCTGTTTAACTGAATTGTTTATTTCAACTACTGAATGGAAATTAAGCATAAGAGAGACTTTACACTATTTATACCCAAAACACTCACATAATAATCAATACAATGCTGCTTAAATAGAAAAAATAATTTAATGAATTAACACTTTTATTTTTAATATAAGAAAATCAACATAAATCAGTTAACTAGTCAGTAGCTAAATTAATCAAGTGCAACAGTAAAATAATGTTTTTAAAATATTTCCCCTCTAATTTACAACAATTCCTATGTCATTTAGATTTCAAAACGTTACGACTAACTCAACGTAACTATTTAGTCACTCTATACCACTGACAGTAACTGGGTAGTAAATGCATTCTATCATTAAAATGTTCAAAGAAAATTACTGTACCTAGATCCCACTGCGCCATCTCCAGAGTCCTGGCTCCCAGCTTCGCTTGGTGTGCTCACAGATTTGGAGGATGGAGACATAGGAGGAGGGACTAAATAGTGAAACAGACAGGTATCCGCTGTTACTACACGGAGAGGTTGCTCAGCTTATGACGTTTCAAAAGTAATTTAATATGAAGTAATTAACAAAAAAGAAAAAATAATGGCAAACCAAAAAACAAAAGTACATGAATGAAAATGAATAGTAAAAGAAGAGGAAAAAGACAAAGTTAACAATGCATGCTGACGATTCATGCAATTTCTCTGGCAAAATGCATTTGGGCTTTATATTAAAAAAAAAAAAGGCAAAATTATGAAAGGATGCATTTTCATCTAGGCCAACACCAAATGTGGGTACTAATTTTCAAAGGAAAGCATTCCTTCTCCCCTTTCTAACTTTTTGCTTTTAAAATCACCAGATCATTTTTGTCAATCTTTTCTTTCAAAAAAAATTAATGTCTTTAATGATATAATTTTCCCCTCCAAAAAAATTACTAAAAAGAGCCAATTTAGAGAAATGACTACCAGTAAAGGAATGACTCCTTTAAAAGTTCATTAGTTTCCAGCAATTTGGGTGAAAAATGCAAACAGGCCAGAAAACAACATGCCTTCTAGACATGATGCATAACATAAAGTGATGCATGCAACTTAAACAAGGCAAGGCTTAATGGTAACTTCCTTACCCCAGTATTCAGAAAAAACTGAAGTGTACAGACAAAGATACAGACACCCAAAATATTCTTAATCCCTTCTTATAGAAAAATACACATTTTTCATAGTATATAAAACAAACAGCAAATGCTCTCCCCTAACTTGTTACTTTTAACATTAGATACCAAAAGTTGAACATGAGTATTTCATTCTATTACACTTGTAAACTTTTTGATTACCACTTCAGGGAGTATAAGAGGATCATCACTGCCATCTTCTGGTTGAATTTTACCATAAATGCCCCCAACCCCAAGTATCTTTTTAAAATAATTTTTCAATGTACTATATCAAGTGACTAATACATTTTATGTTAAACTGCAAGCACTTCTTTTAATAGTTTACTGAAAAGAAGGTTAAGTTCCTAGTTATATAGGAACCAATCTAAAGAAATATGTACTTAATTAAAAGTCTATGTTTTTGGAATAGCCACATTCACTGAATCCTTAAAATTATGTTTAAATGTTTACACATACTTCAGTAAAAACAGATGGTTTGCTAATCTAACAAAATGCACAAGCATAGTATGATGATTTTTATCTTAAACATAGGTACAAAACAGATCAACCTTATTTTTCAATGTCAAGTTCTACTGGAAACCAGTAGGAAGATTAGAAGGGAAAAAAACATAGCTAGAAGGTTGATTTCCTGAGATACTGTGGTTAATTCTTGCTCAAATTTCAAAAGACCATAAAAACATAATAAAAGGTTTCTAATTTTGCAATTAAAATCTCTCAGAAACAATGCTAAAACCAGATTGCCTTTATATAATTCACATGTGGATAGTACTGTGCTAGGGGCTGTATGTAGCTAAACATGATTTGTATCTGAAGTAAAAGAACTTTAATGTCTCCAAACTTCTCTTACTTTGCCAACAAAGGTCCATCTAGTCAAACCTATGGTTTTTCTAGTAGTCACGTATGGATGTGAGAGTTGGACCATAAAGAAAGCTGAGCGCTGAAGAATTGATGCTTTTGAACTGTGGTATTGGAGAAGACTCTTGAGAGTCCCCTGGACTTCAAGAAGATCCAACCAGTCCATCCTAAAGGAAATGAGTCCTGAATATTCATTGGAAGGAAGGATGCTGAAGCTCCAATACTTTGGCCACGTGATATGAAGAACTGACTCACTGGAAAAGACCCTGATGCTGGGAAAGATTGAAGGGGGTAGGAGAAGGGTCAACAGAGGATGAGATGGTTAGATGGCATCAACGCTATGGACATGAGTTTGAGCAGACTCAGGGAGTTTGTGATGGACAGGTAAGCCTGGAGTGCTGCTATCCACGGGGTCGCCAAGAGTTGGACACAACTAAGCGACTGAACTGAACTTTTCTTAGGTTAAGTTTTTTCTCATCTTTTTGTCAAACTCTCATTGTGAGGCTTCCCCCAAGTCCCAATTGATATACTAGTAAAAATAATATCTAACAGTGGTTTGTCTACTGTGCTGTAAGAATAAGCACAAATATGTGTATTGAGTTATAGTAAGGTACTACAATGATTTCATATTAAAGATTTCCAAAGAAGAAACTTTTAGCTTTTTAAACCACATTCTTAGTTTAGGCTTAGGAAAATAATATTTCTAAGTATACATGAAAGATTTGAGGAAAATAGTGATATTCCTATCAATCTAATTGTGATAAATTATAAAATTCTTTTCCAGTTAATGTTTTTTCCCCTTTGTGGTGACTTTAATCAGTAAGTTCACTGCTAGTATCTCAACTAGTTAAGACTGTGTTTAAAAAATGCTACTATGAAAACAGGTTAAACAGTAATTATACGTACCTAAGTATATACATTAAACTAGGCAATTCTCAAATAAAAGTTTCAGAAATAAAAAATAAATCACAGAGGTGATGTAATCAGATTATCACAGATCTTCAGCCAGAAGCAAAATAAATCACAACTTCAAATTTGTAACTAGACAAAAATCTCTTTACTAGAACTGTTCTTCAACCAAAAGTCAGTTTTCACACCAGCTGATAAAGATACTCATTAAAGACTCAAAGTTTTATCTGGCCCACCAAACTCATCTTGCAACATCAATCTATACCACAGAAGGGACAAACCTAGAAAAAGAAGATGACTATCATTGAAAAAGGAAGAATGTAAACAGGAACAAAGGGAAAGGAAGCATTATTTGGTGACTACCTTATTTCAACCCAATTAGTCTAGAAAAGTCAAAGAATACAGTAACTGCACAATAAGGCAATGTCGCTATACTCCCAGCCTCCAATAAACAATACCCAAAAATGAATAAATGCATGCACTCAGGAAGGCTTAAAAAAAAAACCCAAAAAACTAAATAGCTCATAGCCACTCAAATTTCAGCAAAGACTTAATTCTAGAATTCATTTTTAAAAATTATTTAAGAGAACCATCAGCTTTAGAAATAACATAAGCTTTATTAATTAGCCTTTGCCAATTACCTGAAATATGATTTGCATGATTAGAACAGTGATTAAATCAGATTACCTTCACCATACAGTTCTGTATACAGTCTAAAATAAGGCTTTAAAAATGGTACAAAATAAAAGATTTAATATTAACATACGAGTGAATCAGGTGAATGAATTTAAGTTTCTTAGAAGTTTAGAGCAGAGATATCTAATCCTTTCTTCAAAAACCAAGGAAAAAGTGTGAAGCAAACTAAAAGACAAATCTACTCCCATTAACTGCACCAATCATGCAAGTCATACTGGAAGCCTGTGGCACTGATTCTTTACAACAAAAAGCTAACCAAGAAGGCCTTTCCTACTAGCTTAGAGCTTGGCCTTCCTTCCCAGGATATAAAAACACTGCTGCCAACTGGTCTATGAAGAAAACAACTAGAAATTTTAAAACCACAAAGGACCTGGGTATGCACCTAGATTTAGAAACCAGAGTCAACTTTGAGTCAACCACTGAGAACTACACAGAAGTCACAGACATGAACAAGGATGGTGCACAGCCCAATTATTTTCGAAGTAGAAGTCTCAAGCAAGAAGGGGCTCTTGCCAGGAAGAAGAACCCAGAAAAGGTGGACAGCCAAAGAAAGTAAATGTAGGGAGTGTTGACAGAGCACAAATGGGAGGAATGAGCTTCTGAGATAACCAAACGATGTGAGGCCTCTTATAGCTCATCTATGATTCTTGGCACTCAAAGGCTGAGTTACACAGTAATGCCCTCTTGTGGCTATGATTCCAGGCTGGAATATTAACATTTAAATAACTAACTTTTCATACTTTATCTTTTTTGTCTTAAGAGATGATGCTTTAAACTTTAATTTTCTGAAATATCAATTTCTTCCTTTCCTATGACCCCTTCTTCTGATAGTGTTAAATCCCTCCTCTAATCTCCCCTAAATCTTTCCTTTATCCTCTTTAATGTTTCAGAGCACAGGTAAATTTTGTAAAAGAAATTAATAAAATTTTATAGCATTAAAATACTATAAGGAATTGTTAAAATTAAGCTAAACATGAAAAAAAAAAGACTTGATAACATAGAAATTATTCTATCTAAAAATCAGAATTACTAGTTATTAGATAAATAAGTGCTATGGAATGCTGTATATGATGACTAGAGTTAACACTGCTATATGATACATAGGAAACTTTAAGAAAGTAGATCCTAAGACTTCTCATCATTAGGAAAAATTTTTCTCTTATTTTATCTATACGAGATGATGGATGTTAACCAAACCTACTGTAGTAATCCTTTCACTGTGTGTGTGTATACACATGCATATATACATATGCACATAAATCAAACCATCATGATGTACACCTTAAACTTATACAGTGATGTATCTGTCAATTATTTCTCAATAAAACTGGAAAAACGAGATTTAAAATACTGGAAGTTACAAGAGAGGGAGATAAATGAAGCTACACTTATTTTGACTACCAAACTTAGTTTATTCCTAATAAAAAACTGAGTATCACAGTATATAAAATCAATATACTATGCCCTACTGATACAGATTCAGGCTACAGAACAACTGACAAAATCTGTTTTCATCTCTTTGTAAGATGGTTAAAACAGTAGTCGCACATTCAAAAAGATTCACTTTTTTGAGGGGTGGCAGAGATAAGTGTTTATTAACTCCACATTTTATAAAATTATGTCTTGAAAGTTGTGCCTAAAATTAACTTTCCTAAGACTGGCTACTTAAATTTCATTACAAAAATAATCAAGCCATATTTCTTTTGTGAAATATTCAAATTTCAATTTCCACTATGCATTTTGCTTAAATTTAAACAAGATTTTGTTGTTACTGTTTTTAAAGCAGATGGCTTTTATTGGTCTTACTAGGTGAAAAGACATATGACCTAATAATAATTGAACAATCATTTAAGCGCCCAGTCTGCAATGGACACCAGGGATTAAAAAATGTAACATGCTATCCCTGCTCTCAAGGACCTCTGACAAAAAAAACAATCAAATGATCAAATAAATAAGAATCTATCAGCAAAGAGAAGCTAAGATCAGTCTTATCAGCTGCATCTCTTTAAAAAAAAAACCTAATTCTTTTCAGTAGAATTTTTTTAAAAAGAGGAAAAAGTCCATTTTAGCTAAAACTAGACTGATGTTTTTAATAAATCCTTTTGAATATTCTAGTGGTATTTTTATACTTCTACAATTTAAAAATATTTAATAAATACATTTGTAGTGAAAAGAAAAACAAGTATCCATCCAGATTATGGTACAGAAACTATTTTTATTGTTATTATCAAGAAAGTTTGACAGCCAATGCTTTCGCCTGTATCCTTTATTCTCCAGGCCTAATTTCAAATAGATACTGGAAAGAACTTAGATACTTGCGAGAGAACAGAAGGTGGAAAACTACAGAACTCACTTAATGAGATTACTATAATCATTATAATAAAACCGGACAAAATAGAGTAAAAAGAGAAAAACTATAGGCCTGACTCTGAGTTATAGATGAATTCCTAAATAAAATATTAGTGCTATGTAAGAAAAATATTTTCTCATTAACTAAGATGGATTTATTCCAAAATGTAAGATGCTTATTCATTTGAAAACCTAACAATATAACTTATATTAACATATTAAAAGGCAATAAAGAGCATATGATCATCTCAAAATATGAGGCGATCCATGAGTTTGTCATACGCATTTTTGGTGATTTTAAAGAATTTTGAAATTCTTTTGTGAATGTGGGCTGGACTTAGTGACTCTCCTCCAACAGAGAGATTATGGCAGAAGCCATGTTCTCTGACGTCCAAGGGTAAGTCATAAAAAGGATAGCTTCCTTCCAGCTATCATTCTCTTTGGACTGCTGCCAGGTGACATGCTACAAAGATACTCAAGGAGGTAGTTTTATAGAATGGCCCACATAGATAAGAACTCAAGCCTCCCACTAACAACAGAAGCCAACCTGCTGGCCATGTGACTGAGCAAATCACATGGCTGGTAAAGCAAATCCTCAGGCCCCAATCAAGCCTTCAGATGACTGCAGCTCTGACTGATCTTGACTTCAGTCTCATGGGAGACCCTGAGCCAGAACCACCAAGCTAAGCCACTACCAAATTCCTGACTGGCAGAAACTGTGAGTGGTAATAAACCTTTATTATTCTTTTAAAAAATCAAACTGATACAAGAACAAAAAATGTGAATAGACTATAACCATTAGAAAAACTGAAACAGTGAATAACTTCTGCTCTCCACTATCCTCTGGGGACAAAAAGGATAATCTGAGATAGTTTTACAGCTGAATTCTACCAAGTGTTTAAGGAACAGATAATATCTATCTTTTGCAACTGTTCCACAAAACAGAGAAAGAGAAAGCTACCCAATTTACTTTAAAACCATAACCATGGTGGCCACTGAACATGAATAGCATAAGAAAATTATAGGCAAATTTCATTTATAAGCATACACAGAAAAACCCTAAATAACATAACTAAATGGAGAAAAATTGGGTTGAATCCCTACCTTCTACTGTATTAAAAAAAAATGTAACACAAATATCTAAAGATGAAGGCTACAATAATAAAGAAAATGTAGAATATATTTGTATTCTCAAAGTAGGAAAGGATATCTTTTAAAAGAAGACCAAAAAGGGGGGGAAGGGGTTGTCTATAAACGGTAGATCTGACCACTATTAAAAGATTTAAACATATCAAAATGTTCGATCCTTGGACAGGGATCTAAGATCCCACATGTTCCAGAACAACTAGCCCTGTGCTGCAACTACTGAGCCTATGTGCTCTGGAGCTGATGTGCCACAACTAGAGAGACTGCGTGCCACAGCTAGCGAGCCCAAGCACCGAACTGGAGAGTCCACGTGCTGCAAGCAAAGATCCCTCATGATGCAAAGAAGATCCCAGGTGTCGCAACTAAGACCCACTACAACCAGATGAATAATTCTTTTTAATGAAGAATTGTTTCAATAAAAGATACTATGATGGAAGCAATCTAAATGTCCACTGACAGAGGAATGGATGAAGAAGATGCGGTACATATGTACAATGGAATATTACTCAACCACAAAAAAACAACAACAAAATAATGACATTTGCAGCAAAATGTATGGACCTAAAGCTGTCATACTGAATGAAATCAGACAGAAAAACATCATATGATATCACTTATATATGGAATCTAAAAAAAAATGGTACAAATGAACTTATTTACAAAACAGAAACAGAGTCACAGATGTAGGAAACAAACTTATGGTTACCAGGGGGAAGAAAGAAGAAGGGATATATTGGGAGATTTGGACTGACATATACATAATACTACTGTATAGCACAGGGAACTCTTCTCAATACTCAAACTATATGTGAAAAGAATCTAAAAAAGAGTGACATATGTATAGGCATAACTGATTCACTTTGCTGTGCATCTGATACTAACACAACATTTTAAGTCAACTATACTTCAATAAAAACTTTTTAAAAATACTGTAGATAATAAACTAGGAGAAGGTATTTTCAAAAGACTAAAACAAAGAAGTCCTCTCTTAAGTATACAAGGAACTCCTACAGCAAGATAAAGAACCCTAATAGGAAATGGACAAAGAACATGAATATGCAATTTGTAGAAGGGAAAATGTAAAAAGTAGATAAACGAAAAAATGGTCACTCTCACTGTAAACAGATAAATGTATATTAAAATATTCTGACATACTATTTTACACTGATAAAGTAGACAAAAATTAGAAAGTTGGATAATATCAGGATACAGTGAAACAGTTACTTTCTCACACACTGGGAGCAGAAGGATAAACTAAGTTATTCTTCAGAGTGGTAGGTAGGACCTAAAAAATGTAAGTCTACAATAACATACCAAGCCAATTCTTCAGCATACATTCCAGAGAAACTCTTCCACAGTCCTTTCAAGGGAAAAGAATATATTCTTTGCAGTGTTGCTTGTGAAAGCAAAACAAAGCGATAGAAGAAATCACTAGGGAACAGATAAGTAAAATATAGTATATGATATTACATATCAGTCAGAAATAAATAACTAGATGTATATGTAACAACATGGGTAAATCTCAAATGCAAACCTGCTTTGAAAAAAAGGAAAAAGTGAAACACAGAGCACAACACCACTTATGCACATAAAACATATCCACACATACACGTATAAACACCTGAAATACGTCAACACATGCCAGACTGATCAAAAGGATGAGGGTTAAAAACCCAAGAATCGGTACTTAATGCAAGACTGTGAAGGAGAATGGAACTGGAGATGGGTAATGCAGGAGAAACACACACATGTCTAAAGAACATTCAAGAATAGATGATGGAGCTGGGCCATAAATCGAGAAATATGAGCAAATGAGTTTAGTGAAACTGAAGTCCTAAAGAGAATACAAAAGAAAAAAAAAAAATCCTATGGGAGAAAACCAAAGCCAAAGGCTCAGAAAAAAATGATCACTTAAGGCCTATATAGCAAACAAGCAACTTGGTTTAGGTCCTAGGGTATTTTTTTTAACAAGGAAGTGTTCTGATTCATTTACTTTAAAAATTGCAATATGCAACATAAGTTTATTAAATAAAAGACATAAAAATTAAAGTATTTCAATCTTCAAATTTCATCAATAAGAAAAAGACAAATATGCTGAAAGGGCTTCCCTGGTAGCTCAGCTGGTAAAGAAACTGCCTGCAATACAGGAGACCCCAGTTTGATTCCTAGGTCAGGAAGATCCCCTGGAGAAGGGATAGGCTACCCACTCCAGTATTCACGGGCTTCCCTGGTGGCTCAGATGATAAAGAATCTGCCTGCAATGTGAGAGCCCTGGGTTTGATCCCTGGGTTGGGAAGATTTCCTTGGAGGAAGGCATGGCAACCCACTCCAGTATTCTTGCTTGGAGAATCCCCATGGACAGAAGAGCCTGATGGGTTACAGTCTATGAGGTCACAAAGAGCTGGACATGACTGAGTGACTAAGCACAGCACAATAAGCTGAAAGAAATAACAGTGAAGCCAAACCACGAAAGTAACCACTTTCTTCACCTTAAAACTTTTCAGAAATAGTAACTCTAATAAGACAGTTATAATACTTAAAAGAGTGTTATGTTGCCATTCATAACAACAGGCATACAGCAGATACTACCTCTGTTATTTGTCCTCTGGACTAGATGGAATTAGCCCACAAACGAACCCTGAAATTTTAGGTCCCTAAATGACAAAAGCCACATCAAACTAAAATACAGCACCCAGTTCAGAATTATTTTAAGTAAGCATTTAATGTCTATATGTAACAAGATTTTCCTCAGTACTTTTACTATTTCAGCTTTTTGGTCTAGTACTGTTATAAAGATGAAGAGTCCAGAAAAAGAACAAGAGTAAGTCAAACTGCTGCCAAAATCAGCTACCAATATTATTTCTCTTATTGGCACTGACAGCAGAAGGTTATAAGCTACTCTTTCCACTCCTACACCTTTGAACATCAGTACACTTTTAGAACTTTGATTCATTATACCTCTCTTTAACTTATAGAAAGGATTAGAGAATTAAGAAGATCGAGAATCACAATCATCTTGGAGCTTAACACAGAATGGCACAGAAAACTAGTTCAACAAATGCCTGTTGAAATTAGTTACTGATTTAACAAGTCAACTGGCTTATGTTAATAAATATAGTCTTGCAGCTCTTCTGAACAAACAAAATAACTATGTATTAACACATCTGAAGAAAGTCAATTCCAAACAAATTATAAGATTAATGCTTTTTATGAGGCACAAATAAGAAAGATATACAAAATACATTAAATCAACTCACTCATCTCATGTATATCTAAGCTGAGTAAGATCTATGCCTCTCTTTTATTAACAGATATAATCTTATCCTTACCAATGGGGGATTCTGCAGTTAGACCCATGCTTTGAAGCAATGCTTCAGCTTCTCTTCTTTTTTTTTCAAGATCTGATTCTTCTTGCACAGGAGCAACTGCTTCCTTCTTCTGATCAGTCTAAATTTTTTAAGTTAAAACTTAAATTTACATATGGTATGAAACATTTCTATTTGCAAAAAATACATATGTTTTAAGTAATGTGCTAACACTGTATATATTTGGAGGTGGGCTTGGTTTTGAATAGACATTACAGTCACTAAATGAAAATCATTCTCAGAGTTTTAGTAAAAAAATCTCCAAATGATATGTATTAAATTGATTCATTTTTATATGTAATCAAGAAGTTCTCACAAACACATTCTGAACAGATTAAGTTCAAAAAGTACAGTCAATTTCTATTTGATTTATAATATGAAATTGCTATCCATGGTCAAGAATTGTGGAAATCTCACAAATACATAAATATCACAATGCTATGAAAAAAAATAAAGACTATCATTTAAAAGTAACAAATTTTAAGTAAATGAACAATTTGATTTGTTGAAAAAGTACAAGCACCTCCAACTTCTATATGTAGTCTTCATTGTATTTATGCAACTTTATGTAGAGGATGTTTGTCAAAACTTCATCTGGAGAAAGGTTTTATTTTTATTTTTATCAACTATTGGTCTTATTTTCACAGTTTGGTAAAATTAAAATTTACTCTTGCATAGCACAAAACATTTTTCATTACTGAAATTTTTACCAACTTTTATTTTAGCCATTTATAGTTTTAGCAAAATCTTTCAGTTATAACCCTCAATACTCTCAGATCAGCCAAAACATCTCAAGGGAAATTTAAGCCTTAAAGGGAAAAGTCTTATGTATACACCTCAAAAGTCTATTTCAGCTAAGACAACCATTACTCATACAATTATCGGCAGTGAACTTTTTTTAGTCATAGTATTCTATCATACCATTTTAACTTAAGAGTCATCAGAAAATTTCATTAAAATAGTCAAAGAGACTATATTACTGAGTAAACACTGTATGTGTATGTAACAATTAGACTTACTCTTTTATAGCACTGATTTAATGTCTCTTGTAATGTTTGATAAACTTTAAATTAGATATAAATCATGTAATAGATATTCTATACGGCCACTTATGGCCATGTTTAGAAAACAAATAACCAAACTTGCTCTCAATTCTGAAGGGTTTAAGACTACAGGTACTAGTTTGGAATGGCTCTGCCAGTCTTACTCATGCTTCTATCAGTTAGTTTTTAATCAAATAGCTAACCTAAAGGTCCAACACTCTTACAGTAATAGATCACTATAGGTTCAGAATAAACTATAAAATTCTTCAATTGTAGGCAATGTTGCACATAAATTGTACCTTTGGTCTTTCTTTTTCCCTAAGAGATTCTAAGAAGTCTTGGCTATTATTTAGGCCAGTGGTCCCCAACCTTTTTGGCACCAGGGACAAGTTTCGCGGAAGACAATTATTCCATGGACAGGGTGGGGGGGCAGGAGAATGGTTTCAGGATGATTCAAGCGCATTACATTCACTGTGCATTTTATTTCTAGTATTATTACATCAGCTCCACCTCAGATCACCAGGCATTAGATCCTGGAGGTTAGGGGCCCCTGGTTCAGGCTATCACATAGAAAAACTTCATACTAATGTTACATTATGAATAAACTATCTTAACACTGGCCATTTAAAACATTGAAGATAAAAATATACAAGTCTGTCTACACAGGTTTCATAGGGACAAATGTACATTTCAAGACAGGAGCAAGTAAAATATCTCTAGCTTAGGGTCAATGTATATTTGCCATATATAATAAAATGGTAAAGCCAAAAATCAGATCTAAGTATCTATCCCACCTTCATGATAGTATCAAACCCACTACTTGGTAAAAATATTTCAATGACCAACTCATGACAAAGGAGAGACAATCAATTAAATAATCCTTTAATCAATTAATAATCTAGTCTATATTTCCTCTTTGCCATTATTTATTCCGACAACAAGCAGGTCTGACTGGTAAAATATTCAGATAAGCTCAAAGTCCAAACTAAGCTATGATGTATATCATGTTTTATCAGTAATTATAAGGCAGATGCCCCTTACTTTATATAGTAAACATATTCCTAGAAGACTAAATATGTATATTGAGCTTTTCACCTGGAGTGCTATATGTGCAGTCACAACTGCTGGAATTTTAACTATTCTCAAAGTATCAAAGGTATAAGCACTTAAAATCCAATTATTTTATATTATCTTTAAAAAAAAAATCAAACATACTTCCTTTTTCTTTCTTTCTTCTTCTTTCCTCTTCTTTTCCTCTCTGATTTGAGCCAACCGCTGCTTCTTACGTTCCAACTCTGCCTTTAATTCACTTTTGTCAGACATGTTTGCAACCTTAAGAAGCATACAATGATTTACAATCATCATTAAATTGGTAAAAGGAGCACTCTTTTAAAACTCTTTCAAGAAGAGAACTGTCTTGAAAGGCCATGTAGTTCAAGGTCATCAAATAAGAACATGTACACTCTACTTTTAAACTAAAAGAAGCATATATACCACTAAGACCTGAAAATCATTATAAACAGATGTATATAGGAAATAGTCACAGTTGAGCATAGTAATTAGCACTCAGTAAACTCTTGCATGTTCACACGCTCAAATTTAACACAATGTCTCCGGCTCTTAAAACAGAGGAATGGATTGCCATTAAAAGCCAAGCTCTAAGACACGGCAAATCTGCTATCAGTTTTGCATTCACTCCTAGAAATCTGATAACAGGCAGTCAGACAGAAAATTCCTATAAATTCTAAAACTACCATGCAATAGTCATACTATGGAGAAGCAAAACACAAATATACATACCATCAATAACTATCAACTGTACTCAAAGGTAGAGCTTCCCTGGTGGCTCAGGCGGTAACGAATCTGCCTGCAATGCAGGAGACCAGGATTCTATCCCTTCGTAAAAAGGAAATGGCAACCCACTCCATTATTTTTGCCTGGAGAATCCCATGGACAGAGTAGCCTGGCGGGCTATACAACACACAACATACAACACACACACACACACACACTCGCAAAGAGTCGGACATGACTGAGCGACTCAAACACACTCAGTCAAAGCCCAACTACAAAGTCTGATTGAGTAACTGCATACAGCTGACAGAACCGCTCCACCTGCGAGAGGCCGGAGCCTCCCGGCCTGACACGTTCACTTTCTTAAAACTCCAAGAAAGAGAAAGTCTCAGGGATTTTGTGCTACAATCTCCGCGCCTGGGTACTTTCTAAAACACACACCGAGTGAGCAAGGCTAAAAGGAGTCACTCCTCCCCTGGGTATGAACCAAGAGGGCGCGGTTCACCTAGGGCGTCTGGAGGAGGCAGCCTCAAACGAGCCTCAAGGCTTCTCGGGGCCCCTCCGAAGGGTCCAGAGGGAAGGGAGCGGGTTCGTCGGGGCCCGGCCTTCCCGACTCACCCCGCCTCTCCTTCCCCGGCCGGGCCGGGCGGCACTCGTCAGCAGGCCAAGCCGCCCTTGGGGCCGCGACGCGAGGCACAGCGGACAGAACGACACGGAAGGAGAGCGCACCCACCTGTTCGGTGGCGGGGTGGCGAAGAGTCCGCCTGCCCGCAACTTCCCGGTAACGTCCCTCTCCTTCGCCCGTAGCAGCAGCAGCAGCCGCCGCCACTAGCTCGGCGGCTTCCCGCAGCACACAAAGAGGGATGGGCGGCGGCTGCTACGGCGAGAGCTTGGAGACAAACGGCTTCGCCCCAGCCGAGTCGCTCCCAGAAAGCAAGGCGAGGCCCCAGCTGCGGGAAGGAGTAGCCTCTCTTCCACTTACCTGGGTAAAGCAGTAGCCAAGAAATGAGACAAAGACTCCACCCAAGGACCCGAAGTGTTTCCCCCTTGCCGAAACTGGAAGACTAAGGCTGATAGCCTGGGGCTGGCTAAGCAAACACCGCCCTCGCCGGGTTGGCTCCAGAGAGAACTACAAGCCCCAGCTGTGAGGGAAATCGGCGTTCGGCGAGCAATGCACTCTGGGGGTTGTAGGCAACGGTAGTCGCAAAGCATGCTGGGACGTGTAGTGTTTCCTAGTCCTTCGCGTTCTCTCTTTGACGCATTCCTTAAAGGTTCCAGAGACAAGCTTCTAGCTGTTGTCTTTAATGTGGTCTCCTTGGTTGGTCAGTGCTCACAATGTTGTATGTGTTATATCTTAAGATATTTGATTCCACATTGGCCTAATTTTAAAAAGTGGTGTACCTATGTATTACACTGCACATTTGGTGAACATTTCTAAAATATTTATACCAGTATTAGAAAAAAACGCCTTAGAAAGGTTTAAGCAAAATCTATAATACAAAATCTAAATTTTGAAAATATTATTTTGACAGTGTAACCTCCCTGTCAAAAAATGTGAGAAATTGTCTTTAATTATAAAAAGATTTGTAAATCTTCACTCAATTTTCACCAGTGTTCATGGTTGTAAACTTGATTAGATGGATTATTGCAGTTATGAAAATTAATAATAAAACCTCTGATTGCTATATTTCCTCTAAAATTCCTTCTTGTACACATGGTATGTGTATTTGACATTCAAATAAAATGATTACTGCAAATAAAATGATTACTGTTGCAATCAATGAATCAATAAGATATGATATACTCTTTTCCAGCCAGGGAACTAGAAGTATTAGGAACAGGTCAAGAAGAGAGAATTTGTGTACTAGAAGGTAGTACCTGAAGGAACTATCCAGGATGCAACATGGAGAGACAAAAGATAATAAGTAAGAAAGATTTAGAAACATGGAGGGTAGGAAGAGTAGGTCTAACATTTCATGAAATTTTCAATGAGAAGGGGAGAGAGAGTAGAGTAGAAGCAGTTTCAGATGAAAACACAGTTCTCCATAACTAGTGAAAATCACCAATTCACAGATTCAAGAGTTCTGGTTAGTTGCAAACAGGATAAATGAAAACAAATAGAGAATTTGATACAGCTGAATGTAACTGTAAAAAAGAAAAAAAAATCAATCCTGGAAATAATAAAAATTTCCAGTAACTGATGAATGGATAAAATTGTAATATATTCATACTGTGGAATACTATTCAGCAACCAAGAGGAATGAAATACTCATATACGCAATGGCATGAATGAATCTTGAAAACATCATGCTAAGTGAAAGAAGCCAGACATAAATAGCTATGTACTGATCTCGTATTTATGAAACCCTAGACAAGGCAGAATCCTAAACAATGACGAAAAGCAAAGCTAAGGGGTTGCCTGAGTTGGGCTGGAAAGAGAAACTAACTGTCAAGGAGGCAAAAGGAAACTTCTGGCATCATGGAAGTATTCTGTTACTGTGACTTGGTAGTATGTTTTGCAATCAGGAAGTGTGAGACCTCCAAGTCTTTTTTGAGATTGTTTTGGCCATTTGGAGTCCCTTGAAGTTCCATATGAATTTTAGGATGGTTATCTTTAATCCTGCAAAAAAAGGCTAAACAGATTTTGGGGAAGGATTGTATTGAATCTGTATATTGATTTAGGGAGTACTACTGCCATTCTTTCTTTTTAAAACCTTTAACCACACTCATTAAGAAAAAGAAGGAGGGGGCTCAAAACAATACAACTAGAAACAAAAAAGGAGAAGTTACCCTGGATACCACAGAAATTCAAAGGATTGCAAGAGACTATTACAAGCAACTGTATGCCAATAAAATGGACAACCTAGAAGAAATGGAAAAATTCTTAGAAAGGTCCATTGTTCCAAGAATGAATCAGGAAGAAATAGAAAATATGAACAGACCAAATCACAAATACTGAAATTGAAACTATAATTTAAAAACTTCCAACAAACAAAAATCTAAGACCAGTTGGCTTCATGGGTTAATTCTCTCAAACATTTAGTGGAGAGTTAATACCTAACCTTCTGAAACTCTTCCAAAAAAATCCAGAGGAAGGAAAACTCCCAAACTCACTCTATGAGGCCACTACTACCATGATACCAAAACCATACAAACATATCACCAAAAAAAGAAAGAAAGAAATTTACAGGCCAATATCACTGACAAATATGGATGTAAATATTCTCAACAAAATACTAGCAAGCAGAATCCAACATATATTACAAGGATCATACACCATGATCAGGCAGGATTTATCCCACGTTTGAAAGGATTTTTCAATATCCATGAATCAATCAGTGTAATACACCACATCAACAAACTGAAGAATGAAAACCATATGATCATCACAGTAGATGCAGGAAAAATTTCTGACAAAGTTCAACACTCATTTATAATAAGAACTCTCCAGACAGTACTGCTGTCTTAGTATCTTCCAATCTGTGACCTTTCAAAGTCTTCTGTGACCATGGAATACCTTTCCATTGACTTAGTCTTTCTTTAATTTCTTTCAATAAATTTTTCTTTTTTTTGGTTTCATTGGTTTTGGTTTTTAATGTATAGGTTTTGGCCTCCTTGTTTAAATTTTATTAAGTATTGAATTCTTTTTTATGCTCTTGTAAATATATTGAATTTTTAATTTCCTTTTTGGGTTGTTCATTGCTAGAGCATAAAATACAGCTGAGCTTTGTGTGTTCATCTTGCAATCTTGCATCCTAAAACTTTGCTAGATTCATTTATTTGCTCTAACAACGTTTTTTGTAGATTCTTTAGGATTTTCTGTTCACTATAAGGTTATGTCACCTGTGAATAGAGATAGTTTTACTTCTTTCCAATTTACACGTATTTTATTTAGTTTTCTTGCCTGATTTCATTGGCTAGAATTTCTGGTACAATGTTGAACAGTTGCCTTGTTCCCTGAGGGGAAAAACTTTCAGACTTGAAGTTACTTCTTTTTTTAAAAAAAAAAAAAGGTCAGACTATCTCCTCCTTTTATTGGAAGAGTAACCAAGATTATTTTATGGAGTCTGGTCTCTCTTAAGACCAAGGGAAACCCCTCAGCTGTTATTTGGCCCTACTCACCCAGGGAACTATGTCAGCTCTGGACTGAAGGAACTGACAGCTCCAGGTTTCAGGCACTGAGCTGAAAGAGGTGTGAGAAATACCTAGATATAGTTTGGAATTTCCATCCACCTTATAGGGAATATAGGCTGTGTGAAACCCTTTAATTAGTTTCTATCTCCTAGTGTCCCGAAATATCTGTCTCAGTGTGATTTAAGAATCACTGGCCAAACAGGGATGCATATCTATTTTACAAAGTCTAAAATCTGATTAAGTAAGTAAAGGTATATATAGCCTTAGAATGCAATACCATAAAACTTTTGAGATGTGTGGTAGTTCTCTATATGCTGATTGCAAATAACCTTCATTATAATTTACAATTGAAAAAAGTAAGGTACAACCCATGGCTGATTCATGTCAACGTATGGCAAAAGCCACCACACTATTGTAAAGTAATTAGCCTCTAATTAAAGTAAATAAATTAATTTTAAAAAATCTAAAATAAAAAGTGAAGTACAGACTCTCCAGAATGAAAACCACAATCACAGAAAGCTAACGAAATGTGCAGGGCCACCCAAGATGTGAGGGTCATGGTGGAGAGTTCTGACAAAACGTGGTCTATTGGTGAAGGAAAAAGCAAATCACTTCAATATTCTTGCCTTGAGAACCCCATGAACCACATGAAAAGCCAAAAAGATAAGATACCAGAAGATGAGTCCCTTAGGTTGGTAGGTATCCAATATGTTACTGGGGAATAGTAGAGAAATAGCTCTAAAAAGACTGAAGAGTTTGGGCCAAAACAGAACTCACACTCAGTTGTGGATATGTCTGGTGATTATAGTAAAGTCCAATACTGTAAGAACAATATTGCATCCTACCTGAAATATTAAGTCCATGAATGAAGGTAAATTGGACGTGGCCAAGCAATAGATGGCAAGAGTGAACATCAACATTTTAGAAATCAGTGAACTAAAATGGACTGGAATGGGTGAATTTAATTTGGATGACAATTATATCTACTACTGTGGGCAAGAATCCCTTAGAAGAAATGGAGTAGCCCTCACAGTCAACAAAAGAGTCTGAAATGCAGTACATGGGTGCAATCTCAAAAATGACAAAATGATTTTAGTTCATTTCCAAGGCAAACCATTCAACATCAGAGTAATCCAAGTTTATGCCCCAAACACTAGTGCCAAAAAAGCTTAAGTTGAATGGTTCCATGAAGACGTACAAGAACTTTTAGAACTAATGCCAAAAGAGAGATGTCCTTTCCATTATAGGGGACTGGAATGCAAAAGTAGGATGTCAAGAGATCCCTGGAGTAACAGTCAAGTTTGGCCTTAGAGTACAAAAAGCAAGGCAAAGGTTAACAGAGTTTTGCCAAGAGAATGCATGGGTCATAGCAACAACCTCTTCCAACAACACAAGAAATGTTGTGGAGATGTACACAAGGACATCACCAGTTGGTCAATACCAAAATCAAATTGATTATATTCTTTGCAGCCGAAGATGGAGCAGCTCTATACATCAGCAAAAACAAGACCTGGAGCTGACTGTGGCTCAGATCATGAGCTCCTTATTGAAAAATTCAGACTTCCATTGAAGAAAGTGGAGAAAAGCACTAGGCGATTCAGGTACGACCTAAATCAAATCTCTAATGATTATACAATGGAGGTGATGAATAAATTCAAGGGATTAGATCTGGTAAAAGAGTGCCTAAAGAACTGTTGACAGGGGTGTGTAACATTGTTCAGGAGGTGGTGATCAAAACCAGAGATGCAGAAAGGCAAAATGGTTGTCTGAGGAGGCCCTGAAAATAGGTGAGAAAAGAAGAGAAGTTAAAGGAAAAGGAAAAGGAAAGATATGCCCATTTGAATGCTGAGTTCCAAAGAATAAAAAGGAGAGATAAGAAAGCCTTCCTCTAAAAAAAAAAAAAGAAAGAAAGAAAGCCTTCCTCAGTGATCAATGCAAAGAAATAGAGGAAAACAATAGAATGGGAAAGACTAGAGATCTCTTTAAGAAAATTAGAGATACCAAGGGAACATTTCATCCAAAGATGGGCACAATAAAGGATAGAAATGACATGGACCTAACAGAAGCAGAAGACATTAAGAAGAGGTGGTAAGAATACACAGAACTATACACAAAAATGTCTTAATAACCTGGATAACCATGATGGTGTGTTCACTCACCTAGAGTCAGAAATCATGGAGTGTGAAGTCAAGTGGACCTTAGGAAGTATCACTACGAACAAAGCTAGTAGAGGTGATGGAATTACAGTTGAGCTATTTCAAATCCTAAAAGATGATGCTCTGAAGGTGCTGCACTCAATATGCCAGCAAATTTGGAAAACTCAGCAGTGGCCACTGGACTGGAAAAGGTCAGTTTTCATTCCAATCCCAAAGAAAGGCAATGCCAAAGAATGTTCAAACTACTTCACAATTGTACTCATCTCACATGCTAGCAAAGTAATGCTCAAAATCTTTCAAGCTAGGCTTCAACAGTACGTGACCTGAGAACTTCACATTCTTGAGCTGAGTACAAGCTGGATTTAGAAAATGCAGAGGAATCAGAGACCAAATTGCCAGTATCTGTTGGATCATAGAAAAAGCAAGGGAATTCCAGAAAAACATCTACTTCTGCATCATTGACTATACTAAAGCTTTGGACTGTGTGGATCACAAGAAACTGTGGGAAATTCTTAGGGAGACAAGAATACAAGACCACCTTAGCTGTCTCCAGAGAAACCTATCTACACATCAGAAAGCAACAGTTAGAACTGGACATAGAACAATGAACTGATTGAAAATTGGGAAAGATATACGTCAAGGCTATATATTGTCATCCTGCTTATTTAACTTATATGCAGAGTAAATCATGCAAAATGCCTAGCTGGATGAACCACAAGCTGGAATTCAGATTGCTAGGAGAAATATCAACAACTTCAGATATGCAGATGATACCACTCTAATGGCAGAAAGCAAAGAGGAACTAAAGAGCGTCTTGATGAGGGTGAAAGAGGAGAGTGAAAAAGCTGGCTTGAAACTCAAAATTCAAGAAGTTAAGATCATGGTATCTGGTCTCATCACTTCACCACAAATACATGGGGAAAAAGTGGAAACAGTGGCAGATTTTTTTATTCTTGTTTCCAAAAATCACTGGAGACTGTGACTGTAGCCACAAAATTAAAAGATGCTTGCTCCTTGGAAGAAAAGCTATGACAAACCTAGACAGCATATTAAAAAACAGAGAGATCACTTTGCCAACAAAGGTTTGTAGAGTCAAAGCTATGGTTTTTCCAGTGGTCATGTACGGATGTGAGAGTTGGATCATAAAGAAGGCTGAGTGCTGAAGAATTGATGCTCTTTTGAATTGTGGTATTGGAGAAGACTCATGAGAGTACCTTGGACTGCATGGAGATCAAACCAGTCAATCCTAAAGGAAATCAACCCTGAATATACTTTGGAAGGACTGCCGCTGAAGCTGAAGCTCCACTATTTTGGCCACCTGATGCGAAAAGCTGACTCATTGGAAAAGACCCTGATGCTGGGAAAGATTGAGGGTGGGAGCAGAAGGGGATAACAGAGGATGAGACGGTTGGATAGTATCACTAATTCAATGGACATGAGTTTGAGAAAACTCTGGGAAATGGTGAGGACAGGGAAGCCTGGCTTGCTGCAGTCCATGGGTCCGCAAAGAGTTGGACATGACTTAGGAACTGAACAACAAGAAAGTAAAGAATAATTTGTGTAGAATTAACCCATTTTTGTAAAAAAGAAACATCCGTGTGTGTGCTCTTTTTGCAAGGATACACAAGAAGTGAGTAATAATGAATGTCTAGAGAAGAGAGTTAGATATCCCAGTACAGTTCAGTTCAGTTCATTTCAGTCACTCAGTCGTGTCTGACTCTTTGTGACCCCATGAACCGCAGCATGCCAGGCCTCCCTGTCCATCACCAACTCCCAGAGTCTACCCAAACCCATGTTAATCAAGTTAGTGATGCCATCCAGCTATCTCATCCTCTGTCGTCCCCTTCTCCTCCTGCCCCCAATCCTTCCCAGCAACAGGGTCTTTTCCAATGAGTCAACTCTTCTCATGAGGTGGCCAAAGTATTGGAGTTTCAGCTTCAACATCAGTCCTTCCAATGAACACCCAGGACTGAGCCCCTTTAGGATGGACTTGTTGGATCTCCTTGCAGTCCAAGGGACTCTCAAGAGTCTTCTCCAATACCACAGTTCAAAAGCATCATTTCTTCGGCACTCAGCTTTCTTTATGGTCCAACTCTCACATCCATACATGACCACTGGAAAAACCATAGCCTTGACTAGATGGACTTTTGTTGGCAAAGTAATGTCTCTGCTTTTCAATATGCTATCTAGGTTGGTCATAACTTTCCTTCCGAGGAGTATGCATTTTTTAATTTCATGGCTGCAATCACCATCTGTAGTGATTTTGGAGCCCCCAAAAAAGTCTGACACTGTTTCCACTGTTTTCCCATCTATTTCCCATGAAGTGATGGGACCAGATACCATGATCTTAGTTTTCTGAATGTTGAGCTTTAAGTCAACTTTTTCACTCTCCTCTTTTACTTTCATCAAGAGGCTTTTTAGTTCCTCTTCACTTTCTGCCATAGGGGTGGTGTCATCTGCATATCTGAGGTTATTTATAATTCTCCTGGCAATCTTGATTCCAGCTTGTGCTTCTTCCAGCCCAGTGTTTCTCATGATCCAACCTTAACGTACTCCTTTTCCTATTTGGAACCAGTCTTTTGTTCCATGTCCAATTCTAACTGTTGCTTCCTGACCTGCATACAGGTTTCTCAAGAGACAGGTTAGATATCTAGGGTAAAATAAATACTTTGTTCTGTGGCCCATTTGAATTTTTTAAAAAAAGTAACATGTGACAACAACCAAAAAAAAAACCACATAAGTTTTTGTTTCATTTCATTTTTGATACTTAAATAAAAACATAATCAGTGTTGATTAAAAAGGTTGTAATAGCTGAGAAAATCTCAGTACTCCAGATATTATTTAGTTCAAAACACCATGCCATTCCTGATTCTTAAATTGGCAGGACTGAGAAGGAATCATGCAAGCATTAGTACTGAAGGAGTTTTTTATTTTACGGGGAGAGCTGAGAAGCTTACATTTTAAAACTTCCTAGAATAGTTTGTAAGAGAATGTAAAATAGATAAAAATTGCATTTGTTGAACACATTCATATGTAGAGTTACACTTGAACTCAATATGCCAACATATAGAAAATTTTAGAAACATATTTTAGTAACATATTGAACATATTTTCAGGATTTCATTTATATGAAAGTTTAAAGCAAGAAAAACTAATCTTATAGTATAAGTCAGAATACCAGCTATGAGCATGGGAATATTGCCTTGCAGAGAAAATGGTGAGGTTTGTGGGGTGCTGGTAATGTTCCATATTGTGGTGTGGGAGGATTACACAAATTTATATATGAAAAATTCATTGTATAATTATACATTGTAAAATTGTATGAGTTTTATGGATTTATACAATCTGAAAAGAAATTCTACCTTAAGTAAGGTCCTCTTTACTGTAGATAAATTATATTCAATAGAGAAGTGAAAAATAAAGTAGCATATTAAACTGTTGCACTTAAACTTACAAACTATCAGAATGATGTAACACCCAAATCAGAAGAAGAAGAAATTTGAAAGGGTTGAAAATGTGTCACCCAGTGATCCAGGCATCACTAAATATTCAGGGGACTCCAGTCTTCCCCAGGTAGTCGACTACAGTCTTTATAACCTTGTGGTATGCACCCTCATCATACAAAGTTTGTGAAATGATGTTGTAAAAAAGAAAGAGCCACTTTAGTGATATACAAAACTTTCTGATAATTATACTTTCAGTATTTTTCTGTAAATGTCACTTGCTTGATTATAACTCTGCTGAAATGAAATAAACTGAAATTTAATATGTACATTCCTGTGAGCTTTTTAGCAGGCTAAGAATATATTTCCTGGGATCTTTTCATAAATATTGCATCTCTCTTCTTTCTTCCTCATGTTATTCAGAGATCCTATAAGATTTCACTTTGATTGTGTTACTGATGTTTCCACCATCCTGCCTTTGTGCTTTGAGACTGCTCATCTTTTTTTTTTTCTTTTGAGACTGCTCAACTTTTTCATGTTAACGATTCCTTCCAAGTCACTTGAGTTTTTAATATTTCTAAATATTTCCACTTCATCTTCAGGAAATGTATCCGACCTTGTCTTTTAGAAACATTGCACAAGTAACTATTTTCTTCCAACTTTGAGATCTATCTTAACTTTCCCATTTCCTCTCATGCCTAAGGGAAGCTCTTTAAGAAACTAACTGCCCATCAGGAAAGTGTTTATGAGCTGACCAGCAAATCTCTCCTCATAATTTAACAGCATTACTTTTCTATTATCCTTATTATTGTTCTAGTGTGTATTTTTCCCTTTGGTGTGTTTGCTGCATTGTTAACTTAATATAGGTTTTTTTTCCCATCATTTCCTCTGCTTGTCTTGATGCACATATTTTCTCTCTTAGTGTCAAAATAAGGTGATGGTGAATTATGAATCCCTTCTGAGCTGAGGACACTTTTGTAATCTGGTAACCTTTGGCAGGAAGTACATATCCTAGTGAATGATGGAGCTCTTAAGACTGATTCACTGTAGAGCATTACAGAAAATAGGCTGAGGGTTCAAAAATTCAAGGCAAGTTTCTTCTCCTCAGTGTGGTGTATATACTGTGCTCTCACTTTTCTACCCCCTATTATGTGGTTAAGAGAGGAGGTAATGACGGCTTCTTAAAGTTACCTATAATGCACTCAAAACTCTGTTAGGTATAATGGTTTTAAAAGGTAGAATGAAAACACAGCTAGGAGATCAACACAAAAGGAATCATTTTCTGATAGAGACAGCAAGGCTTGTGTGCCTCTTGATACACACCTGCAACTTCCATTAACTGTAATGGGAATTATGAGTGCCCCATTAAAGGAGTGTATACCCCCATCCCAAACGTGGTAAGGAGAAACCTTTCTCCCCCAGAACTTCCATTGATCCAGTTTCTTGTGGTAGAACCACTACATATTCAGTATGTTGTCTTTCTAATGTAGGGGTGAAAAACAACAATCACTAGTTGTCCATCGACTCAGTGGACACGAGTTTGAGCAAACTCAGGGAGACGGTGAAGGACAGGAAAGCCTGGCATGCTGCAGTTCATGGGGTTGCAAAGAGTTGGACATGACTTAGTGACTGAACAACAACAACGATAATACAGTTAAACAACCATCAACCCTATGTAAAGCCCAAACCAGACACAGATTGATTAATTTTCAGGTTAGAAGCATTGATCCGTAATATCCCTCTTTGAATAAATATTTATTCAACATTTGACCTTACTGACTTGAGGCAAATTTCAGGGTGATTAACACAGAAATGAGCTTCTAATTATACAGAACTTTTGATTAACAACATGAACAGATTTGTATAATGGGAAAAGAACTTTGGGTTCCTCAGTGATCTTTCTAGCTATACATGAATACAGAAATCCTGGTCACTGACAGGTGCTGAGCTTATATGTATATATCTCTCACTATCCCCCAAGCTCCCAAACCACGTGTCCAACTCCCCACTGGATATATCCCGGAGATCTACAGGTACGTCAAATTGAGCACGTCTGAAACTGACCAGTCATCTTTCCCAGCAAGACTGCTCCTCCTTGTTCACCATCTCACTAAATGGAAACCACAATTCGTTTAGTCATTCCAGCCACAGTCCTGCAAAACCATCCTTTCACCTCCCACATCTATCACTGTTGATTCCATTCCCCAAATATTTTCTGGAGGCAGCAGAAAGACATCTGTGGTGCTGAGCAGGCAGGCTGCAGCAAGCATGACTCTAGCTAGCATCAGATGCAAGCAGATGGTCCTCACACTGTCCAGGAAATGTGGCAGCAGGAAATTAGAATCCAACAATAAGTGACCAACAGGGCTAAGGTTCAACCTCAACAGCCCTGGGCTCAGAGAACTAATATATTGGTGAGAGAAGCCAGCGGTGGAGACACAAAATAGGGGTTCCCAGGGTTGGGATGGTAGGCAGGGACTAGGTCACTCATGGCCTGAAAAGAGTCAGTTGCTCGAAGGTACAAGGTGAGAACTGAATCAGCATCAAGGGTGACCTCAGGCAGAGCCACAGAGCAGTGGATCCCATGGTCCTTTTTTTTCCCTGGTCATGAAGCCAGTTAATCTCAGAGAAGCTGAAATGGGAATAAAAGATCATGTGGAGTTAGATCAGCTTTTGGCTTCTAGAACTTTGGGGCCAGTGGTCATTACATCAGCTGTCACTGGGTGCTTTATATAACTCTCTCACTAACAGCTCCCTCATTGTTTTAACTTACTGCCTAAGAAGCTTTTCTCTGAACAATTGCACAATATCAAAGGAACATTATTTGTACCATTGATTTCACTGTTCTCAAGTGTATTCCAGACTATCAACTTACCAAAGTAAAGACAGTAAATTGCAGATCAGGCCTCCATCTTGCTTGGCATCAGTGCTTCCCTGGGACTGAGAACTGCGCCTAACCCATGGTGAACGCTCAAGAAATAGTCATTGAATTTTGAAAGAATTACAATGATATTATAGTGGTATTTATCACTTTGGGCCTTACAGATTCACGATTCTAATAGTTCAAGACTCACAAAATCCTTTGCTATAAAGGCGAATGAAAAAATAAGAATATAAGTTTGTAAATAGAGTATGGTATCAATCACTTATAAACAATTATGCAGGGAAAAAACTAGAAGGAAACTCACCAAAATGGGAAGAGTGAATACTTCTGTGTGGCGAGGCAACAGGGCCCAGAAGAGTAGTTGGTAAAGGAGAGTTGGATGCTCCTAGAGGGAAAAGTTTTCATTGACTGGGTGGGAATATAAAACCACTCAGGAAGAATCAAACTTTGTCAGAAAGCATGACATTCTCTATGCAAAGGACAAAGGGAGTGTGACATCAGAGAACATCACATCGTTAGCAGCTTTTAGACAGTTAAGACAGAGAAATTCCAGCCCTGCAGAAAGAACTTGATGCTGAAACAGTGTTTGTCAAATTGTGTCCCACAGAACCCAGAATTCAATATGTAATAATATTTAGGAAAACTGTAAGTCTCTGATTCAAATTTCTTCCATGTTTACATCACTAAGATAGAAACTATCATCCATTCACCCTAGTTTCAAGTGTATGTTTTGATCCAAAATGTGCTCTTTGATTAACTTTATTAGTAAATGTTAAGTGTTATAAAGCTGACTGCATAAAATAAATCTGTGCTGATAAAGTGTTAGTCACTCAGTTGTGTCCAACTCTGCGACCCCATGGACTGTAGCTCACCAGGCTCCTCTGTCCAAGTAAGTAAAAATTTTGGAGACAAGAATACTGGAGTGAGTTGCCATTTCCTTCTCCTATGCTGATAAAACTTTTGGTCTTGTCTATTTTCCGTATTGGGCTTTGAGTTTTATTAGAAAATTTTATTAGGGGGATAAAAAGGTTCTACTGCTTAAAAACGTGAGAACTACTGCCTTCAGATTCCACAGTCCCCATCTCAAAGCTGCCCACTGTGCAAAATGGAGGAAGCTGAGTCAGGGCCCACATTACAAATGCTAGGGAGTTTTATCTTGATGGCAACAGAATCACTGATGCATTTGTAAGCAGAGGGGTTAACACGTTCTAATTTTAAGACATATTTTTTGGTAGCTGTTTGAAGATGGACAGGTGGGCAAACCAAGAACAGAGGCAGGGAGATCAGTTAGCAGTTTAAGTGAGAAATGATGAGATGAAAGAGGACAATGGGACAGCTGGGAATAGAGTTGAGAAATATTTATAAGATAGAAACAGTGAGATTCCAGGGCATAACACACATGAGAACTCTGAGCAGTATTATAGTCTGGTTCATTTAATGAGTTTAGGAGCAAAGTGATATTCTATGAACACAATTTGAATATAAAAGCAATCAAATGTAGAAATTTGTGTACTAATTTACTTTTATTGAACAAAAAGCATAGTCAGTAGACTAAGAGATGAGACATTCAGATTAGAATAACTCAAGGAGAGTGCACTTACCAAAGGGACTATAACTTCCCCAGATATGAGGGGTTAGGGAAGAAACTAACCAGTACTGAATATTCATTGAAATCAGTCTTGAATATTCATTGAAAGGACTGATGCTGAAGCTGAAACTCCAATACTTTGGCCATCTGATGCGAAGCATTGACTCATTAGAAAGGATCCTGATGCTGGGAAAAATTGAAAGCAGGAGAAAGGAACCACAGAGGATGAGATGGTTGGATGGCATCACCGATTCGATGGACATAAGTTTGAGCAAGCTGCGGGTGTTGGTGATGGACAGAAAAGCCTGGCGTGCTTCAGTCCGTGGGGTTGCAGAGTTGGACACGACTGAACTACTGAACTAAACTGAGGGAAGAACAATGAATGATACTCAGGAACCAGCGTGGAACTCAAAGCTGTAGAGGAGTTACCAAGCTTGAAAGATGAGAGAGGAAGAAGAATAATGAAATTCCGAGAGGAGAGAAGATTCTAGGGTGTGAACTGACTTGAGAGGAGCAGTGACCTTCTAGCCAGGAACCCCGGCAGCTAAGTGTATCTTACAGGGAAGCCACTAGGGGAATATGTGTCCTGATGTCACTCTCACTCTAATCTTCCTGGGGCTGTCTGTTTGCCAAACCCACTCAGAAGCCAGAGAGCACAGGAGGCGATACTCCTGAAGCAGAAAGAGGGGTGGAGAAGGATAAAGCAGGGTGGAGGGGTAAAGTATCGTGGGAGGGTATCAATGACCTGTTAAAGCTGTTTGACCTCAAATAATAGAATAAATAATTGTTTCTGGTAGACATCTTCGCATACTAAGTTTTGGATTTCAGCTATTTGTAACTACTGACTTCATCTCAGGGTAGGTACATGTCATAAAACACTCAACAGAGATTAGAACAGTGCCTACAAGGAGTATGTGTGTGTGTGTTTTCTCTAGTCAAGGGCAATATTTTCTAGGAATGAGAACAATGTGTATTTTGTCACTTATGTAAGAAACTGCATGTAGAAATGAGTTAACTGGCACCATATTTTTAATTAATTCTAATAATAGCTAGAATCTTGTTGGGCAATGTTTCATCCTTTATTTTGAACTTATTGGATATAGAGGAGGAAAGGAGATGGAGGACTCTAGGAGTCTTTAAAGGCATTTTATTTTGTGGGGATAAATCCATAACTTCCTTTTTTCTCCACCTAAATGCAGAATAATTTGAGAGAGAGAGGGAGAGTGAGTCAGAGAGAGATGAATTCAGGCAGATGGAGATCACATTACCCTATTATTGGTAAAGCTGCAGGACACTGTAACATGCTAATATTCACCTCTGAACTAGGCAGCCTTACCCAGTCAGTCACTGACAGCCCTGAACAGCACCTGGTCTCCTTGGGGAAGGGGGCACACCTTCTATAAAGCTCACATCAGAGAACTGAGAGTGTGCTTTCTTTAAGTACACGGATGCCAAAGGAAACAAGAAAGAAGAGAGGAAGGAGGAAACTGATTATACCCAATGTTTTTTCTCCCAAACTCACCAATTAGATAATTCTCTCTTATTGGGAGAATAAGGGAGGAATAAGGGAAGGGATGGGAAGAGGGGAGAGTGGTACTCTGGAAGAGAGCTCATGACAAGGAAACATGAGATGAGGAGAAAGGAATCCCTTTGCTGATAGAAGGCAGTATCTTGGCTAACTGGATGCTATTAGGGAACATAGGAGAAGAGGAAAAATTGTGACTTAGTTTGTGAAACGTTTGCCTTGACAAGCCACTGTACATTCCCAGCTTCCCCTTGAGAAGAAGATGGAGATGTACAGCAGGCAGTTATATAAGTGGATCTGGAGTTCAAGAGAGGAATTGGGCTGTAAATGTAGACTTTAAAGTCATATATGTATAAATAAATGAAAATGGGTATGGATATGGAGAACAATGCCTTGAATTCAATGCACATAAAAATAGAAGAGAGCTCTATATGGAAGCCTGGAGAACACCAGCATTCAAGGAAACAGGTGGAACAAAGTGATTATAAAAAGTAACGAAGAAAGATGAGTCAAGAGTGGGTGGGATTATGTAATCTACAGATTCGACAAGAAGGAAGCCACTACCTGTTACACTAGGCTGCTCGAAGTTGTGAAACCATCTTTCACTACGCTCTCCGTATCTAACTTGGTCAAAGTCACCTTAGTGAACTTATTTTAAGAGGAATTCAGTGACTCAGTTGGGATGAGACAGAACACAGGTGAAGGTATGCAGGAGAAGAGCTTCTGAACTCAACTCAAATCAGTGGGTTTTCATTATGCATATTTATAAGGGGTGGTAATTAACAGTGAAGTGGGGGGAAAACACATAAATTAGGAAAACGTGAGGATTTGCCTCGCTTTGGGAAAATACTTTGAT
Source organism: Antilocapra americana (assembly GCA_007570785.1). NCBI lineage: Eukaryota > Metazoa > Chordata > Mammalia > Artiodactyla > Antilocapridae > Antilocapra > Antilocapra americana. The sequence continues at coordinate 47,220,557 of ML660200.1, read as the reverse complement.
TTACTTTGATTTAATTTTTCTAGTCTACCCTCAGTTCTGGAACCTCTGACAGTATCTGAGTTGGGGTAGAGGTAGTAAGGAGTCATTCAAGAGGGTGGTTTGGACAACTTTATTAACAATGAAATAGAGCCCCACACTTAGGAAAGATTCAGAACTCAAGACCTCTCCTATACCTTATTCATAGAGATTTTTTGATTCAGGTGGTTTAAGGCATTAATTGGAATCCATCAGTGAATTGAAAAAGTAAATTATCTATTACATCCAATTTCTCAACCAGACTAGATTATTAAGATCTGTCAAATCATTGATTTTTGACACTGTTTTGGATTCTACTTAAAGAAAAATCAAAGGAAATACATATATATACAGAGTAAATGGATCATCACACTTGAAGCTAACTCAAAGAATAGTAAGGTCCATGCCAAAATGCATCTCTGCGTGTGTGTGTGCTTATTTCTTAAAATCATTCTTTGACTGACATTTCTTTTATAGGGCTTCAGGATGAAATAAGAAAAAAGAAAAATACATGAAACTTATTTAGAAAAGTGACTATCACATAGTGTCCAATGAACATTTTTAATTATTATTATCATTATTGTTACCACTATTACTCCCCCCTATTAAGAATATAGAAATAGAGGAAATGTGCATGTAGATAGACTCTTTCTCCACCATACTTCCAATAAACAAGCTGAGATTTAGAAGCCTCTGGAACAGTAACTTTTGAACTTTTCTAACTCAGAGAGGCTGGTGAAAAATGCAACCTCTCCTTGAGTAAATTCACCTATACACAAAATATTGCACAAATTTTGAAGGAATAAGCCCTTTCAGCATAAGCTCTAGACTTTCCAGGATGGTAAGACAGGGAGCCAGTTGCAGTTATTGTGGACATTGTCTACAAGCACTATGTTAAGTGTGGAGATAGAACACAGACACATTTTAAAAATATTTTAAAATAGCCACTAATCTCATGCAGCCAACAGTCAATGGAATAATAGTGTGTGTCCAGGCCTCTGTTGAACATTCTGGAAAATGCAAATATCTGCAAGGCTCTAGATGTCAGGGTCTCAGATTCTTGTGGTGGAGAAGTACTAGACCAGAGTCATGTTCAAAGTTCAGAGGCACAGGGCCAGGAGCCAGCTTGCTGGAAGTGGCGACTGAGTGATTATACTTGTTCCCGTAAAGCTGATGATGAATTAAAAATGTATTTAACTGAGCTGCTGAGGTCAATAAAAGCCCCAATTAAGACACCATTAAGGGACTTAGCAGTGTAATGGTAAGGAAGACATTCCTGAAAAGTTTAATGATCTCAGATCCTGACACAGCCAGAAAGTCATTAGTCATTAATGCCATGTCTGGATCTCAATTACAAAGTTCTCTGTAAGAAAAACCCCTGGCATTTAATAGCACACAAGATTATACCTGATTTGTTACAGAGAGAAAGATAAATCTTTTCAAATGTATTGTTAAATCTCTATGTTTTCAGTTAAGAAAAGTGGCCAGTTATGAGCAGAAACTACTGAGTGAAAATCTATAGCATGATCATGTGCCAATTAGAGAAGTATTACCACTGAATTAAAAAATAATGGATATGCAAAATTGAACATAGTGTTGTGCTGATTAATAAGACTATAGTTGCCAAGTCATGTCCAGCTATTTTCCAAGCCCATGGACTGTAGCCTGCCAGGCTCCTATGTCCATGGGATTTTCGAGGCAAGAATACTGGAGTGGGTGGCCATTTCCTTCTGCTCGAACTTGTGTCTCCTGCATTGGCAGGTGGATTCTTTACCACTGAGCCACGAGGGAAGGCCCATCAAGTAATTCAGTTAATTCCCAGTGCAATGTGTAGCAACTCCTTCAATATAAAGCTGCACTGAATCTAGAGAAAATTAAATATATAGAGTCTCTTCTGCCTTCTAAAATATTCGTGCATGTATTCATTCATTCAACAGCTATTTACTGTGAACATTTGTATAAAGCTTAGTGATGGGCACTGGGAAACCATGTGAGCCATACAGTCAGGTACTCATGAACTGTACGGTCCAAACAAATGATGATCGACCGTGATAAGTACTGGGAAAGAGTAAACCTGGGGCAGGTAACAGCAGACTGAAGATATTTTAAGATAAGGTGGTCCAGGGAAGCCCTCTGAGGAGTTAGCTCAACAATGATCTGAATCATAAAGAAGTCGGTCTTAAAAAGGGGAAGAAGGGAAGGGTGGAACTTTTGGGCTACTTAGCATCTGAATTCCTTTCCTGGATGCCTTGTCATGAAGCAAGTCTCAGTAAGGGGCAGGCTTTTCCAAAGCCCACCTACTCTCTTTTCTAGCCTTCCTTGCAGTTAGGGTTTTGGAATGTGACCCAAGCTCGGTCAGACTCTTTTATCCACAGCGGTAAAACTGGTGATACCAAGAAGCAGAGTTGAGAATTTCTTTTGACGGCAACGAGTGTAGTAGCAACATTGTTTCTAGAGCAGCGATTCCTGGATTCCCTTGTCTAAGGGCGCTTTGCTCTCAGAGGCAAAGGCAACAGAGCCCTCTTCAGGCTGGTTCTGGGTCTGATTTTGCCTGAAGTTCTGTTCGTCCAGCTCTGCTTCATTTCTCCCTCATCTTCAAACCTCTTATTGCAGTCTTCCTGGAAATTCTGGGAGCCACTCAATACATTCCATTTCTCTTAGGCCTCAATCGGCCAGAGTCAGTTTCTGATGATTCCATCTACGAGTCCTGATAGGTTGGAGTACATTGTAGGCAGAGGAAAGTGCAATAGTTGTCATGGGAGAGTTAGAGAGAGAGCTTGGAGGAAGGAAGAAAAACCCTGGGTGGCAGCATGAGTGAGAAAAGGTGGCTCGTGGATACGATGGGTGCAGCCAGCAAGCCTGGCAAGAGTCAGAGCAAGCAGGCCTCTGTGGCAGAAGTTGGAAATGTGCTGAGCCTACCTTTTCTCAGGGAGACTCATCTAACTCCTGATGCAACATGTCTCTACTGATGTCTGAGGACTCTGAGGCAGGACTAAAGCGTTCTGGTTGGGTGGTTGCCACTCTGCTGTGCCAAGGAATTCCAGACCATGCTCTGCTGAGAAGACTAAGCCTGAACTTGCCATTTCTAACTCTGTGAGATCTCTCTCTCCTTGAAGTACTAAGATGCGTGTCTCTAAAGGCATTTATAGCATTAATTTGGTTATATGTTTTTCAGTGGCACATCCATCAATAGACACTAGCTAACACCCTGGGGTCACAGTGGAGAGGTGGGATGATTTCATGCTTTGGATTAAGACAGATCTGGATTTTGGGGGAGATTCTGCTGATAATAAATTATATGATCTCAGACAAGTTGCTTCACTTCTCATAAGCACGATTTTCTCATTTGAAAAATGAGGATACCAGTGCCTCAGTGAGGATTATAGCACTGTCTGTGCTTTACCCACCACATAGTAGGCACTTAATGTCAGTCCTTCCTTTCCTCAGTATTTCATTGAATTGAAGTCTTCTGCAGCTACAAACACAATATATTAATAGAATTCGTTGTTGTTGTGCTTACCTTATTGTAAAGTGCTAATTTAGAATCAAGTAACATATATTGCTTTCTTAGTTAAGAATTTGATCATGAAAATTTCCTTTTTCTCAAAAATTCCCTAAAAGATAATCGCCATTTACTCAGTTCACTCCAGTAAAATTACTAACAAAAAAATTTTTTTTTCTTTTTTTCCCTTATAACATCCCTATATTAATAATGTAGACTACAAGTAAAACACTATGTCCAAAACCACAAGGTAGATTTTGCCCCTTTTGAGAAGCAGCTGTACTAAGTCACTTCAGTAGTGTCCGGCTCTTTTCAACCCCATGGACTGTTGCCCATTAGGCTGCTCTGACCATGGAATTCTCCAGGCAAGAATACTGGAGTGGGTTGCCATTTCCTCCTCCAGGGCATCTTCCCAACCCAGGGATCAAACCCATGTCTCCTGCGGCTCCTGCATTGCAGGCAGATTCTTTATTGCTGAGCCACCGGGGAACCCCGGAGGATTATATTATTCAAATTCTGATTGTCCTAGCCAAAATATTCCCTTATATAATATTCCCTGGGCTTGAGTCTTTTTGCACTCTAAGGACTTGAAATTATAGATGCTCTATAGATTTGTCATTGACCAAATATATAACTCAGCTCTGAAGACATGAAAAATTTTGAAATATTCATTACAAAACAAAAATCCTAGAGCCTCCCAAGCCTCTTGCTTACTGACTTGCTGAAATAATTTAATCTAATGAATTGAGAGTCTTTTAGAATCCTTTTTTTTCCTCCTTGCCTCCTGGTCTTTTAACATACATTTTCTGATCTCCATTTTCCTCTGATTTCTTTCTTCTGTTTCCTTGATTTTGGCATAGTTTCTCTTCTCACGTCTGGTGCTGTGTTGAGGAAAAAAAGAAGTTATATATGCAAATGCACAATGTTTCCCTTCAAATGGCAAATGAGACAAAGCAGCTAGGATACAGGATTCATTTGTCTTTCTTCCTCTAACTACTTTCTGTAATCCACAAGCACTTGTAACCAGTAAGAGACCAGTCGAGATAGATCTTGATTTACATAAGGAGTTTGATAATGCTGTTTTTGAAAACCTGCACTCCTCTCTTTAAAAATTCTCATCTAAGTAGCACTCTCAACACCGAAAATTCCTACTTAGCCCTGGTGATTGGAGCCTCAAGTGAAAACATTGTCACAACTTCCCACAGAGGGAAGGGAAGAAGCTTTTATTGCTGCTAAGTACAAATGTGAAAAATAATGAATAACTGAAGAATATTCTTATGGGATAATCAGGCGCTTGTAGTCATTTCTTGGCAAGTTTGCTTTGGAATTCTAATCACTAACAACAGTTCAGATTCCCAGAGAAAAGAGTATCTACTGTGAAAACCCTTAGGCAAGACAACTGGAAATGCTTATTGTGAAGAAAAGCAAAAATACAGCAAGATATATCCTCCATGTGGCACATGGAGGAATGCATAAGTGAGCATTGGAATATTCTTTTGGTATTGGTCTCGAGGTGCAATTGTTTTAGGATTTAACCAAATCAACTTTGAAAGCATCTTGCCTTCATGTAAAGGGCTAATAACACTTAGTAGGAAGAATCAATGCTCAATTCTCCTCTATGGTATAAGTTTTACACACAAGTAAGCAGTTGATTTCCAGACCTCTGAAACCAAACTAGTTAATGAGAGTAAATGAAACCCCTGACTCAACAAACTAATTTAGGGGACTAGCACAATTATTCTCTCTTTAACTGTAGGTTTCCGGTGGCATGCGTTCACCTAACTTTCTGCCTCCCACATCCACATTTAAGGAGCCATGTGATTTCATTGGGCCCACTCAAATCACATCATCATCATCTTCTTTCAAGATCAGCTGATTAGCAACCTCAATTCCATCTGCAACCTTTGTTCTCTTTTACCATGTAACATAACATATTCACATGTTTTGAAGAGTTAGGACCTGATTTGGTGGGTCCTTATTCTGCCTATCACACTTCTCAATCAGACTGTAAACTCCTTATGTGTCATGTTTTTCTCTGCGTTTCTCATAACAAGAATAGGGCTAACCATATTTGCATTTTGATTGTTCCTTGAACTAATAAAACTTCTCAAAGAGTGGTCTAAGGAGCATTGGTGGTCTTTGACTTTCAGGTATATTGCAAGTTGTATTAAAATTCAAGTCTGAAAAATATGTAGCTAAAGAATCCTCAACAAGTTGTCTTCATTGCCGATACAAATTTATATTATTTAAAAAGCTTATATTATTTTTAAAAAAGAAAGAAAAGGAATTTAATGACACTCTTCTACAAAAACAAAGGAATAAGACAAGAAAGAAGACACAGGGCGTGGGAAACAAGGGAGGCAATACAGAGCAGGGGAGAAGGGTGTTCTCAACATCTAACAGTACTGGATACAACCGAGCCACGTGAGAGCTGGAGAAGGTGCGACTCCGGTGAGATATCTGTAAGATGATTAAAATGGAAGAGCTAGATTACCTGGTGTGTCTGATGTACTAGAAGGATACTTACACTTCTTTCAGAGAGTTTGGGGATGAATCAGAAAATTAAGCAAATAAAAATAGGAGGCAATTATTGTACCATAAAGAAAATGTATTTCCAGAATACTACGTAGCTTTACTGTGAATAATAATCATTAACAAAATGAATATTGAATTAAATGAAATATTGATTAAATTGATACTGAATATTGGTTAAAATGAAAATATAAGTACATAGGAGTATGAAGAGAAGATGGTGAAGAGAATATGTGGATAAGAGCAAAATTCTCATCTTCCATAGTAGGAAGTCAAGTAAAATCTGAAACTGAAAAAAAAAATCAAGAAATGGTAGCCTAAGAATATTATTTAGAAACAAGGATAAGCAGTTAAAAGAGCAGATATTATTGGAGGGGAAGTTTGGGGGAGAGTCCTTGTATTATTGTTTGACTGTTTAAACTACTGCTGCTGCTGCTAAGTCGCTTCAGTCGTGTCCAACTCTGTGCGACCCCATAGATGGCAGCCCACCAGGCTCCTCCATCCCTGGGATTCTCCAGGCAAGAAGGCTGGAGGGGTGCCATTTCCTTCTCCAATGCATGCCAAGTCGCCTCAGTCGTCTCCGACTGTGTGCGACCCTATGGACGGCAGCCCACCAGGCTCCTCCATCCACAGGATATGTACATTAATTAATTAAAAATTAAAATTGAGACAAAATACATCTTAACATTTTGAAAAAAAAATTTAATGGAGGGGTTCTTTATAAAGGCAAAATTATTTTACAAGTTGCCCTCTCTTTCTCTTTCTCTATCTCTTTCTCTTTGTCTCTTTTGTATATGGCAAGTAGTCCACAGGAAATTTTATTCTAACCAGAGTGATGCTTATTTTACTCCTTGATTCTAAAACTGGAAGGACTACAGTATGATTTAGCCTATTAACAAATCAACATGCGAGCCAGGTAAAGGTGATCAGATGGTGCCTGTACAAAGTGATCAGGGAGAACTGTACCAGGAATGGCAGGGCATTTCAGAAAGAGTATCTAACAGGGATGAGAAAGAGTACTGATAAGGAAACAATCTGGCTTATAGTTCTGTCAAACTGAACACTCAGCTGTTACCTATGTGTGCCGTGTTTTCTTTCCAGTCGGTTCTTCACATACATTTATAAACCAAGCATAACTAGATTCATCATTACTGATATTACCTTGGATATCAGAAGATGCTGAGCTACCTATGCTTGCATTATTAACTCTTTTACTTTATTTCTGGGGGGCTGTCCATGCTTGCTTTGTAGGATTTTAAATAACTCCTACAATGACATATCCAGAGGAGACAATTTAATCTAATTAAGCTTTGGCAAAACCTCTTCCCTCCTTTCTGTTCTCGCTCTGCCTTCTAGTTTAATAATTATGAGCACACAGTTAGGCAATGATTTGTGGGGCAGTGAGACAAGATTTTAAAAATTAGAACTGTCTCACTAGTTCCAGCAAATGTGGTTATCCCAGGTTCTCAATTGCGGTTTGTTTTTTTTTCAAGTACCAAGGTAGTTGGGCAAGATTATGGATTTACAGATTAGTTTTCTTCTACTTGTTTTTTGAGTTAAGAGGCCTTTCTTCATTGTGCGTGTGTGTGTGTGTGTGTGTGTGTGCTCAGTCGTGTCTGACCCTTTGGGAGTCCTGTAGTCCACCAAGCTCCTCTGTACATGGAATTTTCAGGCAAGAACATTGGCGTGGGTTGCCATTTCATCTTCCTGGCCCCAGGGCTCGAACCCGCATCTCTGTGTCTCCTGCATCACAGGTGAATTCTTTTCCACTGAGCCAAGTGGGAAGCCCCAATCTTCATTATATGTTTTCTCTTAAGTTGGGCAGTTTGATTAGTCAACCCCAGGAAGAGGTGTTTGGAAGCAGGAGCTACCAGCCCAAAGAAGCTAGTCAAAGAATGGCAGGCAGCAGATATAATCAGGCAAGAGGGCAGTGTCTCTCCCTGATACTGACAATATCCCCTGACAATGGCTCTGTTCTTTCACAGTTCATTCAACTTTTACTGAGCATCCCAGTGCCTGCCACTCTTCTAGATGCCGGGGATACAGTTGTGAACACAGTGTCATAATTCTGTCCAGTCTTATCTTTTTCAGATGCAAATTAAGAATACAATTTAATTTTCTAACCCCTATTCAAAACCCAGTCCAGCATTCTTACTGGCTTCATTGGACCAAAAACTTCAGAGGAAAGAGACTTTCCCATGAAATTTGCAGTGTCCCCAGCTTCTGATCCCTCAGAGGGAAGCAGCTTTATTTCTTGGGTAGTGTGTCTGTTCCAAAGTGTTCTCCCACCCCACCACCTCTCAGATAAAGGACTAAATTCCATGAAAAGCCACAGCTACTTCGAAGGAGAAATCACTCCCTGATGATATTACGCTTGCACAAATTGAAATGGGGTTAAAAGCTCAGATTGTGGATTCTTAGATTTTTTGCTAAGCTGGAAGCTTTTATGGGCTCACTTTAAATTGAGAGGCAGAGTTTAGATCCTTTTGTTACTTAAGAGACTGAGCAAATTAGCAAGTCCGAGGCAAATCTTTTTTGATTACTGAACTATTACAAATGCCTCCTGGCCAAAGAATAACCTCTCTCCAGAGGGAAATGTTCAGCAGGACCTTTTGCTTAAATTCATAAAATCTGTTAAAGCAAATCTCTCACATTTCCATTAAGTCGGTAAATTACTTCTGGGGGAAAAGGATAAAATGCCAGCAATAAAATGGCTGGACTATATTAATGATGGGAGGTGGGGCTGCAAAGGTGGAGGAATTGATGCTACATTTACGGCGCAGAGAATTTCAGGCTTTTTCACGTGTTGAGCTAAATGTAAATGATGTCACCTTCTCCTCCCCTAGTGAGAGACAAAGTTATCTGTCCGCAGAGCCTTCACCAAATGCGTCGTGTGGCTGACATTAAAATGACGACAAGGTTATTTCTTTCCATATCTATCCCCTTGGAAAAATTTTCAAGATTTTATTGTAGATGGGAAAAATGCATAATGCCATAGGAAACAAAGCCCTCGCTACATTCTTGCTATGGGATTATTGCCATTCTATCTCAATGCTGATTGAAATCCAAGATTCGGTATCTGAGCCTTAATGAGATGCTGGCAAATATCTTTCTGCCCCGCTGGAAATGTAATCTTTCTATTGAACATTTTGTCCCAGTGAATCTCATCTGCAATAGCATTTTGCATTTGAATCAGGGAGGTCAGTGCTTGATAGCAGACCATGTGGTGCTGGCTCTGTTCGTTTTTGGGTGAAATTGATCCCTGAAGGTGTTGAAAGTACAGCAGTGAGTCATTAACCAAAATTATCTCATTGCTTCATCCAGATGATTAAAGTCATCATATCACTGCCCAATTTGTTGTGTGTCTAAAAATCGGACTTTCCTATAAAAATAACTTGCCAATTCTTGTGTCCACAATGCTTCCCAAATATATAGAATTAGCATATTGTCTCAATGCATCTAGTATACAGGCATCATATTTACTTAGAGAAACTCATGTATAATAGTTGTCCCTAAAATGGTCATATTTTTATACCTTTCATATATTTCTCAGTTTTGCGTGAGTGAAGAAGTAGTTCATGCTGTGAACTTAACCTTAAATTTAAAGTTAAAATACTCTGTCTCTTGTCTAACCATCAGCATTTTCTGTGCCTTTGAACAGAGTTAATCATCAAGCATAATGCTAAATTATACTTTTGTTTCCTAAGGCTGAGATAGCAGAAAAGGGAGCGTCTAGCTAGTGGTTTTTTATACAGAGTAGAAGCTGCAGCAAAACACATTTACAAATATTTGGTTTGGTAGTTAAATAATTTATTCCATATCTGCAAGCAATAAAGCATCCCTCTAGAATGCATGTACACATATATATGCATATTTTTAAAGTAAATGTGTGCTACCAAAATATAAAAACTTGCTTTTCATGCTGTGCTAATATCAAAAGACTGAGCATTTAACTGCTATGTGGACATGGCTTTGCACATGTAAATTGAAAATTTACATGTAAATTTGCACATCAAAAAGGCCTAGCATATTCTAATTTAAATTCACTTAATTTAAATAGTGACAGATTATGGTTCTTTGCAATATGATCAATTTAATCAAAAAATGAATAGAACTACCAGAGAGATTTGCCTATATTAGTAGACCAAAAGATTGGGTTGCAAACTCAGTCATTGACATTTTAAGTATTGAAGAAATTCTAGAAAATAAACAGCTGGTAAATGAATGAATTTTAAGTTTGAGTAAATATAAAACCTAGTACAATTTCAGAGTACTAAACTCATTGTCATCATAATGTAACCTTAAGTAGAGAAAAAGGAAGGGACAATTTTGGTATGATGATTTAATAATAGACCAATACAGTTTTGTCTAAGTAGAGAAATAAAAATATTTAAATATGCCTCAAGTTTTTGTAATATGTATTTTAAATCTTAACATTGTACTTTGAGCCAGCGATTCCATTTTTCAGAAATTATACTATTGAAACTAAGAGTGTAATAAGGATTCGTGAAGGAGTTTAGTTACAATTATCATAGTGCTGTTCATTACAGCAAAAATAACATTAGAAAAGTCTAACAATTTTATACTAATGATTTGGTAGTGCATGTTATTTCCATTACAGAATATGGATTCTATACAATGGAATACTATGTAGCTATCAAAATTATGTTGCAGAAACATAATTATAGAAATGTATTTGTTGATATAGAAACATATTTTCAATGTTATGCCGTGTAAAAAAAAAGTTTAGTTTATACAACAGTACACGAGTATGAAGGACTTCCCAGATGGCACAGTGCTAAAGAACTTGCCTGCCAATACAAGAGACATAGGTTCAATCCCTGGGTGGGGAAGATTCCCTGGAGTAGGAATGGAAACCCACTTCTTGCTTTGAAAATTCTATGGACAGAGGGGCCTGGCAGGCTATAGTTTTTGGGGTTACAAAGAGTTGGTCACAACTGAGCAACTGACCACTCAAACAAGTATGACCCCATATACATGAATATGTGTGTAGGTGTGTGTGTTTGTTTTCGGGAAAAGTTGTCACCAAGACAGTGAGTGGTGATCTTGGAGTGGCCAGGTATGTGATTTTTATTTTCATTTTCTTTGTCTATTTTTTTATTTGCATAATTTTAAAAACTAAAAATATAACAGGAATCGATTGCCACAGTGCCATAAGTGTTATATATTATTCTAGCTAGGATTCAATCTGGCTTTGCCATTATTCTCCTAAAATTGAGGAAATCCAATCTCAGCAATTTTCCAATCCCCTCTCTTCTCTTTTAGAAAAGAAACTCCAGGAAATTGGAGAAGAGCCTCTGCTCTTCAGTTCATTGTGGTTGGCACTTCTGATAACTGCTCATCCAAAAGTGAGTGGCTTTACTGGTGGCCATGTGCTTCCTGCTCAGTGTGGTCACAGGGACCTTCACTGGGGTTTAGGGCTCAGTCCCCAGGCTTCTGTTCAGCCTTTTAACTTCATGGCAGTGCTGGTGAGGCTTGGAAGGAGCTGATATTTCTATCCCCACTTCTAAATTAACAGTATTTAACAACCAGGATTTTTTTTAAAGGAAGTTTCAAAAAAATGAACTATTTTGTTATGCCTTTTATTTAAAAAAATGTGTGAGGGATTAATCTCTTAAATATACAAACAACTCTTGCAGCTCAATAACAAAAAAGTAATTCAGCATCACTAATGATTAGAGAGATGCAAATCAAAACTACAATGAGCTGTCACCTCATACAGGTCAAAATGAAAGTGAAAGTGAAAGTGATCCAGTTGTTTCCGACTCTTTGAGACCCCATGGACTATACAGTCCACGGAATTCTCTAGGTCAGAATACTGGAGTGGGTAGCCTTCCAGGGATCTCCAGGGGATCCCAAGCCAGGGATCAAACCAGGTCTCCCGCATTACAGGTGGATTCTTCACCAGCTGAGCCACAAGGGAAGCCCAAGAATATTGGAGTGGGTAGCCTATCCCTTTTCCAGTGGATCTTACCGACCCAGGAATTGAACTGGGGTCTCCTGCATTGCAGGTGGATTCTTTTCTTTACCAACTGAGCTATCAGGGAAGCCCCAGGTCAAAATGGCCATCATCAAAATAATCTACAAGCAATAAGTGCTAGAGACGGTGTGGAGAAAAGGGAACGCTTCTATACTGTTGGTGAGAATGTAAACTGGTACACCCACTATGGAGAACAGTATGGAGGTTCCTTAAAAAACTGAAAACAGAACTAGTATATGATCCAGTAATCCCACTCCTGGGATATATCTGGAGAAAACCATAATCTGAAAAGATACTTGGACCTCAGTGTTCATTGCATCACTGTTTACAATAGCCAGGACATAGAATCAAGCTAAGTGTCCATCAACAGAGGAATGGATAAAGAAGATGTGGTACATATATACAATGGGATATTACTCAGCCAAAGAAAAGAACAAAATAATGTCATTTGCAGCAACATAGATGGACCTAGAGATTGTCATACTGAGTGAAGTCAGTCAGACAGAAAAGGACAAATAGTGTATGGTATTGCTTAAATGCGAACTCTAAAAATATGATTCAAACAAACTTATCTACAAAGCAGAAATAGTTACAGATGCAGAAAACAATCTGATGGTTATGGGGCAGGGAGGGATAAACTGGGAAATTGGGAATGACATATACACACTACTATATATAAAATAGAAAACTAATAAGGACCTACTGTATAGCATAGAAAACTCAACTTAATACTATGTAATGACCTATATGTGAAGAGTCTATTAAAAAGAGTGGATATAGTGTAACTGATTAATTGTGCTATACAGCAGAAAGTAACACACAACATTGTAAATCAACTCTAATAAAAATAATAATAATAGTAAAGAAGGTAATGGCATTTAAGTCTTATTATTAAATATATAAGAACAACAGCTAACTATTCTTAACACTTTCAGGCAGTGAATGGCACCAATGAAGACACAATCCTTGTCTCCAAGAAACATAATTAAATTAGCCATTTTTTACTGCTTCCTGGAGAAAAATTTAAAGCAGGTCTATGGACAAGAAAGACTTGTTCAGGTCCGGCAGCTGCATTTCCCTGTCAGCTCCCACCTCTTCCCAAATCCACCATTCCCAACCCTTGCCATGGTTGCAATGTTGGGTGTTCTGATAGTCAGCTGGATAGAATAGCATTAGCCTGAGATCCCCTTCCAGATGAATGAATAGGATTTAATGCTGGGAGATCACTGGACTGGCTGGAGACGGTATAGTGTCTGACCATATACAGGCCCTTGGGGAAAAAACAGAATGATTTGTCGTTGTCTATCAGGGGCTGGCTCGAAATGATTTGGTTTCTGCAAAGTTGGAAGAGGGAAGGAAGCTTTACACAAAAAGATGCTGGCATCGATAACACCCACCAGACTTGAAAAGAGCCCCTCTGCAGAGAGACGAGACTGAAGCCCAGAGAGCCGCCACAGTACACACCATCCTGGTGTCAGTGTGTTGGATATGTGGATGGTGACGTTTGAGCCCTACCCTTGTCACATGACTGTGTTCCTTTAGTAAGAGCACCATTTAATTGGACATAAGACAAATAGTTCATAGTTGTGGTTTTAGATATTTAATTGAGATTAAAAAACAAGACCCTTAATAATGACCTTCCAGAATGCAATGGATTGTTTCACAAGCAAGAAGTGATCAATTGTCTTCCACCCTCACTCTAGGCAGGTTTAAAGCTTGAATTATAGCTTGAGAAAGTTCGATTTTCAAAGAGTCAGTCACTTAGCTATGGATTATGTATGTTTCTCCTTAGTGTTCCTACAATGTACTCCTTATTTAGCACTTACATTGCATCAGGTTCTGTGTTAAACATTTCAAATGCTATTTTTTCTTCACTAAATTTGTTCAGTAACTCTGCATAGTAGGTATCACATACCCCAAAACACAGGTGAAAGAACTGATGTTTAAAGATTTTAATTCTTGGACTTTCCTGGTGGCACAATGGATAAGAATCTGCCTGCCAATGCAGGAGATGTGGGTTCAGTCCCTGGTCTAGGAAGATTTCACATGCCACAGAGCAGCTAAGCCCATGTGCCACAACCATGAGACTGTGCTCTAGAGCCCACAGCTACAACTCCTGAAGCCCACCCGTCAAGAGCCTGTGCTCCATGACAAGAGAAGCCGTTGCAATAAGAAGTCCAGGCACCGCAGCAAACAGCAGCCACCTCCCTCAACTGCAACTAGAGAAAGCCTGAGCAAAGCAACAAGACTCAGCACAGCCAAAAATAAAGAAGTAAATAAAAAAATTTTAATTGGCTACTGCCAAAATGTAGCCTAAAATTTTTTAAATTCTGTTCCAAGTTTACAAGTATCAGGTTTGCCTGATTCCAAGGTCTAACCCTCTTTCCAACCATTTAGAATGATTTTGGCCGCAGGGAACAGGAAAATCCCAGCTCACTATGCCCTAAGAAAAGTGTTACACTAACATAACGAGAGGTCCAGAGGGAATGCGGCTTCAGGGCAGCGTGTCAGGGCCCAGGCTCCTCTCCACAGAGGCTCCCTTGATTCTGCCCCCACTCCTGCACCACCCCATCTGCTCTATGTTTTAGCTTCATTCTCAGGCTGAGTTCAAGAGGGCTCATCAGTTCCAGGAATCATATCCTGGCTAAACAACATCCAGTGGAAGAAAGGAACTGGGCATTTCTTGTCTCTCTTTTAAGAATAAGGAGAAGACCTTTCCTGGAAAGCCCCCAACCCTCAGAAGACTTTCTCCTGCATCTGTTTTGCCAGAAATAGACCATATACTTCTTAACTACCGAGAAGAGGAATGGGCTTACTGTGATTGGCTTAGATTAATCATCTAAGGAGAAAGAGATTCTGATGACTTGGGAATGTAGACCACCGTACTCCAACTGTTATCAATGAATTGTAGTGCTCAGAACCACCTGTTAGGTTTACCACTAGCAATGTCATGGACTTTGGATGGCAACATTACCTTGAATTTTATCTTATTTTCTACCTCAGTTTTTTCCTCTTCTTATTTGCCAATATTTTGAAATATGGGCTTACTTGTAAGTGACCTTTTTAGAATGAGGTGGAGTAAAAATAATAATGATTAAATATAATTAAGTAACTATTTAGACACTTAAATTTTAAAATAGTGCTGATTTTATTTGTAACCTTGCTTCATTATAAATAAAATAAAACCTTGCTAATAAAACCTCATTTTATTATCTGTGGACCTCTTGTGAAGGAACTGTGCTGGTACAAATTATGTGCATATTTATGACATTTTGGGTTACTTTGCAAGACCAGGTTATATTTTTAAGAGGAACTCCTTGACAGTGAACATTGTTAAGCCTAGGATTGATGAGATTACTGGATTTCCTCTAGAGGTCTTTGCATATCAAAATTAATTAAAAATAGCTATCCATGTGATTTAAGCAGTTTTGCTGGATGAAGAGGACTTGATCAGTCAATTGTTTATTCAAAACCCATCTTTTATTTTTCTAGACACTGAGCAGGATGGAGAAGTATGAGATTCAGATTCTTCCCCAAAGGAGTTTACCAACTAGATGGCGAGGCAATTCCTCCTTACACAAAACAATCAAATAAAAGTCACAGACACTGCATGGTTCAGGTAATTCTGGGTTAAACTCTGTTTTCCCATCTGTAGTGAAAGAAGGCTGGGCTGCTCACAAAACTTCTTGATTCTGACAGTGCTTTAAATATCTGTAATCCTGTGATGCTTCTAATGCTATGAATCTGTCTCTATTTCCTCATCTCCATATTGAGCTTAATATAGTTAAAAGATGGGCCTAAAACAACACTAAAGCTAGAATCAAGGCAAACCCTGATACATCAGGACACTCAGTTAATGGGTTTTGTGGGCCCCTTTGTTAGGGGAAAACAAAAATCACAGCAAAAGAATCTTATGTCAGGTTGGGGTTTATACAAAACAGAAAAGAACTTCCAAGATAAATTGTGAGGTCTTCTCCTAAGTCCTTAGTATCTACAACTAACAAATGAGGCCCCAGGATGGTCACTGAGATATCATGATTTAGCAAAGAAAGATTTAAGTATATTCATTGTGCCATTCTTATGAAAAAAAGCACTTAGCACATAGTAGGTGATTAATAAATATTTATTGATATAATTAAATAAATCAAGTGATTGAATAAATGAATAAATTTTATCAAATGTTTCAGAATGATAAAGATGTAATACATATATACAATGGAATATTACTCAGCCATAAAAAAAGAACAAACAATGTCATTTGAAGGAAATAGATAGACCTGGAGACTATCATACTGAGTGAAGTAACACAGAGAAAGACAAATATCATATGATATCACTTATATGTAGAATCTAAAATATAGTACAAATGAGCTGATTTATAAAACATAAATAGACTCATGGACATAGAAAACCAACTTATGGTTACCAAAGGGGAAAGGGGTGGCAAAGGGTACTGTATATAAAACAGATAAACAATAGGAACCTACTTATAGCACTTCTAATGATATTCAATATTTTGTAATAACCTATAATGGAAAAGAATCTGAAAAAGAATAGATATGTGTGTACAACTGAATTACTTTGCTTGTACACCAGAAACTAATACGACACTGTATGAATAAATCAACGATAATTCAATTTTTTAATATTTATTTATTTGGCTGTACCGAGTCTTAGTTGTGGCATATGAACCCTTAGTTGGGGCGAGTAGGATCTAGTTTCCTGACTAGGAATTGAGGCCAGGGCCCCTGCATTGGGAGCACAGAGTCTTAGCCATAGGACCAGCAGGGAAGTCCCTATAATTCAATGTTTTTAAAAAGTGTTTCAGGCTGGGTTTCCTGTTAAGCAGAATCAAGAGACAGAGAGGAAGGCAAGGAAGAGGACGAGAATGACCAGGCAGAGAAATGAGCTCTGATGCAGTCTGAATACAGGCCTCCACTAACCACAGTAGGGCTCTGGAGCTGGCGTGGTCTTCCAGAGTCATTCCAAATTGGGTCAAGAGGCCTAAGCTTTATACCCACTCTGATCAGCCTGGATGTGGGCTGTCCATAGAGGGAAGCACTGGACAAGGAAGTTCCTCAAAGAGACAATTCCCAAACAGAGCTGACAGTGGAAAACTGTCTTCTGAGAGTCCTACCAATAGGGAGAATACGTCTGCAGCAGATTGAATAGTAGCCCCCAAATGATATGTACACATCCTAGCCTGTGAATGTGACTTCATTTGGAAAAAACATCATTGCAATTGTAATTAAGTTAAAGATCTCAAGATGAGGCTACCCTGGATTACCTAGGTGGTCCCTAAATCCAATGACAAATGTCTTTATGAAAGAGGAAGAGGAGAAGACTCAGAGACACAGGGGAAATGTCCATGAGAAGAGATGTAGACTGGGGTTGTATAACCACAAGCCAAGAAGTGCCTGGAGCCACCAGAAGCTGGAATAAACAAGAGAGGTTCTACCCTAGAGCCTTCAGATGGAGTAAGGTCCCACCTGACACCTTGATTTCAGACATCTTACCACCAGAGCTGGGAGAAAGTGTTTTTGTTGTTTTAAATGACTCAGTTTGTGGTAATTTTTCTTGCAGGATCCTCAGGAAACTAAGTCCTTCTTCCTGAATGGGGATCTCTGGGTAACTCATCTCAGTGTCTACTAACATAAGGATTGAGAAAGATGGGGTTTCTGGTTAAACCCATGAAAACTCAGAAACCTGTTTTTTAATGTTTCAATTTATTTAAGGTTTTTTGAGGAGAGATTGCTCATGAGAACAGACATTAGTAATTTTAACACTCACTGTACATGACGTAGAATGACTCCAGATTCTGAGGCTGGTGTATGTTCTCAGTATAAAATGACCTAGTTACCTGGTAGAATCCCTGTAGAATTCCCACAGAGTCAGGCTACACTGGTATTCTTTCAGAAACACCTATTTTACTTACTTTACATTCTTACCTAGAAAGGACTTTTTTGCTATATCTTACTTCCAAAAAATAATTATAATATTTCTTATTCTAATGTAGTAACTGTACATTTATAGACTTTTTACAAAAATTCTAAATTATATACATTATGTGACTATAATTGCTTATAAATTGTGTGTGCTATAATTTAATTGTATTTTGAATAAAAGATTTGCATTTGATAAGAGCATTAGGTATTTAGGTACCAAGTCACTAAAAGAAAAGAAATAAAATTAACATGAAAAGTTTAAAAATATTTACATTTTAACTAAAATAAAGGGAGGGGGGAAGCCCAGATTTTTCTTACAGAGAATTAAAGTAATCTTTACAATTCAAAAATAATGTTCCATCAAGAAAATCGCATTTGTGCTATTTGAAAGGTGAGGAAAGGGTATATGTCTGTGAAATACAAAGCATAGAACTGAAGGTTTATAAAAAAACCTGGAAAATCATCATAGCTTATTTTTGAAAAGGCTCTTGGCCCCATGAAATTTTGATGGGTTCTTTACATAGCTGAATTGTTTCCCTTCATTGTTGAGTGTCACAAGGCAGAGAGGTCTAGAATTACCATGTTATGAATGTGACTGAATTGGTTTCAAAAATATTTCAAAATATGTAGTTATCAACAGGGGATTGAAATTCTCATTTAACAATCAGTATTATTTTAAATGACTGCAAGATTTTTTTTCACATCTAGGCAGTACTAATTGGTCACACTGAACACAAAGAAATGTTATATTTGGTAATATTTAACATCAGTTAAAACATCCTGATACTTGGGTTTCAGCCCAATTTCTTTGCTTCTTTTAAGTCAAAGAAACCCTTTAAGGAAGAAAAAAGTGACTATAGCAGGAGGGAGCCAAGTAAAGAGAG
Source organism: Antilocapra americana (assembly GCA_007570785.1). Classification (NCBI taxonomy): domain Eukaryota; kingdom Metazoa; phylum Chordata; class Mammalia; order Artiodactyla; family Antilocapridae; genus Antilocapra; species Antilocapra americana. The sequence goes on along the minus strand of ML660200.1, from coordinate 47,201,678 downwards.
AAGGAAGACTGAGGAGATGAGATGAGAGGAATCAAGAAGCTCAGAGACAGATGGGACAAGCATTCAAGGAAAAGATTTCCAGTCTGAAACTCTTCTAGAGAATAGAAAAATAGAGAACACAAACTCATTTTATAAAGCTATTATAGCCTTTATACCAAAACCAAGCAAGTACAAAAAGAAAATTTATAGGGCATTTTTCTCATGAACCATAGATATACAAACCAGGTAAAATACTGCCAGCCTAAATCCAACAATGTATGAAGAAATAATAAACCATGATGAGGTTAGGTTTATTTCAGAAAATAAGAGGTAGTTTAACATAGTTTTATTATCATTACAATATCAACAAAACAAAGAAGAAAAAGTACATAAACATTTCAATCAATGTAGAAAAAGGATTTGATATACAGTCAGAAGAATTCGTAATTTTAAACAATGCTTAGCAAATCAGGAGGAGGAAGAAACTTTTACTCTTATGAAAGGTGAACATATTACATAGAGTGAACATTACATATTCACTTTTCCAATTACATAGTGAACATTAAATGTGCAATGTGAAAGTCGTTCTCTTTAAAGTCAAGAAGAAGACAGGATGCCCACTATTATTATTACTGCCAGTTCAATATTGTACTGGAGGTACTTGAGGGAGGGAGAAAAAGATACTAAATTGTCAATATTTTCAGGGGGACAGCCAAATAAAATGAGACCCTGCCATTATAGCAGAATTGCTTTGCTGCCAGTGCTCTAAAGACAATGTCCACAAGTATTTGCTGTTGAATCCCAGGGGTATCCCTGCTTCCTACATCTTCTTACTCTGTGGAGTGTGTTTCTCTCTAAATAAATCCACTTCTTACCGATTGCTTCATCTCCATGTTCTTTCACAATGAGGCAAGAACCTTAAATTCACCAGCACCAATGGCAACACTACGATCTGTAATCCCAGAGCTCAAATGTTACAGTCTAGAAGCTACATGAGTATAACACGAAGGCCCTATAGATCCTGGAACAAAAGGCCACTCCAGGCAAACACAATTCAACAAACTGACAAACAGACCCAAGAAACTACTCAGGCCAGTGCACTATTTTCCATTTCTGCCCTCAGAGGTTTTTCCAGCATCAACTCAGAGATCTCACTGCACTGCCATCTTGTATGAGAGTAGAGGTTTCTTCTTGGGCTCCCCAGTACCATTCTGGTACATTCTGGTACACTCAATTTTGGTTCCAGGTCAACATTTCCTAATTTGACCTATGCATCCAGTCAATGATTTATCCTGAGTTGCTGATCATTCACAGTCACTCTGTTATCTGCTTTGTATTACAAATCATCACTATGTCTTCTCTTTTGCAAAGAATGTGGCTACATCATTAGATCAATAAATGTTTTTAAATAACATTAAATTAACATTTTTAAAGAAGCTAATGCATGTCTTGGCTGCAGTTAGAAGTCAGAATTTATCAATGTCATTGATAAAGTTTCCACCTTTGCCCACACTCTCTTCTGTCCATCTCTCCCTACTACCCTCCTAAAGGTTGTTATTAAAACATCTCTCAGATAGCCAGGGGGTTGAGGTTGGGGGTTGGTTATAGTGCCCTCATGTATCTCTGCTTTGCAATGGCATTTTAAAACTTTCAAAAGACATATTACTTTCATTCATGTAAAATATAGTTGGGCTGCCTTGGTGGCTCAGATGGTAAAGAATCCTCCTGCAATGCTGGAGACCTGGGTTTAATCCCTGTTGGGAAGATCCCCTGAAGAGAGGCATGGCAAACCACTCCAGTATTCTTGCCTGGAGAATTCCATGGACAGAGGAGCCTGGCAGGCTACAGTCCATGGGGTCGCAAAGAATTGGACACAACAAAGTGACTAAGCACAGCACACAAAATATAATTAGTAAAGACATTTTAAAACAGTAGCAGCAAATCTAAAATTCTCAAATTGTACATACAAAGTCAGACAGCTCTGAAGAGCCATAAATGACTCAGATTTGTCACCTTGGTCTCATGGTGAATTTTAAATTTAACGACAGAAAATCAACAAAGATTTGATTCCAAGGATAAAACGTATCTAAGGGGCAGATGATGAAATTATTACATCCTCCTTAAAAATAAACATAAAGCCACCATAAACCTTGAATTTCTATAGTTTTGAAACCAAGTTACCTTTATCATCTCTGTTCCCATTTTGAAGAATTGTAGTTCTACATTTTGTGAGAAAATGCACATTTGGCAGTCACTTACTCTTGTACTCCCCAGCATAAAGTCAGAACTATTTATTTCAGAAAGGTTTAATTTCAAGTCAAGCTTCACTTTTTATTTTAAGATAGGTCTTAAGAGAGACTATTCAAGCATAGCCTTAATTTAATTGGTTTAGCACCCAGAAAACTCATTTAAAAATACGGACATTTATAACAAAGAGAAACTGCCATGGCAAAGAAATTATTATGTTCTCTGCTCCCTTCGGATTTTTAATTCATTGTTTTACAAGGCCACCTCAACTTAATTGCTTTTTTTTTCTTTTCTACCCCATAAACTTATAAAATGGTCTCAGCCCAGGAAAACTGCTGCCATTTGCTGGAACTGGCAAATAGGTCACCCTAGTCAGTAATAGCAACCAAGAGCAGGTATCAAAAGATGCAATTTCAAAAACATACCTTTAAAAGAACACACATAACATTTTTCTCCTTGCTGAGAGAGGCAGTAAGTGTTAGAAGCAACATTTAAATTGAGATTTTCTGTGGATATCATCCCTATTCTTCATCCCACAAAATTTTGGAAGAGAGAGTTAAGTCCCAAGTCATTGGAGCACGATTAATCTTGGGAAAAAAGAATGACATATCTCTGACATTACTTTTTAAGGGCTAAGTTCCAAAAGATATTACTGCCTCTCTAGGAAATCACCCTTCTGGCTCTTGGTTTCAGATTTTATTTCATTCCTCATGTCACTCTCCATATGATATGTGGATGAATTAAGATCAAAATCATTCATTCTGGAAAAAGGTTTAACCTGAGATCTGAGGAAAAGGGGCTGGAGACAAAGAGCAACCTCAAAAGTTCATGAAGAGACTATGACAGCTTAGCAAAAAAATTACCAAAAGCCATACCCCAATAAAAGTCTGAAAAAATGCAGATATCAAGCAAACACAGATATGTGTTTCCAACTACAGGGGGAAGCTTGCAAAATTTTGCTGGATGGCATTGGAACTGTGAGAACTCCAGAAATTCTTGGCACAAATGACTTCATACAAACTGTGACACTAAGAGATGTGACCAAATTCTACATAGCTGCTAGCAGTCTAAGACCCAGGGAGGCTTATTGGGAATTCAGAATCCAAAATCAGACAAACCAAAACTCAAAACAAACAAGTGAACCCCAAAATGTTTGATGTAAACGCCATAGGAACTCACAGCTGAAATCAATTTCAAAGTTTCCTTTTTGAGTGTCAAAGAAAAGGCTGGTAAATGTACCATGAGACATAAGGAAGAGGGCTAAAGAACGTTTTTGGGAAAACCACTGAAGTTCTCAAAAATAACGGTTATCAGTTATATTCAAATGGTTATGATGTTGGCTAGAATGAAAAGAATATTTGTTATCATGATATTAAAATTTACTTTTAATAATATTAGCTTCCAAGTTTGGATACAAATCAAGATAAAACCATCTAAAGGATTATAATATTTTAAAAATAATTTTTCCAGTGTTACTTTTACTAGGAAACTTGCCTCAACACCTAAAAGTTAATATGAAGAAGATTTAGAACTACCTATGATGAAATGAACTGCAATTCAATGTAAAGGAATGAATTCGTTTGAAGTGGGGGTTGGTGGGATGAGAAAGTCACGTTTGAAAACCATGTGGTTTAGAAGGCTATGCTTGGGCGTATCCGTTAGTCCATATCCAATCCAGAACAGTTCAATCAATAGTCACATGAGAGGATATATAAAATGTCTTAGATCCTGGCTCTCAAATGTCTAAGAAGCTGTTATGGAAGGTCTGCTGCTTGAACAAAAACTGTAGAATCTACAATCAGAAACAAGTGCCTTAAAGGATTAACGGAAAGGAAGAGGAAAGAGAAACACCAACTTAGCCATTCAATTGGCTAAGCAGACATGGGGCTAAGTGTTTGCACCTAGGTATGAATGAACAAATATGCTGAAGTCATCCTCTGTAAAGTTGAAGGTTTTGTCCTGAGAGAGAAATTTAATAAATTATAAGAAAGAGAGTCTTAGTTTTAGAAATATATTATCTAGGAATTTATTAATGTTAAGATACCTGTTTTATTTCTATAGCTATCCCAGAGGTCTATATCTTGGTGTCTTATTCTGAGAAATTGGGATTAATTGGAGAAGAAAAATGGAAGTGGTTTGAAACATAGAATTCTTTAGTCTGGCTACTTCCACATATAAGCTAGCCCCCTGAAGTGGTATAGATATACACTTTTACTCCTGGTTTCCTTACTTTAGGTGTTTACATTTTTAAAATGATATATTTAGTGTTTTGTATTTAGGCAAAGAAATTCAGATTTTCTTAAAACAAATCAAAAGCCAACCATTGTCTGGGTAAGGAAAATGTTTAAATAGTAAAATGAAAGTGATCAGCTAACCCAAGGCTGAAAAAAGTGAAAGTGGAAGTCACTCAGTCGTGTCCAACTCTTTGCGACCCCATAGACTGTAGCCCACCAGGCTCCTCTGTCCATGGAATTCTCCAGGCCAGAATACTGGAATGGGTAGCCATTCCTTTCTTCAGGGAATCTGCCCAACCCAGGGATCAAACTCAGGTCTCCTGCATTGGAGGCGAATTCTTTACCATCTGAGTTACCAGGGAAGCCAAAACCAAGACTATGATTTATTGAATAGATATTTAATGAGCTCCCCTCATTTAAATGGCACTATGATGATTGGCCAAACTACATGAATAAGAAAATGTAGAAGTGCTTATAATGTCAGTGAGGACCCCCAGGGTTAAGGGGATAAACATAGCATTCAAATCAGCTTTTTTTTTTTAACCAAAAATGATAAAGGGAATTTACTGGCTCGGTTCAGTTCAGTCACTCACTCGTGTCCAGCTCTTTGTGACCCCATGAACCGCAGCACGCCAGGCCTCCCTGTCCACTCCTGGAGTCCACCCAAACCCATGTCCACTGAGTTGGTGATGCCATCCAACCAGCTCATCCTCTGTCGTCCCCTTCTCCTCTCGCCTTCAATCTTTCCCAGCATCAGAGTCTTCTCAGATGAGTCAGCTCTTCACATCAGGTGGCCAAAGTATTGGAGTTTCTGCTTCAGCATCAGTCCTTCCAATGAATACCCAGGAATGATTTCCTTTAGAATGAACTGGCTGGATCTCCTTGCAGTCCAAGGGACTCTCAAGAGTCTTCTCCAACACCATAGTTCAAAAGCATCAATTCTTTGGTGCTCGGCTTTCTTTATAGTACAACTCTCACATCCACACATGACTACTGGAAAAACCATAGCCTCGACTAGATGGATCTTTGTTGACAAAGTAATGTCTCTGCTTTTTAATATGCTGTCTAGGTTGGTCACAACTTTCCTTCTAAGGAGTGTCTTTTAATTTCATGCTGCAGTCAACATCTGCAGTCATTTTGGAGCCCCCCAAAATAAAGTCTGGCACTGTTTCCACTGTTTCCCCATCTATTTCTCATGAAGTGATGAGACTGGATGCCATGATTTTAGTTTCCTGAATGTTGAGTTTTAAGCCAACTTTTTCACTCTCTTCTTTCACTTTTATCAAGAGGTTCTTTAGTTCTTCACTTTCTGCCATAAGGGTGGTGTCATCTTCATATTTGAGGTTATTGATATTTCTCCCAGCAATCTTGATTACAGTTTCTGCTTCTTCCAGCCTTGTGTTTCTCATGATGTACTCTGCATATAAGTTAAATAAGCAGGGTGACGATATACAGCCTTGACGTACTCCTTTTCCTATTTGGAACCAGTCTGTTGTTCCATGTCCACTTCTAACTGTTGCTTCCTGACCTGCGTACAGATTTCTCAAGAGGCAGGTCAGGTGACCTGATATTCCCATCTCTTTCAGAATCTTGCACAGTTTATTGTGACCCACACAGTCAAAGGCTTTGGCATAGTCCATAAAGCAGAAATAGATGCTTTTCTGGAACTCTCTTGCTTTTTCGATGATCCAGTGGATGTTGGCAATTTGATCTCTGGTTCCTCTGCCTTTTCTAAATCCTGTTTGAATATCTGAAAGTTCAAGGTTCACATATAACTAAAGCCTGGCTTGAAGAATTTTGAGCATTATTTTACTAGCATGTGAGATGAGTGCAATTGTGCGGTAGTTTGAGCATTCTTTGGCATTGCCTTTCTTAGGGATTGGAATGAAAACTGACCTTTTCCAGTCCTGTGGCCACTGCTGAGTTTTCCAAATTTGCTGGCATATTGAATACAGCACCTTCACTGCATCATCTTTTAGGATTTGAAATAGCTCAACTGGAATTCCATCACCTCTACTAGCTTTGTTTGTAGTGATGCTTCCTAAAACTCACTTGACTTCACATTCAAGGATGTCTTACTCTAGGTGAGTGATCACATCATTATGATTATCTGGGTTGTGAAAATTTTTTTTTGTACAGTCCTTCTGTGTATTCTTGTCACCTCTTCTTATATCCTCTGCTTCATACCATTTCTGTCCTTTATTGAGCCCATCATTGCATGAAATGTTCCCTTGGTATCTCTAATTTTCTTGAAGAGATCTCTAGTCTTTCCCATTCTATTGTTTTCCTCTATTTCTTTACACTGATCGCTGAGGAAGGCTTTCTTATCTCTCCTTGCTATTCTTTGGAACTCTGCATTCAAATGGGTATATCTTTCCTTTTGCTTTTGCTTTTGACTTTTCTTCTTTTTATAGCTATTTGTAAATCCTTCTCAGACAGCCATTTTGCTTTTTTGTATTTCTTTTTCTTGGGATGGTCTTGCTCCCAGTCTCCTGTACAATGTCACGAACCTCCGTCCATAGTTCATCAGGCACTCTGTCTATCAGATATAGTCCCTTAAATCTATTGCTCACTTCTACTATATAATCGTTAGGGATTTGATTTAGGTCATACCTGAATGGTCTAGTGGTTTTCCCTACTTTCTTCAATTTAAGTCTGAATTTTGCAATAAGGAGCTCATGATCTGAGCCACAGTCAGCTCCTGGTCTTGTTTTTGCTGATTGTATAGAGCTTCTCCATTTTTGGCTGCAAAGAATAAAAGCAATCTGATTTCAGTGTTGACCATCTGGTAATGTCCATATAGAGTCTTCTCTTGTGTTGTTGGAAGAGTGTGTTTGATATGGCCGGAACTCTTGGCAAAACTCTATTAGCCTTTGCCCTGCTTCATTCTGTACTTCAAGGCCAAATTTGCCTGTTACTCCAGGTGTTTATTGACTTCTTACTTTTGCATTCTAGTGCCCTATAATGAAAAGGACATCTTTTTTGGGTGCTAATTCTAGAAGGTCTTGTAGGTCTTCATAGAACTGTTCAACTTCCTCTTCTTTAGTGTTACTGGTTGGGGCATAGACTTGGATTACCGCAATATTGAATGGTTTGCCTTGGAAATGAACAGAGATTTTTCTGTCGTTTTTTGAGATTATACCCAAATACTGCATTTCGGACTCTAATGTTGACTATGATGGCTACTTCATTTCTTCTAAGGGATTGTTGCCCATAGTAGTAAATATAACTATCATCTGAGTTAAATTCACCCACTCCAGTCCATTTTAGTTCGCTGATTCCTAAAATGTCAACGTTCACTCTTACCATCTCCTGTTTGACCACTTCCAATTTTCATGGACCTAACATTCCAGGTTTCTATGCAATATTCTCTTTACAGCATTGGACCTTGCTTCCATCACCAGTCACATCCACAACTGTGTGTTGTTTTTGCCTTGACTCCGTCTCTTCATTCTTTCTGGAGTTATTTCTCCACTGATCTCCAGTAGCTATTGGGCACCTACCAACCTGGGGAGTTCATCTTTCAGTATCCTATCTTTTTGCCTTTTCATACTGTTCATGGGGTTCTCAAGGCAGGAATACTGAAGTGGTTTGCCATTCCCTTTTCTTCTTTATTCGCTACTGTTACTGAAATTTCAAGCACTGCTTTAGGCACTGTTAGAGCCTCCGTGTCTTATCTCTCTCTTTATCTCTTGACTCTGCCCTAAAGGAGTTAGAACAGCTGGAAAGGAAATTCACAATTTAAAGACTTAAAGGTCATGTTTACAATTATCATTAAGGAAGATACCCTTGAAACTCATACGTCTTGGTCCCAATTTTTTTTTCCTTTAAAATGAATGATTTGAACTTTCATCTCAAAGGTTTCCTTCAGCTTCAAGATTTACATTTAGCAGATAAAAATAAATACGTTTTAATTTCAGATAAACAATGAGTGATATTTTAGTCTAGATATGAACTGAATATTGTGTAGGACATACTTATACTGAAAAGTGTTCATTGTTTATTTGAATTAAAATTTAACTGGGCTTCCTGCCTTTTACCTGGCCACTCTAATTCTGAACTTTAATTTCCATCCATCCACCCTTTCATTTATTCCCTATTTATCCACTCACCCTTCCATCCACACACCCACTCACCCATCCACAGATTGATTCAAACAGAAAGTAGATGAGTACCTGCTATATGGCCAGATAGGTGCTAGAAATATGGCGAAGAGCAAAAAACAGACAAGATTCTGCTCTCATGGAACTTTCAACTCCTTTAGCTGGGAAGAGTGACAATAATCATATAATTGACATATATGACATATGCATGATAATATATGACAATAATATGTAATTGCTAGCCAACTGAAGTGTGGTGAAGGAGAAAGGAGGGCATATTACAAAGGACCAGAGATCAGAGAAAGCTTTCCAAGGAAACAGTGTTGGAAATGACAGCTGAAGGCTGGGAGAAGAGCATTCAAGGTGAGAAATTAGCCTGTGTTTCTTGTCTATGTTGAGATTAGTGACTGCAGAGCTGGACTGAAAGATTGCTTGGCTGTTCTTGGGCAGAGTTGGAGGAAAACATGAGTAGGAGCACCCTCTTCTCTCTTCAATCATTCCGGTTCTTGTCACACCCCCAGCCTTGCTTTCCATGAATAGTAAGTACCACTGTTACCCTAGATAACTCTTCTTTGAATGTCATAAGGAAACATGGGATTTAGAAGATACAACTTATGGTGCCAGTCCTAAAAACACATTACTGGTCCTATTTCGCTTCTGCTTATTAATGATAACTAATGACACATGGAATTATTTTCTGAGTCAGGAGACCTGGATTCTGGCATTCAGTTTGTTGCTAGCCAGGTGGTGAGGGTGGGCATGCCACTGAATCTCCCTGTGCCTCAACTTCCTCAATTATCACATGGGATTCACATTATGAATTCAGCCTCACATTGTTGTGAAGGTTAAAATAACATGAAAATTTACGTTTGAAAAATGAGTTTTATTGTTATTATATTAGTAGTCATACCAAATCAGTTACTACTGTTGTTTTTGATGTGGAATAACTTCAATACAATTTTCAACAAAATATGTCTTCGGATGTCTTACTGGGTATAGTGAAACTTGGACAGATATAAATGTGAATAAGTGCCTTCACAGGTGTTTCATCAGTTTAATGAGAATACTAGTATGTACTTGCTAGGTTTCCACCAATGTGAGGTTGAGAGGGTTAATGTGCTTTGAGCTTTTTGAAAGTAGGTTGCTTCCTGAACACAAATATAAAGCTCACTTGTTATTATTACTATCATTATAGCTGATGTTTCTTTTTTAACACATTAACTTTCCTCCACTGAGCAAACTGCTCAATTGTTGGGAAGACTCATGTCGTCATTCGTCTCTTCTTGATGTGTCTCACTGCTGTTGAGCTAAACAATTCTTTAGCTCCCAGGGTACTCATTTAATAAATGATGCTGTGAAGTTCCCAAAGAAAGACTTTCAATTTTCCTCTTGTGTGATGGCTGTGATCAAGTTCCAACACCCTGTGGTCTGATTCAATGAGAATGTACGCTTGGAACTCATTCACTAACTTGCTTGTTGTATTTAATCTGTTAAATTCTATAAACTGGAGAAGTACCTAATGCTTTTCTTCTTCTCTTGACAATTTTCTCCTTTACTTTCCCTCAAAGTTGGGGAAAAAAAGTTAATTGCTATATATTTTTGAGCTAATTTTCTCTGACTTCTACAAGATACTGTGAAGAAGGTGATCTGTATTTTATGTATCTGTTAAAATGCACAAACACACACACACTACGTCCTGGCTAGAAGCTGAGTGGAAATAATGGTTGACGCACTGAAGTTGTAGAATCATGGAGTTATCAGAGATTTTGAGATCAAGTTTAACTTATTCATTTCCCAGGTGAAGAAACTGAGGCCAGAGTTTATATGTGGAGCCAAGATCACATGACAAAGGCAGCGCTAAAATGTTACCTGACAAGCAAATCCAGCCACACCCATTCGTTGTATTGTCTATGGCTGCATTTGCACTACAATGAGATGAGTAGCTTCCTTTTCCTTGTTTTGTGTCTAATTTTACTTAATAATCGATTATTTTTTAATGAGGTATAATTGACATATGACATTATATTTGTTTCAGATATACAACATAATGATTCGATATTTGTGTATATTCCAGAGTTGAGCACTTTTAACAGAGACTGTATGACTCTCAAAACAAAATATTTACAGCCTGGCTGGCCCTTGCATAAAAGATCACCCATCATTTGCTCTAGACTTTTGGAGTCTTCTGCTTCCAGCTGGTAGGAGAGGAGACAGGAAGTATATATGAAGTGGGGGCTGGGGAGGTGTGGGGGTAGCCAGGCCTGGAGGGAATACATTGTTTCTGCCCACATTCCATTGGCAAGCATTCATCATATGGACCCATTTAGATGCAAGAAGTGTTGGGAAAGGTAGTGCTGAGCAGCTGATCCTCAGTGCAAATGCTGCTTTACGAAAGTGGGACCATGACTTTTAATGGAGAGCTAGTTGTCTGTGCTACACTTGGGCAGAAACTGTTGGTTTCCTACAGTGTAGTAGATAGATTGTGGGTATCTGCTCAATCCATGGCCCCATCCCTGAGAACTATAGCCTTCCAAAGAGTGGGCCTCTTTAGCCACGTCTTTACTATCTGACTCTATTGCTTGTCATATATAATTACTGAAGTAGAGGATGACATTTGGTCCAAAATATAATTCCAGAAATTTTGACCAGATACTAAGAAATGATCATCAGTCTCTGTTTTGTTTGTTTGTTTGTTTGTTTGTTTTAATATTTTTCACTTATTAAACATTTTAATTGGAATGATATATACAGACTCTTAGTAGAGGCCATGTTTTGCTTTAGATCTATTCCAAATTCAAACATTACATATTCCTGAACCTTTAAAAATAATACACATACCTTATTTGGCTAAGATAGTTGTTGTTGTTAAGTCACTAAGTTGTATCTGACTCTTTTGCAGCCCCATGGACTGTATCCTGCCAGGCCCCTCTGTCCATAGGCTTTCCCAGGCAAGAATACTGGAGTGGGTTGCCATTTCCTTCTCCAAGAAATCTTCCTGACCCAGACATTAAACCCACATCTTCTACATTGGCTGGGAGATTCTTTATGAGGGAAGCCACTGGGGAAGCTCAAGATACGAGTAAAGCATCATAATTAGTGATACACATTTTTTATATTATATTAATTAGTAATATAAAATTTACAAGGAAAGGCAAAAGATTACTGTCTTCAATATTCTTCAACACGATAAACTGTTTCAATTGGACACAGAAGCTGTGGGACAGCCACCTATAGTCCCCACAGAAAAGCAGAGAAAGCCACACTGCAGAATGCGTGAAGGATGAAGCAGAGACATACAAAGCAGAGACAAAAGGCCATGGGGCTCCATGAAGAACATAGCTTCTTTAGTTCCCGATTCTTTTTGGATTCTTTTTGGATGAGCATTAGGCCCATCTGTCCTTCCTAACTTTGAGACTTTTCAGATACCCATGGTAGAGGACATACATGGTTTTATCTACCTTGAACCCTTTCCTTTATATGGGGAACAACTCTTCCTCTACGCCATACTGTGACCCAACATGTGATCACATGACCTTGCTTTTTTATCCTCAGTGATGAATACACACATACATATATACACATACATATATAACAACACAGATTTGAAATGTGTGAGTCTACCTATTTGTGGAGTTTTTTCAGTCAATATAAAATTAGTCTTCTGTATCCATGGATTCCATGTCCATGGATTCAATCAACTTCTGATCATATACTAAAGGGACTTGAACATCCACAGAAGGTGGGAAGCTGTCCTTGAACCAATGCCCCATGGAAACAGAAGGACAACTGTGTGTGTGTGTGTGTGTGTGTGTGTGTGTGTGTGTGTGTGTGTTTTGCATACGTACATAAAGTGGAATAATTCTTATTCACCCTTAAAAAGAAGGAGATTCTGTCATATGCTACAGATGAGGAACTTGGAGGACATCATGCCAAATGAAATAAGCCAGTCACAAAAAAACAAATGATATATGATTATAGTTATATGAGGCACCTAGAGTAGTCAAAATCACAGAGACAGAAAATAGAACAGTGGTTCCAGGGGCTGGGGTCTTGTTAAGACCAGGCAAATCCACGGAGACAAAAAGTCCATTAGTGCTTGCCATAGCTGGAGGGAGTGAAGGATGAAGAGTGACTGATGATGGGGCAGGTCTTCCTTGTGGCGTGATTAAGATGCTATGGAACCAGATAATTGTGATAGTTATACATCTGTATGCACATAATAAAAAAATGGTAGGTTTTTAATTATTTTTTTATTATTTTAAAGAATTGTATACTTTAAAAGCATGAGTTTTATGGTATGTAAATTCCATCTCAGTGAAGATGTTATTTATTTGAAAACACTGCAGTGGATTTCAGAGCTTATCAGTTGCTGCCTGTCCCCTGCCCCCCAAGTCAGTTATACTCCCTGTAGTTACAGACCCACAAGGTGCATCTTCATGGCCCCCACACGCTCTATCACAAGTGTATTTTTGGTATTGATCATGATAATAGTTACCTAAAATGCATTAATTGCAGGCCCAGAGTAATGGACTAAATCATTTCCCCCGAAGCCTTCTTTTTCCAGGATTTAGCAAATGCATGGGCCTTTCTCACTGAAGGTATGTGAGTTTTGATGCTTCTGTTTCACTACTGCAACCATCTTGAGCATCGAAGAACAAAGGATATATCAGCAGAGAGTACGAAATGATTTCAGATCTACCTTGTGACTGTAACAAACATAGAAAGAAGTTTGAAACATCTCCGCGTTCTCAACTGCTGACCAGAGCCGTACTTAGGCAAACTGTCTCCGGGTTGTTACTGCCATCGTCCTCACTTTGGGCAAATCAGATGCAAAAAGGGAAGCCTGGGACAAGTCCTGCAGAAATAAAATGGGAATGCCTGTGACTCAAGGTACATGGTAATTTTTTTAAGTTCCAGATTTATCAGTTTAAGTGGAAGATAAACCAAAATCTAATTGGAGATGGAAGGGACGAAAGGAGGGAATCATAATAGAAGCCAGACATTTCTAAAGTTACTTAGATATTTGACTTTGGAATCATGTAAATGTTTTACATGATAAAAATAACTATGAAAATAAATGAAATTAATAAACTCAATTGTGGATTGAGTGGGTGGGTTAACTACACAGAGGACTATTGCAAAGTATTTTAAAAATAATAATTTGACTGAAATGTATCCTAATACAAAAGAACTGCAAAAATGAACAAACTTGAATTTTTCCAGCCATCATATTGCTAATGGTAATATTGATACAGGTATTCTAAGCTATTATATATGTAATAAGATTAAACAAATAAGTAATTGTGTTCTTTAGAAGCCAAGATTTTCAACATAAAAGAATTATAAAATATGAGAAGTAAAAAGTATGCAATCCTAAATTTGAATTAGAAGTATAAATGCATGACACATTTTCTATTAAAAAATATTTCCTAGTTTCATCTACTGGAAAGGCCTAGGAATAATGATGAACCCAGTCTCACTGATCTATTCTGGCACCCAGACTGCAGTCTCTAAATACAACTTCCAGCCAAAAGCAACTAAGGTCTCTTGGGGAAACAGCTAATTAATTGGGGCAGGAAATGATTATGATAAGCTTGGAATACCTTGTTAGAAAATCAGGACACTATGAAAAACTACTGGTGTCATGACAAAAGGATTCAAAAGCCAATATGAAGAGATTCCCATAGGCTATAATAGGGACAATTCAAGCATCAAGATGAATAACTGCAATGAAATGAAGCACACTAAAGCCAATAAGTTGCATCTTTGGAGACTGCTGGGAACCTAGTCATTTTTCTGAAAAAAAGAAAAAAAAAAAGAGTCAAGCTTTCATTATGACTTCCCTCTATTAATTATACCTCAGAAAAATCAAATTATTAATGAGAGAAATCTTTACTTGATAGATTTAGGCTAGTAAATGAAGAAGGAATGTTAGAAATAGAATATGATCATTTTACCACCCTCTAATGAATTTGTGGATGTAGGGTACCATCTCAATGGGCTGCTGACATTACAGAAACAACCAGACGTTTTTCGCCCCCTAGTGGAAGCTCACCATTATGAAGTATTCTTGATAAACAAGCAAACCCAAATCCAATACAGTAGCAGTTAACAATGTATCTATATTTCAATTCCAATTAAAAATTTCAATTAACCTCTATGTGCTGTCCAATATGGTAGACACTAGCCATTTGTGTCTATGTAAATTTAAATTAATTAAAACAAAATAAAATAATTCAGTCCTTCAGTCACATTATTCAGATACAGATGCAGATACAGAACATTTCTATCATCACAGAAAATTTTGTTGGACAGGGCTGAAAAATGTAGCTACTAGTTTACAAGAAGTACAGGAAATAGAAGAACATGATTCACACACTGTGAGGATTCAATCACCAAATCCAGAATGTTGGAAACGCTATTGAGACAGATGATCTAGGTGTTTCAATCAATAAATTACAAAGGGGAAAAGGGGGTGGGGAGGGAGAGTCTATAGTTTAAAAGAGACAAGGAAAACATCAACCAAACGTAAAGTATGGATCTCATTTGAACACTGACTGGATATTTGATGATACTATGAAAGTAGTATTATCTTTTAGTGTTAGTGACATTAGTGACATTATGGTTATATCTAATACATAATGATGTTTTAGAGATATATCTGGTAATGTTCACAGAAGTAATGATTTAATGTCTAGATTTAGCCCTAAAATCCAGTAGAGACAGAAAGTAGACCAGGGCATAAGTGGTATAAGATTTGCCATACGTTGACAACTCTTGAAGTTAGAGATTCTGCTAAATTATCCTAGTTTTTTTGTATAGGTCTGAAGTCTGACAGAAGAAAAGTTTAAAAAATGACTGGTTTATCTTTTAGATTCATAAAGTAGGTCTGAAACCATTTGGTACTTTCTGCTGTGTATCTTTTTTTTTATACTCCATGTCAGAATGCTTGCAGCATAGAAAGGGTGGCATCACATTGTAACACTTTGTTCTCTGAAGAGCTCTCTTACCCTTTGACAAGTTGTGTAAATGTGCTTTCCCATTACATTAGCTGTAAGACCACGTGGTAGGTGTCCAGGAGCCATTTGACATTCAACGTACACTAAGAAGTGATCATGGCACCCAAAGAACCATGGAAGATGTTGGAAGTTCAAAGATTAATAAAATGTAGTTCTTTAATTCATGGAGTTTACACTCTGATGAAGAGGTGGTCATGCAATTCATAAAAAATAAGCTACTAAAATAGTCACAAAGTTTGGAGAAGCCAGAAGAAGGGATTGGTCCATTACATCTTAGGGTGGTATTGAAAAAATACTTCATAAAGAAGGTGGACTTTGCACAACACTTTGAGAGAATGAAAACATGCTTTCCAGGTTAATAGCATGAGCAAAGATAGGCAGGCATGAAAGGCTGGCATGTCTGAGAGCCGACACAGTGTATCTCAGCGCTCTGGAGGTGTTCATTAGTAAAATTCAAGTGATTACTGTCTTATTAACAGGAAATCTCAGTTCAATTCAATAAACTTTCAGTTTGATTTAATTAATACCTAGCAAAGCAAATGAATAACTTAAAATATTCTATCACTGAAGCAGTTTTTATGTACTTAACGCTCCCCTAGAGTCTGTGGAGGGTCCAAAAGAAAAAACAGGAAAAAATCCTAAAGGATTTTTATTGGTAGAGAAGTAGGATTTACATGTGTGGAATAGCTGCAGAGAATGATTAGAGAATTCCCAAGGAGGACAAAAAAACAGAATTTCAAAGAGACTTAAAAACCAGGGTTTTGTTCTGAGCTAATTTTGTTGGTAATGACAGTCAACACTGAGGGCTCCAGGACACGTATGAAGCACTCACACATACTTCCTCATGAACAGAAAAAAATCTAGGTCCCAGTGACTTGTATAATGGATATTTTTCTTCCTTGTTTGAACTGTAGGTACTGGGAATATCATCCATCAAGTGTGCCTTGCTCAACTTTAGCTGGTCTTCACATATACACGTGTGCCTGCATGGGGTTGGGGAGTGTGGGGGAGGTTGGGTATTTGTGTCATGTGATAAGACTGACACAGGGAAGACTTTGGGCTGCCTGACTGTGGGGAGACTTTGTGTAAACAGATGAGCTTGGCCAACGTGATTCATTCTCTAGGCAAACTGGTCTGCAAACACAGAAAGAATTGGCTAGAAGAGGAGAGAAGGGACAAGGGAGCAAACACGCGAAGAACAAGAAGCTGAATCACGTTAATGGCCAAATACCAGTGAGAAGCTCCTATGGTCAACCCAACTGCTCATTCTGGTTTTTCTAAGGTCTAATTATTTGGATTTTTCCAAGGTCTCTTTGCGCATTCATCCTTGTATAGGTAGTATGAACTTGAGAGTCTTAGGACTCTGGTTTGCAAAGACGTTTTTCTAACTCACCTGTCATCTTCAATTTCAACTCAGTTTCTCTAGGATAAATACACATCAGATATGGAATTCTTCCTCCCCTGTTCTCTTTCTTTTCTTCCAGAGGGATATATATTCCCGCATGGGGAGGAATGGGGATCAAGAAGGAGCTCTGGCCTGTGAAATGTTCACCCTCCCTGAGACCCACATGGTCCTGGGTGATCTCCTTTATTTTTATTGCCTCCCTGGCTGATGACCTAACTCCAATAATTCTGAAGCTGGTTCTACACTGTGCCTCTTCCTCCTTCAGGGGCCCAAATAGTCACTCCCACTTCTTCTTTGAGGATCAGAGACTCTTGATTATGTTTCCTGAACCATGCAGGAGTATACTGTATCTGATAGGATGCCCTCACCTCTGACACTGATGTGATGCCTACTGTGCTAAAGAGGCAGGTTCAAATACAATACAATAATGCGTGCTCAGCCATGTCTGGCTCTTTGCGACCCCATGGACTATAGCCCTTTAGGATCCTCTACCCCATGAGATTTTTAAGGGGAAGAATTCCAGAGTGGGTTACCATTCCCTTCTCCAGGAGATCTTCCTGACCCAGGGATTGAACCTGCATCTCTTGCATCTCCTGCATTGGCAGCAGATTCTTTACCACTGTGCCACTTGGGAAGCCCTAGGAGGCAGGCTGGGGATGCCCTCATCTAGCCTAAGACAAGACCTACCTGAAGCCCCACTCCTCACCTCCAGTATCTAAGTCTATCTAAGTATTGGATGCAGCATTTCTCTGTGAGGTTTGCCCTTCCCTCAGCTACACCTCAGACCCATGCACAGCCGCTTCTGTCCATCCGTGTGTGCTCACTCGTGCCCAACTCTTTGCAACCCCATGGACTATAGCCTGCCAGGCTCCTCCGTCCAGGAGCCCCCCAAATGTTAGGTTTCATTTAACAATCTACACTCTGTCACACATGATTTAGCCAGGCTAAATGAAACTCAAGTCCTGGATAAGTTCTAGATCTTCTTTCCCATCACCTGCTCAAAATTCACTTTTGAAAGATAGGTAACCTGCTCTTGTGTGTTCATGTAGGCTTCTCCTCTTTGGGTGTTGTTGCTTCATGTTCTTCATATTGAGCCCTTTGAGACAACACAACTAGACTTGCTCTCAACCAGTCTAGCTCCTGCGTAGGACAATTTCCTTCCAAAATTAGTTTGACTTCTCTTCTTGGTTTTAAGAATCTAAATTGGAACTCAAAGGTAAACAATGATTTCTTTGTTCTTGCCTTTATACACTCTCTTGGTAAAGACAGTGAGCATGCAGAGTTGCCTGCTGTCTGAAAGGAAGAGGGAGTGAAATTGTACAAGAAAGCTTGGGGAGAAAGCCTTACTGGATATTGCAAAGTGTTATCTGCTGTATAATAATACTTGAGTATCTTAGTAAAGTTTCTTACAACCTGTGCAGCACAGCACCAGAATCCTCTTTAAAATGCTGATATTTGAGCTCCAGGATGATTTATGATACTGATTTCCCAAGTTACAGTGCAAGATTTGTATGACCTTCTGTCCACAGGAAACAGTCCAACCCAAAATACAACCAGTCTTTGAAAGAGCTTCATCACTAGATTGTTCTACATAACTGATTCTTCTCACTTTATGTGTAAGATGCATGAAACCCACAGATAATCTGCTCACTTCATTTTCACAATTATCTCCAACATCAATCTAAATACACTCTTTTTATAAGCATGGGCAATTACCTTTAATAAAATAATTAAAATACTAGTTTGAAATTTTTCCTTTTCCAGTCCTTGAGTAGGATATTAATGAAGAGGAAATGGCGTGGGGGGCAGAGGTGGAGGGGATTAGAAATGGCAGATAGAATGGTAGAGATTTTAAAAGCCCAATCCATTTGGAAAAACTATTATTAACATGGCCATACTACCCAAAGCAATCTAAAGATTTAATGCAATCCCTATCAAAATACCCAGAACAATTTTCAAACAATTAGAACAAATAATCATAACATTTATATGGAACCACAGAAGACCTCAAATTGCCAAAGTATTGCTGAGAAAAAAAGAACAAAGAGAGAGGTATAAGCCTCATAGACTTCAGACTATTCTACAAGGCTATAGTCATCAAAGCAGTATGGTACTGGCTCAAAACCAGACACACAGGTCAAGGGAGCAGACTAGAGAGTCCAGAAATAAACCAATGCACTTACAGACAGCTTGGATGCAACTGAGCAACTGAACTGAACTGAATCTATGACAAATGAGGCAAGAATATACAATGGAGAAAAGACAGTCTCTTCAACAAGTAGTGCTAGGAAAACTGTATAGCTACATGTAAATCAATGAAATTAGAACACTTCCTCACACCGTATATAAAAACAAACTCAAATGGTTTCAAGACCTAAACCATAAAGCTCCTAAAAGAGAACATAGCTGGAATACTCTTTGACATAAATCATAGCACTGTTTTCTTGGATCAGTCTCCTAAGGCAAAAGAAATAAGAGCAAAAAACAAATTGGACCTACCTAAACCTAAAAGCTTTTGCACAGCAAAGGAAACCATCAACAAAATGAAAAGACAACCTATGGAATGGGAGAGAATACTTGCAAATCATGTGAATGACCAAGGGTTAATATCCAAAATATACAAACAGCTCATATAACGCAATTTCAAAAACTAACAATCCAATCAAAACATGGGCATAAGACTAGAATAGATATTTTTCCAAAGAAAACATAGAGATGGCTAACAGGCACATGAAAAGATATTTAACCACTAATTTTAAGAGAAATGCAAATCAAATTCACAATAAAGTATCATCTCACATCAGTCAGAATGGTTATCATCAAGAAATCTATAAGTAACAAATGTTGGAGAGGCTGTGGAGAAAAATTCTACACTGTTGGTGAGAATGTAAATTGGTGCAGCCACTATGAAAAAAATTATAAAGTTACCTTTAAAAACTAAAATTAGAACTACCATATGACTCAGCTAGTCCTTTTCTGGGTATATATCCAAAAGAAACCAAAAACACTAATTTGAAAACATGCATGCACCCCAATGTTCACACAGCATTATTTACAATTGTCAATGTATGGAAGCAACCAAAGTGTCCATCAACAGATGAATGGATAAAGAAGAGGTGGTGTGTGTGTATATGTATATAGACATACATATACATTTACATACATACATACAATGAGATACTACTCAGCCACAAAAAAAAAATAAGAATGAAATTCTGCTGTTTGCAACAACATGGATGGACTTGGAGGTTATTATGCTAAGTAAAGTAAGTCCGACAGAGAAAGACAAATCTGTACGATATCATTTGTATGTGGAATATAAAATATAATATAAATGAATGGATATACAAAACAGAAACAGATTCACAGATATGGAAAACAAACTTCTAGTAAACAAAGGGGAGAGGGATTGTGGAGGGACAAATTAGGAGTATGGGATTAATAGACACAAACTATGATGTATAAAACAGATAAGCAACAAGGATATACTGTATAGCACAGGGAATTTGACCCAGCATCTTCTAATCACTACGATGGGGTACAATCTACAAATACACTGAACCTCTATGTTGTATACCTGACACTAACACAACATTGTAAATCAACTATACTTCAATAAGAGAAATAAAAAACCCAAACCAGGCTAGGATTACGACTATGTAGAATGAATGCATGCAAATTTAGGGTGTAAATGAAACCTGGAAAATGGAAGCCAGCTGACTTTTTAGTGAGGTAGAATGTGATGTCTTAACTCTTTAAAAATTTTTAGCTAACATTGTGTTGGAGGAAACGTTCTAAAGCAAAAAATAATCTATAAACAGAAAGATCATTGTTGAAGATTGAGAGGAAATGGGAGAGAGTAGAAAAATAAAGTCTAAATCATCTTTAAATCCTGGCGAATTCTAACTAATCAATTCTTCTTGCCTGGGAAAAAATGACAAGAAATCTATGATATTTAGAAATTATGTTAAAACAAAGTTCAATCATCTCTCACAAGTATGGGTTGTGTAATTAATTTCATTAAATGGGTATACAGAAAGGAGACAGTTTCCTTTCAACTGAACAATTTAGATGTCTAATGTGAGGTCAGATCCCTTTTTGCAGAAGACTTTTTTTTTCGTCTGGCGAGTACAGCAAACGCTGAACCTCTCCAACTCGTCCTCTGTCTGGATTATTTGCTTACTCTGGGAAATAAAAGGATAGCATGGTTTGTGAATCAGGAGTTGTTATTCTTTGCCTGCATATCATGTTGGCTTTTTTTTTGTAAGAAAAATCACAGGAATATATAAAAGTTTTTGATGAATAGAACCCTTTATTTTTAGGAGAAAATGGATGGAACAGTTTGGGGCTTTGGGGCTGCCTGTTGCTTTAGTGTGAGCACCTCCCACTGCCTTGACTTTTTATTCCCCCACGTACTTGGTGCCAAGTTTTACATGGCCTCGGTGGGGAACAACTGGATTTAGCATAAGTAAGAATAACTGCTTTTCCCCTGGGGAGAGACAAAAAGGATAAGAGTACGAGGTGCAGAGACAATATTATCAGGAGTTATATTCTTGTTCGGTTCTTTTATTCCCTCTGAATCCTGGATTCTGTTGCAAATAATAAAAGCAAGAAGCCAGTTGGCTTGGAGCCAAGGTTTGGGATTAGCAGAAGAGACTATTTCATTTGGGGCTAAAAATATGTTTGCCAGTGATGGCTCTATACATTACAAACATGGCCATTTGGATTAAAATTTGTTTCTTTCTTTCTGCAAATTGAGATATTGCCAGGAAAGCACAAATTAATAGTGATTTGAATTAGGCAGGGAAAGACGGGTGACTATGAGAGCCTAGGAAGCCGTCCACTATGCAGGCACACCTGTTACTGCTTGCCACTCTCTCAGTTTGCACTGGGTTCTCTGAATTTGGGTTGGGTTGTTATTATTCCCTTAATAAGCTGCTTCTTGTTCTTTCCATTAATTCAAATTGTGAGATACTTTTTATTCTAACACTCTAAACCAAACAATGTCGTTTTTCCCTTTTCCCCCTCCTTTCAAATGTTGCCCCCCCCCATTTTTCCCTATAAAATACATTGAATTAGTTGCAAGAACTTCATTTTGAATGCAGGCAGACCTGGGTTAGCATCTTTATTTCCCTGCAGGATACCTACCTTTGTAATCCTAGGGGGATTAATTTTTCATTTCAGTTTCTTCATTAATAAAATGAGGAATACTAATAGTACACATCTCATTAAGTTTTGTGAAATTATATACAAAGAGCACATTGCACTATGCAATAGTAATGTTGCAGAGTGATGGCAAACACTCAAAATTTTAACTCGATTGTTATTGTGCAGTAAAGTGCTATTCAGAGAAAATTTTATAGCTAAAAAATACAAAAAATTAAGAAAACCTGAAGAATGAGATAAGCATTCAACTTTAAAAGTTAGGAAAAGACAAAGAGAATGTTACAAATATGATGACTTTATTTCTGGTTATACGGAAGACTAAATGTCCAGAGAAGTCTTCCACTATGGAACTAAAAATTCTGCAGCACTTGGCTGGCCTATTGGGAAAAGGAAGCATATCCTTGCAATAAATAACAGTTCAGTTCAGTTCATCACTCAGTTGTGTCCGACTCTTTGCGACCCCATGAACTGCAGCATGCCAGGCCTCCCTGTCCATCACCAACTCCTGGAGTTTATCCAGACCTATGTCCATTGAGTCAGTGATGCCATCCAACCATCTCATCCTCTGTCGTCCCCTTCTCCTCCTGCCTTCAATCTTTCCCAGCATCAGGGTCTTTTCCAATGAGTCAACTCTTCACATCAGGTGGCCAAAATATTGGAGTTTCAGCTTCAGCATCAGTCCTTCCAATGAACACCCAGGGCTG
The DNA here is from genome assembly GCA_007570785.1 of Antilocapra americana. Taxonomy (NCBI): domain Eukaryota; kingdom Metazoa; phylum Chordata; class Mammalia; order Artiodactyla; family Antilocapridae; genus Antilocapra; species Antilocapra americana. The sequence goes on along the minus strand of ML660200.1, from coordinate 47,178,821 downwards.
ATTTCCTTTAGAATGGACTGGTTGGATCTCCTTGCAGTCCAAGGGACTCTCTAGAGTCTTCTTCAACACAACAGTTCAAAAGCATCAATTCTTCTGTGCTCAGCTTTCTTTCTTTTTTTTTAAAGGCATTTACTTTATTTTTCAAAAAATATTTTTGCTAGAAGGTTTGAGTAATTTTACATGATCACAATCTTTACATTTTCTTCTGACCAAAAGGTACCATTTAAGTGGACAGCTTGTCTAGATCTGTTTTTGTTAACACCCAAATACAATTAGCATGTCTGATGGTATTCCCTAGGTATTCTTAAATTATCTACAGGCCAGGAGGCAGAGCCTAGCACATAACCAAGTATGTGCTTTATAACTGCTGAGTAGTTCAGTTTCATAACAAGCAGAGCAGGTAGTCAGTATATCTAATTCACACTATTAACACACTGGTTCTTGCCTGAAGGGTCTGATCCATGCAGAGCTTCTAACCGAGGAAGTAGGAAACCACAACTGCAGAGAAAGGGGCAGCTCTACTTAGGCTAGTGCTGGCGATGTCTCAGGTCTGTTCCTTTGTTCCAACTCCGAATTCAAGGTGACCAGTGTTCATTATATTCAGTGATACGTAGGAAAATAGAATGCAAAGCCAAAGAAAAGATTTGGGGACTGCTGGCAGCAAGCAGCTGCTGCTTCTCCCTTTCTTGAGAGAAGATTGTTTGTCTATGATTGAAAGATCTAAAAGTGAAAGTGAAGTCGCTCAGTCGTGTCTGACTCTTTGCGACCCCATGGACAGTAGCCTACCAGGCTTCCCCATCCATGAGATTTTCCAGGCAAGAGTACTGGAGTGGGCTGCCATTTCCTTCTCCTCAGCTTTCTTTATAGTCCAACTCTCACATCCATATATGACCACTGGAAAAATCATAGCCTTGACTAGACAGACCTTTGTTGACAAAGTAATGTCTCTGCTTTTTAATATGCTATCTAGGTTGGTCATAACTTTCCTTCCAAGGAGTAAGTGTCTTTTAATTTCATGTCTGCTCTCACTGTCTGCAGTGATTTTGGAGCCCAGAAAAATAAAGTCAGCCACTGTTTCCACTGTTTCCCCATCTATTTCCCATGAAGTGATGGGACCAGATGCCATACCTTAGTTTTCTGAATGTTGAGTTTTAAGCCAACTTTTTCACTCTCTTCTTTCACTTTCACCAAAAGGCTCTTTAGTTCTTCTTCACTTTCTGCCATAAGTAACAAGAAAGTAAAAATTCAGAGAGGTAAGCCTATGTGATGATGGTGTATGCCAGGAGGTGTCTGGCCATATGCTGAGGAGGACAGATAAAAGCATGAGGCTTGTAAAAAGCTGAGATGCTGGGCAGGAAAACATCCATATGAAGCCAGAATACCAGAAAGGTTGTTCTAGGGACATTCAAGAGTGTTGACCAGGAATGTGGTGGTGAGGGTGGGGTGCCCTAGAAAGGGAGATAGTGGAGGGAATTTACCTTTGTCCTTAGATCTAAATAAAATGTAAAAATGGGGAAAAATACTTGGAGAAATATCTGACCACAAGTTTTTCATCACATGTGTTTGAGGCCCGAATTTATACCATCAGTGTTATCCAGCACCTCCCCCCATCCAATCTGAGCCAAATGTTTGGTTAAAAATGCCCCCAAATATTTGGTTAACAGGAACAGAATATCAGAATAAATCTTAAGAAGGCAGAAGGGTGGAAATAATGAAAGAAAAAAATTAATAAATAGAAAGTAAAGGAACAGTGAAGTACAGTCTTTTGAAAAGACTAACATCAGTGATAAAGCCTCAGAGTTGCCCAAGAGGAGGAAACACTAACAAGATTAGTGATTGGAAAGAGGAACAATCTGCCAATAAATTTGAAAACAGGTGAAAGGCACAAACTCCTGCAACAGTGTTTCTCAGGCTTCAGCTTGTGTCACAACCACTTGGAAGCTTTCTAAGAAAACTGATTGCCAGGACTCCTCCCTAGAGTACCTGATTTAGGTCTGAGATGGAGTCTGAAAGTTTGCAGTTTTGGTCAGTTCCCAGGTGATGAAACATGGAGAACACTGTCATGGGAAATAGAAACTACCAAGCACATTCTGGAAGAAATGGAAATTATTTTCTAATCCAGTGCTTTCCTACCTTTTGTACATCATGGCATGTACACACAAACCCCAATAACATTGTTTGACACATGGGTAGACAAATGAAACTGCCTTTGGCTGGGGATAATATGCTCTTGAATTCTGCTTATCCTGGGTGTGCCTTGAACTACCTGTTCTTTGCATCCTCATGGATAGAAGAAGCAGTTTCTGGGCTCACTTGTAATCCACACTCCACATACCAGTGGGCCTTGCTTCATTTGTTGGAAAGTGCTATACTAAGATTTATACTCAGACGTAATAATTATCTATTGTAGCATTAAAAACTACCCCCCCTCGATTTAAACATCTTAAAACAGCATTCATTTATTATCTCACAGTTTCTATGGGTCAGGAATCCAGATGTGGCTTAGTTGGGTCCTCTGGCTTGGCAACCTAACAAAGCTGCTGTCAGGGGGTGGGCCAGGAACCACAATCGTCTTCTGGGGAAGAAGCCACTTCCAACCTCACTCAACTTGGTTGTTGGAGGGAATTAGTTGCTCCCCAGGCTCTTGGGCTGAGGTCTGCTTGGTTTCTCTGTTCTCTGCAGGCCTTGGTTCCTTGGCATGTGGGCAGAGAAACTTTTTAAGTATTGTGTATCAAGATGGATTCCCCAAACTTTCTTTGTTGGTCCTGAAAAGAATCATGAAAGGACAATAACTGTCATTCAGATTGAAGCTGAAAAGGCTGAATTATGGTTAAAGGAGCTGGAAGAATGAAGATTAATGAGGATAAGAGGCAAAGGTCCCTGGTATTAGCATCTGGCCATTGATAAGGCATTTATTGATCATTCTCCACAAGTAACTCCTGACAACTAATCTTTTATTTCTCTAAATACAAAATGTACTCTCTTTAGGCAAAAATAAATTAATAAATACTAAAAAAAAAAAATACTTGCTTCTAACAAGAAAACAAGAAGAGGCAGAGAATAAGAGCTAGGCAGAAGTCCCATTTCTGAGGCCTAATCTCAGGATGGCATCCTATCCCTCTTGCTGTATTCTATTAGAAGCAAGTCACTAGGTACAGGTCATCCTTCAGGGAGGGAATTGCACACTGCTATGGAAACCAGGAGGTGGGGATCATTGGGAGCCATCTTAGAAGTCTGCTTACTGCACAGGAAGAAGTATCACTGGGTGGGAGCATTAATGCACAGGTTCAGTTTTACTATTAATAGATAGTTCCAGATTACTGCCTATCGCTGTAGGATGGCTGCAATTATTACAAATTCTCACCAACACTTGCGATTGTCAGACTAAAGTTCTTGTCAATCTGGTGGGCATAAAACAAGAATTTGTATTTCAATAGTAACTAATGAGGTTTATTTACCATCCAGATGTGTTCTTTGCAAGGATGTTAATATTTTCCCATTTTTATATTAGAGTTTTATCTTTTTCTTATTGATTCAAAGGAGGTCATATGTCTGGTTACTAATCGTGAGTCCACTACATATATAATGAGTATCTTCCTCCAGTTTTTGACCTCTATTTTCCCTCTATTGATATTGATATTCTTAGAGGAATAGTGAAAGAAAGTGAAAGTGAAGTCTGTCAGTCGTGTCCCACTCTTTGCGACCCCATGGACTGTAACCTACCAGGCTCCTCTGTCCATGGGATTTTCCAGGCAAGAGTACTGGAGTGGGCTGCCATTTCCTAATAGCAGTTTTATTATTTTAACATAGTTGAATTTATGCTTCCAGTTTTATGTTAAGAAATCCTTTGTTGCTTCAAAGCAAGAAAGATAATGCTCTACATATTCTTCTGAAGTTTTAAAGTTATGTCTTTAAACAGTGATTTCTGTGTGCAGTTGTTAGATAGCTCACTTAACTTTTCTCCTAGTATGGCTAATCATTAACATTGAATAGTCCATCTCCTCATCCTAGTCTGCAATGTCATACATGAATTTTCCTTATATAAACCGATTCACAGGTCTTATTCTGTATGTGGTTTTGTTCCACCGAGCTATCTCTGAACTGATTGCATGTTCATAATTATTAATTACTTTATTAATTACTTTAATTAATCTTCATATCTGATAGTGGGACCATTAATTCTTCTGATTCTTCTTTAGGATTGTTTTGGCCATTCTTGGCTCTTTGCTCTCCTGTATCTTAGAAGCAGTTTGTCATGTTCTATGTATAGAATATCATTAACTCTATAGGTCATTTTACCAAAATATTTTTTACTTCCTCATTAATGTCCTTTACTGATGTTTCATGATGTTTTTCCATAAAGGATTTGCCCATCTCTTGTTAGATCTATTCCAAGTGCCTTAAGTTTTTTGTTTCCACTGTAATTAGCATCTTGTTTTTAATTGTGTCTACTATATATTTATTGCTAAAGGGTAGGTTTGCAATCATACTTTGTCTTTCAATCTAATAGTGGCCTGAAAACTCGTTTTCCCAGGTCTTTACTGGTTTTAGTACCAATGTTGTGCTAGCCTTTACCTGAGTTGGGTAATATTCCCCTGTATTTTTCTATTCTGGAAGATTTCATGTATGATTGGAACTATCTCAAGTGTTCGACTGTGCTTGCCTTTAGAAATAGTGAGGCCTTACGTTTACTTTGTTGGAAAATTTGTTACTACTAATTAAATTACTTTAATGATAATAGCAGAATGTTCTGTCTGGTGTGCCATGTAAGCAAACTCGTGTGCTCTGAATGGGCATCAGTTTTTAAACCCTCACACCTGAGGAGGCCAAGGAAGCTAGGTGAGGAGTGAACATGGGCTGTAGGAGCCTCTGGCCTGGTTGCCTCTGGTCATAAGCATCCTCATCCCCTTATTCCACTGTGCCTTTGATGTATATTATTAAAGCTTTTTGATCTCTCTGTAAAGATCTTGAACAATTTTGTTAGATTTATTCCATGGTACCAAAGAATTTGTTGCCATTATAATTGGCATCTTTTTTCCAAGGCTGAGCCCATTAGCTGTGTGACTCTGGACAGATTACTTAACCTCTCTGTGCTTCAGTTTATTCATCTGTAAAATGGGGTTAATGTACTCTTGCTTGACATGGGGTAACTGGATATAATTATAGTGGTGTATTCATTTTTTAATAGCTCATAGACTGTACTTTTTTTTTAAAAAATTGGTACTTTCCTTGAATTTTTTTCTAATTATTTGTTACTCAAACACAGATATGCAATTTTACTTTATGGCAGATTTATTTATGGCACATCAACTGATCTTATTTATGTCAGATTTACTATACTCTCCTATTCTAATTATTTTTCTATGTAATAGCTTTTGTATGTGTGTGCCGTGATAGGAAGAAGGTTGGGAAGAAAGTTTAGTCTTGGTTTCTTCATCTTAGCCTTGGAGAAAGTTTAGTCTTGGTTTCTTCATCTATAAAATGGGATTGAAAAAATATCTGCTTCATAAGATTGTTATGAGGATTAAATGAGTTAATCCAAGTCTGGCAATAAAACAGTACCTGGTAAACAGCAAGTGTTTAATTTCTGCTAGCTATTATCCTGGGCTTCCCTGGTGACTCAGACAGTAAAGAATCTGCCTGCAATGGGGAGACCCAGGTTTGATCTTGGGTTGGGAAGATCCCCTGGAGAAGGGAATGGCAACCCACTCCAGTATTCTTGCCTGGAGAATCCCACGGACAGAGGAAGCTGAAGGGCTACAATCCATATGGTCCCAAAGAGTCAGACCCCACTGAAGCTACTAAGCATGTACATTATGCTGCCTCTTCCTTTACTTAAGACATTGTATTCCCTTCCTGCAGGCTTATCCTGACACACTAGGCTCTCAGCAGTGGTTTTGACCTTTAGGTCTGATACCTGCTTTTAGAACCTGATAGAAGTTTTGGATCCTTACCCCAGGAAAATGCAAAGATAGATAACTTTGCATGTAATTTGAGGAATCTCAAGACCCCTTTATCTTCCCCAACCTCTGAAGGGTTTATAGATCAAGGTTGGAAATCCTGCTCTACAACATTTCTCCTGGCTTCCTGGAGGAGTTCAAACTGTTCTAGTGGGATACCCTGTGGATTGGGCTTAATGTACTTCACTTCTAGTCTGACTATGACATTGTGCCCCCGTCTGATTAGATGGGATGCCATCCTGTTCCTCTGACCCGTGGCCCAGCTTGGGTAATCAGGGCCAGGTCTTCGCTTCCTTTTCAAGCCTGTATCTTGGCAGACAGCACAAACCCCTGACATTCCTAAGATACAGGCCCAGCCCCATAAAGGTTTATCTCTAGGGCAGGGTTTCTCCATGTTGGGACTATTGACATTTATGCTGGGCAATTTTCTATTACGTGTCTCTGTGTAGGGGCTGCTCTGTGTCTTCTAGAATATTTAGCAGCAACCTTGACCTCTACTCATTAGATGCCTTTAACATCTCCCAATTATAATAATTTAAAATATCTCCAGACATTGCCACATGTCCCTTGATGAGACAAAATCACCTCCAGGTGAGTCACTATTCTAGGGTGCTTAAGCTTATGCCTGCTGCCTGGTGTCCTGCTGTCTGCTGACAGACCTCCGCAATATCAACTGCAAGCCAAGTTCTCCAAAGACAGCTTGCTCCTAGGTTTCACAAAAGCATATTCTGCTGTCCAGAACAGAGGCCACTGTAACTCATGCCAATGGTTTGCCTGGACTATTAATTGTTCTGTTTCAAGTACAATTTTCTCTGGCTGAGTGAATAGCTCTTCACAACCTACACACACCCCACCCTACAGCCCACCTCCCTGACACCTGCTAGCTTTTCCACAGGGATGGGGTGGGGTTGATTTCAGTCTTTGAGTCCAGTTGAGATCCAGTTAGTTCTTCTAAGAGTAGCTGTGTTGTGAGATATGGAAGTGAGTTTGTTTTCCTAGAAAAGTAATCTTCACAGTGGTTTTATGTGAGAGAGCCTGTCCTTTTCCCATGTAAGTGGAGGTAGGGTTTTCTGAAGGCCATAAATTGCCCCATTCTACTGTGCAACAAGTCAGCTGGGAACGAGAAGCAGAACAACAGAACTGCAGCCTTAATAGATGCCAGCAACACAAAGGTGGTGAGCTTAATAACAGAGCCTTAGAGAGAGGGAGGAAGATTGATTGATTGACTGAAAGCTTGGAGCAGAGAACAGAAGGAGAGAAAGAACATTGTGTAATGCTTTTCAAAGAGAACTTATCTAAGCCCCAGGAAAGAGAGAGAGAGAGAAGAGAAAGAAAGTGTGGAACAAATTGTACCTTGCAGTACCCCAAACCTGCCCGGGTTCATTACAGTGGGGCAGGGAGCGCTGAAAGGTGTCCTCCACAGGCTGACATGGATTTTGACATGGGGAGAAAATCCATTCAAGCAGGCAAGAAGTGGTATCCAATGGCTTTGACAAGTTAGAAGATTCTCTCTCTCTCTCTCCTATGGAGTACAGTGACTTTCCTTTGCAAAGCTTTTTCCCTCTTGTTGCTCTGTCATCTTTTGGATGTTTCCCTCATCTTTGTGACCAGGACGGTTCATTCTCCCACCCGTGTCCCTGCTAGTAGAAAGAGGGAAAGGGTAAACACACCCCTTACTCTTAAAGGCTCAACCCAGAAGCTGCACACAATATTTTGGCTCACATCCCACTGGCCAGAACTTAGTCATATGGCTATGCCACATGGCCACACCTAACTGCGAAAGAAGCTAGACATTTTGGAAGGTCATCTGCCCAGATAAAATCAGGGGTTCTCTCTGAGAGATTTCTTCTCCACCTCTATCCTTGGGGTTTCTTGGCCACAGACTTTCCTTCAAATTTAACTTTCAAAATGCCCCAAGAACCTGTCTGGGAGACCTATCCTTGGAAGACAGAAGATGGAAAGGCAAACAGTGGGCAAAGATGGAGTCCTCTTGAACAAAAATGGGTTGCTAAGCACATAGATTTGTTTAAAAACTCCTAAAAGGGAGGCATCTATAATACCATCAGGCAGGCAAAGTGACCTCATCTTGTTAGGGCCCTGCTTCTATCAATACCAGAAAAGTTGTTAGGAACTGCTGTGAAATTCTGGAGAAGATTGAGGCAATGCTGTGGGCTGATAGCAAAGGGCACCTGCTTGTTGAACTAGGATCTGAAGTGCACCTATTGTTCCAAGACGTTGATCGCTGGTAATGTTCATCTTCCAAAGGAGTGAAATTTAATTTGTGGATGCCAGCACATTTCTGAGACTAAAAGGATTAGAAACCTAGAGGGGGAATGTCTAGGCCACACTGGAAAAGATGCTTCGTTATACTGAGAACCTCTGGATTATGCAGAATGTGGTCTCTTGGCTGGAAAATCACAGCAGTCTAGCCTTCAGCATCAAGAGATCCAGAGGTCTGTAGTTACAGGACGTCATAGGATTTGTAAAGCGGTGAAGACAGAAATGGAAATTAGGAAAGAACTATTTATACAAAAGATATTTTGATATAATGTATATAATTTCATGAGATTTTTTTTAACATTTAAATCAACTTTTTAGAACAGTTTTAGATTTACAGAAAAACTGAAAAGAGTGCAATTTCCATACATATCTTATATATTAATTTTATTTTCAGAGGTAAATGAATTTATTACAGCACAGTAGGAAAAATAGACATGTGCATATTTGTATCTTATATTTTTACATGAAGACTTTCTTATTCTGAAATATTTTAATAAGGAAATAAAGAACAAAAATTGGTCTGTAGTAGAAAATCAGAAAACACACCATTTTCGCCATTTTGCCACTCCCTAAACATGAGATTTTTTAGCAAATCACTTAAACAACTTTGAATCTGTGTTTTGTCACTTTTAAAACAGAAATAAAACTAGTGTTTCATACAGTTGCTATGGTGACAACATAGTAAAGTACATCTGTGAAATGTCTGTATATGGACCTATTGTAAACTCTGGAACACTGATCAAATTGTAGTTCTAGTAATTATTCTGCAGTGCCCTATGATATTTTAAGTGATTGAATACAGTACGTGAGCTGACATTCAAGAGTTACTGTATTTAATTAGCTTGTCGTAGTGTGGGCAGCTGACTCAAGGAAGGGTTACTAACTTGAGGTTGGAAAAAAATTAAAACCATTAAACAATTGAATTTCTACTTGCAAAAACAAGTGGAGATTTTCCACTTGATATAAAATAAATATCATAAAATTTTAGATGATCTAATAAAAATTTTCCCCAAATAAAACATTTAATACGAATGATGAAGGGTGTGAAAAAGAAATAATCCTTAAGTGTCTAGAGTTTACTGTCCCTACCTCCTAGGATAAGGAGTGAAAACAATGTATCTGGAGGGGTTTTACGAACCAGAGGGAAAACAAGGATTTTCTTAACTTGCTTAGGTACTTGGGGAGGTTTGTAATAGATTGTTATCAATGGTTATCTCTGGGTGATGAGATTTGGAGGTAATTTTTTTTCTACTTTTTAAGTTGCCCAAATTTCCTACAATGAACATGCATTATTCTTTTGTCATAGAAGTTGTTTAAATGCTAAGTGTTATCAATGTTCCAAATAGATAGATAGTGGGTTACCTTACCTTGTTAAAACAAAAACTATGAATCGTTTATTTTTTGCTCACTAAAAAAAAAAAAGCTAAGTATCTTAAAAAGCCCTGTCAGCTGCTAAGCATGTTCTTCACACTTCACGTTTCCAAGATAAGCCACCAAAGAGGTAGAAAGAGTCATAAAATCAGTGGACAAAGTGTACACTACTTCAGTCACTTTTGAGATCCACAGTCTCAAAAGATCTCATCAGTCTCAACTATACAAGCTTTAATTTTCTCTTTAATATAACAACTAGTCTTGAAAGAAAAGCTGCTTAACAGTCATCTGAAAATTCAAGAGAGCACTAAAAATAAAGAACTATTTTTGATTTTTTCCAAAAGCATGGTCCACACAAACTGGCTTGAATAAACACATTATTGAAAGTGTTAACCACACATTAACCCTGCCCTTTATTTGTAGAGGTCATTGTTTTATGTAATTTGGTGTTGTTTAGTTGCAAAGTCATGTCTGACTCTTGTGTGACCCCATGGACTATAGCCCACCAGGCTCCTCTGTCCACGGGATTTCCCAGGCAAGGATACTGCCATGGGCAGACATGGCAGGGGATTTTCCTGACCTAGGGATTGAACTGGTGTCTTCTGCATTGGCAGGCAGGTTCTTTACCACTGATCCACCAGAGAAGCCCATTTTATGTAATTGAAAGTGAAAATGAAAGTGTTAGTCACTCACTTTGACCCCACGTCTAACACTCCGTGACCCCACTGACTGTAGCCCACCAGGCTCCTCTGTCCATGGGATTTCCCAGGCAAGAATACTGGAGTGCGGAGCCATTTCCTTCTCCAGGGGATCTTCCCAACCCAGGGATGGAATTCAGGTCTCCTTCATTCCAGGCAGATTCTTTCCATCTGAGCCAACAATTGGGAAACCCCAAAACAAGACGCAGGTGTTGGGGATGTAATATTGGTCTTTGCTACTCAAGTGTTGTCCCCTGACTAGTTACTTGGGAGGCTGTTTGACAATCAAAATCTCAACCTCTACCCTAGATCTGCATTTTGACAGGCTCTGTATGTGATAGGTGATTTGTAGCCACATTTAACTTTAAGAACCATTGATCTATTGAATGTCCAGCTCTTTCTGAGCTGTCCTATCTGATGGTATTGGCTAAGAGATTCAGCTGTTCTGGAAGCACTTATGGAATGTGGAGGTCAGCCATTGGTATCAGCACTTTCAAGAAGCTCATCTTTGTTGATTCATCCAAAAAAGCCTGTCCAAACCAGTCAGGAGTAAAGATGAAAGGTGGAGTAATTGTTCAAAGAAATTATCAGAGCTTTGTGCAGCCCCTCCATGTTTCAGAAATTCATCTTAATATTTTTAATAATGATTGAAGAGAATCTAATGTTAACCAACAAGAAATTAAAGAAATTATGGTGCATCTAATAGCTGCAAAGTAGCCATTAAAAATCATGTCACAGGAGAAAATTTATTGGCTTGGGAAAATACCCACATCATATTCCTGAATGAACAAAGCTGGCTACAAAATATGGCCTGGTTCCATTTTCATGTTTTAAATATTCATATATGTACAACAAGAAAAACTGAAAGAACATACATACTCCAATGTGTTAGCAATGGTTACAGATTTAAAGTGATTTTTTTTTGTTTTATTTTCACTGCACTTTTCACATTTTCTGCATCAAAGCAATGTTCATTTTGTACAAAGAGAAAGAGTAAGTGTTATAACCAAAGGACACAACCCTACATTTCTGGCTATAAATGAAAGAATTTTTTTTTTTCAAATAGACACTCAGTTCTGCTTTGAATCAACTAGAGCCAATATTCAATATTGACACTGACTTACTTTTGCACTGGAGCCATGGGTTTTCATCCTGGCTACATATTGTTTTCACCTGGGGAGCTTTAAAACAAGCTAACAACAACAAAAAAGAACAGGTTTCTGCCCCCAAACCCCTTGGCACGGGGAATTTTAAAAGGCTCCTCAGAGTTAAGAATCACTCAACTGGGTGGAAGGTATTCATGGTCACTTCATTTCTGAAAACAATTACTACATTTTGTGTTTTAGTTATGAAACACTATGGTTATATATTTTAGGTTGTTTATTAAAGTATGGTTTTTAAAATCTTCCCACTACTGTTTTATTTAGCAATATGCAACAGACATTTATTGTACATCTAGACTATTTTGTTCCCTGTGAGTCCCACAGTAACCCAGAAGGTCAGTCGGAGAGGTATTAAGTCCATCACATGCAGGGGATGGCTCAGATCTCACAGTTCTTTAGGGAAAGGGCTCAAATCTGGGTTCCCAGAAGCTGAAGCCACTGTTCTTCCTTCCATCACCACATGGCTCCTAGTGTTCCAAATTTATGTTCAGCTTTAAGAAGGCATTTTTCTAGTCCATGATTGTTCTTCTTTAAACACAGCTCAAGCATACTTAGTTTATATCCGAGGGATGTGCAAGAGTCTTCTTTTACAGTGAACATTAAGCAGTGTCAGCTCAGAGATTTCTGAGGACCACTGTCGTGATCATCATTTTGGTGCCAGAACTGTCATCAGATCCTTGCTCAAAACTCACCAACCCCCACCTTTAACAAGAGCCAATATAAATCTCTAAGTCAGAGAGTCTGAAAATAATAAAGGAAGCTATAGGAAGAGAAAAACAAAAACCAGATGGAACCAGCTGGAACCAAGATGGCAAAGAATCTGACCCTCAGCAGATCCTGAGTCTCAATACCTGCTGATTTCACTACATCAGTGTGTTAAACGATACACTTTCTGGCGTGGCACCGAAGTTGGAAGTAAAGGATTGAAAAAGGATAAGAAGAGGGTGGTAACCCTCTTCCTCAGAAAGCCCTGCCCCCTTCCCTGGAAAACTACTGTGTGTACTGCCTTTTCATTAGCTTCACTCCTCCTCCCTGTATCTTCACCCTTTAAAATCAAATCCTTCTTGCCAGGAGTGCGAGAAGTTCATTTGTGAACAAAGTTCCCACTTCTCCATTCTCTGGCTATTGAATAAAGCTTGCATTGCTTCAGTCTCAGCTTTGGTTTTATTTTCAGCTGCACCAGCCCCAACAGGAAAAGAAACTTCCCCACACAGGCAGAGGGCCACAGCCAGACTAAGGTCTGAGCAGAGTCCACAAGACTTAAATTGGTAACACTTTGTGGGGCTTAGGTGCTCAGGGGTTCAGAGCTTCTGAGTGAGAAAACCGGAGACTTGGTGTGACATATCCCAGCTGAATTTGAATTTTAGCAATAGCGTCCTCCAAGAAGAGAGTCCATTGGAACCAGCTGTAATTTACCTACTGTCAAACAATTCTGGTAGCTTAGCCGCTAAGTCGTGTCTGACTCTTGGGACCCTATGGACTGTAGCCTGCCAGGCTCCTCTGTCCATGGGATTCTCCAGGCAAGAATACTGGAGTGGGTTGCCATTTCCTTTTCCAGGAAATCTTCCCAATCCAGGGATTGAACCCCGGTCTTCTGCATTGCAGGCAGATTCTCTATCCACTGAGCTACTAAAATGCAAATTGTTTAAAAGACTGTTTCTCTGAATATTTTAGCTGTTGACTTCCTCTGTACCTTCACAGCGTAAATGTATGTCTTATTGTCTGGAACCATTCACATGCTTAGTACACTCTGGGAAATAGGCATGGTTTTAAAATAAAAAAGCATTTCACCCAGTGTACTGAATAAAGAAGAAAGAAAGGGACGAAAAGCATGTGAGGCTATTTGTACTAGATATCAAACGATTGTTTACGTTACATGTGATTAAATCTGAATAATTTTTAATGGAAAATGGTTGCAATGCTTTTCTAAATCCCAGCACTAAAAGAAACAACCAAATCTGACTGAAACCGCAGCCTCCCTGTTGGTGGTGAGTAGTCAGTCAATGGCGGCCTCGGTTGCCCTTGGAGCCCGCAGGTTGACAGTCGAGCAGTTGCTGCCACCTCGTGGGCAGTTCAGATAGTGCAGCCAGGGAGGCAGCCTTGGCCACCCAAGGGAGCAAGGGCTCCACGGCCCAGCTAGTCACTGACACTTTTATACTGCTTCGGCTGAGCTCACTTATTACGTTGGAAACTGAAAGGCCTGTGTGGTTTGTTACGGGTTTGTGGTGTTTATTAATCCACAACGGCATTGTTTTTGATAGACAACCTAAGATTAAGGCTAATAAAAGTCTCTGGGAATGTGGACTCAATAATTTTGTTGGCTTGGGAACAAAGAAGAAAGTCAGTAAATAGTACCTGGATCCTCCAGTAATTACTCCATCTTATAAATTACTGTTTTCTCTTATTCCAGCTCATAGTCTGTCATTCTAGAAAGTATGATATATTAATTTTTCGCTAAGAAATAGCCACAGTGAGTAATCAGATTCGGCACCCTACAGGTGTTTTTCCGATGAGAAAGATTACCATTGGAATTATTTATAAATGACATCAGCACACTGAATATTAACAAAGTGATTTTCATCTGCTTATTAAGTATCCAGAGATACAGACCCACTGAATAATGCTGTTCTAGCTGACATTTGAAAGGTTATGTGTTATTCAAGAAAGAAACTTCCACTTTCAAGGTGCTATCATGGAAATTCCTTCCTATTTTCCTTTTAAATTTTATTTAAATTTTAATTATTATCAAATAGTTAAGTCCTACACAATAAAAATATGAAATTGATCATGGCTGACCTTACCACTCAGCTTAAGAAGTGAAGTCATTCAGTCGTGTCCAACTCTTTGAGACCCCATGGTCCGTGGGAATTCTCCAGGCAAGAAGACTGGAGAGGGTTGCCATTTCCTTCTCCAGGGAATCTTCCCAACCCAGAGATCAAACCTGGGTCTCCCACATTGCCGGCAGACTCTTTACCATCTGAGCCACCAGAGCTCTAGCTTAAGAAACACAGTGTAATCAACACAAGGGAACCCTCTATGAACCACCACCATGTGCTCTTCCTTCCCACCACTTCACACTTTCCACTTCCGTGAACCCCTGAATTTGGTGTTTGTCCTTCCCATTTGTCTCTTTATGCTTTGTATATATAGACATATATAGTGTTTTCTATATATGTATATATTGGAAAAGACCCTGATGCTGGGAAGGATTGGGGGCAGGAGGAGAAGGGGACGACAGAGGATGAGATGGCTGGATGGCATTGCTGACTCGATGGACATGGGTTTGGGTGGACTCAGGGAGTTGGTGATGGACAGGGAGGTCTGGCATGCTGCGGTTCATAGGGTCGCAAAGAGTTGGACACGACTGAGTGACTGAACTGAACTGAATATATAGTGTGTTTTCATGTTTTAAAAACTGTCTAAATGGCTTTTTCTTCCCTGTAACTTGAATCTTTTTTCCTTCAGTGTTCTGATGGTGAGATTCAGCCATTGCATTACTTTCCGAGGGCTACTGTAACAAGTTGCCACAAACTTGGTGTCTTAAAACAATAGAAATTTATTCTCTCACAGTTCTGGGAGCTAGAAGATGTAATCAAGGTATCCTCAGGGCTTCTCCTCCTTCGGGACACAAAGGAAGAATCTGCTCATTCCCTGCCTCTTCCAGCTTCTAACAGCTTCAGACACTCCTTGGTTCATGGCTGTATCACTGGAGTCTCTGTTTCTACCTTCACATGGCTTTCTGTCCTATGTCTGTGTCACTGGATTTAGGACCAATCCTCATAATCCAGGATGATCTTCTCTGCAGATCATTACCTACATCTGCAAAGACTCCAGATATTATGTGGTAGAGGCAGGTTTCCAATCCACACATTTTGACTAACTCCTCTGATAGTTGGATTACATGTCTTTAAGCTCAAGTGGCTAGGACTTCTGGTTATTTAAATAAAAGGCATTTTGTGTGGCATTGGTTCCAAAGCTCAGCCCGAACAGGTGAAAACTAGCCCTGCGATGTTACAGGTGGAAGAAATGGCACACTGGCTGGGGAGGCAAGAAATCTGGGTTCTGGAGTCAGTCCTCTGCATGCGTGCATGCTAGGTCACTTCAGTTGCATTTGACACTTTGCAACCCTATGGACTGCAGCCCATCAGACTCCTCTGTTCATGGGATTCTCCAGGCAAGAGTGCTGCAGTGGGTTGCCATGCTCTCCTCCAGGGGATTTTCCTGACCCAGGGGTCAAACATGTCTCTTCCATCTCCTGCATTGGCAGGCGGATTCTTTACCACTAGCGCCACCTGGGAAGCCCCAGTCAATCCTCTTTTGACCCTCAAACTCCAAGGGACAGGAAGCCATTTCGTTCCTGTTCCTCTTCCAAACCATTTACCTGATTTAACTGGCGGGGAGGTTGAGAAGAAATAACTACTGGCTCACTCCCTAAGTTTGGACTTGAAGTGCAGAGTGGGATTTTTAAAAATACTTACTTTTCCTTTTATATTACTAAAGTAAATAATCTTATGGAAATTTGAAAATGTAAGGAAAAATTACTTTTAAGCCCACTACTCTAATCTGTTTCTCATATGCACAGTTTTACAGTTGTAATAATTTCAACCTAAGTTTATAACTTACAATAATATATCATTTTCTTTGTTGCTACATAATCTTCATAAATAATTTTTTTTAAGACAAGTATTCGCATCTCCATTTTACAGTTGCAGAAACTGAAGCTCAGGAGACTGACTTACTAAAGATCCCACAGTTAGTAAGTGATAAAGCTGAGGACCATAAAGAAATTGTAATTTATACTGCCTAAAACCCTGTAATTGGTACAAGGTTATATTCACATATGCGAGTATTTCTAGTAACCATCCAGTAGCATTTATACAACTTCCAGTTGTCTGTGGCCACATAACAAAGTACTTCAAAATTTAGTGCCTTAAAACAATGGTTGCTTTTATTTTCCTCTTGGATTTGTAATTTGGGTAGGGCTTGGCAAGGACAGTTTGTCTTTGCTTCCCGTGGCATATCTGGGGGTGACTAGACTGGTGGGCGGGCCATCTGCAGACTTGCTTAGTCACAGGTTGCTGGGTGATGCTGGCTGGGAGCCGGGACCGCAGCTGAGCTGTGACCAGAAGGCCTCCACATAGCCCTTCCCTGTGGCTGCTTGGCCGCCTCCTGCAGTGGGAGCTGGGTCCCAAAGGCAAACATGAAAAGAAACAAGGCAAAACTGCCTCCCCTTTTGTGGTCTTGAGAAGTTATACAGGATCGCTTCTGCCATGTTGTATTAATATTTATTAGAAGCAAGTCACAGAGGCCAGCCATTTTCAAGAGAAGGGGAATTAGACTCTCTGGTTGGGAAGGATATCAAAGAATTTGTAAACATGTTTTAAGACCTCACAATCTGCCCATTGGACATGAATTATTTGCATTTCCCCCTGCATGGAAGATATACTCCTTCCTCTCTTTCTAGATCCTTCAAACATTGTCCCTATGGCAGCATCAGGTTTTAGGTCCATGATCAGGTCCCAGGATGGTTGAGGCTCTTTGAGTTCTGTGCCCTGAGTGTAACGCCTCCCAGTCTGAAGACCTGTGAACCAAAAGAAAAGCTGTCTGCTCACCACACCCAATACACAGAGGTGGGTCAAGCTACAGACAATGAGGTTCAAAATGGGAAGTACGCAGCAGTCCCTGGCCCACAGCCATTCTGAAATCACATGAGCCCGTGCTGCCAGTTCCCTCAGTCTTGTTTCCTAGAAGTCGTTCACTATAGCTGGCCTCAATTCCACCCTCTGAGTCATTATTTTAGTCCAGTAAAAGTAGTCCATCTTGGCAGCTGAGTGGTTCTCTTAGACAGCTTCTTCATTTTTCAAAAGTCTATTTATTTATTTTATTTTGGTCTTCCTTTCTGCGAGCGGAGGCTGCTCTTCGTTGCGGTGCCCCGGCTTCTCATTGCTGCAGCTTCTCTTGTTGCGGAGCGCCGGCTCTAGAGACGGGCCCAGAAGCTGTGGTGCACAGGCTTAGTTGTAGGGTGGCATGTGGGATCTTCCCAGACCAGGGATCCAGCCTGTGTCCCCTGCCTTGGCAGGCGGATTATTTTTACCAGGACTACCAGGGCAATCTCCTCATAGACTGTGTCTTGCCCTTTGAGGATTCGAAGGCCTGAATGTCTCTTTTGGCTTAAGCTGATCATAATTTTTTTTTAATGTAGGCTTCTTATCAATCAATTTATAACCAACTCCATTTAGCAAAAGCCATACCCACAAATCTCATTTCACCTGTCTCTACCTTAGTGTATCCAAAACTGCTGTCTAAGAACATCCTTATGGTCTGCAGGTCTTTTGTACACTTGAAAGTATGTAAGAAGCAACACTTTAAAACTACCTGAGGTCTTAACCTGATTGCCTTTTTGGAGCAATCTCTCAGAGCTATCTGAGGTGCTGCCTCCCAGGCTGCAGTCCTCATTTTGCCCCAAATAAAACTTAACTCACAAATCTAAAAAAAAAAAAAACAAAAAAAAAAAAACTGCCCGAAGTCTTAACAAAGAGTTCCATAGTCACACCCCTGGCTTCGTGTTTCATGACTATGCTCCAGATTTGATCTGCACAGGGTCACTTCTTTTGCTAAAAGGAGAGGTGACGAACTGTTAACCTCGTAATTCCTGTTTGCTAGATATTTAATAGTTCTTTCTTTAGTTTCTCTCTCCTCTTGCATTTTATTGTAGTCAATAAGAACAACTAGGCAGCACCTTCAATTTCTCTTCCTGAAAATCTCCTTAGGACATTCAGGTAATTTGGTGTATTTTCTATCTTCCATGTTACCATAAGTGTTGCCAGACTTTCAGTCACTATACGACATTCAATCCCAGTAACATTTCCTCACTTTCCTGTCAGCCCTAACCAATAACATCCTCAAGAACCATGAGGTTCCCTTGAATGGCCTCTTGAAGACCCTCCCAAATTCCTTCCCAGTCTCGAAGTCATTGCCACATATTTTCACTTTTTTGTCATGATACCAAAACCTGTGCTAATAATCTGTTGCTACAAAACAAACCACCCAAAACTTTCATGACTTAAAACAGCAATGGCATTTATTTGTTCATTAATCTACAATTTCAGAAGAACTTAGAGAGGACAGTTTCCCTGCTGTACTCAGTGTCGGCTGGGCCTCCTCAAGAACTGGTGGCTGGGATCACCTGAAAACTCACTCACCGACATGGCTGGCGGCTGTCACTGGCTGTCTGCTGGGAGCTCATTGCTAACCGCTGCTGGAACACCAACACTTGACAACGTGTGACCTGTGTGTGAACTTTCTGTGCAACAGCTTGGCTTTGTCACTAAATGGTGAAGCTATCCAAGAACAAGCGTTCCAAGAGAGGGAGGCAGAGGAAAACTCGTCTCCAAAGTCACTCAGTATTATTTCTGCCACATTCCATTCTTTAGACATGAGTCACTGAGTCTGGCCCATGTATAAGTGGAGGGGCATTGGACTTCACCTATTCATGGAAAAGTAGTGTTAGGTGCTCCGTTGTGTCTGACTGTTTGTAACCCATGGACTGTAGCCCATCAGGCTCCTCTGCCCATGGGGTTTTCTAGGTAAGAATACTGGAGCGGTTAACTATTCCCTTCTCCAAGAGGTCTTCCCGACCCAGGGATCAAACCTGAGTCTTCGCATGGCAGGCAGATTCTTCACTGTCTGAGCCAGAAGGGAAGTCCACCTATTGCTGGGAGGAGTGTCAAAGAATTTGAGGACTTGTTTTAAAACCACCTATGAAACGGCATTCTTAGCACCATTTTGCAGATGCAAAAGAGACTTCAGAGACTGATTTGCTGAAGGTCCTGCAATTAGTAAGTGATAAAGTTTCGAGCCATAGCGTGTACTCTCCATAGTTAATTACAAAATATGTCATGTACAATCTGTATATAATGCTACATTTCATCTAGGAAAGCAGAGCTGTAGACGTGTGAAGAAGAAGGAGGCCATGGCAGAAACTTTCTAGTAGGCCTTTGCACACATAAAATATTCCAATAATGTTAGAATATACACAGACCACTAGTTCATGCATGTAATATCTGCGAAAATTCTCAAATGGCACTTTTCTGGATTCATATGATTTCACATTAAATGATTTCAATTGAACTTTCCTTGCTTCTTAACACAAAGACAATAACACACCAGCCATATGGGTTATGAATCAAGGAACTTGATTATTTCTTGTGTGTAATGAAATAAGAATTTATTCTGCTGTTAGTGTTCTTTTTTAATATAATTTTTCTTTATTTAATAGTTATTTTTGGCTGTGCTGGGCCTTCATTGCTGCACGGACTTTTCTCTAGTTGTGGCAAGTGGAGGCCACTCTCTATTTGCTATGCTTGGGCTTCTCAACGCGGTGACTTCTCTTGTCGTGGGGCATGGGCTCTGGGGGCGCTGAGGTTTCAGTAGCTGCGGCTCCCAGGCTGCAGAGCACAGGCTCAACAGTTGTGGCGAACAGTCTTAGCTGCTCCACGGCATGTGGGATCTCCCTGGACCAGCGATCAAACCCATGTCTCCTGCACTGGCAGGTGAATTCCTTATCCCAGTGGGCCTCTTTTAATGACACGTTAAAATTGTTCTTTTAGAGAATCAAACGGTCATAATGGCCAAAAACATCTTCAGTCCTGACTTCAGAGCACCTAAGTTATAGGTTCTATCAAGCACTCTCTAGTTTGACATGCGATGCACTAGTTCCATATTTGGCTAAGTAACTGAACACAGGGGAGCCCTTTAATATAACATGATACTGGGCTTTTTGGATTCTCATAAAGAGAGAATTTGCTCACCAATTTTTGCCCAAAGATATTCTTGGTCTCAAACTTTAATTTTGATGAGTGATCTGTTTTCCTTGTCAAATACCTCGTGTTTCTTTTTCTTAAATGGCATTTACCTTTGTCTGTATGTTTGCATTTGAACACAAGTGCACGTCCTTATGTGAGTGTGTGTTCCAGATACTTTCTCAGTTTTTTATGGCTGATAGGCCTTTGAATTTTCTTGGCAAGCCTATTGTTTTCCAATGAGGAAAAACAATCTAATGATGATATATTAAAAACAAAATAAAGTGTTGTGTCCAGCAATGTAACTAAATATCTTCTGAGAAGTGTAAAAGTAACTTTCCCTGACACTATTATGTCCTTAATGATCATGTTTAGTCTGTGTAGTTTTCCTGGAACAGAACACCAGTGCTTATTGATTTTGGCTATATTCCCTAAATTGATCAAAATCTACAATCTTAACCATTAGGTACAGTATTAAATCTCCAAGGACAAAGCTTAATCTCTCCCTCTCCCACAGCAATAGCAAACACAGTCAACATTGTTTGGTTCAGACTGTGGTTGCCTTAAAAGAATAATGCATTGTACTTCGAGGAAAGTAAAGCATTTAGACAATCTTGCTTAGGAATTTACCACCAGGATCTGCTATTTTCCCCATTGCTTTGTCTCAGGGTTCCTCCCTTTTGCTCTCTTCCTCCAAGCTGTTCTGAGCCACATGGATTTGATTCTGGTCCACCTCTAACTCTTTTCTCTGTTTATCCCTTACCCTACTTTTATGTTTTCTGTCACCTTTACAAGGACCACTCACTTTGTCTCATTTCTAGAGTTCTCAATACCTAGATTACGAAGTTTTACTCCATCCTTAAGCTTTGAGAATTCTAGATGATTCTGCTACAGAAAGAAGGAAATGGTGGTGTAAATTGAGTACAGTTTGTAAAATAGCAGAGACTCATAGCATTCTAGCTTGAGCCTAGGGCAGTGACTGTGCACAGAGGAGGTCTTCAATAAGCAATTGGTGAGTGAATAAGAAAGACCTGTTTGGGGAGAGAATGGAGAGATCAAGTGACTTGTTTGAGGCTACATTCATGGACAATGTTAGAGTTCTTACCAGAATCCAGATCATCCTGTTTTATCCAGTTCTCACGCTTCTACACTACCCAGCTTCTAGTAATTTGCATCACCTTTGCAAATTTATGAATGTTTATGCCCTGGGGATCTGGAGATCAACAATGCTACAAAGCAAGAGGACCCATGGGCCAGTCTGATGTCTGACCAAGTTGGGCTCTTAGCGGATGCTTTGGTTCCTCTTTCCTAGGGTTAAGAAAGCATTTATTTTACTTTTAAAAATATTGTCTCTGATTTCTTATTAAATAGATTAAACCAAGATTTGGATAATGTCAACCAGGCAGATGGATTTCTGATAATACATAATTTTAAGTACTTGTAAATGTTAATCTTAGTACAAAAACAATGCATGTTAATTATAGGAAATACAGGTAAAATAAAAACAGGTAAATTTTAAATGCCCATGTGTGCCTGCATTCAGTCATGTTTGATTTTTTTGCTACCATTTGGACTGTAGCCCACCACGCTCCTCTGTTCATGGTATTCTCCAGGTAAGAATACCTGGAGTGGATTTCCATGCTCTCCTCCAGGGAATCTTCCTGACTCAGAGATCAAACCCGAGTCTCTTATGTCTCCTGCTTTGGCAGGTGGGTTCTTTACCACTAGCACCAGCTGGGAAGCTGGCACATTATCCTATTCTGCCCCAAAGAGAACCATCATCAACTAATTAACTATTTGGTATATTATGCTTTTGGTTATGTACTAATATATATACATTTATATACACACACACACATATATGCACATTCACATTTACAATTGTCTTATATATTGTTTATTTTACTTCACAGTATTTTTCCATATTAAGTACTCACAACATAATTTTTGACGACATAATTTTTTATAGCATAACATTGTATTTGTCCAGCCTATTGGACATTGTTACCAAAGACAAGAAAACTTTAAGGATGATTTGCATACAGACAGGGCAAGAATGATTCTCAGTTCCCACTTGCATGCAAGCCAGTGCTCTGGAAATAAGAGAGCGCAGGGCGGCACGCACTGGGTTGCCTGAGGAAGGGTCTAGTAGATCATCCAAGGAAAACAGCTCTTGACCATCCCATCCTCTGGGCCCCTCTTTTCTTCCTCCCTGAAGGAAGATCAAAAATTTTTCACAACCTGCAGATCCTGTGGGTTTCCTTCTTGAAATCAGTCAAGTGTTTGCACTTGGGAAAGTCAAGGACCCAGGAGTTGAATGAGGAATGAGAAGAACAACTTCATACACTTAATCTAATTATTGAGGGTGGAAATAGAATTTTTAAAGTCTTTTTAATGAAGCAAAAGAATATCTAGGCAGTTTTCCATGCTGATTTAAAATGAAATATTGCAGGTTAGGAAGGACATGTGTGTGTGCGAGAGACAGACAGACAGACAGTCAGGCAGAAAATGGGAGCAGAAGGCTAGGTAAAAAAGGAATGATTTTTCTACCCCATGGGAACTGAATCATAATCACTACTCTGCACTCATGCACACATTTGAGTTATATTTGTACTTTTGCTCTCCTGGGATAAAGTCACCCTTGAAAGTTACTACCAGGACTTCCCTGGCAGCCTAGTGGTTAAGACTTTACACTCCCAATGCAAGGGGCATGGACTCAATCCCTGGGTGGGAAGCTAAGATCCCACATGCTGCGTGGTGCAGCCAGGACAAACAAAGAAACAGAGCTGGCCTGTGCAGGTGCGTGAAAGAAAACGAAACAGACAAAAAAAGTTGTCACTGCTCCCTTTACCTCAGCTCTCTTTTACTTTCCTTCTTCCATTTGAATGTTCTAGGTAAGTTCACTGGGCCCAGAATCTTCCAGTTTGTCTGTTCAAAGGTCCCTTAGCTAGAGATTTGAGGGGAAATCTGAGCTCTGATAGAAGAGGGTTGGGCTGAGAAGGGCAAGGCTGCTTCCAGCTCTCTGCCTGCACCCTGGCTGGGCCCTGGTAGAGGATGGAAAACCATTCAGTGGCCCCTGGACACCAGCTCGCCTGTGCTGCCAGGGCTAAGCTGGGGGCTGGCCCCCTGGAGTCAACCCAGTCCCGTCTCAAAGTCCCTGAGCCACAGAACAGGGGACATCACCTCAGAATCTTAACATTAGGGAAATCTCAGACCTAATTCAGCATAATGTTCATCCAATACTTATGTTTCTTGTTTTCACTTTCATTCTACATGAAAGATACTGGTGACAAATCTCAGTTTAGCCTCAATATGATAGGTTCATATAAATAGCTATAATAGATGTCCAATATTAAACATTGATTTGGACTAGGCTTCAGGCTAAATTTCAATCTTGTCATTTTGTCATTGGGTTTAGTCACTCAGTCATGTCTCACTCTTTGTGACCCCCATGAACTGTAGCCCCCAGTCTCCTCTGTCCATGGGAATTTTGCAGGTAAGAATACTGGAGTGGGTTGCCATGCCCTCCTCCAGGGGATCTTCCCGACCCAGGGATCAAACCCAGGTCTCCCACATAGAAGGCAGGTTCTTTACCATCTGAGCCACCAGGGAAGCCCAAGAATACTGGATTGGGTAGTCTATCCCTTCTTCAGGAGTTCCTCCCAACCCAGGAATGAAATCAGGATAGCCTGCATTGCAAGTTGATTCTTTACCAGCTGAGCTACCAGGGAAGCCCAAATTTCAATCTTAATATTTACCAAATGGAGGAAATTGTTATTCAAGAGTCTGATCCTGAAGCTGAGGGCCATATATCTTTCCAGTTGAAATAGGAAAACCTGTGACCCCACTTAGACTGGAAAGCTCCCAGTTATGTACCAGTAGATAGTGAATGAATCACTATCTACTTGAAAGTCAACCAGAAAGCCTCTTTCATTTCCAAAAACCCACCCCAATGACACACTCACCAGTCAAATCCATCATAAGATGTCCTTTTACTCTATATACCTCACTCCCTTTTCACACATCTTTGAGTCCTGACTAGAAGGAAATGATGGTAACTGACTCTCCTCCTATGTAAGATCTGGATAAACAGACTTGGAAGGAAAGCTATGACAAACCTAGACAGCATATTAAAAAGTAAAGACATCACTTTGCTGACAAAGGTTCGTATAGTCAAAGCTAGAGTTTTTCCGGTGGTCATGTACATATGTGAGAGTTGGACCATAAACAAAGCTGAGTGCCGAAGAATTGATGCTTTTGAACTGTGGTTCTGGAGAAGATTCTTGAGAGTCCCTTGAACTGCAAGGAGATTAAACAAAAGGAAATCAGTCCTGAATATTTATTGTAAGGACTGATGCTGAAGCTCCAATGCTTTGGCCACCTGATGCGAAGAACTGACTCCTTAGAAAAGACCCTATGCTGGGAAAGATTGAAAGCAAAAGGAGAAGAGGGTGGCAGAGATGAAATTTTTGGATGGCATCATTGGCTATATGGACATGAATTTTAGCAAACTCCAGGAGCTAGTGAAGCCTGGTATGTTGTAGTCCATGGGGTTGCAGAGTTGAACATGATTTAATAACTGAACGACAATAACAAGGTAATTTTATAGGTGTTCTTTGTCTTTCTGACAAAACACAAGTATACGTTTATCCAGATTCGCAACATAAATTAGCATGCTTGGCTTTCTCCAACATGAATAGATGTGGGCAGATTGTGGGGTCTAAGACCTTTCACTTATCCAGCATTCTCTCTACCTGAATTTGCCTGTTCTTCAAGTAGGTGGTCTTGTGGGTCATGCCTCTGTGGTAAGTGAAGGGAGCCCTTTTCAGCATGCTCTCTCTCCTCTTCTTTCCTATATGCCTAAAGTCTAATGTTCTGTAATTAAAGATTTATTCCCTGGGCTCCAGGATTGCTCTTTATGACATTGATAATCATGGAAAAAAATCCACATCTCAGTAAGAAGAGATGTGGACCCAAGGAGGTACACAGAGAGAATCATCTTAGGTCTTGTCTGGGAGGGTTACCAAAAAAAGTGTAAACGCTGTAGGTGTCACCAGATTTCTAGGTGTTGGCTAAGGAGATGTGCCTGGCTGACTGGAGATGTGTTTTGGGTTTTTTTTTTTTTTTTTTTTTTTGCCCAACAGCCTCTGGAGCAGCAGACCTCCTAGCCCAGTGCAGCCCAGCCTCTCCTTTACTTCTACCATTTGAGCAGCTGGCTAATTCATCTCTCCACTCTTTACATTTTCAAAGACAAGACTCCTTTGTGCTCCCCAAGGTCCAGGAGCAATGTCAAGTTCTCTAAGTGGTCTGAGAAAATTCTTTCAGATTGAAGTGCCCTCCTCTGTCCTCATCTTGCCACAAGTTAGTGAGAATGGCTTTTGATGAGAGAAAAACAGAAATGGGAGGTCACTAAGAAACGAGAAAGGCAAGACATGGAGAAAAAAGGCCAGTAAAACAGGAAGGGAGGTTTAATTCAGCCCCACAACCCCCACTGTCCAGGTACAGAGGGGAGCAACTCTCATCAGTCCTGCTCCCACACCAGCTTCTCTTCCCCACCACCAGCCGTCTCTCTCACTATCTGCTGTCTTTGTGATTAACCTTTCATAAACATTCAACATCTATAAGCCTGGAGGAGGGGTGCAAATTCCAACTCCCGAGCACTTAAAGAAACCGGGAAAAGTGAAAGTCGCTCAGTCGTGTCTAACTCTTTGTGACCCCATGGACTTAGCTTGCCAGGCTCCTTTGTCCATAGAATTATCCAGGCAAGAATATTGGAGTGGGTTGCCATTTCCTCCTCCAGGGGATCTTCCCAACCCAGGGATTGAACTGGGGTCTCCTGCATTGCAGGGGGATTCTTTAGAGAGCTAAAAAGCAACAGATATAATTTGGTAAGCTGGGCTTATGGCAGGAGGAGGGTTCTGTGAACGCTCTGAGGAGACATGTTCCACCCAGACCAAGGGGTGGTGGGAACAGGGGCATAGGAGAGGAGCAGGAGCCAGAGTGGGGTTTCCCTGGGTGATGCCTGACTCAGGTTTTAGAGAAGATGCTGAATTTAGCAAGGCACAGAAGGCGGGGTGATGTTTGGTCTCTTTTACCAGATCTTGACCATCTTGTAAGCTATTTCAGGGAGGTGGTTGGTCCTAAGCCCAGAAAGGAACCACTACTTAAAGCAGTTAATCTGCCATATCAGTGTAGTATTGTAAACCAGAATAGAGTTGCAGAGACTATTATGCTATACAATAGGACTTTAGGTACTATGTGTACTTTATAAATTAGTAACCAGTATTATCTTCACAAGATTTTTCCATCTATTTTTCCCTCTTCTTCTTCACAATCTTTTTATTCTAAAAAGAGATAGGATTTCTGTACTAAAGGGGGAAATTAACTTATGCCAAAGATATCACCTGGGAAAAGATCAATTTAAAATTAAAAAATAAAAAGTTGGGTTGCTCACTTGGAACAAAGTACTGAGTTGATCAGTAGTAGACTCCTTTCAGAATCCAAGCAAAAAATGCCTTTGCTTTCACATGGTACATACCCCCTCAAGTAACCTATCCTTGCATGTATTTGTCTGTATTCCCATCTCAAAGGGTCAAGCTGTCGGAATAGGATCTCACATTCAGAAAATTTCTCTTGTCCAGTGACACAAACCTAGATGCTCAGACATTTTTAGTGGAGATCACAATCGCTTAACATTCCCTTACAGTTCTTATCTTATAACAAAGGTCAAACTCTCACCTTAATTGCAGGCTATTTAAAACAGGTATGTTTTCTACAGCATTTAGTTAAGTGAGAATTAAATCTAAGAGGATAATAAACAAGGTCTGGTTTTGGCAAGAAGTTGTAAGGACACCTTGAATAAGGTTGTCCTCTGATCAGCTTTTCCCAAAGCAAAGCAGTCATTCTGCAGCTATTCCATTAAAGCAAAGAAAAAAGATCTTTCTGGTCAAAATCAGTTAGTAAAATACTGCATATTTATATACTCTGTCTTGTAGATTCACATCATATTAGCATGTTATAATGATATGCTAATTAATATCATTGGCAATGAAAGGGCTTCCCTGGTAGCTCAGTCGGAAAAGAATCTGCCTGCAATGCAGGAGACCCCAGTTCAATTCCTGGATCGGGCCATGGAGAAGGGATAGGCCACCCATTCCAGTATTCTTGGGCTTCCCTGGTGGCTCAGATGGTAAAGAATCTGCCTGCGATGGTGGGAGACCTGGGTTCAATCCCTGGGTTGGGGTTGGGAAGATTCCATGGCGATCCACTCCAGTATTTTTGCCTGGAGAACCCCCATGCACAGAAGAGCTTGGCAGGCTACAGCCCATGGGGTTGCAAAGAGTCAGACATAACTGAGTGACTAGGCACAGCACACAGCACAGCAATGAAAAGTGTTGCAAAGTTCTGGTTTCTAGTAGTGGAGGAGTAACTTCTATTAGACAAGCCCTTCCACAGATAACAACTAAAAATTTTGGAGAAAAAAAAATTTTAAAACTACCTGAAGACACTAGAAAGCAATGAAAAGCAAGCAGAAATCGGAGTACAGCCTACATTTGGAAGAAGGGATTGGCACTAGGTAAGTTTCCATTTTTAGTTTTTCTGCTGAAAAGAGGCTCTGATCTCTGTAAAGCAAGGTGGATGAAATTCAATAGAAAACTCTGGGCTTTATCTGCTTGAAGAACCAAAGGACAAAGTTCAGAGTGACCACAGCAGCTTGAAAGAATGGAGAGAATCCTGGGCAGGAGAGACGCTGTAAGGAAGAGCTTTAAATTCCACACATAATCTCTAATCACACCTTTGGCTGCCCTTGAATTATATATGCATGAACAGATGCTAAAAGAACTGAGCAGAAACATCAGCTGCTGCTTGCTTGTCAGTCTGACCAAGTTTACTGCCTACTAAAACAAAAGGTCAATACTCCTTAGAGTAGCAGTCCCCAACCTTTCTGGTACCAGAGACCAGTTTCAGGGAAGACAATTTTTCCATGAAGTGAGGAGTAGGAGGGGGTGGCTGCAGGATGATTCAAGCACGTTACATTTGTTGTGCACTTTATTTCTGTCATTATTACATCAGCTCCACCTCAGATCATTAGGCATTAGATCTCGAGTCTGGGGACCCTTGCTTTAGAGGAATATAACCCAGAGCCTGTTCAACCATTAACTATGTCTAGGATACAATAAAAATTGGTAGACATACCAAGAAATACAAATGCAATCCACATTCAAGAGAAAAGGCAATCAACGGGAACTCATCTCAAAATGATCAAGACATTGGTATCAGTAAACAAAAATTATAAAGCAGCTATGCCCAGGGATAGAAATGGAATTATGCTTGAAATGAATGGACACAGAAATCCAAGCCCATACAGATCACAACCAAATTCCAAAAAACAGAAAACAAAGGAAAAGACTTGAAAACAACAAGAAAGAAAGTTACCTTACACATAAGGGAAAAACTATTTCAGTTCAGTTCAGTTGCTCAGTCGTGTCCGACTCTTTGCAACCCCATGAATTGAAGCACGCCAGGCCTCCCTGTCCATCACCAACTCCCAGAGTCTACCCAAACCCATGTCCATCAAGTTGGTGATGCCATCCAGCCGACTCATCCTCTGTCATCCCCTTCTCCTCCAGCCCCCATTCCTTCCCAGCATCAGGGTCTTTTCAAATGAGTCAACACTTCACATCAGGTGGCCAAAGGATTAGAGTTTCAGCTTCAACATCAGTCTTTCCAATGAACACCCAGACTGATCTTTAGGATGGACTGGTCTCCTTGCAGTCCAAGGGACTCTCAAGAGTCTTCTCCAACACCACATTTCAAAAGCATCAATTCTTCGGCACTCAGTTTTCTTCACCGTCCAACTTTCACATGACCACTGGAAAAAACATAGCCTTGACTAGACGGACCTTTGTTGGCAAAGTAATGTCTCTGCTTTTCAATATGCTATCTAGGTTAGTCATAGCTTTCCTTCCAAGGAGTAAGTGTCTTTTAATTTCAAGGCTGCAATCACCATCTGCAGTGATTTTGAAGCCCAAAAAAATAAAGTCTGACACTGTTTCCCCATCTATTTGCCATGAAGTGATGGGACCAGATGCCATGATCTTAGTTTTCTGAATGTTGAGCTTTAAGCCAATTTTTTCACTCTCTCACTTTCATCAAGAAGCTTTTTAGTTCCTCCTCACTTTCTGCCATAGTGGTGTCATCTGCATATCTGAGGTTACTGATATTTCTCCCAGCAATCTTGATTCCAGCTTGTGCTTCTTCCAGCCCAGCGTTTCTCATGATGTACTCTGCATATAAGTTAAATAATCAGGGTGACAATATACAGCCTTGACGTATTCCTTTTCCTATTTGGAACCAGTCTGTAATTCCATGTCCAGTTCAAACTATTGCTTCCTGACCTGCATACAAGTTTCTCAAGAGACAGGTCAGATGGTCTGGTATTCCCATCTTTTTAAGAATTTTCCACAGTTTATTGTGATCCATATAGTCCAAGGCTTGTCATAGTCAATAAAGCAGAAACATGTTTTTCTGAAACTCTCTTGCTTTTTCGATGATCCAGCAGATGTTGGCAGTTTGATCTCTGGTTCCTCTGCCTTTTCTAAACCCAGCTTTAACATCTGGAAGTTCATGGTTCACGTATTGCTGAAGCCTGGCTTGGAGAATTTAAAGCATCACTTTACTAGTGTGTGAGATGAGTGCAGTTGTGTGGTAGTTCAAGCATTCCTTGTCCTTGCCTTTTTTGGAATGAAAACTGACCTTTTCCAGTCCTGTGACCATTGCTGAGTTTTCCAAATTTGCTGACATATTGAGTGCAGCACTTTCACAGCATCATCTTTTAGGATTTGAAATAGTTCAACTGGAATTCCATCACCTCCACTAGCTTTGTTCGTAGTGATGCTTTATAAGGCCCACTTGACTTCATATTCCAAAAATTCTGGCTCTAGGTGAGTGATCACACCATCGTGATTATCTGAGTCATGAAGATCTTTTTTGTACAGTTCTTCTGTGTATTCTTGCCACCTCTTCTTAATATCTTCTGCTTCTGTTAGGTCCATACCATTTCTGTCCTTTATCAAGCGCATCTTTGTGTGAACTGTTGCCTTGGTATCTCTAATTTTCTTGAAGAGATCGCTAGTCTTTCCCATTCTGTTGTTTTCCTCTATTTCTTTGCACTGATCACTGAGAAAGGCTTTCTTATCTCTCCTTGCTATTCTTTGGAACTCTGCATACAGATGGGAGTATCTTTCCTTTTCTCCTTTGCTTTTTGCTTCTCTTCTTTTCACAGCTATTTGTAAGGCCTACTCAGACAACCAGTTTGCTTTTTTGCATTTCTTTTCCATAGGGATGGTCTTAATCCCTGTCTCCTGTACAATGTCACAAACCTCCATCCATAGTTCATCAGGCACTCTGTCTATCAGATCTAGTCCCTTAAATCTATTGCTCACTTTCACTGTATAATCATAAGGGATTTGATTTAGGTCATACCTGAATGGTCTAGTGGTTTTCCCTACTTTCTTCAATTTAAGTCTGAATTTTGCAATAAGGAGCTCATGATCTGAGCCACAGTCAGCTCCTGGTCTTGTTTTTGCTGACTGTATAGAGCTTCTCCATCTTTGGTTGCAAAGAATATAATCAATCTGATTTTGGTGTCAACCATCTGGTGATGTCCATGTGTAGAGTCTTCTCCTGCGTTGTTGGAAGAGAGTGTTTGCTATGACCAGTGCGTTCTCCTGGAAAAACTCTATTAGCCTTTGCCCTGCTTCATTCTGTACTCCAAGGCCAAATTTGCCTGTTACTCCAGGTGTTTCTTGACTTCCTACTTTTGCATTCCAGTCCCCTATAATGAAAAGGACATCTTTTTTGGGTGTTAGTTCCATAACGTCTTGTAGGTCTTCGTAGAATTGTTCAACTTCATCTTCTTCTGCGTTACTGGTTGAGGCATAGGCTTGAATTACCATGATATTGAATTGTTTGCCTTGAAAATGAACAGAAATCATTCTGTCATTTTTGAGACTGCATCCAAATACTGCATTTCAGACTCTTTTGTTGACTATGATGGCTACTCCATTTCTTCTACTGGATTCCTGCCCACAGTAGTAGATATAATGGTCATCTGAGTTAAATTCACCCATTCCAGTCCATCTCAGTTCGCTGATTCCTAGAATGTTGACGTTCACTCTTGCCATCTCCTGCTTGACCATTTCCAATTTGCCTTGATTCATGGACCTAACATTCCAGGTTCCTATGCAGTATTGCTCTTTACAGCATCGGACCTTGCTTCTATCACCAGTCACATCCACAACTGGGTACTGTTTTTGCTTTGGCTCCATCCCTTCATTCTTTCTGGAGTTATTTCTCCACTGATCTCCAGTATCATATTGGGCACCTACCGACCTGGGGAGTTCATCTTTCCATGTCCTATCTTTTTGCCTTCTCATATTGTTCATGGGGTCCTCGAGGCAAGAATACGAAGTGGTTTGCCATTCCCTTCTCCAGTGGACTACAATCTGTCGGAAAAACTATTTAAATGACCACAGATTTCTCATCAGAAACCATAGAGGCCAGAAAGGAATGGGGTAACATTCTCCAAGTGCTAGAAGAAAAAACTGTGAACCCAAAATTCAATATTCACTGAGAATATCCTTCAAGAATGAAGAGGAAATAAAGTCATTCTAAGATAAAAGCTAAGAGAATATGTTGTGAGAAGACCTACCCTAAAAGAATGGATACAGAGTGTTTCTTAAGAAGAAAGAAATCTTGGAACATTGGAAAGGAAGGAATAACAAAGGAGAGGGTAAATATTAATACATATGGAAAATGCAATAGATTTCTTCCTGATCTTGAGTTTTCTAAACTTTGTTTGATGGTTGAATCAAAAATTATATGCTGTCTGATATGATTCTCAATAGGTAGAGGAAATACTTAAGACAACCATAATAAAATTTGGTGGATGGGGGAAGAGAATATAAATGGTGTGGGGGAGAGGAAGTAAATGTGAATATAAGAGTTTTGTGAGAGAACTTTGTGGTGATGCAGTACTTCTTAATCTTGATTGTGGTGGTAGTATCATAAATCTATACAGGATAAAGTGGCACAGAACTATAAATTCGCATTGCACCGCTGCCAGTTTTATATTATACTCTACTTATGCACAGGCTTCCCCTCTGGCTCAGCAGTAAAGAATCTGCCTGCAACGCAGGAGCCGCAGGAGACCTGGGTGTGATCTCTGGGTTGGGAAGATCCCCTGGAGGAGGGCATGGCAACCCACTCAGGTATTCTTGCCTGGAGAATCCCATGGGCAGAGGAACTCGGTGGGCTGCAGTCCATAGGGTTGCAGAGTTGGGCATGACTGAAGTGACTTAGCATGCACACACACACATATTTATGCATGATACAATCATTGGGGCATACTGGGTCAAAAGGACATGATACCTCTGTACCATCTTTGCAACTTCCTATGAGCCTATATTATTTCAAAACTACAAGTTTTTTTTATTTTTAAGGAGAAGAAGAGGGAAATAAAATATATATATGTTCACTGATTTGAATTCTTACTTACTAAAAATATATGTAATTTTAAAAAGTGAACAGAGCCTCAGGGACCTGGGAGCAATATCAAAAGCTCAAACACATTGTAAATAGAGTTCTAGAAAGAGAAGAGAGAATGGGGCAGAAAAACATTTGGAGACACAATGGCTAAAAATGCTCCAAGCTTGGTAGAAGACATAAATTTATAGATTCAAGAGGCTCAGTAAGCCTAAAGTACAAATTTTTAAAAAAGCATACATTTGAGTATATCATAATCAAACTGCCAAAATGAAAGATAAAATCTTGAAAATGGCCAGGAACAAAAAAACACATCACATACAAGGAAAAAATAATACAACTGACTACTGCTGACTACTATCTTTTTTTCTTGCTCTATTATGCAATGTGCAGGATCTTAGTTTCCAGAGTTGAAACCCAACTCCAGCAGCAAGAGGGCCAAGTCCTAACCACTGGACCACCAGGGAACTCCCCTAACTACTGTCTAAACATCATAAGTTATTGAGGCCAAAACACAGTAGAATAACATCTTTAGGGTGTCAAAATGAAAAATCTGTCAATCCAGAATTCTACACCCGGGGAATATATCTTTCAAAAATGGAAATTATATAGACTATTTTTAGAAAAATGAAAACAAGAATTTATCATCAGGAGAAGGCAATGGCAACCCACTCCAGCATTCTTGCCTGGAAAATCCCATGGACAGAGAAGCCTGGTAGACTACAGTCCATGGGGTTGCAAAGAGTCGGACTGAGCGACTTCACTTTCACTTTCAGTCGGTATATAACTTCCTGGTAAAGACTAGCAGGGGGGCACTCTTTCTGCCCCCAGCTGATGTCTATGCCAGAAGCTTTCTCTATCTCTCTTATACTTTAATAAAACTTGATTACACACACACACACACACACACACACACACACACAAAGAATCTATCATCAGTAGACCCGCACTAAAGAATTACCAAAGGAAGTTCTTCAGGATGAGGTAAATGATGCCATATGGAAATTTAGACTTTGGGAGAGGATGACGAACACTGGAAAACTACTTCTGCATTTCTTTCTTTCATAAGAGTTTTAATCTGAAGTATGGTCTAAGCAACATGAATGTAGTACATCTTCATTTCTTTAAAATACTTATGATTATATAAAACAAAACTGTTAACATTATATTGTGGACTTATAATAATATGTATAATTAATTGTGACAGAGGAAATGCAGGTTGTGTGTGGTCAGTAAAATGGAGCTGCTCGGAGGGGCCAGGGCATGGTGGGCACTGTGACATGTCTAGACCACTTGCAAATTACACTGAATTAGCTAATATAGATAAAATCACATGACAATGTGCTTGAGTCATAGATTTAAAAAAATGTCTAAAGTACTTGCCAATTAAGATCAATCTGAAACGAAATATGGTATGAATATCAATCTAACATGAAATTTGAAATGAAATTGATAATATAAATCAGTGACAAAACATGTAACTTATACAGATTCAATTCACACAATGTCATGGCTCTATTACATAATAGGACAGTCACAATTACAGTGTTATTACACCTACACAACATAAAATACCATTAACATTTCCCAGGAGACAAAACGTAGGTGAAAAAGACTAAATGAGCAGTTAAATTAAGATTCAGTGAATACTGACACTGCTCAGATGCTAATTATCTTTTTTTGTGTGGGAAAAGAAAATCCAACCATTCATCCGTTATGAATTATGTGTTTTCTCAAAGATTGTGTGTGCTCAGTTAGTCAGTCATCTCCGAACTCTTTGTGACCCCATGGATTATAGCCCACCTGGCTCCTCTGTTTATGGGATCCTCTGGGCAAGAATAACGGAGCAGATTGCCATTTCCTTCTCCAGGGATCAAACCTGTGTCTCTTTTGTCTCCTACATTGGAGGCAGGGTCTTTACCACTAGTACCACCTGGGAAGGCTCCCTCGAGAATAAGTTACTATAAACAGAGAGTTCTGTAATAACTAGCAGTTTTATTATTTTTTAAAATATTTATTTATTTGGCTGAGCCAGGGGTCTTAGTAGGGGTGGGTGGAGTCTGTAGTTGTGAGATGTGAGATCTAGTTCCCTGATCAAGGATTGAACCCAGGCTCCCCCGCATTGAGAGCGTGGAGTCTTAGCCCCTGGACCACCAAAGAAAGTCTCCGAACCGGTTCTTTTTCTAACTTACCCTGCGTCTGCTCTT
Organism: Antilocapra americana; assembly: GCA_007570785.1. Classification (NCBI taxonomy): domain Eukaryota; kingdom Metazoa; phylum Chordata; class Mammalia; order Artiodactyla; family Antilocapridae; genus Antilocapra; species Antilocapra americana. The sequence continues at coordinate 47,143,795 of ML660200.1, read as the reverse complement.
TGCCTACATTTTGGTTCCATTCTATACTACAGAGTAGGATTCTCCTGGTGGCTCAGAGGGTAAAGCATCTGCCTGCAATGCAGGAGACCCTGGTGTGATCCCTGGGTTGGGAAGATCCCCTGGAGAAGGAAACAGCAACCCACTCCAGTATTCTTGCCTGGAGAATCCCATGGACAGAGGATCCTGGTAGGCTACAGTTCATGGGGTCACAAAGAGTGGGAAAGGCCTGAGTGACTTCACTTATACTACAGAGTATGGTGCCAGCTCAAATCCTATATGGAGGAAAACACCATGACAGTTTTGAAACAGTCTCTGATCCTTCTGGCAATATAAAGGCATGGTACTCAGAGTACATAGTATAGAGAAATGTGACAGCGTTTTCAATAATAAACAAACTGTCGACTCAAAAATTAGTTTACAACTTGAAAGCAGAGAGTGTTTTATTGGGTGGGAAAATCTTAGGACTTCAAGTCTGGGAGACAGGATCTCAGATAGACCTGAGAGACTGCTTAGGAGGAGGGAGTCAGGCTACATACAAGTTTGTAACAAAGGGGGCAGGCGGTTTGAACATCAGAGATTATTGTTAAGTAAGGAAAACCAGATAGCAAGGTAAGGAATTTAACATTCTTCTATGTATGGGAAGAAGCAGGAGTCTGGGATTATTGAAATCATTCTTTTCATATGCATCTCAGCTATCTGGGCCAGCATGTGTATTTGTTTTTGACTTCTCACTGTCCCCTCTCCCCACTCCCACCCCTCAGCAATCACCACAGGGGGCACAGCGGCATGTGCTGGATTACAAGTATTGTTTTCCCCCTTGGGAGACTTCATTCACATTTGGAGGCCTGAAATCGCTGTTAAATCCTTGTGTACTGATATTCCATTTCACAAATCTTAAAAAAAAAAATTCTTCCCCACTGAAAAACCAACAAAAAAGCCTGGGAAAGAGACTTTCAGAACAATGTCTACAACTTCTTGTCTAGATAAATCATAATATACACAAAGAGCTTCCAAAATAACTTTTATTACTATGTAAAACCAAGAAAAAATAGATGCATATTTTTTCTACAAAATTATAAAATGTTCAGGCTATTTAACATTTTTGCATAAATGTATTGAGATTAAAAAGGTAGATTTAAACAGAGAAATCTTTTCCACTTAAAAGTTGTCAGGTACTTTGTAGGGGATAAAGAAGTTTTCATTCTTCTATACTTTCCTATGTGTAGCTTGAAGACATAGCAGTTACAGTTTTCTGTCAGAGTTATCTAAAAAAGGACATACAAAGATAAAAATTCCATCATGCTGCAATAAAATTAGCAAAAAGTTGTACTTCAGGCTTTCAGATTTGGCAGTTGTGGTCAATCAGTTTTGCACTGGAATTTCCAACTCAGCAGGGAAAGAGCCTAATTAAAACCAAGACATCCTCTTTATTTTGTCCTTTAGAAAACAAAAATCACTTGTCAGTATTCCTTAAAAAGTGCAATTACCTCCTTTGTCATTTGATCATAAGGTCTGAGATACTGTTTCTAACCCACATAGCTTAAATGAAACCAGGAGAGGAAAGGGAGGAAGGTACTTTGGAGGGTGGATTCAGTTTGACACAATGAGCACAGGAAGCTGTACACTTTTGATAACATTAATTCAAAAAGTATAATCGTCTGAGTTTCTCAATAAACCCTTCAAGACAAAAGCCTTTAGTGTTGATTTAGATGCGTGTTAAAATATAGCTTTTTTTCCTGAAATTAGATTATGGGGTAAGGCAAGCCAGACTATCTCTGTAGATGATATAAGCTATAATTATTTGGTAAGATTTCAATCACTGTTTTGGAATTGATACCTAAGGCTTTCTTCTCCCGTGTTCTTTTTGTGGACTTTTTAATGAGATATTTTGGGGGGAGATGCTTTAGGTAGGAAATACCAGCTTTTGAAAGATAAAGGTATAATTATCATTAGAATAAAAGGTCCATTAAAAGAAGAATCTCAAACAAAAAGGTTTTCTAGATATATTTTACTATGCATTGTTTTCATAAAGGTTGAGAAAGAAAGAAGTTCCTATAATATCTGTAAGATGAACCTCACATTAGCCCACAAGAGGGATAAAATAAAGGGCTAAGATGAGGAGTGTTCCAATACTTCTCAATGGAGAAGCACAGTCTAGTGCCAAACCCATAATTAGCTTTTCATTGATAACCTCTTTCCTGGCCTGTATGAAATGGAATGGCAGCTTTAGTCCTTGAGGTGGTCATTAACCCCTTGCCCCCCAAAATACCTGGAATTTTGTGCACCTCTATGTAATGAACATCCATTTACCAAAATAAGTTTGTGTGACAATTCAATTCCTCCTTCCACTTAGGACCCAAACTGCGGCAGGCTCTACTTCTACTGAATTTATGTGCATATTGCATACATATATGCCAGGCACTGGGCTGGGCACTGGGGATCCCTATGAATACTGCCAAAATTTTGGAAACAGAATGAAGAAGACAACAGTGTTTTGGTGAGTAACTCGAATGATTATCATCAAACTTCAGGGATGTGATGTAGAGTAGCTCGTACTCAGTCTATGGACATAATTACCAGTTATCCTAAAAGGATATTCGCTAAACACCAAAAATGTTAAGTTTATTTGGTAGAAACAGTTTAAAATTGCAGGGAAACTAAAAATCAACCCTCAGATAAAAATGCATTGTTTCAGCATAGGCACCACTCTAGGTTTTAAGTTAGCCCAGAGCCTAGACAGAGACCTCATGCATGAAAATTGTCATCTCTGAGTCTTAATTCACTACTGAGAACCCAAAACACAAGATACCCCCTAGAATTCCACCCAAATCAGGAAGGACCCTAGCTTTTGCCCCCAGGGAAAGGAAGACCATGAAGTTCATCTCTCCTACCTCCAAACCCAAAGCTGTTTAGCAGCTAAGATTCTGAAGAACCAAAATTATCATTGATGAACTTTGAAAGCTATAGACGTTCTTGCCTAAACCTCTCTTTATTACCAAGACACAATTTTAAGATCAAAGGGGCATCAAGGTAAGCCACGGCTTGTTGCAGTAGCAGGGTGCCCATGGTGAATCTCCAGGTAAGGGTAGGCCCTCGTCCTTGTTTATTTGAGGAATCTGCCTTGTAAACAGAGCCAGAAGGTAAATTTTAAAAACTCCACTGCACCCCACCAAATGAGGTTTATCCAGGGGTGGGTCAACAGGTGTAAATTAGCATGGCCTTCCCCAGGGGCTCAGTAAAGAATCCACCTGCATTGCAGAAGATCTAGGTTTGCTCCCTGGGTTGGGAAGATCTCCTGGAGAAAAGAAATGGCAACCCACTCCAGGATTCTTGTCTGGAGAACTCCATGGACAGAGAAGCCAGGCAGGCTGCAGTCTATAGGGTCGCAGAGACACAACTGAGCGACTTGGTATGCACACATGAAGACAACAACACAGTGAATCATGGGCTGACCTGAGGTGCCAAAATGCCAGTTGTTGGAGTCTCAGTTTCACTGCTCATTAGCTGTGTGACCTTCAGGCAGAAGGTCAGATCTCTCTCAGATCTCTCATCTGTAAAATGAAGATTTTAATGGTGCCTACTGCAAAAGTTATATCTGGGGGTTGAATGAGCTAAGATTTATAAAGTGCTAAGGATAGTACTGGCACTTAGTAATTCCACGTTTAAAAACACCAGAAACCTGGGGCAAAGCGTTCTTTGAGGTTTGTAGAGCAGTTTATACTGCTTATGTATTCAGGTACATTCTCATCATAATCAGGTTTGGAATCTGGATCATAAAGTACACCAAACCCAAGGAAGCCTTGGGGTTAAGCCAATTTGGAAAAACTTCTACGTCCAACCAGAGGAGATCTTCAGCTACCTACAGTCCTGTCACTGCTCCAAAGTGCCCTAAAATAAACCCTGGTCTCCAGGGCCAATCTAAGGACAAACCAGCTGGGGAGGAAGCAAAGGGCAGGTACAGGGAAAAGGGAGCCAGTTCCTTTCCTACATTTTTTTCTGGGCTCTAGTCATGATACCTGTGTAGCATTATCTCTGTCCTAGATATTCACGATCTGATTCCAAAACTTTATAACTGGATTCCCAGAAAATGACTACATAATAAGAGGCCAGGGAAGCTGCCAGTTTATCAGATTTACCAACCGTAGACACATTTTGATCATTTGTTCTACGCAAGGCACTGTGCTAAATGCTTTGGTCCTCAACGAGAAAGAGGTAATATAAGCACAATTTATATCTACCGTTATTAATATTTACATTGATCATCTCCCTTTCAGTTTGGGTAAGTTCATAAGCCTCAATCAATATAAACACTTTCAAGACATCCTATTTTCTGATTAGAATAAATATTGACTCTGTGGACCTCAATCATCTCATGGGTAAATAGGAGAAGCTAAACTGGAGAGCTAGTTTTTTTAAACTGAAGTTATATGGCTACATTGCTACCCCATTTTACATGGTGGATCTCTGTCCAGCCTCATCAAGGGTGATGTTTCTTTTCCTTGCTGCTGCTTCACTGTTTAACTCTGAATCTGATTTGTCCACGTTGCCAAAGTTCATTGCCATGGAACTTTCCACTCCCTCTGGAGCACCTCCGTTTGGCTGAAGAAGGACAGAATTTGGTTCTTTAGGACGTTTCCATTGTGGTCTGGTGGCTATCCAAAAAATGAGAGCCCCAAACACCAGAATCAGAAGGCCAAGGGTGTTTGTGAAAACACCTTCTGGTGGCAATGAGCTATATGAAGGACTTTTCCTATAGAAAAAGAGAGAGTATGTCCAGTTACAAACAGGGTGCTACAGCAACATGCCCAACAGTCTTGAATTTATTTGCTCAAAAGGCACACTGGTACAGTGTGTGCAAATTCAACATAAATTCCCTTAAAGCTTGATATTAAGAAATTCATGTAATTCACTTGGTGGATTAGTATGAAACTGTTAAAAATTTCATAAAGTATGAAAATAATACAGCATCTAAAACACCTGTACCACTTAAAATTGAAAAAAGGATGATACAAAAAATAGAGGTATATCATAATTATAGTTAACATAAAAACATGTGTATCAAAACAATTCAGAGGGCATGCATAACTTCAAAGGTTGCTTTGTAAGAGTGGTACAATTTGTTGGACTGTTTGGTTTTTCTTTCAAGCATTATTAATGCTATATTACATGTATAACACATTTTTAAAAATATTTAAATTTTTTATTTTTACCATTTAAAAAATTTTGTCACATTTATATTTGTCCAATGAACAAGTATTTAATATTCTGTAGCTGAAAAAATGCAGTTAGGAAAACTATGAAACTTACAGGGCAAAAATCAGTTTCTCAGTCAATCCCATAAGTACTGTTGCAATCACTGTTCCAAAGATGAAAAGTCCGGAGTAAACGTGTATGGGCAGGAGAAGTGCTCGGAGAGAAAGTGGAGCCCAAGGAAGCAGAAAGACAAAAAAACCTAGGAGAAGCTAAACATCAAAAAATTCAGAGGTTATCAATTAATTGTAAGTTTAAACTGTTTTAAAATTACTGTTAAAGAAGCAATATGTGCACCATGAGAAGACATTTCATTTAGAACCAAGGACATAAAATGAAAAGTTCCCCCATTCTAGATCCACTCAAAAGTGACACCTACTATCACTTTCTCAAGCATCTTTTCACAAAATTTCTATGACCAAACAAGCATTATGTGTGTGTGTGTGTGTGTGTGTGTGTTTAAAGAGAAAGTGAGTCAGACATAGAAAACAAACTTATGGTTACCAAAGGTTACAGGTGGGGAGGAATAAATTAAGAGGATTGGATTAAAACATATTCCCTACTGTACATGAGATAGATAACCAACAAGGACCTATTGTATAGCACAGAGAATTATACTCAATATCTTGTAATGATCTAAAATGGAAAGAATCTAAAAAACAATATGTGTGTGTGTGAGTGTGTGTGTGTGTGTCTCCCCAGGTGGTGCTAGTGGTAAAAAAACCCCGCTGGCCAATACAGGAGATGTAAGAGATGTGGGTTTGATCCCTGGGTCAGGAAGATCCCCTGGAGAAGGGCATGGCAACCCACTCCAGTACTTTTGCCTGGAGAATCCCATGGACAAAGGAGCCTGATGGGCTACAAGCCCATAGTGTCGCAGAGAGTTGGGGACAACTGAAATGACTTAGCACATGGGTGTGTGTGTGTGTGTAGACACACACATGTATATTTACATATAACTGAATCATCTTGCTGTATACCTGAAACTAACACAACATTGTAAATCAACTATATTTCAATAAAAATTTTTTTAGAGAAAGTGAGAAACAGGGAGTTTTTAAAAATGTAAGTGGGGTTTTATTGTACATATTTATTCTGCATACTGCTTTTTCCTCTTAACAATATATCTTGGAGATCTTTTCATATCAACTCATGTTTATCTAGCTTACTATTTTTAATGGCTAATATTTTAAGACTAACAAATTATTCAGCTCCCTATTAATGGACATTTCTGTTTCCAGTTTTTTTGCTACCATTAATAAGGCTACAGTGAACATTCTGATACTTAATTGTTCTTATCAGTTTCCATAAGATTGCCAAGTAGGAAGGGAAGTAAAAGATTTTTAAGTCACTAAATCTAAGTACAATAGGACACATTTTGTCAGTACAACCTAAAAAAAGCTATGTGGAAAAAACATGACAATTTTTTTTTTTATGAGGAAGAAATGAGTTCTGCAGAAAATTCTCTCCACCTCCTCAATAATTAAATCCTTATTGGGGTATTTCTCTGCAGTGAAGACAATAAGATTCTTAGAGAAACTGAAGTCTGTTAATGCTTTCACAGTTTGTTTTGTTGTCCCACACCCCTGTCCATTAAGTAATCACTTCTCCTCCAGAAAATGAAGATGACTTAATGACCACTGAGTTTAGAGGGATTTTTTTTTTCAGCTATCTCTTTGGGATCTACCACCCTAACAAAACAATTATGAGAAGAGAGGAGAATGAGAAGAAACATTAGCATCACTGTTCATTTTTCCTGATTGAGATCAAAGGACTAATGGGAGATAGAGAGGAATGAAAACAGAAGGGGTTTAATGCTCTAAAACACATTTAGAATCAGCATAAAGGCAGTATTAATGAATGGAAAGTAACTGAAAATGCATTTTATAGGCTGGTTTGCATATTTTATTTTTCATTAATGCCACAAATGCTTGAATATATTAGAAATGGTTCAGAGAGTCCTCCTTGGTGGTTCAGAGTGTTCCTAATTCTCCTTTAGTGCTCTTTAGTGATTCTTTTAGTATTAATATCGAAGGGCAAGCATCCTAATGTATAGGTTGTACTTTCTATACAAAAATGGGGCTCAGGTGAGTGATTGCAAAGGATTTAGGACAAATATATTTCTGTAAGTCAACACTATCTTTTCTGTGACTAACCCACGGAAATATATATTTTTCCATATTCCTATTTTCCTGCCTCTTCTGAAATTCCTAAGATTCTTATTGTTTTAAATGATTCTTACTGTTTTCTCTTATTTCTTTCAAGATTTATCTTGTGTGTCTCTTATAATACCATAAAGCTCAATGATCTAAGTAGATGAGAAATCAGACTTACAGGACTCCAGGGTGATTTCACTCTCCTAAATCTTACTTTTCTATGAAAACATTTTTTTCAACATCAAGTTATTTTTAAAAGGAAAAAAAATTATAGGATGCTTATCTTTGATTAAAATTATTTAAAATTATGCAAATTTATAACATAAAGATTTATAGTTTATATTAATCATTCTTTATTTCCTTTGATTTCTAAGCATGTCTCTTTGGGCCCATACTTGCCTTGTGGAACAATGTATCCCCCACAAGCTAGACAGGTATCCAATGCATAATAAGTATTTTATTCTGTTGAAAAATGGATAAGCATTTTTCAGCAGAGTTAAGTGGGGTCCTGTAAGCAAATTTCTGATGTTCCATCTACTTATATCACTGAGCTTTACGAGATTATAAGAGACACACAAGATAAATCCTGAAAGAAATAACAGAAAACAGTAAGAATCATGAAGGTGTTAATGATCTATAGTTGAAATGAAAAATGTCATTTTCAGGTTGTAAAGGAGCCCACCACAAGGCTTCCACTTTTAATAACAACAGTTGACTTGTGTCATTCTAGTCTGCTAAGCCATAGGCTGATCCTTTTGATGCATTATTTGTCCTTGGTTCCTAGGGTGTTGTGAAGGATGTATGAAAGTCTTAATTTCTAAGCGAGCAAACTAAGCCCAGAAAAGTTCAATAACAAGTCCAAAGGTCACAAATTACAAATGAATGAAACTGATTCAAACTGAGGTCTTCCTGATTCCAAGTCCTGTGTTCATAAATACTATCAGCTCTTTGGATGTAAGCAAGGAAAAAGTCAGGGACCACATTTTCTCCTGCTAAACAAACGTAATAAAGTTGTGACATGATATTTCTGAGAAGCCTAGTTAGTACACAGATAAAACAATTAGAGATAAGAATCTGAATATTTCAGAGAGCAAAAGAGAATCTTGAAACAATTAAAAATGTTTTCAATTTACCCAAGTTTAATATTAGAAGATCTATTGATGTAATTGACTATATTAACAGATTAAAGAAGAAAAACTGAAGTCACATCTCAACATACATGGAAAATATCCCATAAAATTCTATATTCATTCATGATTTCAGGTCTTCCCTGGTGGCTCAGATGGTAAAGAATGTTCCTGCAATGTGGGAGACCTGGGTTCAATTCCTGGGTTGGGAAGATCCCCTGGAGAAGGGAACCACTACCCACTCCAGCATTCTGGCCTGGAGAATTCCATAGACTGTATAGTCCCCGGGGTCACTAAGACTCAGACATGACTGAGTGATTTTCACGTTCATGATTTCAAAAGAAGAACAAAACCAATTCACAAACTGGAATAAGTGAAAATGTGAAGCATCTGTACTGAATAGTGAAATGTTAGACGTATCCTCTTCAAAAAAAGAATAGTTCAAAGATTCTTATCTCTACCTCTATTTTATACCCTGTAAATAATTCTATATACTTCTATATACCTCAACAGTCTTCCCCGGTGGCTCAGTTGTAAAGAATCTGCCTGCCAATGCAGGAGATGTGAGTTTGATCCTGGGTCAGGAAGATCACCTGGATAAGGAAATGGAAATCCACACCGGTATTCTTACCTGGAAAATCCCATGGACTACAGTCCATAGGGTCGCAAAAGAGTTGGACACAACTTAATGACTAAATGACAACAAAAATATACTTTAATACTTTTATACTCTTCAATTACACTGGCTTGGATGCAGAGAAAAAGAGACAAAACTGGCAGTGCAGATAAATGACAAAGATAGGGACAATTCAATAAATGGTGCTGGGGAAAGAGTTTATCAATATGGAGAAAAAATGAAGTTAGTAACAATATCACATCATGAACTAAGTTAATTTTAGATGAATTAAGTACTTCATATCAAAGACAAAACTTTAATACTCTTAATAGAAAACATAATAGAAATTAATATTTTCAATAATATTATTGTAATGTAACCTCTTGGCTATTCATAGGTTTTTCTCCTTGACTAACTGTTCTCAAATATTAGTGTGTATCTGAGTCACTTGCAGGGACTATGAAAGCACATATTGCTGGAAACACCCACCTTCCCCCTCTCCCACCCTCCATCGTGAGTTTCTGATCTAGGAGGTCTGGAGTAGAACCTCAGAACTGGTTTGTTTTGACCTCAGGGTACAGAGGATTTCATAAACAAGTCATCAAAACAAAACAAAAAATGATTATCTTAAAGGAAAAGATGATCAATTTGTTTCATTAAAATTAAGAATTTCTATTCACCAAAAAATGCTAAGCAAAGAGAAAATACAAGCCTCTATGCTTGAAGATATATATAATACATACAAATGAAAAAGAATCTGACACAGAATGCCTACAAATCTTTAAGAAAAAGGAAAACAAACTCATTGTTTAAATGCACAAAAGACAAGAACAAGTTTTTTTTCCGAGGTGAGCCATGAGTAGCCAGTGAAATGAACAAGAAAATCACAAGACATCATCATTTTATATCCACCAGTTTGGCAATATTTAAAAAGTTTGAAGGGGATGTGAAAGGTTGTGGACGAGATCACAACAAAGACACCGGGAATCTTGGCCTCCGGAAGAGAATAATTCAATCCGGGGCCAGGGACGAGGCTTGATTACTCAAAGCTTTTGTATAATAAAGTTTTATTAAAGTATGAAGGAGATAGAGAAAGCTTCTGACATAGGCATCAGAAGGGGGTAGAAAAAGTACCCCCTTGCTAGCATTAGCACTGGAGTTATATACTCTCACATTAGTTATTACAGTGAATTGGAAGAATGCCTGGGGGTTGTAAAGATCTCACCAGACCCACTCCCATAATTTACATTTTAAGATAACAAGATTAGCCAGAAGGTTTTTTCCCAGACTGTCCTCAAGCAGGATACATTATTGTTATATAATCCTAAGGAATGTAGAGAGAAAAATAAGAATTCCAGACCCCTTTCTCCTTGGGGACCCCTGGACTTCGTACCAACCTGCCTAGGAGGTGACTCTCTCAGATGCACGTTGGCGACAATGTGCCATATGTGAACTGATTTGCTGCTGACATGAACATCATTGGAAACACTTTGAAAAACAAGTCAACATATTTTAGACTGAGTATACAACTGCTATTGTAAGAATACCCCAGAGAAACCTTTGCATATGAGGGCCAAGAGATGTGTACGTGAATGTTCAATTCAGCATTGTCAGAAACAGAAAGCAACTCAAAATCATGTAAACGTGTAGTAGCAGGAGAATAGGTAAGTAAATGTGTGGCTTATTTATGCAGTAGAAATGATTAAACTACAGCTAGAGGAATCAACAGAATGAAAAAAATTATAATCAAATACTTATGATACTGTTTTTTAAAAAGTAAAAAATACAAACTAAACAACATTTGTTCGGGAATTTACAGCATGTGGTAAAGTTACAAAGAGAAACAGGAATGAGAAAAAACTTCTGGAGAATGGTTACCTGCAGGAGTTGGGATAGGTAGACAGATGCGGGATCAAGTTGGGGGTGAAGAGGGATTCTATGTTTTCTAAATTATGGTCGATAGTGGAATTCTGAGAGTTAATTTTATTATGATTCACAACTTCTACACACACACACACACACACACACACACTGGCTTGTTTTTTTTTAAAATCCCCCAGAGGCTAGATGTCACAGGTAGAAAAAAATGCCTCAGCTTGAAATGCTTTGCAATTCATAGACAAACACAGGAAGCATGAAGACTTTTCAGCTTGTTTTGGTTGTATTGCTTTGTTGCTAGTCCCCTTTCTTTCCTCCTTTCATTTATTGAAACAGCCTGGACCCTAGCTTCATTTGGCTGGTAAACCTTGACTTCACCAAGTGATTAAATCAAAGCTCAAGATCGCCAAGGTAATCTCTTGACAGTCTCTCCCATGCTCTTCATACGCTGTGGTAGGTTTGTTTCTTGAGTTGGTCTTGGGAAGAATGCAAACTGACCTCACGAACTCGGATGAATGGCCTGCACACAATTAGACCTTGCGATTGAAGTGCACAACGGTTGGCGGCTGTACAAGCAAGCAGCAAGCAGGCTGCTGCAGCTGCTCCAAGAGGGAGGGACTTCTGTTCTCCACCTACAGGCGGCAGCTCTAGGAACCTCTTCTTAAGAAGAGGCCATCCTGATTCACGGAGGAAATGCTTCCCCTTTTTACTTCTAACAATCTGACAGAGACACATCTCTGTCAAAGCATGTTTTCGTGGTTCATGAATTTTTACAACTAAGAATAGGGAGGAATTTGTAAATCTTAATAAGAAAGAGCCTTTAAAGTGAAAGTGAAGTCGCTCAGTCGTGTGCGACTCTTCGCGACCCCTTGGCTGTGGCCTACCAGGCTCCTCCGCCCATGGGATTTTCCAGGCAAGAGTACTGGAGTGGGCTGCCATTGCCTTCTCCAGGGGGTCTTCCCAACCCCAGGGATCGAACCCAGGTCTCCTGCATTGCAGACAGACGCTTTACCATCTGAGCCACCAGGGAAGCCTAAGAAAGAGGGTTAGCTCCTATCAAAAGTGAAGAAGGCAAGCTTAGAATTGGTTTCTTTGCATGGGGAAAGGGAATATTTTTTTGTTTAATTTCTTCCTGAGAACATCTGGACGATCTCTTCTGTCACTTCTTCAGGGAAGCAATGCAAGTAAGTTAAAAACAGCTTGGATGCAATAACTGAATAAAGTTGGAATGTAGTCATGTTTCCCAGAAAAGGAATAGGAAGGAAATGGTTCATCTGCTTTCAAAACAAACAACCAGAAGTTACCACACATGACATGAATATTCACAACCTGACTTGAGGGGACACTGCTTGCTTATTTAGTTTTAAAAATTGTGTATATATGATCTTTTGTGACATGTGATTTACTTATATTTAAGACAAAAGAGCCACAAGTTCAAGCAAGAAAAACAAGATGCATTTAAAAATTTAATACCCTCCCCCAGAACAAATAATTCCCCAACAAACAACCCCACAATGGTATTCTGGTATATTCTCCCATAAGTTTATTTACCCATCTACACATAAATGCTTTTTTCCCTTTCTCTCTTTCCTCTCCCCTTCTCAAATGACACTTTGCTATACACATTATTCTTCAGTATTTTTTTTACACTGAATAACTTAATTCTACTCAACAGACATACGGGCTTCGCAGGTAGTTCACTGGTAAAGAATCTGCCTGCCAAGGCAGGAGATGCAAGAGATGCCGGGTTCAATCCCAGGGTCAGGAAGATCCCCTGGAGAAGGAAATGGCAACCCACTCCAGTATTCTGGCCTGGAGAACCCCATGGACAGAGGAGCCTGGCAGGCTGCAGTCCACGGGGTCACAGAGAGATACAACTGAGCATGCACGTGTACCACACAGTAGACAGAGCTACATTCTTTGGAATACTGTGTCATATTCAACAGAGTTACCACAAGTTCTTACTGATGGTCATTTAGTTTGCTTCCCATTTTCTGCAAGCACTGCTGCACTAAAAATCCTTTTTAGAGTTCCTTTTGTGACAGCATTTTATTTCTGCCCTCCCCAAATGTGGGACTGCTATGTTAAAGAGTAAGTATGTATGTTACAATGTTGTATAAGCGTAAGTATATATATATATATATTTAAAAATAATAGATATTAACAAACTACTTCCCTAATTTGGTGGCAATTCACTTTTCCATGAGCAGTATAGAAGAGTACCCTTACCTCACCTCTATGCCAGCGATGGATATCATTATTGTTCTATTTCATGGGGCAGAAATGATATTTTATTGTTATTTTAACTTACACTTCCCTAATTTCTTAGTGAGGTTGGACATCTTCTCATATGCTCATTGGTGACTTAATTCTTTCTTATCTGAACTGTCTGCTCAAATCTTTTGTTCATAGTTCTGTTAGGTTGACTTTTTAATTATTAAATTTTAGGAGTTGTTTTGTGTATTAAACACATTAACCCTTAACACATGACAGGATTATTGCCCATATCTTCTGTGCGGTTCCTGCCAACTTTATTATCTTTTGTCACATATACAGTCAGTCCTCTATAGCCCCAGTTTAGAATCCATAAATTTCACCAACCACAGATAAAAAAAATGTTCAGGAAAATAACTGCAGAAAGTTCTGAAAAGCAAAACTTGAATTTGCCATAGACCAGGAACTATTTACAAAGGATTTACATTGCATTCACATAGCATTTACACTGTATTAGGTATTGTAAGTAATCTACAGATGATCTAAAGTATATGGGAGGATGCATATAGGTTATATGCAAATATGTGCTTAGCCACTCAGTTGAGTCTGACTCTTTGTAACCCCTTGGACTGTAGCCTGCCAGGCTCCTCTGCCCATGGGGATTTTCCAGGCAAGAATACTAGAGTGGGTTGCCATGCCCTCCTGCAAGGGATCTTCCCAACCTAGGGGTCAAACCCAGATCTCCCTCATTGCAGGCTGATTCTTTACCATCTGAGCCACCAGGGAAGTCCTATATGCAAATACCACACCAATTTATACAAGAAGCTTGAGCATCTTTGGAATTTAGTATCTGAGAAGGTCCTGGAACCAATCCCCCAAAGATACTAAGAGATGAAAATGATTAAAAAAAGAATTTATGTAGTCATATGTCTTTCTTTTCCTTCATGGTTTCTAGATTTCTTGTCAATCTTATAGCCTCCCCTACCTCATTATTATACAGATTACATGCTTTTTAATTTTATTTTTCTTTAACTGATTTTAGATTTTTTTATATCTGTATCTTTAATCTATTGTATCTAGAATCTTTTTTTTTCTTTTGTGTGATGTACATAGTCTTTGTTTGGTTTCCTTCAAATTGATAGCCAGTTATGATGATAACATTGATTAAATAAGCATTCTTTTCCTGTTAAATCAAAATACTATAATGTTATAGAAATAGTTATTATATATACTGTCTGTCCTCTGTGTTCTTATCATGAATATATTTTGTTGATTCCTGTGAGAATACCTTGCTTTGAATAAAGCAGGTTTCCCTCCACTTCTTCAAAATTTTCTTGGTTATCCTTGGGTATTTATTCTTTTGCATAATGTTTAAAACTCCCATTGGGTTTAAAATTATAATAAATAAAAATACAGTTGAAGAGGGAAGAATATTTCTATATTAATTTTTGTCTCTTAGTAGCAAGGTATTCCTCTCTTCATACCATATTTTCTGTTTTTCAGTAAAATTTTATAGTACTGCACTGTAAGATTTACAGGATTCTACTTCCTTTTCTAAGTAGTTATTTCTAGTATAGGGAAAAGTTATTGGATTCTGTTGGCTATTTTTTACCCAGATACCTTTCCAAATTCTTTCATAATCATCTCTTGGATTTCTAGATATTCATATGATCTGCAAACAGGAAAAAAGTCATAAATTTTCTATTATTTATATGTATTTTTTCATTAGCTGGACATTAGATAAAACCTCTAAAATGAAATTGAATACAAAGGTTGCAAACATCAGTGTTTTATTTATTTAATGGAAATGTCTTCAGTATTTCAGAGTTTAAGCTTATGTTTGCTGTTAGATGTTGGTAAAGGTGTTTATTATTAAAGCTGCCTCCATAGATATGAAGTATGCAGTACACAATGGGGCCACATCTAAGAGGAGTTTGTTTTCTTCCAATGTACTGGATCAGTTTAAAATATTAGTTCCTTGTAGGTCAAAGTATAAAACAATCTGGAACTAATGTCTTTTTTAAATGACAGATTTCAAATGACCTTACCAATTGCTTATAATGTTATTGGCCTGCTTAGGTTTTCTAATTCCTCCTGGGTCAAACTGTTAGTTTATATTTGACAAGAAAATAATCATTTTTTCTTTAAGATTTTTAATAACATTACCATATTATTAAAATTTAATAAATTGTCCTAATTTTAAAATATTATTTGTATCTGTGATTATATTTTAAAAATTCTGAATGATGTATATATTATGCTGTTTTCTCAGTCAGATTTGCAGTGGTTTATCTATTTTTATCCTGGGCTTCCCAGGTGGTGCTAGTGGTAAAGAACACACCTACCAACGCAGTAGACATGGGAGATATGAGTTTAATCCCTGGGTTGGGAAGATCCCCTGGAGGAGGACATGGCAACCCACTCCAGTATTCTTGCCTGGAGAACGTGATGGACAGAGAAGCCTGGTGGGCTACAGTCCATGGTTGCGAAGAGTTGGACACAACTGAAGCAATTTGCACACATGCACATTTATTTTATTCTACTTGTTTTAAAGAACCAGCTTTTCATTTTATCTATAACTTCTTCTGTTTTTTTTTTAATTTATGGTTCTGATAGGCTAAATCTTGCCTCTTCCCAAAGATGTCTACAACTTAATCCCTGCAAACTGTGAATACATTATGCTACATGGCAAAAGATACCTTCCTGATATAATTAAGGTTATGGATTCTAATGATTGGGTGGAAAACCCTGGATTATATGAGCAGCCCAATCTAATTACATAAACCCTTTCAAAAGCAGAGAACTTTGGCTGGAGGAAGAAGAGATGAAGAGGAGAAAGAGGCAGAAGTCAGAGAGATTCCAAGCCAGTGAGATGGAGGGGGGCCATGTGCAGGGAAGAGAGTGAGAAGCTAAGGGCAATCCTGAGCTAATAGCCAGTGAGAGACTGGGGCCTCAGTCTTACAAGCACAAGGAACTAGATTCTGCCAACAACCTGAACTATTTTGCAAGTTGATTCTACCCTAGAGTCTTTCTATAAAAGCCCAGGCCAGGTAACATCTTGATTTTGGCCTTGTGAGACCCTGAGCAGAGAAACCAGCCAGTTCAACATGGATTTCTGATGTACAGAAACTGTGAGGTAATATATTTGCGTTGTTTTAAGCCCCCATGTTTGTGGTAAATTGTTATGGCAACAACAGAAAATAATACAATTGTTCATAGATTTTTTTTTGGATGGGAGGGAGGGGGTTTTTACTATCCTTGTGTATTTTGCTGTTCTTTTTTATTTTCTTTTTGCCCTTCTTATTTTACTGAGATATAATCAATCTTTTATTTTCTTAAGAGAATACTTCATTTATATATCTTAAGTTTGTCTTTCCAATAAATAAATACATTTAAGCCTATATTCCTCGAGAACCATTTTATCTAAGACCCATAAATTTTAGAATAAATATTCTTTTTTGCTAATTCCTATATATTTCTTAATCTTACATATTAAGATATAGAGCACAGCATAAAATTGGTTTTCAGAAATTCCAGCTTAAAAGATATAGTATAAGAAACTTTCTTTTCATTTTAAAAGCTTTTTATTGTTATACAAGAAATGCATGTATATTTAGAAGACACAGAAAGTGAAAAGAAAAATAATCAACTAGAAACAAGCCACCTAGAGATCATCACCAGTAACATTCTGATACATCTTTGCAAGTGTTCAGAGAATGCTTTGGCATAAACTAGCTTAGTAAAGGCATTTCATCTAATCCACTTTAACTCTGTACTCAGAACCACAGAATCTTCTCACAGGGAAGCTACACGGAGTTGGGGTGGTTTCCATTCTGCTCCTCAGAGACACGGCCCTTGGCTGAGGATGCTCAAACACAGGTGAGTGATGATGGGATGTTGTGGAGGCAGCAGAACCAAGTGGGGAGGGCAGGATTGGAAAGACCAGGACCTGAGTCCTAGCTCTGCCACCTGTTCTTCCTCAGCAACTGTAAAGGCTATCTCACTTAAGGGGTTCTGTGAGGTACGCAAAACGCTTCACACTGCGCTCTGGCTCTCATTTACTGCGTTCTGGTGTGGCATACAGGAGGTGCAGCAAAGTGAGGGGAACAGACGGCCAAGAGTGGAACAGCGAGCTGCGAAAGTCCTGAAGAGATGCTAGTAGGCCAAGGGGACCCCCAAAGCAACTGGGGGATGTCCCCTGCTCGTACCATCCTACTCTGGTACGTCCAGCTGCAGCAGAGGACGACACTGTCTCCCAGGTCAGAATACTGAGGGAAAATCAACTTTGAGGGCAGGAGATCTGGGCTCAGCCCGGCCATCCAGTATGGGATCTTTTCCTTGTTCCTTCTTGATCAGAAAGATCATGTTTGATACAGGAGTTTCCCTGTGCTCCCCTCTTGTCTGGCACCTTTCAATCCCCTGATCCTTATCTCCTGGCGTGCTAATCCAAATTAAATAATTAATAGTGTCCCTATAGCTATCAACTTTATTTAGTTAAAATTAAAGAAGACTTAAGGCTTTAAAATTCTTACTTTAAGAAGGAAAAAAAATGACAAATAAATGTCTTCTAAGAGATTCCTATTTAAAGAGGTCATCCATTCATATATTCTAAGATATGCCTTGAGGTTTTACAAACTCACTCCCGTTTCTTCTCCTATATCCACAGGAAAGTAAGTTCACAATGATGTCCCAATCAGGAGTTGGATATATGTACTAAGGAAGGGAAATGAATTGGCATAGTTTACAAAGATTTTTTCAACAAAATGGTTAACACCAAAAACTTTAACCTTTACTTTTGTGACCCTGAACAGCCAAACTCGTATCTCACTCCATTAACATGTTTAAAAATAGTGCTCTCAAGAATATGTGTTTTTAATAAATAAAGACACTTAATAAGTGAAATGAAAATAAAACAATCACTGAGCCTCCAAAATCTAACAAAGATGTAAAAATTCATCTCTTTACTCATAACCTTAGAAAACAGAAATGACAGGGAATGTGGGAAAGAAATATGGAGCTCTTTCCTGTGCTAGTTCATACAGCACATGGAATTTAAGGTGCAAACGATGGCAGCCTAGAAATGATGAGATGGCACTTTCTCAACATACCTATGTTCATATTTAAAACCTCAAAATCATGCTCATAACTGAATTCCGCACTCTGGTGCCCCTTCAAGGGAAAATACTTATAATGGAAACAAACTGAATGATGACTAGTGGAAATGAAATGATTTCCAAGAAACTATGAATGAACAGAAAACACAGACAACATCTGCATTGTTTTATCTTGTTTAGAAATACACTGAGATACTGACCTGTAAGATGTAGAGAATGACAGCTGTCAGTCCGACCCAGCTGTGAAGACTGTACATATTGGGGATCTTCTTGGCATTGTGGAAATCAAAAACAGCCACCAGGGAAATAATTGCAAGAATGGCAGCAACAGTGTTTAGCCCCGCATGAATGGATTTCATCAGGAGCTTGCTGCATTTCCAGGTCCATGGCAGTCTGTATACAATGATGGCTGAAGAGAGAAAAGGGGGACAGAATGCAGTGTTGCTTTTCTTTTAACCGACAAGAGATGAACATTTCGATTCAGTGAACACTCCCTTCTATGAAACCCTTTCTGTTAACTTCTGCTTCTCCTCTCTTCCCTGCCTCTCAGTGGTTCCTTCTTGAGCTCTTTGCTGGCATCTTCTTTACTCCCAACTTACAAATGAACCTTGATGCCTCTCAGGCTCAAATCTTAGCATTTTTTCCCTCCCTCTGTGGGTGATCTCATTCAGTCTCTCACTAAAATGCTACCTCCATGGTTGGGACTCCAAAATTCTCATCTCCAGCCCAGAACTTTCTTCTGAACTCCAGACCTACATATTCCAATGGCTTCTTGACATCTCCACATAGATACCTCTCAAATATCTCAAACTCAACATGTCCAAAACTAAATTCTTAATCTTATGGTCTGGTTTCTTCATGTAAGTGCCTTAATTTGACAAGAAAAAGACAGGCTAAAGAATAGAAAAAATAAGCACAAAAATTTAAATAGACAAAAGAGTATATCTAAGTATTTCATAAAAGGGTATATCCAAGTGACTAGTAAACATAAGAAAGATATCAATGTCATTTGTCAACAGAGAAATGAGAATACCTCTATTACATGTCTGAATGGCTGAACACGGAACATACTGAGTACTGGAGAGGCTATGAAACAACAAGAACTCTCATGCTCTGCTGCGAACAATTTAAATGAGAACACACACTTTGGAAAACTAGCAGTATCTACTTAAGCTAAATAATGCATACCTTTTGTTGTTATTTAGTTGCTAAGTCGTGTCTAACTCTTTTGCAACCCCATGGACGGTTGCCTACCAGGGTCCCCTGTCCATGGGATTTCCCAGGCAACAATACTGGAGTAGATTGCCATTTCCTTCTCCAGGGAATCTTCCCAATCCAGGGATCAAACCCACATCTCCTACATTGACAGGTGGATTCTTTACCATTGAGCCATTATGATCTATTAATTCTACTTCTGGGCATATGCCCCAAAGAAATATATACATGTGTTCACCAAAAGACATGTATTAAGAGTAGTATTATAGCACTATTTTTTGTGGCCAAAACCTTGGAAATTCCCACATGTTCATCATTAAGAGACTGAATAAATAGTGATTTATTCACACCATAGCATGAATGATCTAAAACTAGAACTTCACCCAATGATATGGATCAATCTATAATGTCAATGCCAAGAAACTAGACATAAGCAAATATATACTGTATGATTCGATTGATATGAAATATAAAAATAGGCAACACTCATCTTTGCAATAAGAAAAATCAAGACAGGAACTTCCCTGGCAATCCAGTGGTTAAGACTCCATGCTTCCAATGCAAGGGACATGGGTTTGATTCCTTGTAAGGGAACTAAGATCCCAGGTGGCCAAAACCTAGTTAATTAATTGCCAGATACTTCTAAAAATAAATAAATAAAAGATTAAAAAAATAGAAAAGTCAAAATAGTGGTGGCCCTTGTGAAGAAGGAGTATAGCAACTGGAAAGGAATGCATGAGGAATTTCTGGGCTCCTGCTAACAATCGGATTTTCAACCTAGGTGCTGGTTACACAGGTAATCAATCACTGAGGGAAGATGCATTAAACTATACATTTGTACATATGGTTTTCTGCATGCAGAGTAAACTTCAGCAAAAAGATTCTTGAAAAGCTTTTTCTTAGTGCCCTGGCTTAACCAACAGATTATATTGCCACCCTATTCAGCATGCAATTAATTTTGTTTGGAAGGCAATATCCTGCCCCAACCTACCCTCATCCCACTCCTTATGTTCATTTCAGGGAAAATTTAAATATCTGGAAATGTATGGCAGGTTGAAAAAGTTTAAAGAATACTCTCTTGGAAAATGGGTTCCATTATATTAGTAATGGGTCACATAAATTTCTTAATTCCAGAAAAGAAGAAGAAGCTGCTGCCTTTTCCCTTCAAAGACATTTATATTTTGAGTATAAGAAACTTAATTGGATCATAAAATGTAAAAGATTATCTTGTCCATTTTCAGACAGAAACACAAAAAACCTACAAAGATACTAATAGATGTGAATTCAGCTACTTTAAAGCTTTCAGCATAAGATGTCAATCTTCCTATTCTTTGGTTCTATTCTAACACTTGAGGGGCAGGCATCACAGTTAGGACAGTGTTCCTTTTATCTAATCCAAATTCTGAAGGTTGACTACCTACTCATTTTAGTGCATATACGGCTATCTTATAAATGTTGATTGATTGTATCACTATTTCTTTGAGGACATAGAAACTTTGCAGGTAATCATTTCTACAGTCAATAAATCTTTTCAAACCATTTAATACAACACCTTAAAAGGTATATATTTAGGGGGTGCTTTGCCCTGTAGCTTCCAGGATCCTAGTTCCCCAACCAGGGATTGAACCCAGGCCTGACAGTGAAAGCACCAAGTCCCGGCCACTGGTGCACCAGGGAATTCCCAAAAGGTATGCTTTTAAAAGCTAGTTCAGGAAGTTCCCTGGTGACCTACTGGTTAGGATCCCAGGCTTTCACTGTTGTGGCCCAGGTTCAATCCTTGGTCAGGGAACTGAGATCCCACAAGCTGTATGGCACGGCTAAAAAAATGAAATTAAAAAAATAAAAGCTAGTTCAACATCCTTTCTCATCCCTACTCTAATGTCTTTGAGGGCAGAAATATAAGGGCACACAGACACACACAGACAACACACACAGAACCCTGAGCCCTTGCAAGGTAGTAGGCCCCATACTAAGTGCTTTACTTGTTTACACTATAATGATCAACTCGACTCTGTGAGGAAGGTATAGTTATTATTACCACCACACAGAGGAGGAAGTGGAGGCACAGAGGTGAAGTAGTTTGCTCAATATCAATGTGTTTTGAAACTAATATTATTATCACCATTATCATCATCGTCACCATCATCATATCCTCCAGGCACCACCCAGGGGAAGGACTCTTAGACTGCAGAACTTGAATGGATGCATCCACATGCATAAAGGAAATACTCAGGATGTTTCCCTGAAGAGCAAAGTATGAGCCATGAGTCACGACAGCTTTTCCTCCCTAATCTGGGTCATATTACACCCAAAATTTCCAAAATCAAAACTAAGCTCGGATGTTAGAAATCAGGAATAGTTATCAAGGCTGAGGAGAGTTCAAGGGTTACCGAGGGGATTCTGGGGTGCCTGGAATATTGTTTCATGATGCAAGCATGAGTGTGCTCATGCGATAAAAACCCGTCCCTTATGATTTAGGTATTTTTCTGCATGTATCTGGTTCTTGAATAAAAAGTACCTTTAAAATGTCCAAAATTCAAAGATAATTATGTTCCCAGTAAAGAACTTTCACTCTTCTCAATAATACAAAACCCCAGAAAAATGGGTCAAATTTTTCACAAAACTGAAAGTCTACCATCTTTGTGTGTCAAAAATTGATTTTTAAATGTTTTTACTCAAATGTTTTTCAAGTCGGTTGCCCACTATCCTTCCTTCTCTAGCAATAGCATGAGTGGAACACAATCTGATCTTTTATTGATGGTTTGGGCTTATCAGTAAAACATACAGTCCTATTACTATGAAGCAGGAGAGGTACTTACCTCTGATCCAAGTGGGCCCAGACAATTATGTTTTTATTTTCTCTAGTCCTTGAGTCTAGTTTTAGAATTTTTCTATCCCCTCTTTTAGTTTCTTGCTCAGGTCAGGGTGCCTGCCTCCAACCTCTGCTCTCATCAGCCAGCATTATCTATTATTCCTACCAGCTTTAAGTTCTAGTTGATAAATTTTTAGAATGGCAAAACTCTTTTAACATCTGTTAAATATGGATGGTGAGTACATGGGGATCTGTTATATTAATTTCTGTATGGTTGAAAGAGTTCATGAATAAAATTTCTGTAAGCCTGCAAACCTAATAGGCAATTAGTCTCACCTTCTAAGCAGGAAGCTTGTGGAAACCTCAGTGGCTCTCTCGTAGGAGGGAGGCACGGAGTTTTCAGCACCTGTCCTGGTGATGGAGAAGTTCTGTAGGGTAGCTGACTGCGTTTCAAATGCTCTCAGGATAAATGGAGGATAACTCCAAAGTAATGCATTTGCATAGTGCGTTTACGTGCCTTTTAAAATGCATAAGTAACCCAAATATGGTGGACTTCAGGAGAACGGGCAACCTTAACAAATCGACCACATTTCTTCAACAAGAAGCTTTTCTCAATAGCAGTAAAAACTGCCTGTCGAGTGGAATTTAAATATTTCTTGCTTCTCTGGCTTGGCACTTACCTAGACACCATTCCTGAGGTTCAGTGAGAAGGAAGAAAAAGGTCTCAGAAGCCCATGAGGAGGGGAAATGCTATCAAACAGCTACTTGTGACTGAAACAAGGGTTTTCTGTTACAGGCCCGAGATGGCAAAACCATTTGGGGCAAGAAAATGAGGGGAAACATGAACACACACATGTGAAAAATACGTTTTCAATTTTTTTTAACTTTAAACTTTTTATTTTGTATTGGGATGTAGCTGATTAACAATGCTGTGGTAGTTGCAGGTGAACAGTGAGGGGACTCAGTCATACATATACACGTATCCATTCTCCCCCAAACACCCCTCCCAGCCAGGCCGGCTGATGGTGGAACGTGCTGTTGTTTTAAACTTGAAAAGGAAGGAGGGAAGGAAGGAAGGCAAGAAGGGAGGGAGGAAGGAAGACCTGTGTACAATTACTCCTTCAATAATGAAGAGGGAAACGCAGTAACTTGAATTGTATTTACTTATTAGAAATTTTCTCAGTTCCTAAGCAGCATAATCAACTCAGGGATATGTGAAATACATATTCTCCAAGATGTAATCTCTGGTTTGACACCAGCTTTCCATCCACATACCATTACAAAACTATCCGCACACACAAATTTGTCTTATAGCAGACAATGCAAACATAGAATTTGTCAAAGTGAATGTGGGGAGAAGGGCACTTGAGGGAGAGAAATGTCCCCATACAGAGAAAACAAGTTGACTCTAGTTCTTCTGTGTTTAAATCTTGTGATTTACAAAGACAGGAGCACATCTGTCTAGGTCACGGTGAGAGCCCAGCTTTAGCACAGAGCTCACAGAGCCCAGCACATAGCAGAAATTCAGTAAGTATGTGTTGAATATATAAATCTTAATAAAGTACAGTAATTTATTATTTCCCAGAAAATGAGCCGATTCTCTTTTAAAATGCACAAAACTTCAACTGCTGACCCAAGTGTTGTGTGTGCATGCTCAGTCGTGTCTGACTCTTTGAGACCCCATGGACTGAGCCTGCCAGGCTCCTTTGTCCGTGGGATCTTCCAGGCAAGAATACTGGAGTGGGTTGCCATTTCCTTCTCCAGGAAAAGCAGTCAGACCTAACTGCTGACCTAAGTGTTAGCTCATATAAAACCAAATGGCCCTTTCAAATCAGTAAAAAGTATTCTGCCCTTGGACCCACTTAATAGCTTTAGGTAAGCTTTAAGTGAACCACAAAATAAGACAAGAGTAAGTTATTGAAAGTGAAGTACACTGGAATTTGAAGACCTTTAAAAATTCTGCTTAAATATGGTGTGCCCATCACACTTTTCTTACCTCTTTGAATAAAGTATTATTTTGACCTCCTTGGTAAAATGTTCTGAACAGGACTATCAAAGATTTATAACTTATCTCCCTGTGTACCCCAGAAGGTACCAGACTCAATTCAAAGGACCTCAAGTTTAAATGTACAAGCAGGGAACCCCCTTTAAATACGCTTCCTGGAAAGATTCCTACAGCGACTATCAAAGAGAATCTGAGCTCTGAAACATGCCTGTGTATACTCAGACTGTCTCACAGCATGAATATCATGAAACTGAAAACCTCTGGAGAATCAAAATGAAGGAAGTGATCTGGGTGATATGGAAGATTTGTTTTAGCATCTTGGCACTAGAAGCATCTCTTTGAAGTGACTAAAATCCTCATAAAGGCACCTTCTTGGTACCAAATAGTGTATGAAAAGAGAAAATTTTAATTAATTGGCTAGACATTTACAAATATCCGAAATTGTGCATTGTTAAAAACACCAGCTATATTTTCTTGTGCCTCATATCAATATTATGACAGATTAGATATAG
The DNA here is from genome assembly GCA_007570785.1 of Antilocapra americana. Taxonomy (NCBI): domain Eukaryota; kingdom Metazoa; phylum Chordata; class Mammalia; order Artiodactyla; family Antilocapridae; genus Antilocapra; species Antilocapra americana. The sequence continues at coordinate 47,118,896 of ML660200.1, read as the reverse complement.
TATTGGCTCTGATATCACTGGTGGCAAGTTTAACCCTGGTCAGACATTTGACCTCTAAAATTGGGAGTTTAACTTCAAGCCCTAGACAGCTCTAAATATTTAGGGCTCAGGTTTTCTAACAGAAAACCATAGCTCAGCTCTAACAAATTCAAATGAGAATAGCTTGGAGATAGGACTACATCTTACTCACTTGTTTTACACAGTGTCTGGCATACAGTAAGTGCTTAAATAATGTATGCTAGTTAAATAAATAGGATAATATGTGACAAAAATTGAATGAATGAATAAACAGACTTAGAAAAGCACAGCTGAAGTCTGCAACCATTTTGAAGCCTGTTTTGACTTGTTAAGAAAGTTTCTATAGGAAAAAACATAGTTATAACAAAGATTTCTGGTCTATTTTTCTTTAAAGAGAAGACTGTCCTACTTTTTAAGGGAAAAGTTGAAAAGCCCACTAAGTCAAGACAGAAAACTCTAGAGGTCACTGGAAGATAGAGACTGGATTTGGTCCACAGAAGTGTTTTGTTTGATCAGCATGATGATGTGGGGGTTTTGGTTTTGAGGCTGGTTCACTTTTAGACTGAACCAGCTTTTTAAAAAAAAATCTGGATTCTCTTGGATAATGAGAAGCTCTGACCTCTGAGAGGATCCCCACATTGCCCCAACCTGCTGGAGCCAAGAGCTTTCCATTTTGCCAGGAGGAGGCCCTCTCTAGTTCCCTACAGTTCCTACCCTCACACGAAGCCCATATCTATACCCTGTTGCACAAGGATTTGAACTTCGGTTAACTGTGCTAGTAAACAGAGTGGCTTCTCCCAATGTCCTTAGGCAATGCTGCTTATAATTAAATGGACCACTGATTGGTAAACCGTGTCTGGGCTGAGAAGAACAATGAAAAGTCTGCAAATACCTGAAGCAAATGCCATACTTTGGGCTTCCCAGAATGCAGTGTAACTGTCATCTCCTGTATTGGTTTCCTAGGGCTGCCATAACAAAGTACCAAGAACTGAGTGACTTCAAACAACAGAAATGTATTCCCTCACAATTCTGGAGGCCAGAAGTCTAAGATCAAGTTGCTGGCAAGACTGGTTCCTTCAGGAGGCTCCGAGAATCCATTCCATTCCTCTCTCTTAGCTTCTGGTAGCTGCTGGCAATTCTTGGTGTTCCCATGACCTGTCTGTACGCTGATGATTCCAATCTCTGCCTCAATTTTTACAAGGCCCTCCCCTCTGTGTGTCTGTGCCTCAAATTTCCTTCTCCTTTCTCTTAAAAGGACACCAGTTATTGAGTTTAGGGCCCATCCTAAAACCAGGCTGATCTAATCTTGAGATCCTTAATTACATCTGCAAAGGGCTTCCCTGGTGGCTCAGTGGTAAAGAATCTCCTGCCAATGCAGGGGACACGGCTTCAATCCCTGATCCAAGAAGATCCCACGTGCTGTGGAGCAAGTAAGTCCACATGCCACAGTTATTGAGCCTGTGCCCTGCAGCCCATGATCCGCAAGAAGAGAAGCCACTGCAGTGAGGAGCCCAAGCACTGCAGCTAGAGCATAGACCCCCACTTGCCACAACTAGAGAAAAGCCTGCACAATAATGAAGACCCAGCACAGCCAAAGATAAAAAAAACAAAATTATATAAAAATATTACATCTGTAAAGATGCTAAGCCCCATTCAGAGGTCATTGAGATTAGGACTTAAACATATTTTTTGGAAGTCACTGTTCAACTCACCATGTATTGTTTTCAGGGGCACTATAGAAACCAGGTCCATAGAGTATTTACAGCAGATTTTGGCTCCTGTGGGCCATGGAGACCTTAAGCCCCGATCCTATCAATGGAGATCTCATCTCCTGATGTCTGGACAGTCACCCAGGGACAGGAGAGCTGATGGAGGGATTTATGCTGCAAGGATGCCCACTAAGGAGCACCTGACACTGCCCTGACAGCAAACTCCGGTTCCTGTCCTACATTCCTCCTGCACAGACTGGTGTCCAGTGTGGACCAGGAATTTGTGTGTTTGAATGTTTGGTTAAAGCCAGGAAGACCCTCTGGTGGGTGCTACACACCCAACCCACTTCACATATTCACTTTATATGCCATCCTTGTATGTATGACCCAGTTTAAAGGACTGGCCAAATTTTCATTAATGTAGTGAATATTTATTGAGTGCCAATTACATGTTAGGTAATTTTCTGCCCACCATGGATACAGCAGTGAAGAAAACAGACAAGGGATCTTACATTCAAATGGAAGATAAGAAAGAAAGAAAGGGAGGAAGAGAAGTAGGGAGGGAGGGAGAAAATAGTCAGTGGTCAGAATTTGGTTAATATTATATTTTGAATTTATATGACTTTATGATGGGTTGGATGAGAAGTATGGAAGAAGCAGAGGCATCAAGGATGACTATATAGTTCTGACATGAACATACATCTAGAAGGATGAAGTTGCCATTTAATGAGATGGGGAAGCCTATAGGAGGAGAGGTTTGTGGGGTATGAGGAAGACGGAGAATTGAGATTTGGACATGTCTATTTGACATACAAGTTGAGAGTTCGAGTAGATGGGTATTTGAGTCTGGAGTTCAGGGGGAGGCCCAAGTGGAACATAAATGCAGGAGGATTCAGGGGGATACATGGTGTTTAAAGCCATAATACTAGATGAGATGACCAAGATTATGAGTGGATCAAGAAAGGAGAGGAGGTCCGAAGACTGAAGCTCAGGCTCTCTAATCTTAATGGATCAAGGAGATGAGGAGGAGCCAGCACAGGACACTGAAAGGAGCAGGCAGTTGAGAAGAGCCAAGAGAGTCCGGTATCCTGGAAGCCCAAGTGAAGAAGTGCCCAAGGAGGAATAAAGGGTCAGTTGTGCCAGATGTTGCTTTTTGGTCAAGCAAGATGAGGACTGAGAAGTGACTACAGCTGGAATTAGCAATGTGGAGGCCACTGGTTATGTTAGGAGCAACTTTGGTGCAGCAGTAGAGAGCATGCCTGATTGGAGTGGGGTCAAGGGACAACAGGAAGAGAGGAACTGGAGACTGCAGGTATTGACAAATATTTCTACAAGTTCTCTGATAAGGCAAGCAGAGATTTGAGGCAGTAGCTGAAAGGGGAATATGGGGTCAAGAGTGTGGTTGTTTTTAAGATAACAGACCATTATAACACATTGGAAATAATCCAATGGGGTGGGAACTTGATGCACAAGGGAAAAAGGGAGAACTTCTGGAGTGAGGAGGTGCAGGCAGTAACACTCTAATAAGCTCAAGGCCTTTACAGTAGAGATGCAATTCCAATACACCATCGTGCCCGTTCTCCCCTGAGGCTGACTTAATCGGTGCTTCCAAACCAGCTATAAAGAGCAGAATCACTGAGAAGAAGGGAGGGCACGTCTCCTTTAGATGTTACTATTACTACCCCTGACTTCCCAGGTGGTGCAGTGGTAGAAAACCTGCCTGCCAACACAGGACACATGAGAGACTGTGTCGAGGGTTCAATCCCTGGGTTGGGAAGATCCCCTGGTGTAGAAACGGCAACCTGCTCCAGTATTCTTGCCTGAAAAATCCCATGGACGGAGGAGCCTGGCAGGCTACAGTCCCTGGAGTCTCAAAGAGTCAAACATGAATGAACACACACTCAACAACGCATTACTATCTCCACAAATGAGTGGCTGTAAAACTGCATTGTTACAATTAACAGTGGTACTGAGAACCATCATTGAACAACTATTTATTGGCCTACTTTGTGCCAGTTCTAGGTGTTATTCTGGACACTGGGGATACAACAGCGTTTCATGTCTGAAACACTTTTATTAATTACATTACAAAGAGATCTGTATGTACTTATTTTTAACAAAAAAGAAAAATGTATTTGGGGTTGTCTTAAATTGAGTCTTTATGCTTTGCAAAAAGGCCCGTTTCTTTGTGAGTGATAGGCTTTATTATCTATGGTGTCCCAAAGGCTGGTTTTGGAATAGGTATCTGAGGTACTTTCTCTGCTCTCCGCCAGGTTTTACCCCAAGAGCCTTTCCAAATATATTTAAGTGGTCTTGGAATTTGGTCACTTTTAGGTACATTACTAGGATATCCCACTTGCCTTTTAAGAACTACTCAATTTTGTCCTGTTAGTCTTTTAAATGTGACTTAAGTTATATTCTCTCACAAAATCAACTTGAGATCATTACACTATTGAATTTCTTTTCCCTCAGTTTATATAGTCAAAAGAGTTCTACACACGGAAAACTAAGGGGTATAGGATTGCTGAGACTTTTCACTGAATTTATACCCCTGAATTTTCTACCTTTTTCTAAAAAACACATTCCACCTTGCTGAACCTTTTAAAAGGTCAACAGCCACTTTGAGAGCATTTATTTGTTTCAGTCTTTTCTGTGGCCTTTTCAAGTTTTGTTTCTCTGATTTCCTGGCAGTATACTTATTTCATGGGAAACATTCCTTTCAGAGAAGCACAAAGCTCTTCTAAAGGTCTCTTTGAAACTTGCTCATTCATGTTTGCTAGATTTCCTCCTAGTTTAAATTTTTATTTCAGCTTTAAATATCCTATAGCCTGTTATACTTTATTTTAGAACACGTATATTTTCCAAAAGACACAAGTATAAGTTCCAAAAGATATTTATTTTGGAACTTTTGTATTACCCTTGCTTTCTTCAGAGTTTACTTCTTACAAGTATTTCAAAGGACATATACCAGTTCTCATACAGTTTTAAATATTATTTGCTGTTTGCATTTGTGAAGCATTTTATGTTTAAAGTAATAACTCTACTTTGGCTTTCCCTTCTCATCTCTAATCTCTCAGACTTCCCTTGTGACTCAGCTGGTAAAGAATCCGCCTGCAATGTGGGAGACCTGGGTTCAATACCTGAGTTGGGAAGATCCCCTGGAGAAGGGAAAGGCGACCCACTCCAGTATTCTGGCCTGGAGAATTCCATGGACTGTATAGGGGTTGAAAAGAGTTGGACACCACTGAGTGACTTTCACTTTTCTCATTTCTAAACATCTATGTATCACAGAACTCAATTACATAATGTTCACTATTAGAGATCTGAAATAACATAGCCTAAAAATTTGCTCCTTGAAGCAATTACACATGGGACAAAAGACTTTTATAACATGCATGGTCTATAACCTGGGTGTCCCACCACCCCACCCCGGCCTATAAAGTCAACTCTTTACTCCTAACTCATTCTACTGGAGGCTTTCTACTGCTGGATGTGAGGAAGTGCAAGTGAGCCAAAACTTGCAAGAATTCATGAGGTCTATGCATGTGCCTATATGTATGAGAAAGTTTACATTCATGTCAATTAAATGTGTTCTACATAGAGAACAGACTTGTGGTTGCCAAGGGGCAGGGGGTGGGGAGGGATGGATTGGGAGTTTGGGATTAGCAAATGCAAGCTATTACATATAGAATGGATAAATAATAAGGTCCTACTGTATAGCACAGGGAACTGTATTCAACATCCTGTGATAAACCATGGAAAAGAATGTGGAAAATAATGTATATATGTATTACTGAATCATTTTGCTGTAGAGTAGAAATTAACACAACATTTTAAGTCAACTATACTTCAATAGAATAAATTTTTAAAATAAAAAATAAATGTGTCATTTGATTAAAGTGCTTTGCATGCCTGGAATCCAAATAGTAAACAGGATGGGTAATGTTGACAGGAAAGACATTCCAAAACTAATACAAATACAGGAGTTATGCTTAAATGAAGGCAGCAGATGAAAATTTCCAAAATATCCATGTTCACATTTTTGCTGCAAAGTGAATGTAAACAGACTTTTAAAAGCCCAAAGTTTAGACAAACTATAAATTCTTTTAGGAAAACTGTAATGGACTCTAACATGAACAAAGAGTTTCAAAGTGTTTTTTAGATGAAGCTTTTTGCTTCTCTAAAAAGGATATTTTACAGAAAATAAGTATATTGCCAGAGTAGAGAAATGAACCTTGAAAATAAAACCATTGAAAGCATGTATACTACTTCTATGGGCAAATTACTTACCTGCTCCATGACTGTTTACGCTTCTATATATTTGTGAATTAATTTTCTGAGTGGGTGCACAGAGGTACTCAATAAATGATGGGCCATCTCCTTTTTAGAAGTCAAGAAACAAGTATTATCACCGGTTACCTTAAATTATGAGAAGATATTGTAGCCCCTCGGGAAAGTTTCTTAGTAGTAGGCACCGCTCAGAAGACTTGGGTTGGAAGAGATGAAGAGACTGTTTCTACTGCTTTGAGCAAATAAAAGATTTTGACAGCTCCAGCCAAATTTGAGGGCTCCACCAGGAAGGATATAGCGCTTCTGCCAACAGTGACTTTGGAACTCAAGTATGTTTTTCTCAGTTTAGTGGCAAAATAACTGAGACTTACGCAATAAACGACTCAGTTGTCCAGTGGTATTCACACCGGGTGGATGCCAATCTCACACCAGGGAAGTCTCCATAGCTGGACACTGGCAGCAGCTTCCTCTGCCTCCCAGAGTGGGAGGATGCCACTTACCCAGCCACACAGGCCAAGGTTGCTGCCCAAGTTTTAAACGGAAACAAATATCTTTTCTTTAGGAATGAAGTTGGTGCTTTTTTTTCTCTTGTTTGTTTGGGAAAAGTTAAGTACTGGTGGAGAAAACACAGCCTGCTTGGAGGCAAGGCTAGCGGTTTCAGCTGGTGGGCATCTGTTTCCCAGTCCTTTCCTCTCTATGACATAACCCCAGTCCACTACTCCTGCCTTTTTCTAAATGCTTTCTCTGCCAAGGCCTTGACTTCACTTTTTAGAAAGTGGTTACAAATAAACAGTGCTTGCACCACTAGCTAGAGGTTCCTCCAGCTGGACAACAGCTGAAAGAAAAGAAAGCTGTCAGGACTTTGTGAGTAGCACTATACACAGCTCGAGTAACCGATCTGGTTAGTTGTTGAGAGTGAGTCCAGACAAGATCTGCCACTGACGGAGAGAGAGGAGGTAGGCTGGGAAACAGTGAAGGTGGTCAAAAGGTACAACCCTCCAGTTTTAAAGGGACATAATGAACAGTGGTGACAAGTAATAATAATACATTGTAGATCTGAACAGTGCTAAAGAGACTAGATTCTTTAGCAATGCTCTAAATGCTAAATTAGATGAGATCTAGTTCTCATCCCATCTCAAAAGGGAAAAAACTGTAACCAGGTGAGGTGATGGATGTTAATTAGTAATAGGTATTTCCATATATAATCATGTTATACACCTGGAAAGAATATGTCAATTATAGCTCAAAACAAAAACAACCATCCACCGAGCCCTCCCTCCGTGCCAGCCTCATCCCAGAGAATGCAGGCAGAGGCAGCAAACCTCGAAGAAGTCCCAAGCATAAGGATCTCTCTCACTCAGCCAGGCAGCCGCGGGCCCCCTGCGGGCATCTCTGGCCCCATGATCCGGGCCAGGGCCCAACAGGAAGCCCCGCAGAGGAACTTTCGCCAGTCTGCAGCCACAAAAACAAGTCGGGCTCAAAGACTGTCCAGTAACCCGGAGATGCAGCGAAACACCGTTTTGAATCCTGGCAGCTTCTTGGGCTCGACTGAGTTTAACGCTCTAGGAGTGAAACCAGAGTTGATGCTTCCTTCACTCACCCGTGAGGCCACCCGCTTTCAGGCCCCTTCGCTCAGGGCTTTAGGGAAAATTAAAGAAGATAAGACAAGAGGCAGATTCTCCCCACTCCATTCCCCCGCCGCCCCAACACCACCACCACTGCCTTCCTCTCCTAACCCGCAGCCTCAAAGCAAGTCCAACGACAGGCCTTGCCTAAAGAGATCTCCGCGCGCCTGATTGCACAGGCTTGGTCCCACAGGGGGAGATTTTCGAGGGGGCTCGCGGGCTGCCTGGCCGCACCGCGCTCCTGCATCTCTCCTCTGCTCCCAAGATTGGCGTAGTCCGCTGTCGCGTCCCAGCCACTCGCAGCAAACGGTTAACCCAGCCGGGTCGGTCGACCCAGCTACGCGTCTTGCAGCGAACCCGAGTCTCGCGCGGCCCGCCCCACCTCCGCGGCTCCCGCGCCCGCCCCAGTCCGCCGGCCCGCGGCCCCCGGGCGCCCGACCAGCCCCCTCCCTCTGCGCTGCCGACTCGGCTCCCCGGCCCCCGCTCCTCCTTCACCCCTTCCCTCGCCCAGCCTCACTCGGTGGGAACTCGGTCGGGAACCCCGGCCCCTCCTCCCCCGCCGCCTCCCAGGAGGTGCCAGTACCGATGCCCAGGATGAAGACGAAGCCGGTGACCACGAGCACCGGGTGCCAGTTAAACTCGAGCGCGGTCCCGTCCCAGCCGAGCCCCTCTCGGTAGTGGAGGACCCAGATGAGGGTGAAGATCACAGACAGGAAGCCGACGAGCAGCGCCGACACCAGCAGCGCCAAGAAGCCCCTGTAGCCCTCCATGGCCATCAGCGCCCCATACTCCGCGCGGTGGCGGCGGAGGAACTCGGCGAGGCGGTGGCCCCTGGCACTGGCCCGAGGCGGGACGCGGCGTCGACTTTTAGGAGCTGTCTCCGCCCCGGGGAGGGGCTTTGTCGCGGGCCTGCCTGGGACGCGGGGCCTCGGGGCGGGGGCGGCTGGCCCTCAGCTCAGAGACCAGCCCCACCCTGGGGATCTCGTGGTCGGCGTCTGCGCTTGCAAAGAGCTCGAGTAACCGATCTGGTTAGTTGTTGAGAGCAAGCGTCCAGAAGGTTCCACACCCACCACTTTCTTTTAACTTTTCCCGTGTCTCTTCCTTCTCTGAGAGGAGGCTGAGTAAGGCAGTGGTGTACACGATCGGTTAACGGAAGGGAGAGGTCCATCGGGTGGCTTTGTGTGTGTGATTTTGACTTAGAAAGTCTCCTAACCTGCAGACCTAGAGGACTGGCTGTGAGACAGTGTGTACCTGGTCTCATCTAGCAAGGAAACTACTGGCAGTGTGCACCTACCTAACAGAGAGAAAGCAGACACCTCTTGGACCCTTGACTTCCCCGTTATGTGATAAAAATGGATCTTTAAAGTGCCGCCTCTTCAAGCGTATTTGGACTAAAGCCTCACCTTGGTGGAGTGAGCTTACTCACTCCCTACCCTCTTTCCAACATTCAGTTCACCCTTCCCCGCTGGACAAGAAAAGTGACAGAATTATCATTGCTGTTAAAGAAAGCAGGGCTGTGGCTGCAAAGGCTTCTAGAATGCATTTAGGAACCTTCACTTCTAGCTCCTCCTGTGGCTCATCTCCAAAGACTGTTAATTGTTTACCATATTGTCTTGTTGCTGTTGTGAAAGCCCTTAGAATGTGTAAGAGGTGTATGGGCATGATTTTCAATGGAAAAGACAGGTTTTAGGCAAGGAAGTAGGAGGGTCACGCACTGGTAGTGGTCCAAGATTGAGGTCTAAGAGTTAGAGGCTACAGACTTCACTGCTGTCACTAGTTTTCCCTTGACAGTAAAAAGGAAGGAAGAAAAAAAAGAGTAAACAAATGGATAAAAAGAAGGACCCCTAACCACAGTATGGGACTTCACCTGTGGCTCAGTGGTAAAGAATCTGCCAGCCAATGCAGGAGATGCAGGTTTGATCCCTGGGTGTGGACCACCCCCTGGAGAAGGAAATGGCAACCCATTCCAGTATTCTTGCCTGGAAAATCCCATGGACAGAGGAGCCTGGTGGGCGGTAGTCCATGGAGTCACGAAAGAGTCAGATGTGACTTAACAACAACACCCCCAGTGTAAGGCTCTCTGTGGTCTGGCCCTCCTATCCATGGCTTCTCTCCCAGTTCCTGACCACTTCCTATGCATGTCACTGCCTCTAAAATTACCCAACACCATCTCCACCAAGAAACCTTACCTGTGTCTGCCTATGCCCCTATCTTATATATGGACAGAGGAGTCTGGAGGGCTACAGTCTATAGGTTCACGAAGAGTTGGACTAAAGTGACTTAGCAAGCATGCGCACAACCACCTCCCCATCCAGTGCTTCTCTGCATCACTTACCAAGGTGTGATATACCTATCTATTCCTATGGCTATCTCCACTCCCCAGACAGCCCCCTTGAGAGTACTGTCTAATTTATCATTTTATCCTTCCTTGACATATAGTGGGAGAAGGGCATGGCAACCCACTCCAGTATTCTTGCCTAGAGAATCTCATGGACAGAGGAGCCTGGCGGGCTACAGTCCATGGGGTCGCAAAGAGTCAGACAGGACTGAGTGACGAACACACACTTGACATATAGTAGCTACACAGTAAATTTTGGGAGAAGAACGGGACTGACTGTGTCAGTCAGGGTGCTGGCAGGATAATTTAATAATGAGCAGGGCTATTTACAAAGTTATGGGCAGGGTGTGGGAAACCACAAGGGGTTTGCAGTGCCCAGACCTGAATGGGAGAGGGTTACTGAAATCCAGAGAAAGAAAGAGACAAAGACAGAAAACACACACACACACACACACACACACACACACACACACGAAAATAGTGTAAAAAGGACAGCCATACTGGGGCCGTGGTCTTGAGTTGAGGGCTGCAGCCAGCCTGCAGGGACCCCAAAGGGAGGAAGAATGAGAGGAGGCATGAATATTCCAGCCTTATTTTCCTCCCCTCCAGTCTCCTGCCTGGTCCCAAATGACAGAAGCTAATCTGAAACCCAGAAGAAAGATGATTTAGCACACATAGGTCAGTCTTCAGGACTCAGCAGAGTGGAGGAAGGTGAGAGTAGATGCATAGGAATAAACAGAAACCATCGCCGCCCCTTCTGGTTTTATTTTTTCAGACATTTGGGTTCCTGAGTGCTACAAAGATTCCTTGTTTAATTTTATACTGTTTCTCTTCCTCTTCGACCTTTAACTAGTACTCCTTTAACAACAATATCACTGTGTCCCTATTGTTCTCCCTAAAAGTATCTAGTTCTTGTCCCCAGGTAACTTCTTCACAGCCTTAGCCTGGCACCTTCACTCCACTGTTGATCTGATTTTACTCTGCAGCAGCAGCAAAGAAGAATTCCAGACTCCACTCAACAAAACACCCCAGGAGAATGAGAACATGGCCAAATAATATGGATGATGTTGAATCACGTTGACGTTACCAGCTGGACCTACGTTTGATAAAACCTTGTCACTTTGAAGAGGAAACTTTTAAATAAAAAGATTGTTGTGGCTTGGTATGAACAACTTTTAAAAACAGAGTTGTTGTATAAGTGTCCCTCGGGGGTGAGTAAGCAGTTTGCCATCAAAGTTCTTACTCAAATACTTTGTGAAGTACCTTATAAAGTTAATAAAGTTATTTTGTGTGCTCAGACACATGGTGTCCAACTCTTTGCAACCCCTTGGACTGTAGCCCGCCAGGCTCCTCTGTCCATGAGATTTTCCTTGCAAGAATACTGGAGTGGGGTGCCATTTCCTCCTCCAGGGGCTCTTCCCAGGTGTCAAACCCACACCTCTTACATCTCCTGCATTGGCAGACAGATTCTTCTTTTTTCTATCTTTAAAAAAAATTAATTTCTTTCAATTGGAGGATAATTACGTTACAATATTGTGGTGTTTTTTGCCATACCTTGACATGAATCAGCCGTGGGTGCACACATGTGCCCCCATCCTGAACCCCCCCACCTCCCTCCCTTCCCCATCCCGCTGGGTTGTCCCAGGGCACCAGCTTTGAGTGCCCCGCTTCATACATCGAACTTGCACTGGTCATCTGTCTTACGTATGGTAATATACATGTTTCAGTGCTATTCTCTCAAGTCATCCCACCCTCACCTTCTCCCACATAATCCAAAATCTTCTTTACATCTGTGTCTCTTTTGCTGCCTTGCATATAGGATCGTCGTTACTCTCTCTCTAAATTCCATATATATGTATTAATATATGTTGTGTATATATTATTATACACATATTAATATATATTAATAATATGTATTGGTGTTTCTCTTTCTGACTTACTTCACTCTGTTTAATAGGCTCCAGTTATATCCATCTCATTAGAACTGACTCAAATGTGTTCCTTTTTATAGCTGAGCAATATTCCGTTGTGTAGATGTACCACAATTTCCTTATCCATTCATCTGGCAGATGGATTCTTTACCACTAGCACCACCAAAGATACTTTACTCAAGTACTTTTACACCAGTGCTATGAAAGGGCTTCCTGATGTGTGGGAGATGGGGTAGGGCATGAACAAGATAGCCTTCCAAAAAACCTGTGATTCTAGAAACATGTACATATTGGCACAGATTTTTATTGTCCCTGCCAGAGTGAGGAGATGTGTGGAAGGCTAGGGAGAGAAAACCTAAACCCCACTCAACAAAGAGATCAGGAACCAGCTCCCTGTTTGCCATTTATGTGCTGATCTTCTGCGAGGCAGTGTTGCAGTTTTGTGGTGGGTACAGATGTCCGGTATTCTAATGTAAAGTATAATAAGCTGTTTGCTTACTACAAGCAGTAGCTTGCCTTGTGGAATAAGTGGGCCATTTTTTTTAAGCTTCCAAATGTTGACTGTGGGTTGGTTACTCTCTGTTTACCCCTCTACCCCCCACCTTTCTTGGCCTTGCCCTGTGTCCCAAGAAGCCCTCTGGCTTCTAGCTGACTTTGGTGGTGCTGGAAGATCAGACGGCAGGAAGAAAGAGGGGTCAGCAACCCATTTATCCCACCATGCCCCCTTGCCGGACCATGGTTTTTACAGGGGTCGTGTTCCTTTTTGCTGCCTTCCCCAACTATAGCTCTCCCAGGACCAGTAATGCCATGTCCCCTTGCTTCTACAGGCCTGGATGTGCTTGTCCTTGTTCCTGGTCTTCACCATTCCTTGTGGGGTTCTTAACCTAAAAAGACTGAAGAGTCTGCTTGCTGTTTACCCCCTGTAAACAGTGCCTGTATTCATTCAAGTCCCTCTCTCGAATGAAAGACTGCAAACCAGCTGTTTCTTGCAGGACCATGACAGAGACAAGTGGAAAAACAACTCTTCCCTAACACTCCTGTTTCCCCAGCCTTCCTTCCTCTGCCTTCTTAGGAAATGTTAAGAAAGGAGGACTATGTGAAGCAAGAAGAAAAATCACAAGCAGGAGAAGTGAACTCCCACATCTTCCTTTCTCCTCTCCTTCTAGGCGAGAGATTTGGGAATCAAAAAGTTGTCTCAGATGACTAAAATAGTGACTCGCAGCTGACACAGTGACTCATGGTATAACCCAAGCCCAGGCAATGGTCAAAGGCTCCTTAGCGAAAGAAAACAAGGGTTGCACTTTTGAAAGGAACAAGTCAAATCCTTGTTAATGGGAGGAATATACTTTCCTCCTGTGTTGTCTTCAGGGCAAAAACCAAAGGTCTGCTTTTCTGAGGCATTTCTGAGGGAACTGCTGAGGAGATTGGCCCCGGCTCTGGCAATGGAGCTGGCCCCTATCACCTCCCTCAGCCGAAGCTTCCAGAGTCCACCTGCACTCAGAGGGCAGCAAGGAAGGAGTTCATCTGCGTCTGGTACAGCCGAAGGAGCCCCAGTGTGGGAGGAGGCAGAAAGGGACTCTTCCTGAGGAAGCAGACCCAGGAGAAGAGGAAGACGTGTGGGGAGAGCAGAGGGAGCGAGGAGAGTACCTGGAGAGGCTCAGCTCCAAAGAGCTTCTTCCCCGTGTCAGGGGAGGGGATGTAGGTTAGACCAAGGCATTGCTTCCACTCGCCACTGCTTTGTAAGATCTACTTTACAAAGTGCGTGTGTTCAGTTGCTCAGTCGTGTCTCACTCTTTGCAACTCCATGTACTGTAGCCTGCCAAGCTTCTCTGTCCATGGGATTTCCCAGGCAAGAATATTAGAGTGGGTTGCTATTTCCTTCTCCAGGGGATCTTCCTGACTCAGGGATCGAATCTGACCTCTTACTCTTCTGTTCTGGCAGGCAAATTCTTTACCACTAGTAAAAAAAAATATTAGGAAGACCCAAATCTGCCTGACCCTTCACTTAATTTTTGAATTTGATAAAAGGAGCTGGGGGCTGAGAAATGGACTTCAAAGTAATCAGTCTGCACAAAAGGGCATGCTGGCAGGCAAATTATCTCCAAGAATTAGTTAACCCTGGGAGGGGTGGTTTCCAGTCTGCAAGGACCCAAATGCCAGTGCATTAAGAATACAGAAAAGAAAAGATGCTCAAGATGGCTAATTATTAGAGAAATGCAAATCAAAACTATAGTGAGGTACTACCTCACACTGATCAGAATGGCCATCATTAAAAAGTCAATAAATAGCGAATGCTGGAGAGAATGTGTCAAAAAGGGGACCCTCCAACACTGTTGGTAGAAATGTAAGTTGATGTGGCCACTATGGAAAACAGTGCAGAGGTTCCTCAGAAAACTAAAAACAGTAAGACAAAACTATAATTCCAAAAGATACATGCACCCCTGTGTTCATATTCACAATAGCCAAGACTTGGAAATAACCTAAATGTTCATCAACAGATGAATGGATAAAGAAGATGTGGTGTCTGTAGATACAATGGAATACTACTCAGCCATTAAAAGGATGAAATAATGCCATTTGCAGCAACATGGATACATCTAGAAATTATCATACTAAATGAAGTAAGTTAGAAAGAGAAAGAGATATCATGTTATCGCTTACATGTGGAATCTAAAGTATGACAAAAATGAACCTGTCTATGAAACAGACTCATGGACATAGAGAACAAACTTGTGGTTGCCAAGGTGGAGGGGGAGAGGAAAGGAATGGACTGGAAGTTTAGGGCTAAAAGATGCAAACTATTACCTATAGAATGGATAAAAAACAAAGTCTTAATGTATAGCACAGGGAACTAAATTTAATATCCTGGGATAAACCATAATGGAGAAAAAGAATTTATATAGGTGTGAAACTGAGTTACTTGGCTGTACAGTAGAAATTAACACAACATCATAAATGAACTATACATCAATAAAAAATAAAGACTGTAAACTTCAAGTTATAAGATGAATAAGTACTAGGGCTGTAATGTACAACATGATTAATATAATTAACACTGCTGCATATCATATATGAAAGTTTCAAGAGAGCAAATCCTGAGTTCTCATCACAAGAAAAAAAATTTTCTGTTTATTTAATTTTAGATCCATACAAGATGATGGATGTTCACTAGACATAATCATTTCATGATGTATGGAAGTCAAATCATTATGCTGTCCACCTTGAACTTATACAGGGCTATTATCAATTATATCTCAGTAGAACTGGAAGGAAAAAAAGAATATGGAAAAGAAGAAAATATAGTTAACACGGAAAAAAGGTGTTTAAAAACACACTCCTGGATGGACTGACGAGGTTAGAATAGAGAGCCTAAAATCAAGTCAGAGAATTCGCAAAGGAAGAATGCTTTGGAACACTTATGACCAAGCTTTCTTCCACATAAGTCAAATTTTATAAGCACATTGGACTATTTGGATGGGATTTTATAGTATGTGAAGAACCAGTTTATATTATTATTAACGAGGAGCTGAAAACATTGTTTACTTTTGGAAAACTTTATGGGATGCTTTGTTGTTTGGCTCTGTAATAACAGGAATAAGTGTTCTAATTATAGTCTTCTGTCTCACTGATGCATTTTTAAAAGGGTGTTCACAGATGGAGTGTCTCAGAAACATATTTCCAGAATTTTGGCTCACAGATGTCAGGATTTTATTAAAGTATGAAGGGATCATACTTGTCCAAAACAAAACTCTGAAAGTAGACCAGACAGGTTTTTTTTTTTAATTGGCCAAATATTTGACTAAATAAATTTTATCTACAAATAGCTTAGACAGACCTCATTGAATCATGGAACGCCTTGATTACAATTTCTGGAAGCAGGTAAAGCTCTGTTTTAGAGAGAAAAACCAAATGGTGTAAATCCAAAGTTTACTTTTGTTCCAGAATAATTTAGTAAGGCTTCAGTCATTTATATATTGCTCCAAGTCTTGATCCTTGAAATTCCAGTCAACATGAAGCATTTTGGAATGAGGGAACATATACTGTTCCAGGACTTCAATCTGCTGTGTAATCAGACAATTTACATGGGTCAAAAGTTTTTGCTCATTTGTGACAGGATGGTTTCAGACTAGACCAAGATTCCTAACCTGATGTCTATGGATAAAATCTGAATAGGAGAAAAATTGTACCTTTATTTTCACTCATTTCTAAGTGAAATTCAGCACTTTATTTCATTATGAATGCAGACAGCAAGCTCCACTAGCATTCACAGTGACTGTGATTTTGCCACCAATAGAAACCACTGTTAGTCTCCCATCCCATGGAGTACTGTTGCAGGTATCTCAGCTCATCATTTGTGCTCAGCACTCTTAGAGTAACAACAGTTATTAAACCCGTGGCTGAATCTTATAATGCATTAATAATGAAGCACCTATAGTGTTATATCACAAATGGTTTCCTTTTTAATTTTGATAATCCCACTTCAATGTGACTGGTTTCCTTTGTAATCCTATGTTTAAAAATATTTATGCATTTTAAAACAATATTTGGAGGAGAGGTCCACAGACCTTATTAGGCCTTTTAAAGGAGTCCATGGCACGCAAAGGTTAGAATCCCTAAGGTAAATGACCTCTAAGTCTTATACCTGCCCTTAAATCTATATTCAATTGGATTCAGAAAGCCAGGGGAAGGCTATCAATTAAATCAACCTCATATCATACAAAGTGCAGTCACCATCTTTCCGTGATAGGAACACACAAAAAAACAACCCTTGAAGAACTTGATATAGCTCTTGGAAAACAAACCTAGAAAAACCTTATTTCTTCTTAATCCAGAGCTATTGTTAAATGCCAAGTTGTCCTGAATGTCATACTTCCTCAAGAATAAAAGTCTGTCTCTTGCTTACTTTACATATTGATGGTCTGGTTAATATGTTCTAGAAGCATAGCCAGCTCAGGCAAGAGCGTCAGGCAGGCCCTGTTTGTTATGAGTATCCTATTGTTGTTGTTTAGTCAATAAGTCATGTCCGACTCTTTTGCAACCCACCAGGCTCCTCTGTCCATGGGATTTTCCAGGCAAGAATACTGGAGTGGGTTGCCATTTCCTTCTCCAGTGGATCTTCCCAACCCGGGGATCAAACCTACATCTCCTGCATTGGTAGGTGGGTTCTTTACCACTGAGCCACTTGGGAAGCCCATGAGTACACTGTTGCCTCTCTATATATACCTTTCTCCCCTACTTTGGCTGTTCTCCTTCCCAGTAGCTACATTTTGTACAAGAACGCCTAGTACTCAGACCTGCCTACTACTGTTAAGGTGCCAGATGAAGACCTGACCTTTTATTTTAACCCCCTTTCAATATGAAGTGAGTACAGGTCTCTTTCATGCTAAATATTGATGGCTGATGATCATACTAACCATGAAAATTATTACTTCTGTGATCACTGAGTATGTGTTAGGCACAGTTCTGTGAACTCTCCAGACACTTATAATTTTCACAACAGCCCTGTTTTATAGATGGGAAAACTGAGCAACAGAGAATGTAAGCTACCTGCACAAGTGTCCACGACATGGAAGGAGAGGCTTGGGTTTCAAACTCAAGTAATCTCATGCTACAGCCCTCACTCAGAGACACTGTGCTAAACTACCATAATTTATTTAACAAATTCCCCATTTGTTGATATTAACATTTATGTTGCTTATAGTTTTTCACTATTAGAAAATGAATGAATGTCTTTATACATAAATAATTTTATACATTTCTGGTTGTTTCTTTAGGGCAAATTTCTAAAAGTTAAATTGCTAGGTTAATTAAAAAAAACAAATTGCTAACTTACTTCATAAGAGATTATACTAATTTGATCAGAACTATATGATCATGCATTTGCCTATAAGGCTTCCAGTGTGGCTCAGCAGTAAAGAATCCACCTGCAGTGTAGGTGATTCAGGAGACTTGGGTTCCATCCCTGAGTTGGAAAGATGCCCTGGAAAAGGAAATGGCAACCCAGGCCAGTATTCTTGCCTGGGAAATCCCATGGAGAGAGGAGCCTGGCAAACTACAGTCCATGGGGTTGCAAAGAATTGGACTCAACTGATTGACTAATACTTTGCCTTGACTTTAGTCTGTAAAAATACTGAATCACTATGTTGTACACCTGAAATTAATATGACATTGAACACTTGAAACTAATGATATAGTAAATCAACTATATTTCAATTTAAATATACATGTACAGAATATATGCATACATGAATGGGGGGAGAAAAAGAATGTTAGTTCTTCACTGAGCATGAGAAGGCTGAGATTCTGCAACATCTGACAATGTTTTAGTGTGGTGAGACCTAGGGGATTATCTGGGTTACTTTAAGTCATCAACAGCATTCTCAGCTCTTTCTGAGTATCTCCTGGTTTGAGCAGGGAAATTCCGTTCCTCTATCTTGTCCTTGAGATTCTCAAGCTCCTTCCTTCTGATTGCAATCCTGGATTGAAGAAAACAGGAAAAATAATTTCCTGCTAAGCACATTTCTGTTCTCAATTTCCTTTTATGTTGTAAATTTTTAGCACACATATGATTTTGAGAATCACATGTGTCTCTTGAGAGTCACTTGGACTGCAAGGAGATCAAACCAGTCAATCCTAAAGGAAATCAACCCAGTCAATCCTAAAGGAAATCAACCCTGAATATTCATTGAAAGGACTGATGCTGAAACTGAAGCTCCAATACTTTGGCCACCTGATGCAAAGACACAACTCATTGGAGAAGACCTTGATGCTGGGAAAGACTGAGGGCAGGAGGAGAAGGGGGCGACAGAGGACAAGATGGTTGGATGGCATCACTGACTCAATGGATATGAGTTAGAGCAAATTCTGGGATATGGTTAAGGACAGGGAAGCCTGGTGTGCTTCAGTCCATGGGTTGCAAAGAGTCCAACACAACTGAGTGAACAACAAAAAAATAATTACTATTACCCATGCTACCTAAAATTACACTTTGCCACAGCACCTCAAGTTTGCATACCATAAAGATCTATTTCCCATATGCTTCAGAAATCACTGGGGTGAGGTTTACTTACCTGTTTTTTGAGGTTCTCTCCCCTTGTTAGACCCTACATCCAATTAATGGATCTATTCTACCCTCTTAGAAATCCATTCATTTCTCTCCATTTCACTGTTACTCTAGTTCCAGTCAACTTCATATCAAGCCTAGATCAGCAAACAACCATCCAATTGGTTTTCTTGTTTCTATCTCTTCTGCGCAGAGCATTTCTCACATTTTGTCAAAAGATAATCCAAAAATGCCCACCTCAGCACATTCCCCTGATTAAAAGTCTTCCAGAGGCTCCAGGTTTGGCAGTTTGGCATGACATGCAAGGGCTTTCTGACCCAGCCCCTGCTTATCCATCCCCCCAGTCTCACCTCTCTCCACTCTCCTCCAGGAATCTCTGCTGCCATCATCCTAAATTATTTGGCACCCCTCAAATGCTGTTTTCTCCCTCACTTTCTGATCTTACCTTTGCACGCACTGCTGCTGCAGACTAAGATTTAGTGGCCACATGACCCCCTCTTCTGCATGATGACTCACTCAGTCCAGCCTAGGAAGTTGCCAATCAGAAAAAGCCATTAATATTGACTCAGGAATCTTTTGCAAATATAATCATGTTTGTTGCCACTCTAAAGTTATACAGTTCTCAGGCCTATAGTAAAATAATCAAGGAAAAAACTGAGATGAATTGTCAGGTTTTTTTGGTCAAAAAAATCAATTTGACAAACAAAAAAGATTATAAGAATGATGAAATAATATTGAAAAGAGGAATGAGAAGCATGATAAAAATAGTGCTAAGAGAAAAGAGTCCTTTAATCTCAGATCAGATTCCTTGTTTAATATGCATCGTGCTCACCCTAAACTCAGTAACAAAGAAATAACATTCCAGCTTCTCACAGGTTTGGGTTTATATTATGTTTATGATGGAAACTTGGGATAATTAAGTAGATTAAGATTTCAAAACCAGGTATCTGCAGAAGAAGGGATATATATATATATATATATTTTTAATCACTCTGCTCCTGGGTGGTTGCATAATATATATTGAGCTGGCATTTCTGAGTTTGATTTGTTGGTCATACTTTGGTCAGTATGGCCAAAATACTGACCAAAATACTGACGTTGGGCACATCCTACGTATTTTCAGATTCATAGAGGGGAAATATAAATCTAGAAAAAGTCACTTCTTCACAATATGGTGATTATTTTAATTAAAAATCTTTCTGCACACATGGCTGTGGAGCCTGGTGGTAGAGGACAAAGCCTTAGCTGTCAGGAGGGGTCCTGGGTAGCAAAATCTCTCTGTGTAGATTAGCTTCCAGGCCCCAGAAGACTTCTGTCTGAGCTCTGTGGAGAGCATGGAGTGTGGAGATACAAAGTGAATAAGACCTGTCTTCCCAGGGCACTTAGCAGCCACCTGAACAACTCAGTTCTGAGGGCAGGTTTGGTGCAGTCCAGACTCCAGGCATCAGTATCAGCCCAGTGGAAGACTGCAGTACCCCACAGGGCTGCTGCTAAAGTATTTGGTGAGAGATAAACTGCCTGGGAACCCCTAGAATTTGGGGAGTAGGTAATTTAAAGGGGCTTCCCAGGTGGCGCCCGTGGTGAAGAATCCGGCTGCCAGTGCAAGAGAGGCAAAAGACGCCAGTTCAATGCCTGGGTCAGGAAGATCCCCTGGAGGAGGGCATGGCAACACACTCCAGTATTCTTGCCTGAAAAATTCCATAGACAGAGGTACCGGGTGGGCTCTAGCCCATGGGGCCACAAAGAGTAGGACAAGATTGAGTGACTGAGCACGCAGGCAGGCACACAACCTCTGCATGAAATGGGCTCCAGGCAACAAAATCGAGCTGTTACTCAAAAGTAGATTGAGAAGGCCAGTAGTGGCGATAAATACTATATGGAAGACTCTTCAAGTTCTTTGGTATAAACCTAACCCTTCTTTATTTTTCAGTTTTCCCCCTTTATTTTGAACAAATAGAATTAGAACTCCTAATGAAGATAAAATTATGTGCAAATGACTTTAAAAATTGAAGTATGGTTGATTTACAATATTGTGTTAATTTCTGCTGTACAGAAATTATATAACTGCCTCAGTCAGACGGGTGCGGAGACGCTTCTGGAAGTAACATCGCGATGGCTGCCCAAGGAAAACCCCAAGTTCAGTTCAAACTTGTTTTGGTTGGTGATGGTGGTACGGGAGAAACTACATTCGTGAAGCGTCATCTGACTGGTGAATTTGAGAAGAAGTATGTAGCTACCTTGGGTGTTGAGGTCCATCCTCTTGTGTTCCATACCAACAGAGGACCTATTAAGTTCAATGTATGGGATACAGCTGGTCAGGAGAAATTTGGTGGACTGAGAGATGGCTATTATATACAAGCTCAGTGTGCCATTATAATGTTTGACGTAACATCAAGAGTTACTTACAAGAATGTGCCTAACTGGCATAGAGATCTGGTACGAGTGTGTGAGAACATCCCAATTGTGTTGTGTGGCAACAAAGTGGATATTAAGGACAGAAAGGTTAAGGCAAAGTCAATTGTCTTCCACCGAAAGAAGAATCTTCAGTACTATGACATTTCTGCCAAAAGTAACTACAACTTTGAAAAGCCCTTCCTCTGGCTTGCTAGAAAACTGATTGGAGACCCTAACTTGGAGTTTGTCGCCATGCCTGCTCTTGCCCCACCAGAGGTGGTCATGGACCCAGCCTTGGCAGCACAGTACGAGAACGATTTAGAGGTTGCTCAGACAACTGCTCTCCTGGATGAAGATGATGACCTGTGAGAAAGTGAAACTGGGGCCCAGCGTCAGAAGTCTAGTTTTATAGGCAACTGTCCTGTGATGTCAGTGGTGCAGCGTGTTTGCCACTTTATTATATAGCTAAGCAGAACATGTACTTAATCTTTGGATGCTGAAGGAAATGGATGGGCTCTGGAGTGAATGT
Organism: Antilocapra americana; assembly: GCA_007570785.1. Classification (NCBI taxonomy): domain Eukaryota; kingdom Metazoa; phylum Chordata; class Mammalia; order Artiodactyla; family Antilocapridae; genus Antilocapra; species Antilocapra americana. Next base: position 47,096,999 of record ML660200.1, on the reverse strand, counting down.
GGCAGTTTAAAAAAAAAAAAACCTTCATTTTTTGGACCTGCATATTTAGGTGTTTTGGAACACAGTTGTTTCCTCCTTGAGTTTCAAATATAAGACTGCTATAGTCACATGACAATATTGAGAGGTGGAATCTTGTTTGTTACTGTCATTCCCATTCCTTTTCGTTTAGAATCAGAATAAAGTTGTATTTCAAATATCTAAAAAAATAAAAGAAATTATATAACTGAACTGTGGTTCAGTTATACATACACACACACACACACACACACACACACAAACATATACATTCTTATTCATAATCTTCCATTATGGTTTATCCTAGAATATTGAATTTAGTTTCCTGTGATATATGATAGGATCTTGTTTACTCGTTCTATATGTAATAGTTTGCTTCTGCTTGCATGCTCAGTTGCTTCAGTCATGCCCAACTCTTTGCAACACTAATAACTGTAGCCCACCAGGCTCTTCTGTCCATGGATTCTCCAGACTGGAGTGGGTTGCCATGCCCTCTTCCAGGGTATCTTCCCCCACCCAGGGATCATGTCTCATGTCTCCTGCACTGGCAGACAGGTTCTTTACCCCTAGGACCACCTGGGAAGCCCTTTTCTCCACTATCATGGGGCAAAAACACCTCCTGCATGTGGAAAGAATAGATGGCTAGTATCCTAGGTCCTTGTGACTCAAAATGTGGTCCTTGGATCAGCTTCTTAGAAATGTAGACCTTCAGGCTCCAATGCAATCTTCCTGAATCATAATCTGCATTTTAATAAGCTTCTCAGGTGATTAGCAAACAATTTAAGTTTGAAAAGCGCTACCTTAGGAGAAAAGCACCACTTCGAGGAGTTTAACACCTGATAATCACAACCTAATGACCACAGTGTGGTCAGCTGTGACCCTCCCAGATGTTCATCTAGTGCCAGGTACAGGTGTCTGGGTTTCTCCAAGGATGTGTATCTCTAATCAGTGAGATTTTTGGAAGGCTAGCAGTTATCCTGATAGGCTTCCTCTAAGAAGCCTCTGTATAATTCTTGTATAAATACTATCAACTCAGTTCAGTTCAGTTTCTCAGTCGTGTCCGACTCTTTGCAACCCCATAGACAGCAGCACACCAGGCCTCCCTGTCCATCATCAGCTCCTGGAGTTTACTCAAACTCATGTCCATTGAGTCGGTGATGCCATCCAACCATCTCATCCTCTGTTGTCCCCTTCTCCTCCCGCCTTCAATCTTTCCCAGCATTAGGGTCTTTTCAAATGAGTCAGTTCTTCGCATCATGGTGGCAAGTATTAGAGTTTCAGCTTCAACATCAGTCCTTCCAATGAACACCCAGAACTGATCTCCTTTAGGATGGACTGGTTAGATTTTGCAGTCCAAGGGACTCTCAAGAGTCTTCTCCAACACCACAGTTCAAAAGCATCAATTCTTCGGCTCTCAGCTTTCTTTATAGTCCAACTCTCACATCCATACATGACTACTGGAAAAACCACAGCTTTGACTAGACAGACCTTTGTTGGCAAAGTAATGTCTCTGCTTTTTAATATGCTGTCTAGGTTGGTCATAGCTTTTCGTCCAAGGAGTAAGTGTCTTTAAATTTCATAGCTTAATTTCATGGTTAATTAATTTCAGAAATACTATGGCTTTTTAAAAAAATTGACTTATGTTGGAAAACAGGGTGAGATTGGGGTTCCTAGTTTATCATCAGAGAATCACCAGAGAAATGTTAAGGTTCTTGATGAAAATATATGCACGGGACAATGACCAACACACAGAAGGTACAGTGGCATTTTGCAATAGGCTGATTATAACTTGACAATTCAAAGCAGAAATCTGGTATGCTGAGCTAGATGGTATGAAAGGTTTGTTTTTTTCCTAAATTAACCAAAGTATGCTTTGAGTGCTGTTTCCACATTCATTCAATCAAAACAACCTTTGTATAGAAATATTTAGAGATTCTCTTTCTGTATGTCTCTGTCTGTATCTACCTGTCTCTATCTATTTATCTACCTATCTGTCTATAACAGAGATAGATGCCAGACACTGTGTTAGGTGCTGAGAATATAATTAGGCAAAAACGAGATCTCTGCCCTCATCGAACTCACAGTCCTCTCCAAGTGCTAAACTTGAATCCTCGACCTGAAATCAGTTCAGATCTAAAGAAAGGTAGATCTAGTGCCTGCTTATAGCAGCAGGGGGTTGGAGCCACAGGGAGAAAATGTAAAAGGAAGATAGTTGAGGAAGGATCATTTCCTCAAGAACTGATATTTTGCTGAGACTTTAACATCTGAAACCTCTCTTCCTAGAAAACTCAGCCTAGTCGTTGTCCGGGTATCTGTCTACCTAGTCAGCAACTTCTCCTGGGGGGGGGGGGATAAAGAGGAAGGTTGAGAGAGGAATCACAGATGTCCTTGTCTAGAATTTAAAAATAAGAGGTTTCTGTGTTGCCTATAAAAGACTAAGACGTTTGCTATACAGGAAAAAAAGTTTTCTTCAATGTTCTAAGCGTATATGATGTGCCGAGACCTTAGGACCACATTGGTAAACCAGAAAGAAAAGAAAAGAAAAAAAACAAAAGACCAGTGCTCTCTTAAAGCTTATGTTCTAGTTGATGGAGATTGGGGGAATACAAGTTTCTCCTAATGAGTGAAACATGTTAATCTCCACGTTCCTGCCAAATACCTCAGGATCGAAGCCCTGAGTTAGAGCTGCAAGGCTGTCCCAAGCAGACAATGTCATATTTAAAGAGCCTGTGATAGCACCCTCCATGTGGGCAGAGAGCAGAGGCTAGAGAGTGAGGAATCTGGGTCATGCCCCTAGGAAGCTACATAATGGGACTGGGACAAGGCTTGTAAACCCAAGTGGTAAGACAGGTAGGATCAGTATTATATAAACCTGGGTGGGTTTTTTTTTCTTCTTGCTTTCTTTCCAGTTTTAATTTTTAAATTGCACAAGTAATATTTGTTTATTTTGGAGGAAAAAGTCTGGGAAGACAGACTGATTCCATTGCAGCAACAGTTCTTCATCCTCTGAAACCAAAGCCGGTCACCGACTCATCTCTCTTGCCCTTTAAGTTTCCTGAGCCACATTTAGACTCAGTCCTTTGTGGCCCTAAACTCAAGAAGACACACATCAAGCTCTCTAAGCCCTTCTAACTAGCCTTGACGTGAAGGGACACTTTCCTTCTGCCTCTCCCTGGAAAAGGAGAGAGCAAGTTTTGCCCAGTTCTGTCCAAAGAAATCTTCCTCATAAAGTGGTCTGTCTTCACTTCCACAAGCTTTGTACAGCTTCCTTGTGGGTTTTTGAGCTACATAACATGTCCGGGGTCACCTACTTTGATGTCTCTGGCATGACACTTTGGATTTTTCACATCTACTATTTTATGGAGCTGGTATTCATTTTCCACAGCTGCTGCAAAGAATCACCACACTCTTAGGAGCTTAACCAACACAAATTTATTATATTGCTATTCTGTGGGATAGAAGGCTGACATTGGTCTTGCTGGCCTAAAATTAAAGGGTCACATTTCTTTCTGGAGATTTTAGGGGAGGATTCCTTCTGTCTTGTTGTTTGCTGAACCCAGGGTAGGCAAGGTGCAAGCTAGGAAGCTGGAAGAAAATGTGAGGAGCCATAGGAACTGCCAACATGTTTGTTCTCTCTTGGCTGGCACAGCAGCAAGGCGGCAGCAGCAGGCATGCTGTATTCTCTAGTGGGTGACCCAGTGGACACAGCTGTAACTCCACACCACTCACTGCAACTGGATTCGACTACAAGAGCGTTTCAGGTGATGCTTACATAGGTCATTACCCATGCACGGTACTATAAATGATTTCAGCTGATACATAACCATGTATTTACAAAACATGGGGTGAGAGTAAGAGGCCGTGGGGCGAGAGAGCCATCCTAGCTACTTTGCTCTTTCCCTACACCCTTCCTGCCGTTTCTAGCTTCTACCCAGATTCTAGCTTCCTCAGATTCCTTGGCTATGGCACCCTCCTCCATCTCCAAAGCAAGCAAAGTCATATGTCTCTTTGTTCTTTTCTTCCACTACCACATTTCTTTCTCTGACCCTCTTCTTCTACCTCCCTCTTCTACTTTTCTTTTTAATATTTTTTTTTCTTTACATTATCATGTTGGTTTTGCCATACATTGCCATGAATCTGCCATGGGTATACATGTGTTCCCCTTCCAGAACCCCCCTCCCACCTCCCTCCTAATTCCCTCTCTCTGGATCATCCTGGTGCACCAGTCCTGAGCATCAGACCTGGGCTGGCGATTGATTTCACATATGATAATTAGCGTGTTTCAATGCCGTTCTCCCATATCATCCCCTCTCTTCTACTTTTAAGTACCCTGAAATCTCCTACGTGGATAATTGAGAATAATCTCCCCGTTTTAAGGTAGCTTTGTTATCAACCTTAACTCTATGCAGTTCGGTTCAGTGGCTCAGTCATGTCCGATTCTCTGAGAGCCCATGGACTGCAGCATGCCAGGCCTCCCTGTCTGTTGGCAATCTCAATTCTCCTTTGCCATGTAACATGACATATTTCCAGGTTCTGAGTGTTGGGGTGTGAACATTTGTGGGAGGCTGTTAGTCAGCCTACCATAGTGTTTCAGTCAAAACTTTGTATTTATAGAACCAGATACAATAATTGTGTGGTGAACATAGGTTTATGGACATGAATATTCTTTTACATATTTTGTAATATATTGTGTTCTAATGGGTAAGGAGTTGGGCTTGCCTGGCGGCTCAGTGGTAAAGAATACACCTGCTAATGCAGGGGACACAGGTTCAATCCCTGGTTGGGAAAAATCCCCTGGACAGGGCAAGGGCAACCCCATCCAGGATTCCTGCCTGGAAAATCCCATGGACAGAGGAACCTGGTGGGCTACAGTCTGTAGGCTCACAAAAAAGTCAGATATGACTTAGCAACTAAACAACAACATATCGGTATACCATAAATGTTTGACAATCTCTGTATTGTTGGACAGTTAGGTCATATTCTATTGTTCATCATAAATAACACTGCAGCAAACATCTCTAATTTTGGCACACATTCTCTGGTGACCTTTTGTATCGTGTCAAGTAAGCTGCTGTTACATTTCCCAGGACCCCTTTCTCTGCATGGTTTTGAGTTAATAAGAGCCATAAAACAATTTTTTTTTGCATGAGATTTAGATGGTAGAAATGAAGCAGCAGTCATGTGTATACCTGGAAGACTGGTGTAGGGTCAGACACTGTCGCAGCTCAAGCATATTGTCGTGGCTTTGCTAGTTCATCTTGATAGAAGGGCCAGCAGCCTGTGCCAGCTCCAGTCAGTTCCTCACAGGACAGTACCTGGGCCTAGCCGATCCAGCTCCCACCAGATCTCCTCTTTCAACTTCTCCATGTATCGACCCAGGTGCACGTGTGCCCTGTGGGAACATGCACTAGATCTTCTAGAAGTCTTCCTCATCCCTGAAGTAGGATGTTTGGAAGTTGTGAGAGGCAAATGCAAGTTCTACTTCTGTTCCTTCAGGGTTAGCTCATCCCGCGTGTTCCAGTTTGTCCTCACTCTCTCCCACTTCACATGCGTCTTCCCTTGCTAACTGCTGCCCGGCTGAATGTAGGCCTGGCACCGGATGAAGAGCCACAGTCTTACACAAACTGCGCGACCAGCTCCCACAACTGTGGAAAGTCTAATCTCTACACAGGTCTCTCTCTATCACTCATAAGTGGTTCTGCTTCTCTGATCAAACCCTAATTAATACTCATTCATAACTATTTTTTTTCCTTTTTTTTTTATTATTGTTTTTGCCATACATTGTCATGATATCACCATGGGTTTACATATGCTTCCCCTCTGGGTCCCCCCTCCCTCCTCCCTCCCCCCCGGGAAATCTCGCTGCACCAGTCCCGAGCATCAATCCTGGGTTGGCGATTGATTAGACACATGACAATTAACATGCTTCAATCATAACTATTTTTTTTTGATAAATTCCTAGAAATCTGGGAGGAGATAGTACATTCCCTAAATAGTTCTTTTTTGCTCATGTGTTTTATTTAGTGAAATCTTTTTTGGAAAAGTTCTAGCTTGTTTCTACTCTGCTAGGAAGACTCAAAGCAAGGTATTTTTGTCCACACTTGCACCAGAACTTTAATGGCAAACATTGGACCTCTGGGCCACAGTGCACATGGCAGTAGCAAGAATCTAGAGGAGATGAAATTCAAAAGGAGGTGGTCAGACTCACTTGCTGAATCACCCTTTGATAACACTCCAAGGTGACAAAACCCTTAAGATTCTCGTTTCTGTTAGAGACATGAATATTTCCGTGATGGTCTGTCTTCTTAGGCTGGAGTCCTGTCTCTGAATTCTTAACTATTGGTAGACTTTGCTTGCTTCAGCTTACTCCGTATACCTATTTGGACAACCATTTACCTATTATTCCTGCATTCCCACCATTTGTGTTTGATGCGACATACGATTGACATGAATGGCATCATCTGGGTTTGTGTAGCACATGATCTGTACAACTATATTCATGAATTTTAAGTTACCCCAGGTTGTATCTTCCTGTTGCTGACTTGATCTTTCTATTGTTTGTGGCCATAGCTTTTGCTGACATACCATGATCTGTCTGCTGGCTGGACATTCATCCATGGCCATCATAAGTTAGGTCCATTCCCTCAGTGTCTTCCCCAGCCAGGAAGGCAGATTAACTCTAGGAACTAGTAACTATAAAATCAGCACATCCCAGACCACTGTGGGTTAGGCCACTCCAGGTCCAACTGTGTTCCAAGCTACGACAAACTTAGCTTCTAGAAACTCCTCCAAATCCATCTCTTAGGTAATAAATTTATATTTGAGCTGTGTCAAGATGATTATGTAAGTCTAAAGTGCTAAAATAAGATTCTAGTAAACTGCCTCCCCTTCAGTGACGTTATAAAGGCTTTCCTTGCTTATGTACAGAGTCATAAAAGCCATTGGTTTAAGGACTTTGCTTTGGCTGGCGATCTCCACTATAACAACAATTTCTGGCAAAGATATTTCAATTGTACCTACCAACTATGAAATGAGTTATAGTATTTATCTTTCATGTTTCTCACGTTTGCACTGACTCACATCTCCCCATATCTATCTTTGTGGGAATAGTCTTTATTTGGGGACAATTAGGTACTGAGGATTTTTTTTAATTTGCATGATTCACCCAGGCTAAACTCATGGGAAAGTGTTTAATGGAAATGTATAATGATCTGAAAGTCCATCCTTAGCTCTCTAGTTTGACATGGACATTAAAATGGAGAAGAGGGTTTACTTGGTGGCTCGGTGGCTGGACAGGTGGCTCCTGTCAATTCAGGAGACGCATGTTCAGTCCCTGATATGGTAAGATACTACATGGGGGGAGCAACTAAGCCCATGCGCCACAGCTATTGAGGTTGTGCTTTAGAGCCCGGAAGCTGTGACTGCTGAGCCCAGGTGCTGCAACGACCGAAGCTGTGTGCCCTAGAACTTGAGCTCTGCAACAAGAGGAGCCACTTCCGTGAGAAGCCCGTGCACTGCAGCTAGAGCAGTCCTACTCACCGCAGCTAGACAAAGAGCCTGTGCAGCAAAGAGGACCCAGTACAGCCAAAAAAATAAATACATTATAAAAATAGGAAACTGAGAATAACTCCATACACTTTGCCCTTAAATAGTTTGCCAAAATTAAACTTAGAACACGATAGATTGATTCTAGAGTGGTATGATTTGCGGGGGCAGGGATATTTGCCATCAACCTTTAAACTGGGGAGGAAGCTTTTTAGGTGCTGTTTCTCTGTAAGTGGTAGAATGACTATTTTAGTTGTTCAGAATGTTCTCCTTATCACTAAAATCCAGTTCCAAAGACTGAGGGGACATTTTCTTTGGATGGTTTCCATCACTGGCATCTTTATTACATCAGACGTGAAACTTAGAACAGAATAATTCTATTGATGTGTTGGAAGCAGATTTAATGAGAATGTTTTGTGCATTTGAGCTGCTTTTATCCATGGGGGCAAGGCACAGTTTTCCTGTGTCTCAATTTTTATTTAGGATAAAGTAGGAGTTTAAACCAGATATTCTTTGTGATTCCTCCAATCCTAACATAACTTAATCTTTAAAAATGGTATTCATCTGTGGCCCAAATATTTAAAATGTCTATTAGTGTTTTCAAGGGCAAGTGCTAAAGAGTACATATGTTTTGCAAAGTTGGTAACTAACTGTCAGATTTTCTAACATAGTGTTAAGGCTATAGGTTTAGTTTGGATATATTCTATAGGATAATAGTCAAATACTTGTCCAGTTTAATCAAACATAATTTAGTCAATGGTTCAAATATAAAAAGTATAAGACTATATTCTGCTGGTCAAATATACATAAGTTATCTAATCACCAAAGACATTAAAAGCCTTTGAAGTAATGCGAGAGTGTGATTTGTTTTACTTTGAAAATATTCTGCATTTGATATGCTAGTGTCCTGAATTAGAAAACCTGAATGACGTGAAAAATTATTTTCCCTTGTTTGCTTCCAAAGGAATTTACTACTATAATTTTAAAACAAGAACAGAGTTCAGTTTCAATGAACAATGTACTCAGTTAATGATTAGCCTTCCCAGGTGGCACAGCGGTAAAGAATCTGCCTGCAAATAGAGGAGACAAAAGAGACATGGGTTTGATCCCTGGGTTTGGGAAGATCTTATGGAGTAAGAAATGGCAACCCATTCCAGTATTCTTACAAAAATCCCAGGGACAGAGGAGCCTGGCGGGCTACAGTACATGGGGTCGCAAAGAGTTGCCAATGACCAAGCATATGCACACATGCACGTTAATGATTAGTGTTTATGTTCTTAAGGTTCAGCTATTTTAAAGTTTATGAATCCTAAAGGAGCTGGGCTGATTTTCTATCTAAAAAATATTGCTGGAAAGTGCTATTAAAGTGCAGAGGAACACAATAAAGAAAATTTAAAAAAAATAAAATAAAATAAAGTGCAGAGGAAATAAGATAATGTAATCTGTTGCTCATTTTAGCTGTGTATCATGACATCTGATCTATTGCTATTAAAGAACTTCAGGCTTGCATACTTACTTAAATTAATTTACAGTAAATGATTCACAAATTAATTGAGTAAATTAAAATTTTGGCAGCAATAAATCTTTATAAAGTTTGGCTCTTGATAGAGAAAAGAAAAACAAGACAGTCTTTCATATGTAAAGAGTAACACATGGGACAGCTGAAAACCAGTTTAGCTTAATATTCCATGTGTACTTACGAAGTTCTAGTTTTTCTCAAAACCCCATAAAATCTTCTTTTTGAGGAGTCTGGTAAAATATCTAAATTGCAACACTGCATCTATTCTTGGTCCAAAAATATTGTAATATATTTCCTTTAAGTTGCATAAAGCAAATATTCAATGAACATTTCATTATTTATAAACAGTATTCTTTTGAATAGAAACATGGCAGTAAAGCATGAAGCCCTTGCACACTTTGGGATTCTTAAAAACCACCTGGAAAACAAGGCAAAGACCAAGATCAGAATAGGGCTTCTCTGGTGGCTCAGATAGTAAAGAATCCACCTGCAAGGAGAAAGACCTGGATTCCATCCCTGGGTTGGTAAGATTCCCTGAAGGAGGGCATGGCAACCCACTCCAGTATGCTTGCCTGGAGAATCTCCATGGACAGAGGAGCCTGGTGGGTTATAGTCCATGAGGTCACAAAGAGTCAGACACAACTGAGCAACTAAGAACAGTACAGCACAGCACAAGATCATAATAGTTCCAGGAAAAGGAAATACAGATTTCTCTTAGATGTATAAAAGGCGTTGTCTTACCTTACCCCTAGTAAAATATACAAATTGAAATTATGAGATATTATTTTCAACTATCAGATAGTTAAGTATAAATGCATTTGGTGAGAATGTGAAAATAGAGGTGTACTACTACAGTTCTGGAGTTTAAATGGGTACCAACTTTATGCTAGAAGTTGGGGGAGGGCATATGATCTAGTAGTTCAGTTTCTAGGAGTTTATAATACAGATATACTCAGGTAGAAAATGACTCTGCAGTATTGTAATGACAAAAAATTGGGTAGAATTTAAAGGCCCATCTTTGGGGACCAGTTAAATAAATTTCATATAATAGATCCTTATGTAGCTTTTAAAAGAATGAAAATGCTTTATATGTATTGATCTGGAACAATATGCAAACATATTATTAAGGATTTCTGAATAGTGTTATGATTGATTAGGTGCACAGAGGCCCCCTTCTGCTAAGGAACAACTAGACCTTGGATAGGACCCAACTGTTTGAGGCACTGTTGGTCTCTCAAGAGATCAGAGAGGTCTCTGAAGACCCTCTCATTCCAAAAATCAAAATAAAACTAGAGTTGTTCTGAGGTAAATGATGATAGTAGTAACACTGTTATCAGGATACTGAGGCTTTGGCCAGTAGAAGACTGAAAAGAATGAATTGAGCCAAGACCCTGACGTGATCCCAGAATGATGGTTTCATTGGCTACCCAAAAGTAAGTTCCAGGTAGATTAAAACCTAAATAAGAAAGACAGAACTATAATGCTCTTCGAAGAATGGAGGAGAGAATATCATATCCCCCAAACAGTAAAGAATTTATAAAAGACGACACAAACAACTGCAAGTACAAAATAAAGATTGATAAATTTAACCACATTAAGATTAAGAACATTTGTTCCTCAAAAGACTGTATTTTTAGTTATTGTTAGGTATTATTAGAATAAAAAAAGAAAGGTCACAAGGAGGTTTTTGCAGAACGTATAATCAGCAAAGCCTAGCGAGCATTACTATTACAAACTGACAGCAGAAACAGTCAAATAGAAAAATGGATAAGACTTTATTTAAGAGGTACTATACAGGGACTGCCCTGTTGGCACAGTGGGTAAGAATCCGCCTGCCAATATGGAGGGCACAGGTTCAATCCTTGGTCCGGAAAGATCCCATATGCCCGAAGCAGCTAAGCCCATGTGCCACAGTTACCAAGCACTTGCTCTAGAGTGAGCTGCAGCTGCTGGCGCCCACTTGCCTAGAGCCTGTGCTCCGCAACAAGAGAAGACACTGCAGTGAGAAGCCCGCTCAGCTCAATGAGGAGCCCCAACTCCGGCAACTAGAGAACATAAGCAACGAAGACCCAGTGCAACCAAAAATAAAAAATTTAAAAAAAAGAGGTACTATACAAAAGGTAACATCCAAATGATCAATAAACATTCTCCTTAGTAATTAGGGAAGTACACATTAAACTACAATGGGCTACACACCTATCAGATTGGAAAAAAATTAAAAGTCTGACAGTACTAAGTGTTGGAGAGAAAACTGGGACAACAGGTACATCCAAACAATGCTGGTGAGATGTAAATTGGTATCATCTTTCTGAAAATATCATGTGGCATCCAATAAAGTTGAACATATTTGTACCCCCAGCCCAACAATTTAAATTCAAGATCTATACGTTAGAGAAATACATGCAGATGTGCATCTTAATATATATAAAAGAATGTTCACAGGAGTATTGTTATTAATTGGCCCAAACTGGAAATAACCTAAAAGCCCACCGACAGCAGAATGGGTAAATAAAGTTTTGATACAACTGAATATTATACAGTAATAAATATCAACTAAAATGCAGGCAAAAGGAATAAGCTGGAGATACATAAACAAATCTTATATACCTAATGTTGAGTTAAAAAAAAAAGCAGGATACAAAACAGTACATACAATATGATTATATACTTTAAGTTTAAAAAGAGGCAAAAGTAAGTCCTTTTGTTTAAAAATGCACACAGAAGTAGTAAGGTAGTACATTTATAAAGAAAAGCAGGGAAATTACTATAAGTCATTGGATAATGGTTACATCCTGGGGGACAGATAGAACTGTGATCAGAAAGGCACACACATATGGGCTTCTTGAGTGCTGATAATATTCTATTTCTTGACCTGGAGGATGGGTTATGTGATTGTTTTGTGGTTATTTTTTTGAATTATGTTTTTTTTCCCCCACAATGCATGTTATACTTCGCAGTTTAATATTTCAAAAAAGAAACTAAAGGAAATCACCACTAAGATAAACAAGCCACAAGAAAGTACCAGGGATGAATAGGCAAATTCCAGGGGAAAGTAGAAGTTTTCAAGTATACATGGAAAATTAAAGCAAAACAGACCAAATGCTGGACCACAACACAAGTCTCAACAAATTTCAAAGTGAAATAAAAATGAGCATATTCTCTGACCACAGTGGAATAAAGCTAGAAATAAAATTGTCAGTAGAAAATTCACACATTTGTAAATTAAGAAACACATCTGTAAATAGTCCATTGTTCAAACAAAAAATCATTAAGGATGCTAGAAAATATTTAAATGGAGTAACACTGAAAATACCACCTGTCACAAGTTGTGAGATGCAGTAAAGGCCATGTTGAGAGGGGACATTTACAGCATATAAAATGCACATATTAGGAAAGAAGGAAGATGGAAAAACTGATGATCTAAAAATCTCTCATGAGATTAGAAAAACAGCAGAGGCAGGTGCAGAGCACCTTGTAGCTGGCACGTGGTTCCTGACGGGCCAGACGGGCCAGAGGGGGCCAGGCAAGGCCCAGACTCCTCAGGGGGGCCTTCAGGTCTGATTGCACCACAACAGCCCCTCCAGTCGGTTCCTTGAGGACACTTTGGCTTGTCTGAGACTTGATGGCCTAGAGAAAGGAAGAAAATCTCTTCTCTCTTAAAAATGCTAAAAGATTGAGACAAGAGTTGAGGATTTACATAAAGTGAGGAAGATGAATGTACAGTTTCTCTCACTAATGACACTTCTACATTGCAGCAGAAATGAGGATAATTGAGAGTATTCAGCTGAGAAACTTCAAGTGTCATTTGATACTTGGGCCCTTTAAATTTGGTTCTAATATCAACTTTACTGTTGGCGACAGAGGAACTCAGCAGCTATCTTGAGAACATCAAGAAACAGTGGAGGGGAGGCCAAATGTGTTCGGTGACTCTAGCTGTGCGACATCCCAGCAGCATGGACAGAAAGTCAGTCTTAGAAACTAAAAAATGAAACACGAACTGTGGCTTCTACTAGGAAAGAAGAGCTGATTGTAGTTCTTGATCATTTCAACATACAGGTGGATAATCTCGTTTCAGCTTTAACACAAGAGATGAGCAACCAGTTATAGCTGTCTAAATTGAGGGAAACAAATATAAATTCTCCATGAGAGCAACCCAACTTGAGCAGATGAAGGAAGGTTATTTATACATTATGGAAACAAGAAAAAGAACAAGGAGTAGATAGATCAAGGAAGAGTAATTTGTTGAACCAAACCACCAGCATTTAGAGAAAGAAGAATGTTTTCAAAGTACTGCTGGTTTAAGTACGTTGAAGGCTCATTTAAGATACTTGAAACATGAAATGGCTTGGGCAGTGGTCAATGAAACAGAAAAACAATGGAATGCTATAAGAGATAGTATAAAAATTAGAGAAGATCCTGATGCTAGACTTGACAGGAAAATGAAGAACAGCAGGTCAAACTTAATGAAGCAGAAAAAAAAATACAAGGATATTCAAGATGAAACAGAAGAGATTAGTGAAAGACAAATGCATGAACACCAGAATGTATGGTATTGAAGGCAGATAGATGTTACTCCTAAGAAAAGAGCCTATAATGAAACTGAAGTTTTATACAACCATTCCCTTAAAAAATTCCAAATCCGTATAGAACATTAAAGAAAGATAATGAGCAGCTCTTCAAAAGAATTGAAGAGCTGAAAAAAAAAAGTGCAAGCAATCTTTGGAACTTGAGCTGAAAGGCAAAAAAATTACTTTGGTTAAAAAAGAGTGTAAGCTAGTCACACTGAGTCAAGTAAATCAGACTGAGAAAGACAAATATTGTATGACATCACTTATATGAGGAATCTAAAAAAATGGTACAAGTGAACTCATTTACAAAACAGAAATAGAGTCACAGGTGTAGAAAACATATTTATGGTTATTGGGGGGAGGAAGGATAAACTGGGAGATCGAGATTGATACATATACACTGCTATATATAAAATAGATAACTAATAAGGACCTACTGCACAACACAGGGAATTCTTCTCAAAACCCCAAAATGACTTATATGGGAAAGCAATCTAAAAAAAGAGTGGATATAGAAGCTAATACAGCATTTAAAATCAACTATATTTTAATAAAAATTATATATATAAGAAAAGAGTGTAAAGGCCTTATAGGTTCAAAGAAGTACAGTCAATCAAGAGATTGAACAGTTTCAGCAAGCCAACGGAAACACACCAGAATTTAGGGAGAAGAATGAGATGTGAAATATATACTGAACTACATAATCAGAGGCAACTAAAAGAAAGTAATAACGGTTGACTAAAAGGATTTGGCCCTTATGTTCCAACCCTTCTTGAGGCCAGAGATGATGCTTATTGATGTGAACATTTTACCTATAAACCTGTAGGCTCTTCAGGCTCTTCCATTCATCTCTGGGACACTGAGCTTGCTCTGGCTATTGAATCTTGCTTAAAAGGACTTCTGTAAGCCTATTGTTGCCACAATCATGCTGATGAAAGAATGCTTCAGGCACGAATGAAAAGGTTTTATTCACTAGGGACCTCACAGCCACAGATAATAGTTTCTGAGTTAGATAGAGCTGCTTATCATCCAGCTTCCACCGGTTCTGACAGCTTTAGAAATAGAAAATGCAGTTGTTACAAATAGCCTAACTGACATGAGAGACATAGAGACAGTGCTACTAATAAAAAATAATTGTGTAGCTTGTGCAGTAATGCAGTCCCAACGCTACCCAAGAATTGTAGCTTTTACTGCTGATGTGATCCAGTCTTTGTGGGATGTTATTATTTACCTGAAAATAAGACTTGAGTTTCTAAGCAGAAATGTGGATTTATTTCAAACTGACTTAGAGAAGAAGGTTGAAAATACATAAGCCCAGATAACAAATTTTCAGCAACATTTGTCTACTCTTGAAGAGTATATTAAACACAATGAAAATTTTCTTAGAAGTTGCCAGCTACATTATAAAGTGGTAAGATGAAATTAAGAAAAACTATTCCTAAAATGTGGGAACTTGAGAATATAAAAGAATCCTAGTCTGTAGATGTTGAGACCTTGGAAGATGAGGTTCAAGAAAATAAAATGAAAATGAAAATTGTTGAGAAAAATATAGGGGCTTCCCTGGTGGCCCAGAGTTTAAAGCGTCTGCCTGCAACACGGGAGACCTGGGTTCAATCCCTGGGTCGGGAAGATCCCCTGGAGAAGGAAATGGGAACCCACTCCAGTATTCTTGCCTGGAGAATCCCATGGACAGAGGAGCCTGTTAGGCTACAGTCCACAGGGTCCCAAAGAGTCGGACACGACTGAGCAACTTCACTTCATTTGAGAAAAATATGGAACAACGAAAGAAAGCATGGAGCCTCTTATAAGTCTGAAATAAGAAGCAGTAAACAAGTATGTTGTAATTAAACTGAAAATTAATCAGTAGCAGATCCACTTAAGGACGAATTAAACCTTGCTGATTCTGAAGTGGCTAACCAAAAACAACAGAAATGGCATTGTGAAGCAAAACAAAAAGAATGTTTGGATACTTTAAATATTTTTAAAGGTGTTTTTCAATGTGGGTTATTTTGAAAGTCTTTATTGAATTTGTTACAATATTGCTTCTGTTTTACATGTTGGTTTTTTGGGCTCAAGGTATGTGAGATTTTTTAGCTCCCTGGCCAGGGATTGGCCCCACAGCCCCTGCATTGGAAAACCAAGTCAACCCCTGAACTGCCAGGGAAGTCCCCTGGATACTTTAAATAAATAAAAATAAGTGAAAACTAGATAGGAAAGAAAAAGAACTAGAGGAGAAAATGTCACAAAAAAAGAAGATAAATCTTCCCAGAGAAAATAGAAGAAAAAAAGTTTAGCGGTCATCATGGTTAGTGAGCGGAATGTCCACTCTACGCAGGACTGTACTCCTTCACCACGAGTGTCCCTGCGTTCATCGACATCAACAAGGACCATCAGGTTGCTGAGCTTTGCGCTTATTTGAAGCCTAAAGGAGCTGAAATTTCAGAAGAGTACTCTGAAGGTGGACTTCATGTAGGTTTAGCTCAAATTATTGAAGCCTGTGATGTATGTCTGAAGGAAGATGATAAAGTCCCTGAAAGTGTGATGAACTCCTGTTGATCCTGGAACCAGATAAGCAGGACACTCTGATTCAAAGCCTGTGTGAGAGACTGGTCAGATTTCAGGAAGGTGAACATCCATCTCTGAGACTACAGTTGCTAAGCAATCTTTTCCGTGGGATGGATAAGAATACTCCTGTAAGATATACAGCCTCACTAAAGTGGCAGCCTCTTGTGGGGCCAACCAGTACATTCCAACTGAGCTGGATCAAGTTAGAAAATGGATTTCTGACTGGAATCTCATCACTTAAAAAAAAAAACACACACCCTTTTAAGACTACTTTACGAGGCACTTGTGGATTGTAAGAAAAGTGATGCCGCATCAAAAGTTACGGTGGAGTTGTTAGGCACTTACATGGAGGACAATGCCTCCCAGGCTCGAGCTGATGCCCACAGGTGTATTGTGCAAGCATTGAGAGATCCAAATGCATTCCTTTCTGATCATCTTCTTACTTTAAAACCAGTCAAGTTTTTGGAAGGCGAGCTTATGCTTGGTCTTTTAACCATTTTTGTGAATGCTAAATTGGCATCATGTGTTGTTTCATCAGAATAATAAAGACTTCATTGATTCAGTTGGCCTACCACATGAACAGAATATGGCAAAGATGAGACTGCTTACTTTTATGGGAATGGCAGTGGAAAATAAAGAAATTTCTTTTGACACAATGCAGTAAGAACTTTAAATTGGAGCTAATGATGTGGAAGCATTTGTTATTGATGCAGTAAGAACTAAAATGCTCTACTGCAAAACTGATCAAACCCAGAGAAAAGTAGTTGTCAGTCATCGCACACATAGAACATTTGGAAAACAACAATGGCAACAACTCTTGACACAATGCCTGGAAACAAAACTTGAACAAAATGAAAAACAGCCTTTTGAGTCTTTCTGACACCTGAATTTTTACTCTGTATAATTTTGTTCTTTTTGGAAAATCTAAATCATAGTAAAAATCTGAAAAAAAAAAGTTTAGACAAAGAAATGAATAGATTAAGACAAAAGATACAGGCTGGACATGCTAATTTTGGAGATCAAGAGGAAATAATGAGGCAGTACTGAGAAGCATGAGAAACATATCTTGATCTAGGTGATAATGTCAGGACTTTTGAAAGGTTTTTTTTTTAATTGCTGGAAGAAACAAGAACTCGTAGATACAAAGCACATCAATAATTTAGAAGGTCTTTGCAATACAAATTGTACTTTGACAACTTATCTCAGCCAGCCTGTTTGTGGAAAAATGAATTTTGTCCACAAGAATGACACTGTTCCTGTATCAGTTCCTCCTGGGGAGAGAAACAAAGTTCCTTTCAATAACAGGAAGGCCTTATCCAGAGGTGAATGTTTTTGTTTTTGTTTTTCCCATGGCTTGTTTCATTCTTTCCCTGTGGTCCATTGCTGAATCTCCTTTCAGAGGCCTGGATGAGTCTGATGTTCTACATGATATGGTTAACCAAAGAACATAATGAATGTGATACTCAAGACAGCAGATTCCCAGTGTTTCAATTTATCTTGCTTACCCCTCAAAGCACAAGCTCATGTCTGTCAAGTAAACTGATGAGAATTCTTTGAATGTCTGATCCTGAAAGAGGATAAATCACATTGCCTTTCTCACCTGTGACTCAATAGGAACAAGACAAAAGTTGATTTGTAACTTAGATGCCATGTCCTCATGTTGAAAGATTTGCAAAGGGAAAAAATTTCAGGACTATTTGATGAAATAAAATGAAACCAAAGATATTCTAAAATAAAAAACTCTTTTATGCATCTGACCAGAATAAAATATATAAATTAGCCTAGAAAACCAATTACAATCAGTAAATTAAAATTACTTTACAAAAATCAGTTTCATAGTACTGGTTGTAAATCTTTTTTTTTAACTGCCTATTTTAAGTTTTCTTTTCAGAAGTAAAATTTTGTACATACATTCATGTACATATCTGTTTAGTTTGGGTTCATTTCCATGGTATTTTGTAAGAATTAAAAGTTTGAGTACCTGGAAACAAAAAAAAGAAAAATAGCAAAAATAAAACCGAAAGTGGAAAAAGGATAAAATAAAGATAAAAGCAGAAATTCATGCAATAAAAACATACATTTGATGGAAAAAATCAACACAGCTAAAAGATGTGTGCTGTGTGGTAAGTTGCTTCAGTTGTGTCCGACTCTTTGCAACCCTAGGGACTGTAGCTCACCAGGCTCCTCTGTCCATGGGATTCTCCAGGCAACAATACTGGAGTGGGTTGCCATGCCCTCCTCCAGGGGATCTTCCTGACCCAAGGATACAACCTGCAGCTGTTATGTCTCCTGCACTGGCAGGCTGGCTCTTTACCACTAATGCCACCTGGGAAGCCCCAGCTAAAAGATAGTTTTTTGAAAACTTTTTTTGGAAAAAGCTAATGACCATAATAGACTCCTTACGAGAGTGAACAGGAATAAATGAAACATCTCACCTTACCACAGCTTGAATCAGTTGTGAACTGAACTTTTTGATGCTTTACCTGTGCTTACCATTATTACAAATCTTTTAGATATTAAAAGAATTCAAAGAATATTATGAGAGTTTATAACTTTGAAAAATTATATGAAAGGAACAAATTTCTGGCAAGGCCCAGTTCTCCAAAATTGATACAAGAAGAAATCAGGTAATGCAATAACTCAAATTGCATCTGCAATTTAAAACCTTCTCAATGAAAGGAAGGGTTTGCTTCTTTTATTAGTATTTTGTCTTTGTCATTGGTCACCTTTTCCTTCATTACATGTCTAATAGTCTTTTACTATATGACAGATTTTGTATATAAAAGAAGGCTCCAGCTGATACCTTCCTTAGGCAGATAGGTTGAAGAACAGATCACCTCAATCCAATCAGTGATCGAATTGATTCAGAGCTTTTAACTGAGAGTTTGTATAATCTGTTCTTCACATGTTTGAACTTAGCTCTTTAGTATCCAACCCCATTGTTAGAGACTAAATTGTGCCTCCCCCGCCCCGCCCAACCACCTCCCACAAATTCTTAGGCTGAAGTCCTAACCCTCAGTCATCAGCATGTGACCATATTTGGAGAGAGGGTCTTCAAAGAGGTTAAAATGAGTTGATGAGGGTGAGCCCTAACAAAACGTGATGCATGTCCTTATAAGAAGAGATTAGGACACAGACACTCACACAGAAAGAAGACCGTATGAAGACACAAGGAGACCACCATCCATAAGCCAAGGAAGTAGACATTATAAAAACCTAACCCTGCTAACACTTTGATCTTGAATATCTAGCCTCCAGAATTGTGAGAAAATAAGCTTTTCTAGACTACCCAGTCTGTGGTAGTCTGTTATGGCAGCACGTAGCAGTCTTACTGAGCTTCCCCAATGGCTCAGCAGGAGACACAGGAGACAGGGGTTCTTTCCTGGGTTGGGAAGATTCTCTAGAGAAAGAAATGACACCCACTTCAGTATTCTTGCCTGGGAAATCCCATGGGGAGCAGAGCCTTGTGGGCTACAGTCCAAAGGGTTGCAAAGAGTCAGACACGACTGATGACTAAGCACAGCAAGCTACACACCCATGGACATAGACCCGAGGGAGAGCCTAGTTGTGAATCTGTGAAAGCCTCTAGTAGGATTTTTTCCCCTAAGCACCACAAGACAGTGGAGATGAAGACCTGCCTTTCTGACCAGCGCCCAGCCTCACAACACCCTCAGGAAATGTCTCGAGGAAAATTAGCCTTGCATTTGGGCTTTTCCAGTTTCTAACTGGTCACACCAGCTCTGTGTGACTGTGACAAATCTTGCTGCCTTCTTTTTCTTCTAGTACCATCTCCCTGCCTAAATCAAGCCCACCAGAGAGAAAAAAGACAATCACTAGTTCACCTAGGATGGGTTCTTACTGTTGCAGAATTTTAGTTTACCCATTCCTCTTTCTTCCTCAACTCTCTGATAGCTTTACAAATATAAATTTTCAATTTATCCATTTTATTTTTTACTTGTTGCAACAAAAACATTAGGATACTGCAAATTAATATACCCAACCTAGAAGTTAAGGTTTTTATTTAAACTAACTGAATCCAGCAAAATATAAAAGGATATATCACAACCAAGTTGACTCTATTTCAGGAATATGGCTGTTTTAACATGAAAATTAATAAATGCCATTCACCATGTTGACAGGAAAAACAAGGAAAATTTATGATTATTTTAATAATGTAAGCATTGATAAAATTCTATATGTAGTCATAAAAAAAAAACTCTTGGCAAACTATAGATAGAAGGAAACATCTTTAAACTGTTAAAGGGTAGTTATGGAAAAGGAACTTCCCTGGTGGCTCAGTGATAAAGAATCCACCTACAATGCAGGAGTCACAGGAGACGCAGGTTCAATCCCTGGGTAGGGAAAATGCCCTGGGGGAGGGCATGAAAACCCAGTCCAGTAATCTTGACTGGAGAATCCCATGGACAGAGGAGCCTGGTGGGCCACAGTCCATAGGGTCACACAGAGTAGGACACAACCAAAGCAACTTAGCATGTAAGTACACATTTATGGAAAAACAAAATACAGGAAATTGTACTTAATAGTGAAATATTTCACTCTGAAACAAGGAATATACTGAAAGTCCTACCTAATACAATAAGGCAAGAAAAATAGATAACAGGGTTAAAGGTAGAAGAAATAAAATTGAATCCTTTGCATTCTTAGAAAATAAAATCCATAGATTGATACTAGAACTATTAGGTGAGGGCTTCCCTGATGGTCTAGTGGTTAAGAATCTACCTGCCAATGCAGGAGGCATGAGTTCAATCCATGGTCCAGGAAGATCCCACATGCTGCAGAACAACAAAGCCTGAGTGCCACAAGTGTTGAGCCAGCACTCTACAGTTTGGGAGCCAAAACTACTGAAACTCCTGCACTATAATAAAGAGTAACCCCTGCTCTCTGAAACTAGAGTAAAGCCAGCACACAGCAGTGAAGACTCAGCACAGCCAAAAATAAAAATAAATTAAAAAAAAGAATTATTAGGTGAGTTAACAAGTTTACAGGATACAGATTGCCATGCAAAAGTCAGTGAAATTGTCCTTGTTGAGCTTCAAACCATTAAAAATGAAATCTAAAAAGATACCATTTACAATAGGATTAAAACACACCAATCACCTACAATAAATCTAAAGAAAGATGTGGAATACCTCTATAGAGAAAACCTTAAAACATTTTTAGAGAAATTGAAAATGATCTAAATAAATGGAGAGATATACTCTGTTGATGTATTAGAAGATTCAAATTAGTAGAGATGTCATTCCTCCCTAGATTTATCTCGAGAGTCAATGTAGTCCCAATCAAAATTACAATGAGTTAATTTTTGTGGAATTGACAGGTAGTTCTGAAGTGGAATGGGCTTCCCTGATAGCCCAGTTGGTAAAGAATCTGCCTACAATGCAGAAGACCCCAGTTTGATTCCTGGGTCAAGAAGATCCACTGGAGAAGGGATAGGCTACCCACTCCACTATTCTTGGGCTTCCCTGGTTGCTCAGCTGGTAAGGAATCCGCCTACAATGCCAGAGACCTGGGTTCAATCCCTGGGTTGGGAAGATCCCCTGGAGAAGGGAAAGGCTACCCGCTCCAGTATTCTGACCTGGAGAGTTCCATGGACTGTATAGTCCACGGGGTCACAAAGAGTCAGACATGACTGAGCGACTTTCACTTTTTCTGAAGTGGAAAGATAAAGAATATGTCAAGGGTCAAGAATAACCATGTCTTGAGAAAAATGTGTGAGGACAAACTCTACTGAATATTAAGATGCAAATCTAATTAATATAGTATGATATTGGTGACAACATTGACAAATGGATCACAGAATGGAGTAGAGTCCATATATAGACACCTGATTTATGACAAAGGTGTCACTGCAAAAGTGGTGGATTAGATTTTCCTATGAAAAGGGAAATAAGAGACCCCTGCCATCTCACACGGTAAGCAAAATTCAATTCCATGTTGATTGTAGCTTCAAACATAAAAGATAAGGATTAGAAAGAGAGCCCAGAAACAGACTCAGAAAGTGGATGAGAGATTTACTTCTTACTTTTGAACATTTTTAAACTTTCGTGCCTGCAGTGGGATGGTAAGGTAGCTACCCTCTTACAACACATCTAAGTGATGCTGAGATCTAGACTCCTTTCTTGAAATACAGACCCAAACTTGGGACAGACATCTTCAGAAACCACTTCAAAATAAGTTCCTTCCTTTGTGATGAGGACTTGGAGGCCCAGGAGCTTCAGTGAACTGTGATTCCCAGGTTTCTTCTCCTCAGTTGTATACTAACACAGTCCTATCTCAAATGGGGCATTTCCAGCTGCTTCCAACACCTTGGATCCTACTCCGTTAAGGACATTCCCTACTCCTATTTCATGAGTCTGTACTATTTTGCTGCTAAAAAAAAAAAAAGAGAGAGAGAGAACTTGGCAAATTCTCCCCCTTCCTAATGTTTAATCTGTTGATTCTCCTTGGATCACCAAAGTATTTTTGAAAACTTCAAGGGTGAGTAAATGTCCTAGGTATTAACTGTAACACTATATCCCAAATGATACTGTTTATTAGAATGACTGTCAGTGAATAGTCACTCTTGAATTCACCTAAATATAGCATTTGCCCTCATCAGAATTTTAGATTACTATCAGCAGACACACAAATTCTTATTTCATTAATCTGTATGTAATTTTAATATTCATTGACATGGACATTTTATTACTAACTACACTGCCTGGTCTAACATACGTTTCTTCTGGCAGGTGAAATCACAATTAACAATGCTGTTCTTTGAAGACAGAACACCTAATGAGTTCAATGATCAAACTCAGGAGATAGCCACAAAAATTGCTGTATCTAAATGTTTCAGTCCTTATTTAGCAGGCACGTCCCTGCAATGACTCAAAAGCATTTTTAGACACGTCTGTGTAGTCTACTAAGTTTAAAATGGGTAACAGTTATTTATCATTAAGACATTATCAAAATTCTAAGATAGATTCTGAGACAGAAAAAGTTAATCATTGCTCAGAAAGCCATACAAGCCTATATCACAGGCACTATTTTGCCGTCACCTATTAGAGTCCAGAACAGGCAACTCTATGGAGACAGAAAGTAGAGCAATAATCACCAGGGTCTGGGTAAAAGGGAGAACGGGAACCACTGCAAATGTAGTCAGAGTTTCTCTTTGGGGTGATGTAAATGTTCTTGAATTACATAGTGATGATGGTTGCACAATTTTGTAAATATACTAAAAATCACTGACTTGTACACTTTCAAGAGTGATTTTTAAAAAAGATTATTTGGCTGTACTAGATTTTAGTTGCATGGCATGCAGGATCTAGTTTCCTGACCAGGGATTGAACCTGGGCCCTCTGCATTGGGAGCGTGGAGTCTAAGCCAGTGAACCACAGGAAGTCCCTCAAAGAGTGTATTTTATAGTATGTGAATTATAGCATAATAAAACTGTTATTAAAAGATCAATATCGTCTACACAGGGAACTATATTGAATATCTTATAATAACCTGTAATGGAAAAGAATCTGAAAAAGAATTATATGTGTAACTAAATCAATTTGCTGTACACCTGAAACGAACACAACAATGTTAATCAATGATACTTCAATTAAAAAAAGAATCAGTATCTCCCAACTGTAAAAATCAAAGAACTATCCAAAACTCAATCCTAATTAAATTAAATTAAATAATTAAAATTAATCAAGGCTTAATCTTTTATAAAGAATAAATAAGTTCTGTTATCCGACATTACTAAGGAAGACTGGTCTGTTAATTAAAAAGGAAGTCATTGTATAAAGATATACACACAATTTGTAAACATTTTATTCCAATTTAAAACATAAAAGGGTACACATTCATTTAACTATCTTTTATATAAGGCCAAGAAGTTTCCTTTAGGTTTGATTTTACTAATTGGTGTTCTCTGCTATTTTTCTGACATAGATCACACTCACAGATATCATTTCCAGAATTGGTATTTTTATTTATTTATTTTTATTTTTTAATTGGAGGATGATTGCTTTACAGTGTTGTGGTGGTCTCTGCCATACATCTACACGGATCAGTCATAATTACATATATATATATCCCCTCCCTCTTGAGCCTCCCTCCTTCCCCATTCCATCCTTCTGAGTCATCGATGGGCTAACTGTGTTATGTAGCAGCTTCTTGCTAGTTATCTATTTTACATAAATAGTGTATACATGTCAATGCTACTTTCTCAATTTCTCCTGGCCTCTCCTTCCCCTGCTCTGTCCACAAGTCTGTTCTCTATGTCTGTGTCTCTGTTTCTTCTCTGTAAATAGATTAATCAGTACTATTTTTCTCGATTCCAAATATGTGTGCTAATATACGTTATTTTTCTCTTTGCGCTACTTCACTCTGTGTAATGGGCTTTAGGTTCATACACCTCACTACAACCGACTCAAATTCCAGAAATGGTATTATTTAAAGCAGGCAGAACTCAGAGACACATGTGAAGAAATCTGAGTTCAGATTCCTTCCGTTTTTTTTCAATTCCCCCTTTAGAAAGACACTCCATGCAAAATCAGATTCTCTTGGCCTCACTCCCCTCTTGTTCCAGCCGCTGCCACCATCACCACTCTGTGTGGATGGCCTCTTGCAAACTCTGTGCTGGCACAACCTGCCTGACCACCTCCCTCATATCATGCTGCTCTGAGTTCCCTTGCTTCCTGCCCACTGATGTCAAGGTGAACTCAGCCTTGTGCAGTCTGGAAACTCATGGGAATGATGTGCTGAGTGTGAGCTTTGAAGAGCAGCAGATGATAAGAATTGGGAGGAAAAATTATTATCCATTTCCCCCCATCTTGTCCCTCACATACTGCCTCAGGGGTTTATGCGGTTTCTTAGGAGTTGATTCATGAGATCAAGCATTTAGTTGCACTTAGCCAGCTTGATATTAGGTTTCTTTCTGTGTCTCCTTCTTTCCTCCTACCCCTCATTCCTCCAGGGATTTCACTCCTTAGCACAGAAGTAGCACGTAAGCTTTGTTTCAAGCTGTTTTTTAAAAAATTTATTTTGTTATTTTTGGCTGAGCTGGGTCTTCGTTGCTGTGTCAGCTTTTCTCTAGTTGCGGTGCATAGGCTTCTCATTGCAGTGCTTTTCCTGTGGAATATGGGCTCTAGGGCATGGGCTTCAGTAGGCGTGATGCACAGACTTAGTTGTTCTGTGGCATGTGGGAACTCCCCTGATAAGTGCCATCTCCTGCACTGGCAGGCAAATTCTTTATCACTGAGTCACCTGGGAAGCCCCAAGCTCTGTTTTTGAGGGAACCCAAGGCTAAGACGTCTCTCAATTTTTCACAGCTACTTTATCCACTCCTTATTTGACAGTAATCTTTAGTGACCTGAATATAGTGACCTGTCTTTTTAAAGTATGTAACTTTTTTAATAGTAAAACCAAACTTTCCTTTTTAATTCTCATGTTTCACGGATTAATTTAATAAATAAATTATGTAATGTTAGTAACACACATAGCTGACAAAATGAGGTTTAGAAAGAGTTGGCCTTTGGCAGGTATACTCATGAATATACTGGAAAGCAGTCATGAGTCTGCAGATTAATTTTTTTCATTTTTGTCCACAGAAATTACATTTTTAAAAACTAAAGAATAGTTGATTTGTAATATTGTGTTAGTTTCAGGTGGTGGTGTTGTTCACCATGGATTGTGTGTCTCTTTGTGACCCCCATGGATTGCACATACCAGCCTCCTCTGTCCTTCACTATCTCCCAGAATTTGCTCAAATTCATGTCCATTGAGTCAGTAATACTATACAACTATCTCATCCTCTGCCACCCCTTTCTCCTTTTGCCTTCAATCTTTCCCAGCATGAGGGTCTTTTCCAATGAGTCAGCTCTTCACATCAGGTAGCCAAAATATTGGAGCTTCAGCATCAGCATCAGTCCCTCCAATGAATATTCTGGGTTGATTTCCTTTAGGATTGACTGGTGGGATCTTCTTACAGTCCAAGAGACTCTCAAGAATCTTCTCTAGTACCACAGTTCAAAAGAATCAATTCTTCAGTGCTCAGTCTTTCTTATGGTCCAACTCTTACATCCATACAGGACTATTGGAAGAAAACCACAGCTTTGACTACACAGATCTTTGTCAGCAAAATGATGTCTCTGTTTTCTAACACACTGTCTAGTTTTGTCATAACTTTCCTTCTAAGGAGCAAGTGTCTTTTAATTTCATGGTTTCAATCGGTGTCTGCAGTGATTTTGGAACCCAAGAAAATAAAATCTGTCACTGCTTCCACTTTTTCCCTTCTATTTGCCGTGATGGGACAAGATGCTATGATCTTAGTTTTTCGAATGTTGAGTTTCAAGCCAACTTTTTCACTCTCATCTTCCACTTTCATGAAGAGGCTCTTTATTTCCTCTTTGCTTTCTGCAAGTAGAATGGTATCGTCTTCATATTTGAGGTTGTTGATATTTCTTCCAGCAATCTTGATTCTAGCCTGTGATTCATCCATTCCGGCATTTCACATGATGTGTTCTGCATATAAGGCTTCTCTAGTGGCTCAGACAGTAAAGAATTTGCCTGCAGTGCAGGAGATCTGGGTTCCATCCCTGGGTCAGGAAGATCCCCTGGAGAAGAGCATGGCGATTCACTCCAGGATTCTTGTCTGGAGAATCCCATGGACAGAGGAGCCTGGCGGGCTACATTCCAGAGGGTCATACTGAGCCAGACACGACTGAAGCGACTTGGCATGCACATGCACTCTGCATATAAGTTAAATAAGCAAGGTGACAATATATAGCCTTGTCATGCTCCTTGCCCAATTTTAAACCAGTCAGTTGTTCCATGTCTGGTTCAGGTGTCTGGTTTCAGGTATACAGCAATGTGATTCAGTTATAGATATCTATTTTTTTCAATTATTTTCCATCATATATTATTCCAAGATTTTGAATATAGTTCCGTGTTGTACAATAAATCCTTGTTGTTTATTGATTTTATGTGTAGTAGTTTGTATGTATTAATCCCATACTCCTAATCCCCATCTTCCCTTTGGTAACCATCAGCTTGTTTGTTAAGTCTGTGTTTTGTTTATAGATTCATTTGTATTAAGATTCCACATATAAGGGATATTACATATTTGTCTTTCTCTGTTGGAGTTACTTAATATGATATCCTCTAGGTCTATCCATGTTGCTGCAAAAGGCAGTATTCCATTCTTTTTTATGGCTTAGTAGTATTCCACTGTATATGTTTCCTATATCTTCTTAAACCAACTCTCTGTTGGTGTCGTTATTGTAAATAGTGCTGCTATGAACACTGAGATACTCTTCTCAAATTAAGAGTTTTCATCTTTTCCAGGTATTTACCCAGGAGTGAGACTGCTGGATCATCTGGTAACTCTATTTTAGTTTTTTAAGGAATTTCTATATTGCTTTTCATAGTAGCTACACCAATCTACTTTCTCACCAACAGTATAGGAGAGTTAACTTTTCGTCACTCTCTCTCCAGCATTTATTATTTGTAGGCTTTTTAGTAATAGCCATTATGACAGGTGTGAGGTGATACCTCATTGTGGTTTTGATTTGCATTTCTCTAATAACTAGGGATGTTAAGCATCTATCCATGTACCTATTGGCCATCTGGATGTCTTCTTTGGAAAAATGTCTATTTAGGTCTTCTGCCCATGTTTTGATTGGGTTTTCTGAAAGACTTGTATGAGCTGTGTGTAATTTGAATATTAACCCATCAGTTACATCATTGCAAATATCGTCTCCATTCCATAGGTTGCCTTTTCATTTTTTTGGATGGTTTCCTTCATTGTGCAAAAGCTTTTAAATTGATTAGGTCCTACTTGTTTATAATTGCTTTTATTGCTATTGCCTTGGAACAATATTGCTACGGATTATGTCTGAGAATGTTTTGCCTATGTTTTTCTATGAGTTTTATGGTGTCATATCTTATATTTAGGTCTTTAAACCAGGTTGAATTTATTTTTGTAGATGGTGCGTGAAAGTTTTCTAATTTCATTGATTAATGTGTAGCTGTCCAGCTCTCCCAACACCACTAGCTGAAGAGACTTTTTTCTACACTGCATTCTCTTGCCTCCTTTGTT
The DNA here is from genome assembly GCA_007570785.1 of Antilocapra americana. Taxonomy (NCBI): domain Eukaryota; kingdom Metazoa; phylum Chordata; class Mammalia; order Artiodactyla; family Antilocapridae; genus Antilocapra; species Antilocapra americana. The sequence goes on along the minus strand of ML660200.1, from coordinate 47,068,693 downwards.
GTAGATTAATTGGCCATAGGTGAGTGGGTTTATTTCTGGGCTATTTATTCTGTTCCATAGGGATGTGTTTTTGCGCCAATAGAATGCTGTTTTGATAACTGTAGCTTTGTAGTATAATGTGAAGTCTGAGAGTTAGTTATGCCTCTAGCTTTCTTCTTTTCTTCAGGATTGCTCTGGCAATTCTGGGTCTTTTGTGGTTCCACATTATTTTAGGATTATTTGCTCTGTGTGAAATATGTCCCAGATATTTTGATAAGGATCATATAAAATCTGTAGAGTGCTTTGGGTAGTATGGTCATTTTACTATATTAATTCTTCCAATCTGAGAGCACAGGATACCTTTCCATCCCTTTGAATCATTTTACATTTCTCTGATCAATGTTTTATAGTTTACAGTGTACAGGTCTTTCATCACCTTGGTTTAGTCGCTAAGTTGTGTTCAATTCTTGTGACCCCATGGACTGTAGCCCACCAGGCTCCTGTCTATGGGATTTTCCAGGCAAAAATACTGGAGTGGATTGCCATTTCCTTCTCCAGGGGATCTTCCCAACCCAGGAATCAAACCTGGGTCTCCTGCATTGCAGATTCTTTACCAACTAAGCTACGAGGGAAGCCCTTCATCTCCTTGGTTAAGTTTATTCTTAAGTTTTTTTTTTTTCTTGATGCAATTTTAAACAGAATTTTTTTGAAATTTCCTCTTTCTGATATTTCATTGTTAGTATAAAGAATATTTCTGTATATTAACCTTGTATCTTGCTACTTTTCTGAATTCATTTATTATTTGTAACAGTGTTGTGTGCTTGAGTTTTTAGGGTTCTCTAGATAGAGTATCATATCATGCAGAATAATTTTGTCTGGCCATTTAGGAAAAAGTTTTGAAGCTTCTTAAAAAATTAAGCATATACCTAATATATGACTCAGCCATTCCTTCCTTAGTATTTACCAAACAGAAACGCATATGTCCATACAAATTTGTCTGCAAATGCTCATAGTAGCTTTATTTGTAGTAGCCAAAAAATGGTAACAACTCAAATGTACATTAGCAGGTAAATATAACAAGTTTTCATTATATAAGTATAATGCAGTGTGACTTAGCAACAAAAAGAAACTATTGATACATGCAACACAAATGGATATCAAAATAACAATGCTGAGTGAAAGAAGCAGGAAAAAAAAGTACTTACCATGTAACTTTTAAATAAAATTCTAAAATTCAAACTAATCTCAAGTGACAGAAATAGTGGTTGCCTTGGAAGGGAGAGGGGGCACAGAGAGGCAGGAGGGAAGGATTACGAAGCAAGAGGAGACTTTTTGAGGTGATAGATGTATTCATTATCTTGATTGCGGTGATGGTTTCATTGGTGCATACATGTAAAAATTATCAAATTGTACACATATTTAAATATGTATAATTTATTGTACGTACATTATACCTCAATAAATTTGTTTAGAATATTAAAAATTTACACATGGGCAAACACATGAAGATGTGCTATCATTAGTTAATAAGGAAATATGAATTAAACCACACCAAATATAGCTGTTGGGGAAAGCATAGAGCTTGTTTAATATGCTTTCATGTTAGCATCAAAAATTCACCTGATGTAGAAATAACATGAACTCGTAACTGTTACAGGAAAAGGTCATATTCTGTTTTATGACAGTGTTTTGGTGCCATCCTGACCAGTACCAGCAGTCATGTGGAAGAGTCTAAAACATCTCTTCAGCAACTCAGGTTTTTTCTCAGATGCTGGTCTTCATTATAGGAAAAAAAGTTCCTTGGTGAGTGATATATTCCATGTTTGAGAAAGAATAACCCAAGCTGAGTTTTGGGTTTCTTAACTATTACCACAAAGAAAGAATGTTTTCAGCAGTTCCTAGCAGGAGGTGGTGTTAAAAAGGATAAAGGGGGTAGATCTGAAAAGAGGGCTACCAGACACAAGTGGAAATAGTCAAAGTATCAACTGGAAATAATACACCCACCACAAATACTAAGATGAAAAAAACTAACAAACAGAAAGGTTGGAGAAAATGTGGAGCAATTTGAAGTCCCCATGATTTGCAGGCATGTAAAATGGTACAACCCTTTGGAAAAAAGGTCTCGCAGTTTTTTATGAAACTAAACATACACCTAATCAAGGACCCAATCATTTCATCCTTACATGTTTACTCAAGATGAATAAAGACATATGTTTACACACACACACACACACACACACACACACACACACACACACAATTTGTACAAGAATGTTCACGGTAGCTTCATTCATTATATATATATATATATGTGTGTATATATATATATATATATAAAAGGAAACAGCCCAGGTATCCATCAATAGGAAAAGTGGGAAAAAAAGACAATACTCAGCAATGAAAATGACCACTGATACAGGCAACATGAATTAATCCCAAAAACCTGCTAAGTGAAAGAAGCATTATACTTTGTATGATTTCATTTATACGAAGTTTTAGAACAGGCAAATTTAATCTGTTAGGCAAAATAATCAGAACAGTAGTTATAACTGAGAGGTAGGTGGGGACTGCCTCAGTAGGGGCATGAGGAGACTCTGGCATGACTGATTGTACTGTTCTAAATTTTGAATAGGGTTTGGGTTACATGAAGTATATGGATTTGTGAAAAAAATCAGCAAATTTATATATTTAACATTTGTGTATTATGCTGCATGTACATGTATACTGAAAAATTTTAAAACTAAACTATAATAAACTCTACTTTATGATATGCATTTTGAAGTATTAGGGGGATATATACTGATGTCTACAGTTTATTTTAAATGCACCATAAAAATAACATGGATTGATACATAATAAAACATACAGAGCAAAATGAATAATCCATGTGGTTGGTTATTTGGGTATTTTTAAATTCTGTCAATTTTGCTGAATGTTTGAACACTTTTATAATAAAATGATGGGGGAAAATCCCCAGGTCTTATTTTCCTATTATATACCCTTGGCCTAGAATAAATTATTCTTTCCATAGGATAGAAACTCTACAGAAACTTAGGGACCAGAAATTAGGTAAGTCATACACGTAAAGATCTTAAGAAAGGTAAGAAAATATAATAATTATTGAAAAGAAAGCCAAGTTACATCAAGACTAATTACTAATTCTGGTGTTTATTATCACCACAAAATAAGATGAGAGTATTACTTTTTGTACTTTTTAAAAAGCTGACTTTTTTCAACCATTGCAGGAAGAGCTATCTTTTATGTCAAGTTATACAATTGAATTTCCTAAAGGAAATCAACCCTGAATATTCATTGGAGGGACTGATGCTAAAGCTTGAAGCTCCAATATTTTGGCTACCTGATGCCAAGAGCTGACTCACCAGAAAAGACCCTGATGCTGGGAAAGTTTGAAGGCAGGAAGAGAAGAGGATGACAGAGGATGAGATAGTTGGATGGCATCACTGACTCAATGGACATGAATTTGAGCAAGCAAGCTCTGGAAGATGGTGAAGGACAGGGAAACCTGGTGTGCTGCAATCCATGGGGTTGCAAAGAATCAGACACGACTGAGCATCTGAATGACAAAATATGAATAAGCCAATGTGTCCAACTTTGTCAGAATTTGGATATCCAATCATCATTTAATAAAATACTTTTGAGTGTTTTCCTATATACCAAATATTATCGTTGTTAACATGCTATATGAGATAAAATAACATCCTTTGCCTTTGGAGAGCTTTAGAGGAAATTTGGTGGCAGGTTGAGTCAAACAAATCCGAATGCATTTCCCATCTCTGCAGGACCTTGGGCAAATTAACTTCTGTGAGCCTCAGTTTCCTCATTTATAAGATGAGGAAGGATAATATAGGTTCTACCTCATATGGTTATTCTGAACTTTAGGTGAGACACTTCATTTTACATGGATCACAGTGACTGACAGAAAGTGAAAGTGAAAGTTGCTCAGTCATGTCCGACTCTTCGGGACCCCACACGCTGTGTAGTCCATGGAATTCTCCAGGCCAGAATACTGGAGTGGGTAGCCGTTCCCTTCTCCAGGGGATCTTCCCAACCCAGGGATAGAATCCAGGTCTCCCACATTGCAGGTGGATTCTTTACCAGCTGACCCACAGGGGAAGCCTGACTGGCAGAAAACACTCAGTAAATATGTTATCATTAAGAATAATGATACAAGAAACAAAACATTCAGTTGGTGGAAAATGTAGACTATCTTAATTTGTTTAAATAGAGCAGTATCAACTTAAGATAGTTTTTAGATGCCTTTGTGAATAAATGAGTTTCTATCACTTTTTCAAAAGAAGGCACTGACTTAAGCCAAGGGGAAACTCAACAAACCTCTTATTAAAAAAAATCTGACAGGACTGAAGTCTTTTTCTGAAATACTTTTGGAAATGGAGAGCTGGCTTTCTGCTTTTACACAGCACCACACCTGCTTTAAAACCCACACACACTGGTTTTTCTTTTCTCTGATTTTTTTTTTAATCTATTTCCTCTTATCGGACTTGTTTTTCAAGATATAAATTCACTGGACAGGACTGTTTGGATATAGCTCATGTTTTACTTGAAAGTTTGGGGCAATAATCTAGCACATTATAATTATCCAACTTCTTTGTAATCACAACTATATCTCCAAAATACCCTGAAAGCTTCAAATATTAAATAGTACTACTACATATGCTATTGAGAATGGATTTTTCAACTAGTAGATATAAAATGATCAGAATTTTATAGATGAAGATAGTTTTATTATCTTGCTCATGGCAGATTCATGTCAATGTATGGCAAGACCAACATAATAATGTAAAGAAAAAAGTCTTTCTTGAATTTGTTACAATAATAAATAAATAAATAAATAAATGAGGTTATCACTTCTACTTTCCCAAATGGTTATTATACATAGGAACAGATTTGGCAAGATTTATTTTTAGCCAGTATATACTTACCCCTATTCTAAAATGTCGGCAATCTTCTTTTCTATTGCACAAATGACAGTTTTAAGTTTGCTCCCTTTATTTCTTTTAAATTTATGGACTCTTTTACTAATATCTTGACCTTTTGAATAGCTAACACCTTTCTCTCATCAGCCCTGTTAAACACAATAAGCTTAAAATTTATCTGAAAACTTCAAGAGCAGGGCAGAATTTACACTATTCTTAACATACCAAGCCAAAACTGAAGGAAGAACTGGATAATTTTAATATAAATCATCCAGGCTAAACCTCATATTTTAACTTTATATTTGAATCAGCAATGATTTTTACTGCTGTTTTCTCCCTATCTATTTTTACCATTTTTTTTAAAATCTGAATCCGAGAATATGCTAAACATGTGGATTGCAGGCACCTGGATTTCTCAAGTAGAAAGCACAAAGAAACATTTTCTCCCTTTACTTGGGTTGCTTTTATTTAACACTCTTAAGAATGATTATCTGAGTTCACAAATCATATTTTCATCAGTTCTAACAAAGAAGAAAAAAAATATTCATTTCACAATTAAGATAAAACCAAAAGCTTTTTCTAGCTGTCAGTCAGTTTCCAAGCTAATAAGAACTCCTGCGACTTTATCTGTTCTTCCCACAGGGAGCAGAGCTGATATAATCTAGGATACCTTTATCTTACTGCTTAGGTATAAAAATATTGCCTAAGCAGAACTGGCAGATTCACCAAAGAAATAAAATGGTGAAATGAGTACAGTATTCTTAGGTGTATTAACAGCTAAACAAGCTATGTATGAGAAAAAAAATCACTTAAAGCTTGCTTGAAATCTTTTAGTCTAACAGAAACACAAAAAACCAATGGGAACATCAAAGAGAAAAAAAAAACATGGAAAAGTCAACTTCTGCTACTATATATAATACAAAACACGTATACATACATATATATTTTAAAAACCATGATGATACAGTTTTGTTTCCAAGTATGCTTTCATATTATAGATCTCATCTTCCATCCTTCAAGTCTGGTTGACAGATACGGGATCTCCTTCTGTATGTTTTATATCTTTCTGTCTCTTCCTCCTAGTTTCACCAGTCAAAATTCCATGCCATCCTTTAATAACCGTGCTAAACACCTCCTAATCAATGACCTCCAAATAATGAGAATTAACTTGCCTTCTTTGACTTTCAGTATTTTATATTTGCATCACCACCCACCTAAAACCCTGCAAAATGTTAGGCTTCTTGGGATGTTATTGTAAAAACCTTTACATACAGTGAAATCCTCACCACTTTGTATGGCCAGAGTTTAAAAAAGAAGTCACAATCATCTGAAGTCAACACAAGACCTTTTCGGGAAAACACTGGAGAATATACTATGCAGATAATTAAAAAAGAGGACTAGACGTGGCTCCTGGGGTGTTTGGCTAGAAGTCACGTAAGTTACATCTCAAAATTTAAAATTATTGTGATCTGTTTTACTCCTTTTGTCTGTGGTTTCTTCTTCTTCCCCAGGGTCACATACCATTTGGTAAACATAGCAACTGAAGACCCTGCTGGGTTTCTGCTCTATGTGGAGTACCAAGTCTCTGTCAAAGTAGACTTCATGGCTGTATGTCTGTAATGAAAACACAGGCAAATGGGATTCCCTCTTCACATAACCATGTTCAATACTGTTTCATTAAGATGTCACAGCATCTTTAGGGATGCTCATATATATACTTGAAGGCAAAATAGTTGCCAGAAATAGTTTATTTTTCATTATTTGTGGATATGCAGATAACTTATGAGAAAAGCATTACACAAAATATTAAGAATGAGGAATCCTGGACTTAGGTGTCTGAACACCCAGATTCTATTGCCAACATTGCTACTATTTCACTTATGACTGTGGGCAAGTTGCTAAATAGTTTACATTCTCCACTGATAAAACAACAATTGGATAAAGTAACATCTACTGTTCCTTACAACTTTTATATTCTATATTACTCAAAAAAGCAGACAAACGCTTCCAAGAGTGCTTGAAAACCCTACACGATTAGAAGTCTCTATTAAGAAACTGTGGGGATTCAATACAGAAAATGGAATTTTTATTTTTTAAAACATTACCAAACTTGTAAAATGGGAGAAAACCAGACTGTGGTCAGATAGCATGTCTCAGGAGAAAACATGAAGCTTTATCTTTAAGACCATTGGTAAGCAGGCATCTTCTACTTCCTAGGGGAGAAAGGCTAAAGAACTCATTTTGTCATGTGTGTAGGAAAGTCTCTTTCACATGGTCATTGGTATAGGTGAACCTGGACTGATATGAATTCACTGACATCTGTTTCAATAAAAGTCACCTATAAAGAAAACTCTTACAACTTTGTATTCTGTGGACTCTACTCACCACATCCCAAGACTCCACAAGCGGAATACTTTTAAGTAAAGTTCCATATTCATTACAGTGGAAATCCAGGTGAGCTTTTCCTTCAGCATCTATCTGAGTAACAGCTACCACAGAAAGCAAATCCAACTCATCTTCATAGTCAACGATTTTGAAAGTCTTAGGGAACAGAAGACAAAGTAAAACAAAAGAGGGACAAAATCCAGTTTTGATTATTTCTACAGTTGTGGCTTAACTATTCTAACATTATAAAACTATGTAGAAAGAAAAATGAATGCGTGATAGCATAAGTAGAGATGTATCTCCAAAGGCTGAGCTGATTTACCACACCCTCACACTTTCTTTTTTCCTCTGGGCCATGAACATTAACAAACACATCTAAGTCTAGTAAGTGAAACATAAGGCAAAAGTCACAATCTTCAGAATATAACTCAATAATTTTCTATGAAGAGATTTCCCTTGGAAGCACGCACATCAACACAACAGAAAAATAAGCTAATTGTTTTTTCAAATTATTTTAGTCCTATGAACACTTCTACAAGCAAAATCTCATGGATAATTTCAGTATGAAAGGAGAGGTTGATGGGGATGCCCTGGTTCAAACAGCTTGCACAATTCTACTGGCTAAGGTTGCATGGAGCTTCCCGACCTCTATCCCAGGACAAGTTCACGCTAGTTTGGTTTATTATTTCTGGCTAAAATCATACCTCTTGTTCTGGGTCATCATCCAGAATGTTAAAACTTCTTTTTACCACCCGTCCAGAAGCTGTAACAGTGGGTAAGTTTTCATTCTATCACATGGAGAGAAATAAAAAGCTATGACAAGTACCGTTAAATGTAGTTGATGACAAGCTAAACAAATTTGTTAAAACTAACCAATCCTTCTAAAACATCCATAAGTCTTTCCTCAGTTGAGAAAATTCTGAATCAGGTTCCAGATCCTCCAGTTAGTAAAAATACTTTATTACAATAAAATTTCTAAAGAATAAAATACCAAAATAGGCAAAAATAAACACAGAGGTTACAGATTTAATATGTAACTTGCCCTTCTGATTTCTGCCTTAGTACAGTACAGCAAATAAAAGAGTGGATCTGCTTTTTTCTTGGCATGATTTTCTTCATGTTCTTAATTTGTATGCTAAAGAAAAACAATCATTTGGAATTAAAGAATGATGTGTGATTTTTAAATCCAATTTACCCTAGGTTTGCACAATTAATTAAACCTAGAAGTCAATAACTTATCAAAAAAATATAAAGGGAAACCCAGAAAGGAAACAGAATTAAGCAAAAGATAAAGTCAATACAATTGACTCTTTTCAAATCTCATAGGTACATGGGGCTAAGACTGGCTACCCATATAGACAAAATGAACAGACTTGTACAGGATTGTGTTGTTCTTTTCAGCCACACTAAAAGGCAAACACATTTGCACATTATATTCTCCTATAGACAGTGATATACAAAGGATTTTAAAGTACTGCTGACTTACTTTGTTCTCTCTGTTGGCCAAAATGACAAAATCTTCAGAGATCTGATGCTGGGCACTATTATTTTCTACTTCACTTAGCTTTAAAACTCTGAAAAGGTAAAAAGGATTCTAAGAACCTAAGACATCAACACAGCATCAAAGTGTCAAAGCTGAACTACTGAAAAGAAACTGAACAAATGAAACTTACACTAACAACACTGAGTCAGTTCTCTTCTCCTCACTACCCCAAAATATTAATATCTGATAACTTAAGTGTCCACAACTTTCTTGTGGCATTATAGTAGATACTTACATTTTTATTTCTGAAGATAGAATTAGCTATCAATGAATAACACTAAGCGTTAAATATAAGATAGACTGGATTAGCAACTTAAGTCTAAGTTTTCACGACAGAGTAGTATTTTAAAACTGCAAAGGACTTAACAGTTTTTTTGTCTTAGCATTATATTTAAAAAGATTTGGGTTTTCTGAGTGTAAATGGCCTCACAGATCAAGCTTGTTAAGCAGTGAAAATAAAATAATTTTCTTACCACCAACACAAATCTTTTCACAGCAATAATAAGCATCAAATCTTAAGAGTCTCAAGTGCAAGTGAAGAGAGAGCAGGGAGGAGCAGCCCCTGCGGCCAAAGAGAGCTGAAGGCCTTCCAGTTTTGCCAGAGACAAAGAAATCAGATTATATTTAAACTCCTTAATTAGTGCCAATACTTAAGAGTGCCTATCTTTTAAAACCTGGCAAAAGGACAACACTCTTTGTGAAACTTATTTTCTTAAACTCAAACTAATATAAAAGAAGGGTGGTAACAAACAGGAAGAGTGATCTACTAAAGCTGAACTATACTTCTTAGGACATTCTGTAAAAGTTAGTAATCTTTTTTCATTAAGCTCCTTCATCCTCCTATAAACTGATCCAGAGTAGACTAATTATCATGAGGCATACAAAATAAAGAATGCAGACATGGCCCTTCTTAGTCAATACTTACTGAGCACCTACTCTGCACTAAGACCTGTGCTCCATGCCAGGGTTACAGGTGTCAGCAAGACAGACTCTTTCCCTGTTATTACGGAGTTCATGATTCCAAAGCAAGATGTTTAAACAGAGAGCCAAACAAATAATTAGTTTAAATTTCTGTAAGTACTATAGAAGAAGATTACATAGTGGACACAGTGAAAATATGATGGGGGAGCTAATCTAATGAAGGGTACCAGGGAGGGACTCTTTGAAAAAGGGACATTTAAAGGGCCATAAAAGATGAATAGAAATGAGGCAGAACAGATGAGGGAAACTGACTCCAAGCAGAGTGAATAGGTCCTCGGCTTTCTGAAAAGACAGCAGGACTGAAGTAAACTGAGTGGGAGGAATCTTTTAGGTATGTTGGCCTTTTGTCTTAAGTGCAACAGGAAACCATAAAAAGGTCAAAGCAGAAATCATGTGGTTAGGTGTCTGTGTTTGCTAATGTTTCTAAAAATCACTCTAGCTGCTAAGAAGGAAACAGACTTCAAGAGCAAAAAGTAGATTCTTGGAGTCTGGTAAGAAGGCTATTACAGTCTGGGCTAGTGATGACAGTGGCCAAGGGCAGAAAGAGGCAGATTTAAGAAATGTTAGCAAAATAAATGTTAGTCGCAAAATAAACTGGATTGATGGATGGGTGTGTGTGTGTGTGATGTGTGTGTGTGTGTGTGTGGTGTGTGTGTGTGTGAGTGAGTGACAGAGAGAGCGCGCATACAGGCAAATGCAACTGAGTGTTTAAGTACATGTAAACTGATGAAAAACAAGAAGATAAGAAAGTGTTAAGAATGAGTCGGGAGTTTTGGTGTATACATGATCTTCGAAGCCAAGGGAATAAATAGAAGAATCAAGCAGAAAGGGAGCAAAAAAGAGGGTCTAATCCTGAGGACATCTAACAATTAAAGTCTGGGTTAGAAGAGGAAGAACATGAAAGGATATTAAGAAAGATCAGAGAGGGAGGAAAATATTCAGGAGCACTGTGGTGTCAGGGAAGCTAAATGAGGAGTGTTTTGGTGGGTAAACTAAATAAAATAAGGTTTACTTCAAACAACTTGCTACTTCTCCAGCAGTAAGACTGTCTTTTAGAACAAAGATAAATCATCTCTCATTAATCTTAGAGAAATGAATTAAGACCTGATGTGAAGGAACCAATCTGTGATCTCCTTTCCCTCATGTCATCCCTTACCCATCAAAGAACTTACCCAAATGTAGTGTTTACAGAGGGTAATGACACAGTTGAAAGTATAAAGTAACATTTTCTAGATGCCATTCTCTGAGGAAGCACCCTACAAGCGGCTGCTAATAACTTTCACAGTTGGCTCAGTAGTTAGCTGGCAAAAATAAAGTTGCCAATAAATACTACCAAAAGCTACTTTTAACTTTAAAGTAACTAAGGAAAATACTCACTTGACCTGATTTGGGCCAACATGTATTATTCTGCCAGAAGCATCAGGATGGAAGTAGATCCAATCAGATTCTAAAGAACAACATTCCATTTCTTGGATCCCATTTTTTGCCTGAAGTTTGGACAAAATATTGAAAATAAAAATTAAAGGAAAATAAATTAATTTTCAAAACCAGTATTAGTGATAGGTCAGTAAATCAAAGGTAAGGGAAGAGAAAATATTAACCAGCTGAACTGGGATGTATATTAGGGATAAATTAGGATACTCAAGCTTGAGAAATCCATAATATTTAAATACAGAAATTTTACAGATATTCCATGCACCATGTATTATGCCTCACAAATAATAACTTAAGTTACCATATCTCAAGCATCTAATTTGTGTCTGGCACTGCATTACATGTTTTCTAGTCATTATTTCTTTTGATCTCAGCAATTCCTGAAGCATATATTGCTCTCTTCATTGTATGCATGAGGAAACTGATGCACAAAGAGGAAAAATCATTTGCATAATATTCTGCACTTACTATTAATAAACAGCAGATTAGCTTTCAAGGTACATGGGTTTTCTCTTATTTAACTGTCATAATTATGTACTTGCCATCTCCTGCAACTTCTTTCTCCCTTTCCTATCCTCAACAAGTTGTCAGTCAGAAGAGCAGACAGCACAGAAATAACAAAACAAGTCAGACAGTCTCCCTGCATAAGTCAGATATTAAACCAATACTAATGAAATGGTCTAATACTACCTAGCACTTAAGGTAAACAGAGAGATTTATTTCATAGTAGTATATTTAAATATTAAAATAAAGAAAAAGATACTGCCATATGGATCACATATGTAACAGATGTTTTACGTTACACATAGGAGCACTGGGGACTAACACCAGCATGGATGCATTAACTGTACTGGCTTTATCCAAGTCATTTAATTTCTCCAATGTAAAATGAAATAACGCCTTCTTTTTTTATTAGATACTCAAAGTTTTTGACATACAAAAGGATTAATTCCACAGCATACACTGACAGGACACTATGTTCGAGGTATGACATTAGGTGTTCATACCTGACATGCACTAAACATAATCTCTGTTATCCAGAAGCTCATGTTCAAGAAGGGAGACAGAAACAGAATAAGGCAGTGGAGAAAATAAAGTAGTCAAGTCATACACAGGATATTGTCAAGCATCCAGATCAGGTAAGCAGAATTTCAGGAGCTTGAACTCTGCCTTAAAATGAGAAAGTAGGCTTGAGAGAAGAGACGGCACAATCAAAAGCACAGATGTGTTCATCCATATAGCATGCATGTGCAAAAACATGAATAGCAGACAAAATTGAATTGAGAAGCAGAGTGTCTGGTCATGAGACTGGAGGGGCAGGCTAGGGCTACATCACAAGTGCTTTGTATGCCATGCTCTTTTAAAAATTGGAATTTAGCACATTTTATGTATCAAATTAGCACAGGTATTTTAATTTTTCAAGAACCTAATGATTTCTAAGAGAAATGGTTGTGTTATTGCATTTTACAGATAAGAACGTCAATGAAATTAAACATCTTGGTTGCAACCACTGACTTCCCTAATGGTCCAGTGGTTAAGATTCTGTACTTCCACTGCAGGGGGTATGAGCTTGATCCCTGGTTGTGGAACTAAGATCTTGCCCGTGTTATGCAGTGTGGCCAAAAAAAACAAAGTTAATGTGTCCATTTTGGCATTAGCTCCAAATGCTCCTTCCTATAACATAAAACTTTTTAACTTTTTTTACATAAAACACACACATAAACATGCACACATAACCCATATCTTCTTTAGGAGACTATTCTCTTTATTAAACACAACATGTGAAAGAAACATTCTCTCTCTTTGGGTTAAATACTAGGCAGCATTATCAGTTTCTGGAGTTATTAGTTGCTCGAATGCTAGTTTAGGCTCAGTTTAATAGAAAGTTACAGGTCATTTTCTGAATTCTTTAGTTCCCCTGCACATATTTTTTTGGATTACCAACTTTTCTGACTGACAGGTGCAGAAGTTAACGCACATATGCATCATTAAGGTAATGTCACTGCAATGAAGTTGTCCATAAAGTACTGAAAACTCCCCTGGATTCAGCAATTATTTATGAATATGCTAAAATACAGATCTGACTAAATGTTACAATTAGTAGTTATACAGAGAGTACTAGATAGGCATGCTTGATGTAGGTGCTGAAGGCCATTTTATACACACACATAAAAGAATATACTATCAGTTCTTATTTAGGAAGAATATGAACTATGCAGGGTTTGACTGCATAGAAATGTCAGTGAAAAAGCAATGTGACAGTGTCCTGGCGGCTGAAGGATGTCCACTGCTGGGAGGCGAATAACCAAACCACAAACTTGTGGGAAACAGTCCCCAGAATCCACTGGAAAAGAGGATGTCACTGGGCTGGGCTAAATAGGAGGTGCCACACGTGACAGGTTAATGAGAAAACGGAAGGGAAGAATGCTTCTGCAAAAAAATTCAAAGATACTACACACGTTTCCTGGTGGCCATGACCTAAAGGGAAATAGATGAGTAAACCCAAGACTGTGCTAATCTTTAGGGTGGGGAAACGTGACCGGTGACTCTCAAAGCCTCTGGGTCCAACAGAGACTGAGAAAGATTCTGGAAGAGAAGGGTGTGGAATAAGCTGAGTCTGTCTCACAAAAAGTTAATTTAATCTATCAAGAGGTTCCAGAACTAAAGTAAGTCAACAATATAAAACAAGGATATATAAACAGCAATATAAAACCCCCTCCACTGTGTACTCCCTCTTCTGCACTCATCTCAACCACTGTACTGAATGGACTGCACTTTACTTAATCTGGTTTCTTCTGAGAGTATAAGCAACTTGTGAGAAGAGACTGTCTCCAGCCAAGTCTGGCACATAGTAGGTCCACAATAATGTTTACTGAATGATAAATCAATGCCGAAATCATTTCTAAAAAGAAAATAAAGAAAATTAATTCAAAGGGTAAAAATTTCTGTTGTTTTGCTATATACCCTTTCTTCCTATTCTGCCATATATAACTTTAAAATATCCTTGAAAACTTGGTGTTTCAAGGCTTATACTGTGACCAACAGGATACTACCTAATTCTGCTCTGAAAAACCAAGAGCAAAAAACTGTGAAGAAGCAGAACCAACAACACATTCCACCAGTAATTTCAGGGGCAGCCTGAACACATTCCACCAATGATTCCCACTATGGAGCTTCCGAGATGCTTTACATGAGGTCAAGGAGGTGGTAAGAAGAAAAACTAAATCTTTGGTACCCGGAGAATTTTCAACTGTTAATAATGTTTTAAATTCTGAGTAGTGCACACAAGTGTTTGCTATATTCTTTGTGTTCTCCTGTACTTTACACTGTTCACAAATTACTGATACAAACTGAAAAATCATTCCTGGGAATGTGGACCAATCAGAAAAGTAGAGATTAAAGAATTTCTGATATTAATTTACTCCTAAAGCCTGACCACCATGATTTACCAAGGAATTGTCCTTTAGGGCACAAATATGGAAAACTCCTTTCTGTTTCTTCTTATTAGGCGTAATGATGTAGTGCCAAGGATGGCCTCCAATCTGAAAAGCGTTCTCCAGCGAGGACACCTCAAAGAGCAGTGGCGGTGTATCTGCAGAGATGGGCAAAAGGAATTCGTTAGCTTCTTTGTTCTGGTAGCTTTGGAACATTCATTAACTGAATTCAACCTTTCTTTGCATGTATCATCTATTAATTTCTACCAGTGAAAAATGACTATGTTCAAGGAAATAAAATACAATCTGGAAAGAGGCTTACTGATAAGAAAAGCCAAGTAGGAAACAGCTGTTAGGTTATGAGTCAACTTTCTAGACATCCATTTTCAGGATATGTGTGACATGCAGCTGAGGGTGATAAAGTGAGCTGAAGGTGCCTATGACGGCAAAAAAATGACAAGGTACACCTAATAAAAGCAGTTGCCATTTAATAAGTACCTTGGTTAGATACTATTTCTAACTCTCGTAACAATCAAACCAGGTATTAGGTCTAATAATTCCTTCAAATGTGAGGAAGAGAGCTTTCCTATTCTAGACTAACAGGTTATATTTAGTAAATTTTACAAGAGAAGTATTGCTTAAGTTTATGCAGTAGAAGTGATACTAGTCATAACGAAAATAACGACTTTGGATGGGTCTTGTCGCAGTGGAAGTTTTATCAAAGGAGAGCCACTACTACTAGCATTAGACAAGTTAATTTTAAGGTAATTAAGATATATCTTGTTAGCCATTGTTTTTGGGAGGTTGACACTATAAAAGGACTATCTGTTAGTGCTTCCTAGTCCTTTTCTTTGATGATACTTCATTTTATACGGAGTGTAACAGACTTACTTTTGGAGACAGGCATAAACAGAAGGCGCTGCTTTTTCTGAAGACCAGAATTCTTTGGGGACAGCCCTTATGAGGACACCCCTTGGCCTGTTTGGGGAGGTGGCTACTCTGAGTCCTTTCTCTCTAACTTCAGAGTCTAATCTTTGGTTTACGAGGCCACCACTGTCTGTAAAGGGACTTGTCTTAAGGAGAGCATTCACTACAGAGTCGCATGTTACATAGAGAAGCGTGTGCGCGACTAGGCCTCTGCATAAGGGCAACTTACTACTTAAAGCTATACAAAGGAGAAAAACAAATGACGAAACGTGAGCTCACAAACTGAAGTCTTCAGGAGAAAGAAGAGACAGATACAAACAAATCAAGTACATTTAAAATGCCCTTGAAGAAACCTTTCAAGGAAACGGTGATATTCTTAATATATAAAGGGTCTTTTTTAAGCAATAAGAAAACTATTGACACTCCAATAGATAAATGGGCAAAGGACATAAGTCAGTAAACTATGAAAGATAAATAAACACCATATGTGATAATACAGTGGCTATCAAATGATGGTAGATGAGGAAAAGAATTATGAAGAGAAAAAAGTATAATTAGAATTTGAATTGGGGCTTAAAAATTTAAGTAAGGAAGTTGTAGGGAATATAAAATAGGAACTCAGAATGGAAAAAAAAAATTAATGCAAAAAGATGTGTTTAAGAAGAAATACTTTTCCCAGAAGTTGCTAAAAATGGCCCCAAAGTGGCATCAGGGCTTGGCTCACTAACTCTGGTGTGTCACCGTTAGCCCAAGATCCCAAATTTTGATCTCTAGTTCTATTCTCAATTGAAAGGGCCTAGGAGTTTGCAAAGAATGGCTCATTTCACACCTTGCCATGAGGAAATCTCAGTATTATTAATTACAGGAATATTCTTGAACTTTTTTATATGCATAAAAATTTTAAAAACCTAAATGTCCACAGTAAACTGGTTAAATAAATTTACAGTTTATGCATATGAAAGTGAAAGTCGCTCAGTTGTGTCCAACCCTTTGTGATCCCACGGACTATATAGTCTACAGAATTCTCTAGGCCAGAATACTGGAGTGGGTAGCTTTTCCCTTCTCCAGGGGATCTTCCCAACCCAGGGATTTAACCCAGGTCTCCCACACTGCAGGGAGATTCTTCACCAGCAGAGCCACAAGGGAAAGGTACACATATAATGGTACATGAATCAAGTTCTTAAAACCTCAAGGAGCTTAATTAGCATGTGCACACATATACAGAGAACTACTCTTTGGCAAAGATAATATGAGCACTGCATTCAAAAAGTATCAGAAAAAAATATAATGAAAACTAAGTTTTCCTTCCATCTGATTCCCTCAGAAGTAACTATCATTTATCATTTTTCTGTATGTCCTTCCAGATACTTCAAGCAATCCTGAAAGCATGTGCTCACATCTATATTTTTAACATATGAATAGTTAACACAAATGAGGCTTTTTATACACATAGTTTTGCACTCCTTTTTTCACTTACTAATATATATTGGAAACTTCTCTATAAAGGGGCAAAAATAATTCCTATTTCTTTTTAATAGTTAAGTTTATGACATAACCAAACAATGAAAGAATACCAATGTCAACTATCAATATATACATTGTTTCCAAACTTTTGTTGTTAGAAAAATGTTATAATTATATGTTTGTCATTTTGTACACATGTGAATGTATCTGGGATAAATTTCTAAAAATGAAATTGTTCAAGGAATACATGCATTTAAAATTTTGAAATATACTGACAAATTGTCCTCCACAAGGGACTCCAACAATAAACAACAGTGTCTCTTCTATACTTTCACCAATCCTATTACCTAACTTTTTGATATTTGAGAATCTAGAAGTATCTCATGGTAGTGTTAACTTGCACTTCTCTTCAGTGACATTGGGCTTCATCCTCTCCTAATTAAAAGTCACTTATATTCCTCTTCTTCTGCACAATATCCTTTGCTCATTTTGTTATTGTTGCTACGTTGTCATTTTTTCTTATTGGCCTGCAGAACTTATATATAATGAGGCAATTACCCCTTTATGGTGTATGTTGCAAATATGCCCCCTATTTGTTGTTTGAACTTTGGCTGGTTTGTGTGTGTACTTTTATTTACTTTTGTTTTTGCTTTTCTCATGAAGCACTTTATCTTTATGTAGCCAAATTCAGCAATCTCTTCTTTAATGGCTCTGTTCTTGTGTCAGAAAGGTCTTCTCAACTCTGCGATAAAAGGATTCTCTAAGTTTTCTTAGAGAACCTTAAAATCCTTGATCCATCTATTGTTTCTTTAGATGTAAAGAGACAGGACTCCAACTTCATTGTTTTCACAAGACCATCTATTAAATAATCCCAATGGAAATTAATATTTGTAATATATTAACATTTAAAAGTGGGTTAGGCTACAGATGACTATATGCAATGAATCTCAAAAATTATATGGTGAACGAAAGACGCCAGACAAAAATTACATATCATATGCTTCCATTTATACAAAACTCTAGAAATCTAGAGTGAAAGAAAGTACATTCACTGGTTGCTGAAGGCTAGGGATGGAAGGGAATTGACTGGAAAGGGCAGTGGGGAACATTTTGGAATGATTAAAGTATTCTAAATCTTGATTGTAGGAGTGGTTTCATGGATATAAATATTTGGCAAAACTCAAATTGTACAGTTTAAAAGGCTGCATTTAAGTGCATGTAAATTACACTTCAACAGAGCTGATTTTTGAAAAAGCAAGTTATGAAACAGTGTTTACAATATGAATTTTTTTGGTTTCAGGAGTTCATACATTATAAGATTACCCAAAAAACACAGAGGTGATAGCAACTAATGCCATGCAGGACGACTGTGAGTGTTTTAAACTTTCTCTATTTTATTATTATTTCCTAATTCTTCTATAATGAAAATGAACTGCTTTGTCTTAAAAAAGTTAAAGTTAAAATGAGTATTATTTTGTATAGGTTTTCCTGATCCTGAAAAATCAATCTAGAGAAATAAACAGGGTTTCAGTCAACATAGTATGAAAAAATACACAAAGTTTTCAATATAATACGCTACTCTTCTAAACTAAATGTCTAGCAATTGCTGTATTGTTTTACAATGGCACATGATTTCACAGATCATATTTTCAAATGTGATTATTTTAAAGCTGATAAAAATGAGGCCCACAGAGGTTAAGTAATTGCTCACTACCACACCACCAATTAGTAGAGGAATTTCATTCTCATAGGAGCAGACAAAGATTGTGATCCCAAATCCAGTCTTCTTTCTATAAACAGGGACCAAAATCAGCACAATCAGAGGCACCATGAGCTTTCTTTATCACCCTGTTCCTTGGTAGGAAATGGCAATCCATCTAGTACTCTTGCCTGGGAAATCCCATGGACAAAGGAGCCTGGTGGGCTGCCGTCCATGGGGTCACAAAAGAGTCAGACATCACTGAGTGACTGAGCACACACATACAGGAGGTATTGCTAAGGCTGAGTTTTTACAAAACTGCCTCATTCAGCCCGCCCAAGACGCCTAAAAATTAGAGTAACTTTTAAAATATTTATTTTGAGCTTCTTGGCTAATTGGCTATACTGAACTCTCTCAGTCCTCATACTTTGTTATTTACTAATGAAAAGAACATTTCCTTTCTCACAATTAAGTCTTTCATTTGTTTCTTGATCTGTTGATGATGTAATGTTATATGACAATAGAAAAAAATTATATTTTGACCCATATTAGATAAACCTCTGGAACTTTACCTAAATATGTGATGTTTATTGGTTAGAAGTCAATGTCCTCAGCATGGTAAAAAATAGTTTTTAATGAACTAAGAATAAAGATAAATAAACATTAGGATAACAAAATATATTTTCTTTTTAAATTTACTCATGATTTTTACATCTATCTACATTAAGTAATCCTTGTACTGAGGAGATAACTCTGGTCAGTTAACGGTTTATCTGACATACATTGCTCAATTTTGTAGCAGTTTTCAACAAACTGCTGAATTTGATAAACTAATTAAATGTAAAACATTTTTTTATATTTATAAAATTGTATATAATTTTCTTTTTTATGCCTTGTTGATCTTTAAACTGGGTAATTTCACAGAATTGTAAAAGTTGATGTTCTAGAGGAGCTAAGGTATCATCATTTGCTGCAACTTATTATTTTGGAGATAAGGAAATCAAGACCAGAGAGGTAAAGTCACTTGCCAAAGGTTACAGGTCTCTGGTCAAGCAAGGTCCAGTATCCCCAGGCCTTTATTTCAATGAATAACAGATTGCTGTGAACACTTGTGCAAAAGCAAGGAATACTCTGCATAGGAGCAAAATGAATTGAATTTAGGAAAAAAACATTTGGATGATTACAATTAATCACTATCAATAAGACCACTTAATTTTTAAGGTGAAAAAAGTACTATATTGTAGCCATACCTGTGATTTTAATATTACAAGGAATGCCAAAGGGAGCCTCTCCTACAGTTCCAGTAGTCCCACCCCATCTGCATGCACACCCTAAGTCAAGTTTCTGTTGCATGAACTAAAAACAAAACAAAACAAAATGGTGGCTTTAGCACCTACTTATTTGCTGTCTGGAGAGAGAAAAAAAATCAAATTCACATGTATATGACAGAGGAAATGTCTTTATTTATTCAAGGGCCTTTCTATTTGTCTTCCCACCCCTCTTTTAAAGGTTACTTTGCCTTTCTACATTTGTACAGTTTTGTAGAGCTGAAATCTACACTAGGGCCTTATGATAAAAACATCTCAGTAAAAAAAAAAAAAATCATACCTCCATCCAAATCTCAAGTTAATCTGAATACGGCAAATTTGAGTTTTCTCTACCTGCTTGGTGATGGCTTGGAAGCTATAAAGTCTGACCAGTCCCGAGCTGTACATCACAATCAGTATTCCATGAGACAAGGTGGCATCTGTGACATTCCCGAAAATCTGAGGGGAAAGGTAGACATCACCTGAGAAAAGACCAGAAGGCCAATCCTCTGAGTTTCCACCATGGTATGTGTATCTGTTTAATATTCGGTTTACCACTATAATACTGCTGCCTAACATTCCAACTTCATTGTAATTTAGGAACTTGCAGCTAAGGTATCATTAGGGGTGAGTGGTCAGCCCCTAGGGTCTCAAACTGAATTACAAATTTACTAGTACTAGTGACAATTTGATATATATCCTTCAAAATAATGCAGCAGCTTTCATTTATTTCAGTTTTGTCAAAATCTTTTAATAACAAATCCCTTTCCTTATGGGCATAGGTGTAAACTGAGCCCATTTAATTCTACCATGCAATATTTGTGCATGGGTGAATAAACACTGGGACCTATTCTTTATAAAATATTATTTATAAAGGGACCTTTTTTAGCTAGTGGTGAAAAGATTTGCATCTAAGAAAGCAATTCTAATAAAAAACAGCCAACTCGAGAGTTTTATCATTACCTTGTTCTTTAAACATCTACTACTATTTGATTTTTTAGTCATATAAAAACCAGATACATACAGAGACATTTAACCTAGCTGATCTTGAGTAAGGCTTTGGCTCCTAGTTCCCTCTGTCTCTGTTCTGTGCACTGGATCCTTTTATGATGTTCCACAGAGCTCTGATAAAGAACTTGATTCTGTGCCTCTTTTAATATTTAACAAAAGCCAACCAACATAGACAAATATTCATAGCAAGGAAAGAACGAGTCAAAATTTGTTTCTGTTTCTACTCAAGATAAATCACTTAGTAAAGGTTTACTACCCCAGCGAAGAGCTTAAAGTACCTTCTGAACCTGGCCCCTAGGTAGTCTTATTATGCATGGTAAATGATAGATGTACTTTAGTTTCAAATAACCACAATCGAAATCAAATACCTTAAATGATTATCTTGAACATGCAAGAATAGAAACAATTTATGATTACATTCCTGTTGTAGACTGTAATAAGTATACACAAATAATCCACAAGTACCAAGAGAACAATTACATTCATGAGCTCTGTTTTTTGTCATCTCTTAAAAGAATAATTATGGTTTGCTTTGTTTCTGACTAGCCCATGACTTTCTATTCCCTGATCCTTGTTTCCCACTTTATATAGAAGGATTTGTGTAACTCAAATGTATTTTCAAATAATGAATGCTAAAATAAAGTCACCACTCTATTTTGAAATTTGGTTTAATCTCTGGAGTCAAATGGAAGTTCAAATTCCAGTTTCTCCATTTACTGCCTTTAGGATTTGGGCAGCTGCTTTTAACTTCCTAATTAAAAACTTTATCAAATACCTAATGAGCAATTAAACAATAATACCACATCTTAATGTCAAAAAATTAATATTATAATTAAGTCAGAAATGAGTTCTTACCTTTTTGTTGATCTCCAGAATCCCTATGAGTGAAAAAGGTAGGACATGGAACACTGCAAGGTACAGCAAAACAGGCTGTTGAATGCCTGCCTAAAAGGAAAGACTAAAATCAGAGAGCTCTCAAGAATATACTTAAACCACTATTTTCCTAGTGGTTACCGGTGGGCAAATGGAAGGTGCAAGGGATAATACAAGAATTAGGACATTAAGAGGTACAAACTACTGTGTATAAAACAAGCTACAAGGATATACTGTACAACACATGGAATAACCCAGTTTTATAATAACTACAGATGGAGTATGGGCGTCCCAGGTGGTGCTAGGGGTAAAGAATCTGCCTGTCAATGCAGGAGACATAAGAGACGCAGGTTCAATCCCTGAGTAGAGAAGATCCCCTGCAGGAGGAAACGGCAACCCACTCCAGGATTCTTGCCAGGAGAATCCCATATACAGAGGCCCCTGCAGGGCTAAACAGTCTATGGGATCACAAACAATCGGACACAACTGAGTGAGCACATACGTGGAGTGTAACCTTGCAAAATCATGACTCATTATATTGTACACTTACAATACTGTACAACAACTATACTTCTATGAAAATTTATAAAAAATTTTTAATTAAAAAAATAAAAACATTCTATTTTCATGAAATGAAAGCCACCCTCTATCAAATTGAAAAGTTACTTAAACAGGAAAGCCTATATGTTCAAAATATGTCCACTAAACCTTTAGCCCTTCAGACACTACAAAATATACATACACACAAAAATCTATTAAAGCAAGCGTAACAGTAAGCATTTCTTAACAACACAATATCTTTTGTAAAAAACATACTTTATATATTATATAACAAAATGTATGTATGTACTATGTAATAGATCATGTTATAATATAAATTAATATATTGGATTATAATATAACACAATTTAATTTATACTATAAATTGGAATTCTAATCATCAAGAGCCTAATCAAAAGACACAGCATTATCATGGCCATATCATTTAGGATTACACTAACATGGCTAAATGAAATAGAAAAAATATCAACAGTTGAGTGATTTCTCTGCTTGAAGAAGGTAGCTTCTTTACTTTGAAGAATAAGGTTTAGTGAATATTTTTCCACTATGGAATGGAAAGTAATCTGTTGTACTTCCCCAGAGAGGCTTGAAGAGAATATTTTAAATTTGTGGTAAACAATTTTGATAGCATGCTTCAGAAATCAAAGATCATTAGTTCTCTCATAACAAATTTTCAGACAAGTTCCTCTGGAAACAAATTCTTTATTCTATTGAATTTTTAAACATGTCTACCTGCCGGGCCAATGTTGAACCTTTGTTCTGAGCTGACTTGACAGCAATGACTTCTTGAGGAGTGTCCCAGCTCAAGTATCTTTTAAAAGAATAAAGAGAAGTGTACTCATTTGGGTCAGTTTCCTTATACTTCAAATCAAAATATAATAGATATTTTATAAGTGAACAGTTTTTCAGTTACTTAAATTATAAAAGTAATTTATTTAGAAAATAAACAAAAGAATTTCCTGAAGATCCCCATATACATTTATTTCTATTATATATATATATATATATAATTTTAATCCTTCTGGAGTCTCAGTGAATAAAAATTGTGCTTCATCTATCAATATTCAAAACTTAGAAAACCAAAAACCATTCCTGATGTAAAACAGAAGTTATAAAAAACATTAAAAATGTTACACTCACATTTTGCATGCTTATATTCATTTCAAAAATTTACATCTAATTTATAAAACTATGAGTTTATAAGTAACAGTTCTTAGATTATACTAGGTAGGTAATTTAACTACAACAGACTAATTTTCAGAAAAATCTACCAAAAGACACATCCCTTATAAAAAATACTATCTGTAAAAAGTAAATTTTTTAAAAAAAGGTACTATCTTTTAACTATCTGTACTATCTGACAACTACTAGAGGTTAGTTACTTATGAGGAATACAAAGATAAATGACAAAGGGTCTCCATCCTTAGATCTTCAAAAGCAGTCATGAGGAGAGGTAAATAGATTTATAAACTGAGATCCACATGCACAATGGAAAACTAAAAAAAAAAATCTTGAAATATCCTAGGCCATAAATCTCAATTTTTCATAATCAAATTTTAAACAATAGAGTCACAGTTAATACCTGAATTTGCAATATGAAGCAAGATATATTTTCTCAAGGACTTTTCCTGTAGTTGCTGATATACGAAGTAGCCAATTATGAGCAGTCAGTGCTATGAGTGAGGATTTATAATCTGATGGATTGGGAAGCATTTCTCCCTTAAAAGAGATAAAACTGAAACTGCTTGATCATGAACAATCTACAGTAATCCATATTCAAAGAAAACAGCTAAACAAATAGTCAAACAAGTAAATTTTAAAAAGAAATATTAATGCAAAAATGATGAGGAAAGATTAAAATTGTGAGAAATGATTTTCATTATTAATTTATTAAGTCAGCTTATTCACATAGAGTGCTTAAGCAGTACCTAAAATAATTATTTTTTCATTTAGTCGCCAAAATTGTGCCTCTTTTGTGACCCCATGGACCGTAGCCTGCCAGGCTCCTCTTTCCATGGGATTTTCCAGGCAAGAATACTGGATGGGTTGCCATTTCCTTCTCCAGAAACAATTATTAATTATTAATCATTGAGTATTCAACAAATGTTAGCCAATCATTATCATAATAACAACAGTAATACAATTAATACTAATGATGCTGTTACGATAACAATAATAGTTCTTAAAACCAAGTCTAACATTAGATAGCATAAACAATTAAGTCATTTCCTAGAACAGATGTTTCTTTATTCCAAGACTTGTTTTTCTATTGACAGAAGTTAAAATGGCAAAAAAGCAATTTATCTCACTAGTCACTCTAACTCCAAATGGAAAGCTAAGATCCAGAATCAAAGCCTCCAAAGAAGAACAGAGATAGACCTAGTTTTAAAGATAATCCCTGACTCCAATGAACTACTCCCCAAAAGGGCACATCTGCCACTGAGGAGCTGCCTTAGGGTGGAAATCTAAGGCAGGAAGAGAAAGAGAAGCCAAGGGTTCTACTTTGATTTGTAGAATAAAAACGAAATTCAAAGATGAAAGTTAAGAATAGAGAAGTTAAAATTAATCTAATGTTGCTTGGGCTGAAAAGTGAATAGAAAAGAATGCAGGCACTTTTATTTTACTTATACGCCTCAAGATTTGTCTCCTCTTGCAAATGTTAGGGAAAGAAACAAGGTTTTTGTGTGTGTTTGTTTCTCGGTTGTGTGTGTTTATACTTATTAGCTACTTAAGTCTTACACTAAAATCATAGGCAATGATATAAATTTTGTTATTCTTTGATGTCTTATATAAGTATTATCTTAAGGAATTTTTAAAGTTTTAAAAAATGTATCATCTATATCTTGCCTATTAAAAAAAAAAATTAGGTAGCAAATATAATAGGTTTGAGCTATTTTCCTAAACTAAAAAGTTGTATTTCACACACTGTCTCAGAAGAGAAGGGTGCTAGTTTAGTTTCACAATCAGTATATTAACAACAATACTATATGCTTTGTTGTTTTTCTCAATGGAAAATCTTGGTTCACTTCAAATAAGAACAAAATGTTCCAAGAGAAGTGAGATTAGGAATTAGGTTACTAGAAACTTTAATTTTGTAAACATTGCTCTAAATTTTTGTTACTTCGCATTGATGTCTTTCAAAATTTTTCTCAGTGAAGAAATCTGTCATCCCCTTCCCCTCAACAATGAAAGTGGATTAGAAGGCTTTAGATGTTGGGGGCACAATAGTTATTTTTAACTTTCAATAAGGAGTTGGGGAAGAAAATGTAGATTTAAAGCTTCTTATTTTTAAAAAGGAAACTTCAATGGAAAGAGAGTAACTGTCCAGGGAAAACTACAATTTTATGTACAAACAAGTCTTTTTTTTTTTTCCTTTTAAAGAATTTTAATAATAAATGCAAATCATAGTCTATTAACTTTAAACATTATTTTTGGTCATATATTCTATTTTTTCCTAAAAAACAAAACAGCCAGATTGAAAGACTGGATTAACTTGTTGCAATATTCCTTAAATGTTTCCTACAACACTGATCCCATGGAAAATTAACATTTAGAAATATAACTCAAAATAGGCAATTCTATGATCAAAAGGGTTGGGAAAATAGTTTGACAATAACCATGCACATTAGTAGTATTATAAGTATTATAGTATTAAAGGCTCTGTGAAGTAATTCTACAAATAAATTTGTTTTCCAACTCCTCTAGCAAGGATAAGGTGTTAATATCTTATGAAAAAAGTGTTCTCAAAAATACATACAGGGGCAATATGGATCTGATGGAATGAGCTTATCTATTATTTCTTTTTTTTTTTTAATTTTCTTTATTTTTTTTTTTTATTAGTTTTTCCAAACAATGACAGGATATCACCATGGGTTTACATATGCTCCCCCTCCAGAACCCCCCTCCTTCCTCCCTCCCCCCAGGAAATCTCGTTGCACCAGCCCCGAGCATCAATCCTGGGCTGGGGATTGATTAGACATGATAATTAACATGTTTCAATGCCATTCTCCCATATCATCCCACCATTTCCCTCATCCACAGAGTCCACGAGTCTATTCTATACATTTGCATTCCTTTTGCTGTCTCACATGCTGGGTTCTCGTTACCGTCTTTCTAAATTCCATATTATTATTTCATTTTTCATTTTTATCTTATTATTTCCTAAGAAGATTAATAAAGGAAACTCATAAGAATCCACTTTCAGAGTCATGAAACAACTGCTGCCCTAAATATTTTATTGTCTCAATATATTAAGTAGAATAATCTCTTAAACACTGAGAATAACTACAAACTAGCTTATATTGCTTATAAACATTTAATCAGTTCATAACATTTCCTAGTTTTCAAGATTTTAAAATGGTATTAAAAGTTAAAAGTATATTCATAGTATTAACATATAATTTTTTAAGACAGAAATTACTTCATGAGGAAAAATTAAAAAATAGGCTCTCTTTTTGCTTCCTGTCAGGGTTTAAGAATCACTATGATACTTCAACATTTTATTTCTTTATACAATATATTAACAATAAGCAGTTCTTCTAGACTACAAATGCTTTAGAAACATGCTACAAAAGCCAATCTTACCACTGGGCACTCCCATAATAAAGCATCTTCTATTTTTTCTGATTTGGAACATTTTGGCATTTCATAAAGTTTTCGTGGCTCTGATGCAACACTGGGGGGAAAAAAGATTATTCTTCTTCATAAATAAGATAGTGTTTGCTTGGACTTCAGAGATTTTTTTTAATTCAGAGATTTGGAACATCAAATATACAACTTGCTGCTTTGCTTTCCTCTTCTTAATTGTCAACATTTTTAATCACAAAACTCATAATAAACATTCACAGAAAAAATATCAAATATGTAATAAATAAATAAATAGCACAAAACTATCCAATATTAATATTTTGGTTCAGTTATTAATATTTTGGGTCATTTCACTCTACTTTTTCTTTATACTTATACCCACTTGCAGATCATTTTCCAAAATTAGAGCATACTGAATTATTTCTTTACCTTTTAACATTTACTATCAATATCTCTGTTGAATTCCACCTTAATAATCTGTTATTCCAACATTGTGAAATGAAAATTAAAGAGTTCCTTTCTTTCAAGATGAAAACTAGATGAAAAAGATAAAAAAGGAAACTTCCCAAACCAGAAAGAAAAAAGAATTTTTTAACAAAGAACAGAACATCTAAGGACTGTGGGATAATTAGAAAATGTGTAATGTACACATAATGAGAATACCAAAAGAAGAAGAGAACAAAACAAATATGGGAGGTATCAAACCAATTATATCAATGATCACTTTAAATTTAAAGTGTCTTCTCTGTCAGAAGACAAACTGATAGAGTGAATAAAAAGCAAGATTTGAATATATGTTACAGACAAGTAAACCACTTTAAATATAAAGACATAGATACATTAAAAGCAAAGGGATGGAGAAAGCTATACCATGCAAATACTAACTTAAAAAAAAAAAGAAAGCAAGCTGGAGTAGCCATATTAATTTCAGACAAAGTAGACTTCCACACTGAAAATTATCAGGGATAAAGAGTAGAATTATATAATGTGTATGCATCTAACAATAGAATGTCAAAATATTGAGACAAAAATGGTACGAGGAGAAACAGACAAATCCACCATTATAGAGACTTCAAAACAACCTGTCAGTATCTGACATGTCCAACAAGTGGAGTCTGTAAGGATACAGTTGAACTGACTAGTACTGACAATCAGCTGGCTCAAACTGACATCTTTGGACTACTTCAGCAATAATACATTCTTCTCAAGCCCATGTGAATAGTTCACCATGACAGACTACACTCTGGGTCACAAAGTACTAGAATTTAAAGGACTAGAAAAAAAATATAAAATATGGTCTCAGACCACAGTGGATTTAGGTTAGATACCAATAACACCTGTAAAATCTCAAAATATTTCGAGCTTAAATGACACATTTCTAATTAACACAGGGGTCTGGCTTAGTGGTAAAGAATCCACCCGCCAATGAAGGAGACGCAGACGCAGGTTTGATCCCTGGGTAGGGAAGATCCCCTGGAGTAGGAAATGGCAACCCACTCCAGTATTCTTGCATAGTCAGACATGGCTGAGCAGACTGAGCACAACTGAGGGACTGAGCACACACAAAGAAAAAAAGTAGAAAAAAGTCTCTAGAAATTTTAAATCGAATATACAACGTTTCAACATTTGTGAGATGCAGGAAAAAGAGTGCTTAGAGGGAAATGTATGGCATTTAATATATACTTTAGAAAAGGAGAAATGCTTCTGGGCTGGTGAACACATGAAGATTCAGGAAGAGTGACATTCTCAGAGGGCACAGGATTCCTGTGCTCCTTCCCACATACCTCGCCCTATGCCTCTCTTCCATCTGGCTGTTCCCGTGTTATAAAGTTTTATAATAAACTGGTAATCTACTAAGAAGCCAGTCACTAAAAAAAAGTCACACACACACACAAAATCAACTATTACATGACTCAAGTTTTTTGAAATGTCCACCGTGGGTGAACCTATAGAAACAAAGTGGACGAGCAGGTGCATAGGGCTGAGGGTGGTGAAGGTATGGTGGTGACAGCTAAACAGTAGGGTGTTTTGGGGTTTTTGTGAGGTAACGAAGATGTTCTAAAATTAACCGTAATGATGGTTGCCTGTATGGACCACCAATAGTTCATCAAATCATTTTCACTGAATATGAATTTCAAGGATGTAAAAATGGAACTGTATGCTTTAAATGGGTGAATTACTAAGCTGTTACAAAAGAAAACAACCGTCCTTTTTTAGAGGAGCAAACTCAAGTACGGCATGTTTGGAATATGCTTTAAACTATTTAGCAAAGTGTCAGGGAACATTTGGCAGGGGGCTTCCTGCATGCCGTTTTCTGATGTCCCTTATCAATCCCTGAATATTCGAGATGAGTGGAGAGGCACACCTCTCCCAGGGACAAAAGGAATGCATACATTCTTAAAGTAAAAGTAACTATTTTCGGCCTTCTTCCCTTTCTGTTATGAAAGTGAGTTTTACAACCCCTCTCTCATTGAGATGGATTCTAGCCTTATGTTTCCTGGATAAGTTGTAAGATTTTTGATCTTTATCTTTGCTGAAAAGGCTATCTTGTAAGACACTATCTATATGCCCACATTATGCTGATTAAACGCCATTACTCCATCAGAGTCTTGGTCCCCATGTCTCATTTCTTTTCTCCCTCTATTCATTTCTCTCTTTCTCTCCTTTCTCTCTTCCTTTATTTTCTTATCGTCGAGCCTGTACCCTCAAGCCCGGCCCATTAAAGGGCCATAACAGCAGACGTATAAAGGAAAAGGAGATGGGAACAGAGAAGCAAATGTGGTAAATCTTGATCCTTTTGGAGTCTATGTAATGAATATATGGGGGTTCACTATACTATTTATACTATTTATATATATACTATATATACTACATGAGCAAGTCTGAAAATTTTCTTTTAAAACAAAGGCAAGTACTTTCAAAACATAATACAGAAATTCTTCTCTAAAACAGCATCTAATTAGTAGGTACTTGAATCTCCTGACATCTGGTATCCTTTAGGCAGAATAAAATACTACACTGTACTCAGCAATCTGTCATTTTGCCTGCATTATAAATTCTCTTTAAATTGGTATTTACACAGATGAAACTTCAGCCTTTGGGTTTAACAAGATGTTAAATCACATGCATTTTATACTCTACCCTTATTTTGAACCCATTTTTCCATTCTGTTACACTAAGCACTAATGTAGGCATGTGTTTCTATAAAAATTAAAGATCAACAGTCAAATGAATTACATCAAAAATTTTCACCAAGATACCTGCTGACACAGCACCGATAATTATTAAAATATATTCTTCCTCTCTCATAGGCTATAGGTGATTTGGAATGAGTTGTCCAAACATTCTTAAATTTAGTACTTTCCTGAAAAAGACAAGGAATTTCGGTTTAGGAAACAACTCATAAATTTCTACTGTGCACCAATCTTAAACTGGATATTTAAATTTACAGTTTTCAAAATAACTTCAAGTACGTTCTTAAAAAATAGTATGTTCAATTCTTCCTCACTCTGCCCTCACATTTTGGCTTAAGTAGGGTCATTAATTTTTAAAAAAATTGTTTGCAAGATACAAGAAAGTTAAAACTAAAAGCATGTGACGGTTCTGCTAATGGCTATTTACTAATCCCCCAGTTTCAATGCCGGGATCACGCTGCCCATCACTTGTGATCTTCTTAAAAGGGAACTATTCTGCATAAAAACTGCACCCCAGCAGTAAGCTTGACCCTACGCCTACGCCCCCCGACCCGCGCGGCCCCGCTGCCCTCCGTTGCCCTCCCGGCCAGCAGGCGGTCACCTGGCACACCAGCGCCCGCAGGATGCCCAGGTTCGTCCTCTGCACCATGCCCGCGTCGCGCGAGAAGAAGCCCAGCGCCCGGCGACCGAGCCGGCCGCACACGTTGGGCTTCTGGCTTGGGCCCATGGAGGCGCGGGCCCGGCGCGGGGCTGGCGGAGCGGAAGAAGGGCGCGCCCCTCACTCCCGCGCCGGGCAGAGGCCACTGTCTCCGAACCTCCTGGCCGCAGCTCCTCGAGGAGCGCCGAAAAACTGACCCTGGGAGCCGGGCCCGGAAGCGCCCTGCTGCGGGGGCGAGGGAAGACAGAGCCGGCGCCGCCGGAGAGCGGAGATTGGGCAGGAAAAGAAGCCGCCTTCCGGGCTGGCCCCGCAAACATTCTCCCGCTCCGGACCCAGCTGCAGACACTGCAACGTACTCAACGCGCGTTCTGCCGAAGCCGCTGCCGAAGCCGCTCCCTTGCCGGGAAACGTAGTTCCCAGGGTCCGCAGAGGGCGCCTGGCTTGTACCCGGAACTACAATCCCCAGCAGGCAGCGGGCAACGAGCCCCGCCCAGGCCCCGCCTCACTCCGCCGTGGCCCCGCCTCCAACCCGCCGTGGCCCCGCCTCACTCCGCCTCTTCTGGCCGGCGGAGGCTGCGCCGTAGGCTTGGCGGGGCTTGCCGGCGCTGTCCGCGACGCTTGAGGAGGATTGTGGGGGCGCTGTGCTGCCGCCTCTTGGTCTCTGTTCCGCCTTCGCTCCGTGCACTCAGGGGCCCGTCCCTTCGCCCCTGTACCCCCACGCTTCTCAGTCCCCGACTTTGGCTCTGGGAGCCCTGGCTGGGTGCCGAGAGGGGGGCTGTGTCGTGTGCGACCGCCCTCCCCCCCACAAGGCAGCGTCCTGTGAAAAAGAAAGGTACGCCCTCGGCTTTCCCCTCAGTCATAACGTTGGATGTTGTGGATGGTTAAACATTTTGGGTCCTTGAACACTGTGCTTTGTAATTATGAGTTAGTGGTGAAAATGCTGGCATTACTACCGAAGTAGAGTTGAATTACTCTTTTCTAGAGGCCCGCCCCTCCGTGGCCCGTGGAGACTCAGGCTGGTTTTGCAGTAATTGCTGCATTTTCCTTCCTCTCGCGTTTTCCCCCTCATCTTTATCGGGGAATGAAATATGAAATATTTACGTTGTTGTTAGACTGCTTAAGATGTTTCACGTTGATTCCTCTAAGATAACTTTGTGAGTGGCCCTCCCGGTCGGGTCAAGTTTCCTGTCACATCCTCAGGGGCTGTGTCACTGAGGATATGCCATTTCCACCACACTAAATTTTCAGTAAGCGTGTCCCAGACCCATTGCTTTGCCTGTAAGTCCCTTGAGCGTGGTGCCTTTGCGTCTCCCACGTGGCCTCTTGTTCAGACGTGGGCTAGGGTGTGATTGCATCGGACTGACAGGGCAAAAAGTACAGTACTGTGTGAGTGCACTGTTTTTAAACATTTAGGATAAAACTTTTTAATCCTGCTGAATTTCCTTTGGGGCCTGGGCTTTTGCTGATTTTTCATGACTTATTTACAGCATACTGTGGAGTGCTTTGTATATTTTTAGAGAGCGCTATAATAGTTAATTTGGTAATTCATGAATGCAGCTGTCACTGAGAAAACAGACCCAGAAAAGATAACTGGATTTTCTTTGGCTGAAATGAAATTCAAATCATTGCTGAATTGAATTCATCTTTTTTTTCTCCTTTCTCTTCACCCCCATTTGCTTGTCTTTCAGTGGTCTCACAACCAAGTCACCCAAGGGACATTCGTCCTAGCTGCCCTCTTTTCCATCACCTTCAACCAAGTACTTTTGATTCTGTTATCCATCTCCTCTTCATATCCTCCCCCCACCAAGTACTTTAGGGCCTCACCATTTTTTCACATTATTATGTTAAGTAGCCTCCTCTGCCTTATTTAAATACTTTCATTCCAGCCCTCCACTCTGCTGCCAGAGTGATTTTTCTAAAGCACAAATCTGTCATTTCTCTATTAAATCTTTCCGTGGCTTCCAGTCACCCAGAGCAGAATTTCTCAAACCTCAGTAGATACCTAGGATTTTCTATGGTGAACTTAAAATATGTTCAGTACATTAGATATATGCAAATATAAAACCGTATATAAACTCCTTATGTTGTATCTTTTGAACAACTATAATGCTCAAACAGTTGTATATTAAATGAAGCAAAACTATGAAACAAATTCTGATGAATGTTTATTCATTGATACCAGTGAGACCGTGTTTGCTGGACCTGTCATGCTTCACTGTTCTCGGGGGCATAAATTCCTTACAGAAAGACCTGTCCTTACTGCTCTTGGTTAAGAGATTACCCAGGGACTTCACCTCTTTTCTTTATTTAAACCACTGTAAAAACCTTCCTTTGTTCTTTGTGTCAAGATTTCATTTGACCTTAACTTGGCAAACATCATTTACATAAAATAGTCTCCATGTCTCTCATTAACCTGTGCCAATGACAAATAGACCTACTTGTTAGCCAGTGCAGTTCTAAACACAAACATGATTTGAGCTCTTGTGACCAATCAATCAAAGGGATGATCCTTTTGTTCAAAAAAAATTTGTTTAGATTTTTATCAAATTGAAAATAAAAAGTATCCCTAGGGAAGTCTCATCATCTTGAAACTACATGTACCCATCCGTCAAGGTCTGTGTAGGTGCTTTATAGGACAACGTCTGTAAGTCTCAGTGTAGTATACAGGGCACTTGTTATCTGCATCTTGCCCACATTTTCAGCCTTATCTTTGCCCGTCCTTCACATTTGCTTCTGTGGTTCTGACATGTTTCCTCCTTGCTCAAGCCAGGGTCCCTTTACATTTAAATTTTTCTTTATCTGGAGCTCCCTTCCTCTCCTCTTATCCATTTATCTTAAGACTCATGTCAGGTGTCTCAACTCCTCTGACACTTTTCCTGACCCTTCCATCTTAGTGGTAACCTTGCCTCTTCTCTCATGTTACTCTGCATTCACTGGCTATGGCACTATATTAGAATTGTTTGTCTGTCTTCCCAACGTTTGTTTAGAGAGGTCCATTCATTCATTCAACATCCATATGCATTAACCACATTTTAGGCACTGCTGTAGATGCATATGGTTGTTGAATGAATGTTAGTCGCTCAGCGTGTCCAACTCTTTGTGATCCCATGGACTGTGGTCCACCAGGCTCTGTCCATGGGATTCTCTAGGCAAGAATACTGGAGTGAATTGCCATTTCCTTCTCCAGGGTACCTTCTCCCAACCCAGGAATCAACCCAGATCTTCTACATTGCAGGCAGTTTCTTTACCATCTGAGCTACCAGGGAAGCCCATGTTGAATGAATGGGCTCTTCTAAAAACAATATATGAAAAAAATAATAAAAACAATGTATGTATAGATTCTATTATCATTAATTAAGTACTTTTAACATAGAATTATATTTAGTCTTTATTTTTTAAATGTAGGAAACTACAATATTAATAAGAAGAAATGTTGTTTTATTTGCTGAATTTTGTCTACCTCTTTTGCAACCCCATGGACTAGCCCACTAGGCTCCTCTGTCTGTGGGATTTCCCAGGCAAGAATACTGGAGTGGGTTGCCGTTTCGTTCTCCAAGAGATCTTCCTGACCCAGGGACTGAACCTGTGTCTCCTGCATTGCAGACGGATCCTTTACACTGAGCCAACAGGGAAACCCAACCAATAAGAAGAAATAACTTTTAAAAAAACTTTTATCCCTAACAGTTCTCCCTATAAAGTAGATATTTTCTTGTTGAAGGTAAAATGACATAAACCTCTAGCTTAAGATTTGGAAATGACTTCTCTTAATTTGGGGCATAGAACAAACATTAATTCTTTTTTTTCATTCTGTGTCTGTATGATGCTTTGAGAATACTTAACCATCCTTGCCATTATACTTTCAAGATGAAGAAGAGGAGATGAGTTCAGAAGTTAATAAGATGCTTTTTGTTCATATATTTTGTTTAAAGAGGGATAACAATAAATATATAAAGCACTCTGGTTATTAAACTTATACATTTGCTCAGAGACAAAAAAAAATTGAACCAAGGCCACAAGAGGTCATTCATTCGACATGTAATTATTTTTATGACAGTGTGCTGGGAACTGTTTTGGCATAGGGTTTAACTGATCAGGGAACAAGATCCTCACATGTCCAGGGAGATAGACAGTAGATTTTAAAAATATTTTCACGTAGTGATAAAGTACTGTGAAGAAGATAAAAGAGGGGAATGTGCTTGGTAGTGAGTGGTTGGGAGCCCTGCTGTACCCAGAATGGTCAGGAAAGGCCTGTCTCAAGATTTTTGAACTAAGCCTTGAATGAGGATGAGCCAGTCTGCACAGAACTGAAATTAGAGTGGTTCAGGCAGAGGGATGTTCCAGTGCAAGGTCCTCAGGGCAGTAACACTGGATTACTCTAAAACTCTCAGAAGGCTAGTATGCCTTGTCGGGAATAAGGAATTTTGGGTTTTATTCTGTGGTGAAGGGAAGCCATAGGACATTCTGAAGAAGGAAAGTAACATGATCTAATTTGTTTTAATAAGATCATTGTGGCTATAGTGTACAGAATAGACTGCATTGGCATGAGAATGGAAACAAGGAGATGGTGGCTCTTGCACTGGTCTAGATAAGCTATGGTAAATGAGCTAGAGTGATAGGGGGCAAGATGGAAAGAAGGGAACAGATTCAGGATATATTTATATTAAAAGTAGAGTTGACAGGGCTTTTGATGATTTGAATATTAAAGGTATTAAATAAAAAATATTAAAGATATGAAATAAGTCAAGTTCAGTTCGGTTCAGTCACTTAGTCGTGTCCGACTCTTTGCAACCCCATGGACTGCAGCACACCAGGCTTCCCTGTCCACCACCAACTCCCAGAGCTTGCTCAAACTCATGTCCATTGAGTTGGTGATGCCATTCAACCATCTCATTCTCTGTTGTCCCCTTCTCCTTCTGCTTTCAGTATTTCGCAGCATCAGGTTCTTTTCCAGTGAGTCAGTTCTTCAAATCAAGTGGCCAGCGTATTGGAGTTTCAGCTTTAGCAAGCAGAACCACATATAAACATCCCAAACTCCCAAGAAAAAATAGAAAACAGGGAAATACTTGATGTGCTGTCAATGAAGGAAACAAAGATTTTATTAAATTAACACATTAGCATTATAGACATTAATGCTGAAGAATGTTAGGATCTATTCTATGGCTGGGGCATGTGGGAAGAGAAGAATAAAATCAGGCCAGAAATAGGCAGGGGTCAGAGCTTGTTGGTCCATAGCAATGTGACGGAAAAAAATCTCTGTAGAGTGATGTGACATTCTCTTTAAGAGATAGCTGCATACAGCATCAGGGCAAGAGTGAAGCAGACCAGTTAGCAGGTTAATTGTGTAGTTTGGGTGAGAGTGAGTCATTTTTGGAAATTTATTTTGAAATTAATTGAGGCTTTTAACTGTAAATTTGGTTCTTTTATTTTTCTCTGTATATTTTAATGATATGTAGAATCATTAAATATACATTTAATGATGTACTACATTGTAGTACACATATGTAGTACATTCATTCATATGCAAAATCCAGAAAGATTTAGGTTTAAAGGATTGATAGTAAAGTTTGCAAGCTATTTATTTTAAAAAGTATTTACTTATTAAAAAGAATATGTATAGCTAACATGGCATAACATATAAATAATAAATAAAATGAATACCCGGACAGCCGTCATTAACCTTAATAAAACAGAACATTACCTAAAATTTTGACATCTATGTGCCAACCCTGGTTCTTGAATTCCTCTTTTCTCTTAATATTAATAAAACATATGGTTTGAATGTTTTGAGCATCATGTAAATTGAATTATAATGCATATATGTACTCTTATACAGGTTGTCCTTTTTTTTCCTTCAACATTATACTTGGCAAAGTACCTGTGGGTTAATTTCATTTATTTTTACCAATATATAGTAGTTCATTGTGTGAATTTTCTACAGTTTATTTATCTGTTTTCTACTGGCTGGGCTTTTGTTTCTTTGGGGCTTTTTATTCCTAGAAAAGTGCTGCTATAGACCTTAAACCTGTCTTTTGGTACACACATTAAAGAAGGTGTTTATTTTCTATTGCTATGTAGAAAATTACCCCAAACTAAGCACCTTAACTAACACCCATTTATTGTCTTTTTTTTTTTTAATGATACCGATAACTACTTGTCAGATCATTTATCGAAGGGGGTACTCATTTCTCCACAGATCTGTAGTGCTAACTCCGTTTAACAAGTTTACATTCATAGTCTATTTCTAGGCTCTATTTTCTGGTCTGTTTTTAACTATCCCCAGGTTAATGAAATACCTGACCACTTTTATAATCAGGCTTTCGAGCTAGTAGAGCAAGACCTCTACTTTATTGCTTTTCTTTAGGAGGGTGTTTTGTGTTTTTTTTTGCCATTTGCACTTGCCCTTTCATATACATTTTTAAATCCATTTAAGTTCCACAGAAACCTTATTGAAATTTTGGTTGGGATAACATTAAATCTACCTGTCAATTTGAGGAGAACTGACATCTTTACCATATATCAAATTATCCTATCTCTGACAACAGTATATCTCTCCATTTATTTGGATCTTTTTTAGTGTCTTAGCTCAGTTGGTAAAGAGTCTGCCTGCAATGCAGGATACCCTGGTTCGATTCCTGAGTCGGGACGATCCCCTGGAGAAGGGATAGGCTACCCACTCCAATATTCTTGGGCTTCCCTTGTGGCTCAGCTGGTAAAGAATCCACCTGCAATGTGGGAGACCTGGGTTCGATCCCTGGGATGGGAAGATCCCCTGGAGAAGGGAAAGGCTACCACTCCAGTATTCTGGCCTGGAGAATTCCTTGGACTATATAGTCTGTGGGGTCGCAGAGTCGGACTCAACTGAATGACTTTCACTAATGAAATTTTATAATATTTCTTTTACTGGATTGCATAATTTGCAACTTTCTAAGTACAGTGTGTTTACAGTGTTGTAAATGGTATATTTTTAAGTTTAGGTTTTCTAACTATATTTTTGATAGTATATAAACATGCAGTTGTCTGTATATTGATCTTATGTTTAGCAGCATTATTCCTATGTATTGATCCTTTGCTTGCCAGTGTTTATCTTTAATAGCAATAATTGTCATTTGTAAGGTTTGGGGGATTTTTCTACATAGCCAATCATGTCCTCTGGAAATTGTGACAATTTTGTTACTTCTTTCTCAATTCTTTTACTTTCTTTCCTCTTTTTTTTTGCTGTGTTGGCCAGGACCTCCAGTGCAGTGTTGAATAGAACCAGTGATAGTGGACCTCCTTATCTTATTCATGTTTATGAATGGAATACTTCTAATATTTCACCATTAAGGATGACATCATAGGGTTTTGATAGCTACCTTTTGTCAGGTTAATGAAATTCTCATCCATTCCATATTTGCTAAAAGCCTTGTTCATTTGTTTTTTTTAATATGAATGGGTATTGAATTTTGTCAAAAACTTTCTCTGTAACTGCTGAGGTAATGGTATAATTTTTTCCTGGAGTCTGATAGTGTGGTAATTACACAAATATATTTTCTACTGTCAAAACAAACTTGGGTTTAGATAAGTTTTTGTGATGTTTTTTGTTTTTTAAACACTGTGGGAGTTGGGCAACCACTGGCTTCATTGCTCTCTCAGTTCCTTGGATCTTTCCTGACTCGGAGGCTTTCTTTTTCTATCTAGCTGGTTTACTGGTGTATTTAATGTACTTGTTCAGCCTTTTAGGAATGTTTTATAGCAGAAAGATTTTGGAGGTATCAGGTTCGCCAAATTACCAGAACTAGAATTCCACTTCCTCATATTTTTAGTGTAAAAAGCTCCCATTAATGTAAAATGTCATCACCCACCGCCACTGCAGTCTTCTCTTCTTTTCTTTGCACAGTCATGCCCCTCCTTGCTGAAAACAAGGAAGTAGAATTGTGTGGTAGAAGGAGCCTCGCATAAAGGGGTCAGAAGGCACCAGCAGCAGCACCAGCAGCATCAGTCACTGAAATCCTGACCCAGCCACTTACTCTCTGGATTTCCTTCAGTCATCTACTAATTGGAAACAGGACTGAAGTGAGAATCACATAAATTTATAAACATGAACACATTGTTGTAGAGAGTTTAGGGAGGAGAAAGTGTTGATTAAGTAGCACAGAGGATTCTTTTAGGGTGGAGATTTCGTATGATACTGTAATGGTGGATACATAACACTGTGCGTTTCTTTTTTTTTCCAGTTGTGCCGCACACGGCTTGCAGTATCTTAGTTCCTCAACTAGAAATTGAACCTGTGCCCGCTGCAGCGGGCATGTGGAGTCTTAACTAGTGGACAGCCAGGGAAGTCCCACACTATGCATTTGGTAAAACTCATCTAGCTTAACAGTGGGCTTCCCTGGTTGCTCAGCAGTAAAGAATACACCTGCCACCGCAGGAGATGCAGGTTCGATCCATCCCTGGGTTAGAAAGATCTCTTAGAGGGGGAAATGGCTACCCACTCCTGTGTTCTTGCCTGAAGAATTCCACGGACAGAGGAGCCTGGCAGGCTACAGTCCATAGGATCACAAGAGAGTCAGACATGACTTAGCAATTAAACAGCAACAACAACATAGCTTAACAGCACAAAGAGTAAAATTTAATGTATGCAAATTTTCAAAAACAAGAGGAAGAGGAGGTCCCAGGATATAATGCAGACTGAGACGAAAGAATCTAACTGTATTACAAAAGTATGCAGTGACCTCACTGAAAGGGGTCAGGGAAAGGTGCTGACCTAAGTAACTTTGAGACTGTGAGACTAAAAGCAGTAGGAACTATGCATAAGTACTGTCCTCTAGTCAATAAAAATTTCCCACAGATATGGGTTAATAATTCTGAAACTACTTCACATGGTACTGGAATTGAACAATTAATAACTGCCTGGTGGAGGATGGCAGCCAGATTCCTTACTGTTGGTGTGGGAGATTATAGACAACCAAGAGTGGAAGGCTACTATGATCAGGTGGTTAATGGATCAGAGTTTGAGACATAAGTATAAAGTCTAGTTTAGCTTAACTGTAGATACAGATGCATATGTATGGAAACATTTGTAGATAAAGATATTTGTATATGCACGGTGTAGTAAACACACATTTATTTCCTTGCTTTGTCAGTTGAGAGGGCCTAAAAGTGAGGACAACCTGATAGCAAAGAGCACAGCCAGCGCCCAGCCCATTCTCCAATAAAAGGAAGAAACACTGTTTAGAGAAATGGCTGATTCTAGGACTGGGTCAAGGAATATACAGGAGTGTGCAGCATCTTTGTAGTGCCAGAAAGGAAGGAAGTGCTCAGAAACACACTGATGAGAGTGTGTCAGAAGGAGACAGGATGTGACTGAAAGAGGTTTTTAATGGCCGCAGCAGGAAAGTTTGAACAACAAAATCAAACAGTATTGGGTTATAACCCAGAGTTTAAAGTAAATATCTGTGAGTCCATGCTGATATAAACAAGTGGTTGAATTAAATAAATGGGGAAGAAGAAATAAATCTGTGCAAAAAATTTCCAAACCCTTAAGAAGGTGGAGCATAACTCTCTCCTCCTTAAACGTTGGCTGTGCATAGTAACTTCCTGCCTAAGAGTATGGTATGGAAAGTGGGGGAAGTAACTTTACAGTAGAAACCTGTCAGTCGCTAACTTGCCACTGTATCAAGGTTAACATCAGCAGTGGCAAGTCATGTTCATATCATGCACCCTTGATATGATGTGATAAGAATGACACTTTTTCCTCCCTAAAGCCCATAACCTCAGTCTAATCGTGAGGAAAAACATCTGATGACATTTTTCTAAAGATAACTGGGAGGCGTTCTAAAGATAACTGATCAATACTTCTCAAAACTGTCAAGGTTTTCAAAAACAAAGAAAGTGTGAGAAACTTTGAGAGCCAAAGAGGAGCCTAAGGAGACCTGATGACGAAGTGTCCTGTGGTGTTGTGGATGGTAACCTGGAAGAGAAGAAGGAGGCTAGGGTAAAAGGAAGGAAGTCTGAATAAGTTATGAACTTAAGGTCATAATTAGGTATTAATATTGACTTGTTAATGGCAGCAAAGACACTATACTAATGTAAGATTTTAATAATAGGGGAAACTATGTCAGCTATATGGGAGTTCTTTGTACTACCTGCAACTTTTCTGTAAATCGAAAAACATTCTAAAATTGAAAGTTTACTTTAAAAATGCAACAGGACTATGGTAGGTACTGAATAGAGGCAGCGTTGCTTTAGGGGTTAAGAAGATGAGCTCAGGTACCAGTCTGCCTGGGTTCAGATCTCAGTCTCACTACTCATTAGCTATGTGAACCTGGTTACCCTAATTAACTAGAATTACTTAATCTCTATGTGCCTCAGTTTACTTATCTGTTAGATTCTTCAGAGGACTAAGTGAGTTAATGTATGTAAAGCACTTAGAGTAATGCCATACACATTCAGCACTATATAATTGTTTGAGTATATTTATTAATGTCATTACTTCTTTACTTTTCAGTTTGGGGGATTTCTGATTATAGCTGAATTTCACTGACTATCCATTAGCATACTGAGTTTTACCTCGGCATCCTGACAAAACAGTATTCACAGTTTTGTTTGTAAGGGGGAAAACATCAAGATGGTAAGATTCCTTATTAAACTATCCATTTCCCTTGATAAACTGGTGTTTTTTACAAAGCACTGCCTACAGCACAAACCCCTTAGATTTAGGCTTTGGCACCTAAAATTTCGGTAATATTTGAAACAAAATGGAATGAATGTACTATAGAAACATGTTTTTAGGCCTTTTACTTCTCCGCCTAGAATACATACCAACTCTTCAGAAAACCCCTTGTAGATCAGCAGATCAGGTAGACCAGAGTTTTGAGTAGAACATAGAATTTGGAATCAGGAGACCAACTTGGAGTGTGGATTCTTGTAGCTGTGTGATCAAGGCAGCTCATTCTAATCCCTTTGAGCCTCTGGTCCCAGCTGTAAAACAGTGAAAACAGGAATGCGTCCTGCCTTCCTCCCTAGCTTATAGAACTGTTGTAAGGATTAGGTGTGAAAATGAATGTGAGAGCTTCTGTAAGTTGTAAAACCTGTACAAGTATTATTTGCTATAATAATCTCAGATTTTCAACCAGATTTCAACTCTAATGGAGCTTGATAGTCATATTAAGTGTTGGTGGTCATCTGTATACCTTTACTTTCTTATTTTGTCATAAACTGAAATCATTTGATTTTAAAATGCTTTAGATGGTCTATTTTCTCACAGGACTTTAGTTTTTATGATGTTTTTCTTTGGTCTAACAAAGGAAGGGATTATTTTAATCTGGAGTTGTCTCTTTTAAGGTGTCACTTTGAGGAAATGATTTCCAAACTCTTCACTGAAATTGGCTATAGAGAACACGAAAGTGTGTCCCTGTGATTTAGGAAGTTGTCTCCTGCAGATAGAGAGAGACCTTCTCGTCCTGGTGTGGAGCTGACCAGCAGAGGGTGCACGAGCTTTCCCAGAAGCTAGGCTGGGCAGACCTGACTGGAGCCATCTGTGTGATGATTAACAAGTACTGTAAATGAGAAGGTTCTAGCACATCAGAAACACAGTTACCAAATGGAAAGAGACAGCAGCCATAATGTCACACAGCAATGTAGGAAGTACCTGCCCTAGTTGGTGAATAGGAAGTTTCTGGATAATTGGAATTTGACGTTCTAAGATGGGTTATTTGTCTGATTGGCACCTCCTCCTCCTGCTGTTTGTCATTTCAAAACTTCTCTTTCCAGGTTCTTTGCCTCACCTTCTCAGCATCTGCAGTTATCTGTTTCACCTGGTTTAACAAATTGCGGTTTTTAAAAAGTAACCTTTTTCTTTGACCTTAAGGTATTTGGGTCCTGAATCCAGTCAGCTACAGCATCCTGTCAGGGTCCCTCTAACTAAACTCTTACAGACTTCGTGGCATCTTTTCCTCCATGGAAATGGGTGACCATCAGAAAATTTGTTAACTTTTTAGTGTTATGTCACTGCCCATATCATCTTTTCTCCTCTTCCTTCTCAAGCGTGGATAGTACATAGAATGTATATACGTGAAAGTGAAAGTGAAAGTTGCTCAGTTGTGTCTGACTCTTTGCGACCCCATGGACTATACAGCTCATGGAACTCTCCAGGCCAGAATAATGGAATGGGTAGCCTTTCCCTTCTCCTGGGGTCCTCCCAACCCAGGGATCGAACCCAGGTCTCCTGCATTGCAGGCGGATTCTTTACCAGCTGAGCCCAAGAATACTGGAATGGGTAGCCTATCCCTTCTCCAGGGGATCGTCCCAACCCAGGAATCGAACCGGGGTCTCCTGCTTTGCAGGCAGATTCTTTACCAACTGAGCTATGAGGGAAGCCCATGAATATACTTAATGGTTTTAAAAATATTTTTTTATTCTGATTATAAAAGTACTTTGAGTTTTCTTGAAAAGAATATTTAGAGACATTAGGAAAATGTAAGGATATCCTCGAGCCTTTCAATTAGAGGGAACTCCTGTAAACTCTTCCAGACTTTTTCTGTGCATACATATGTGTATGTGTTGGTATGTGTGTGTATATATGTATATACACACACACATTGATTAATATATATATATTAATTTTTTAAAGAGATTATACCATAGGTACTCTTTTGTACCTTTTTAGCCCTATCTAATAAGTCATGGACTTCTTTCTATATCAACAAATTTAAGTTTTTACTAACATTTTAAGTAACTACATAGTCCTCTAAAGACAAGTATTTGGATTGTTTGCAACTTTGCAGAATAATGCTGTGATAAATCCTTAATATATTCTTCTGATTATATTCTTAAGATGTATTTTTAGAAGTAGAGTGTCTATCAGATTTCTTATTTAAAAATGTTCACGTGTTGCCACAGTTCCTTCAGGAAAGGTCTCTTGGTGCAGTTTCCCTGACAGTGTTTGAGGATGCTTTTTTACTGCACACTACTGATCACAACGTTTCACCTTTGCCAGAATGATCGTGAATAACCCATTGCACCATTTTTAAAAAATTGGTTGACTTTCCACTCTCCACGTCACCCCAGAAAATTAATCTAAGGCAGTAGTTCTCAAATTTTTTGGTCACAGGACCCCTTGACACTCTGAAAAATTATAGAGGACCTCCAAGAGCTTTTGTTTATGTGGATCATGGTTATCATTATTTACTGTATTAGAAATTAAACCTATGAAAAAATATATATATTTAAGTCATTTTAAAATAGCCATAATAAGCCAGTTACATATTAGCATGAATACCCTTTTTATTAAAAGTATTTTTTTCAAAAGAAAAAAATTAGAGTAGCATGGTTTTTTATTTTTGCAAATCTTATTGTATGGCTTAAAAGAAGATGAATAGATTCTTATATTTGCTTTTGCATTAAGTCTGTTATGATATGTTGTTCTGGTTGATATATATGAAGAAAATCTGATCTCAGATCTATAATTTTCTA
The DNA here is from genome assembly GCA_007570785.1 of Antilocapra americana. Taxonomy (NCBI): domain Eukaryota; kingdom Metazoa; phylum Chordata; class Mammalia; order Artiodactyla; family Antilocapridae; genus Antilocapra; species Antilocapra americana. The sequence goes on along the minus strand of ML660200.1, from coordinate 47,024,249 downwards.
GTTAAGAAAGGAGTGCTTCAATAGTCTATTCAGATAAGTGTGAAGAATCTCCCTTGATCCTATACAGATCTCAGTAAGTGGTAGTTTCTTAAATGTTAATTGCAATATAATATTTGAAATCATACCTGTGCCTTTTTTTAATACTCTGTTACATTAAAACCCATGGTCTACCTTGCACTTTGGATCCTTTACCCATGCATGTTTTTGTGACATCATATGTTGGCCATCTGGAAAATACTGGTTCACTGAGTTGTGCAGGTCTTCCAAATGTTGACATGTTTCATTAATACAGTATCAAAAATACTTTATTCTCATAAGAACAGTTTAAGTGTCAGTAAGTGCTTAAGCTTACAGTGGTGGACATAGGGTTTTACAAAGTTGGAGTTTTTGCTTGAAAGCTTGAATTTCATCAGTGGCAACAAATGTTGTCCATTGTTTTCTTCACAGGCTTACTTTGTTTCTGAGAAGATGCCAAAGTAAAAATGGTGTTCCACAAAAACAGTCTTTATTGCTTCATCAAGGATACATTTAAGTAAAATTGGCCTTTTGGGTTTTTTTCTTCAAATGTATGGTTGGTGAAGAAGGCATGACCTCCCCTAAGGTTTGGTGCTATTCCCTTGATTCTGACCAAGGTGCTTGCAGTTTTATCTACCATTGCCTATACACCGTTAGTGCAAATGTCACCACAGTAAAAAATGCAAATAACATGTTGATGGTATATATTAGATTGAATATTAAATATCATTAAAGATATTAATTAATAATTAATACAATAATTTTAATATTAAACATTATATATAATATTTCTGACCTTTTGCAGACCCCCTTAAAAGTGTCTTGGGAGCCACTAGGGATCTGAGGACCACATTCTGAGAACCTCTGGTCTAAGATACTAGTCATAGGAACTCTTTCTCTTAACAGAGACTGGTTTAGAAATAGTCAGTGATCCAGTTCTGACCAGTGAGATCTGAGAGCAAGTCTTTTGAAGAGCCTGTGAAGAAGTTACTTCATTGCTAAAAGAGACATAAGAAAGAGATGGTCCTTTTCTTCCTGTGGATATTGCATTGCCAGTAAGATGCCTGGAACCACTGCAACTGTTTTGTAATTGACAAAGCCAACCAGTCTTGGAATGAAGGTGATGCTGTTTAGAGTGAGATGGAGAAATGGCATAAACCTGGGTCCTTGATGATGTTAAAGAACTGAAGCCATACCTAGAACTTGCTCAACCTCTGGACTTACAGTTAAGAGAGAGAATATGCTGTTATTATTTGAGCCAGTTTGAATAGTGTCTTCTGTTACTTGCGGTCAAAAGCATCCCCAGAAGGAATTAATATTTATTAGTGATGAACATTTTTAAGTGTCAAAAATTAACATTTTTAGTGGCCATTTGCATTTCTTTTGTGAATGCTTATTGATGGTATTAGCACATTTTCTACAGAGGTCATTTTTAATTATTTTCTAAACATTCCTTACATATTAATCCTATTAACACATTGTTACATTTTGTATTTATATCCACGAATGTCTTGCATAGTATGTCATTCTTATAATCAGTCAATTAGTCTTTTTTCTTTTACACTTTATGTTGGCTTTGGTATCATGTTTAAAAGAGTCTTTTCTACCCCACTTTTTAGTAAGTATTCACATATATTTTTTTCTAGGTCTATTAAAGTATTTTTACATTGAAAACTTTAATTCATCTGGAATTGATTTTTATATTAGAGGGAGTAAGGATATAATGTTATTTTTTCTAAATGTGTGTGTGTGTGTTAGTCACTCAGTTGTGTCTGACTTTTTGTGATCCCATGGACTGTAGCCCACCAGTCTCCTCTGTCCATGGGGTTTCCCAAGCAAGGATAGTGGAAGTGGGTAGCCATTTGCTTCTCCAAAGGATCTTCCTGGTTCAATCCCTTAGTCTCCTGAATTACAAGCAGATTTTTTACCATCTGAGTCACCAGGGAAGACCAGGTAGCCCCTTTTCTTAATATACACTCTTTTGAATAAGCCAACCTTAACCTACTGATGTGAAATACTTGCTTTATTACAAATGGAATTTTTGTATATAGGGACAGGGAAGCCTGGTGTTCTGCAGTTTCTGGGGTCTCAAAGAATCAGACGTGAATTCGCAACTGAACAGCAAATTCTGACTAGTTTTTGGGCTTTCTATTCTCTTCCAGTGCTTTGACTGTGTATCCTGGTACTATAGATGTGGCCAGGACATTTGCTTTGTAGAGTTTTGTAACGTCTGAAAGGCCAAGGACTCCTCCCATCCTCAACCCTACCCCACTACAGTCAGCCACACTCATTTTCCCTCCAGTATTTTCCTGATACTTCCTATATGTATATTCTTACAGATGAACTTTAAATTATTTGTTCAGGTCCTCTAAACATTTTTGGAACTTTGATTGGAATTACTTTAATTTTGACCAGAATTTACATTTTTCACAATATTGAGTATTCAGCTCCAGAAACCCACTGTCTTCCTTTTAATTATCTTCCATGCCCTTCTGTTGAGTTGTATAGCTTTCTTCTTATCAGTCCTGTACATTTCTGGATAAATTTATTCCTAGATATTTCATATTTTTTTGTTACAATCGGAAGAAGGATCTTTCCCCCTGTATGTTTTGTTTTGATTATCAATTTAAAAAAAGCCTTAAATCTAGCTCAATATTTCCAGGTAGTTTTGGCTTCTCAAAACAGAATAAACAGAAAGAATACGATCATTTGTGGTAGTATAGTGTGTACTATGTGGACTATGTGATTTATGAGATATGACTGTTGAAGACTGTTTAAGGAAACAGAACATACCAGAAACCATATGTTAGTGAATATGATCCTTCCAAGCTGATTATGTTGGAAATCTATACATTTATGACAACAAGAACAATTTACTCTAAAGACAACAAAGGATATATATTCTTGAAAAAAAAATTATCACCACTGGGAATATGAAAAAGAATTAATTAGCTTGCTGTGAGGACGTTATATGAAAATAATGTTTTCAAAGATATTTTACTGTTATTGGAATAAATAGTAATCTCTTACCATGATTTATTTGAAAGGATAACCTTTATTTTGATGTAGAGTTGTAATTTTTAATTAAGCAACATAACTTTGTCGATATGCCTTATGTTATCAGGTGTCAAGGAGATGGTTGACAAGTTTTATGTGTTTGCTGTTGTGAAAGAATCATTTAATCAGATTGTTTTTCTGTATTAAATAAGATTCAGTTGCCCCAGGCATTATGGATTGGCAACGTTTCAGTTGTTTGGGAAAATGAAATTTGGAATTTGCCAGTTTTCTAAGATCATTTAAAATAAACAAATTTCTTTTCATCCACATTATGGATTTCAAAAGCATGTGTAGTCTAACCTGGTTTATCTTAATCATCAATTAAAATGCTCCTGTAGAAAATGTGGTTCTCAGCTCATAACACCTGACTTGTAGATGGTCTTAGAAATAAGACCTTTTGTATATTGAAGATTACTGAGGTTTCTCTACATGTTGTGGTCCTTGAAAATTAAGACTAATTAACATTCTCAATTATTCTTAAGCAAGTTGCTGTGGCATTATTATTCATGGGCTTTTTGTTTTAATCATTCTTAAATGTATTGATCTTTTTCTTTTTTTGGCTGCACCCTGCTGGCATGTGGGATCTGACTTCCCTGACCAGGGATCAAACCCACAACCCCTTTCCCCATTCCCACTTTCCTCATTGACAGCGTGGACTCTTAGTCATTGACCTGCCAGGGAAGTCCCTGTATTGATGTTTAGTTTATATATAATTTCTTGGAATAAGTTTATTATATGTTAAGTAAAGAATGCTTGTATTCTTTTTTTTTCCCCCTTTGGGTGGGTGAGGAGTCTGGCTCTAGGTTGGTATTGGATGTGTGATCTTTCAGACCTAACTGTAAGCAATTATAAGTCTTTTCCTGCAAGGTCTCATTGAAAGAATTGGTACATACCAATGTTCACACCAGAATCAGTACACAACCAGTGCATTGCCATTTTCTGGAGGGATTTCAGTCAAGACCTCCTTCCCTCTGTCCCCCGACTCACCTCCTGTGTGTGTGGCCATTGTCTTATGTTCATCTGCATTCTGATAAAGTTGATTCATATATGGGGACTCACAAAATGGATGTTGCTTCAGTGGCCTAGTCAAGGTCACGTTTCTAAACCTTAGTCAGCCTACACTTATGGGAAACACATGTTGAGGAAACCTGACATACTCCAATCACAATCCTACAACCTAATTTTAGCTTGCCAACAAAGGTCTGTCTAATAAAAGCTGTGGTTTTTCCAGTAGTCATGTATGGATGTGAGAGCTGAACTATAAAGAAAGCTGAGCCCCGAAGAATTGATGCTTTTGAACTGTGGTGTTGATGAAGACTCTTTGGAGAGTCCCTTGGACTGCAGGGAGATCCAACCAGTCCATCCTAAAGGAAATCAGTCCTGAATAGTCTTTGGGAGGACTGATGCTGCAGCTGAATACTTTGGCCACCTGTTTCAAAGAACAGACTCATTGGAAAAGACCCTGATGCTGGGCAAGATTGAAGGCAGGAGGAGAAGGGGACGACAGGATGAGATGGTTGGATGACATCACCAACTCAAAGGACATGAGTTTAAGCAAACTCCGGGAGTTGGTGATGGACAGGGAAGCCTTGTGTGCTGCAGTCCATGGGGGTCGCAAAGAGTCGGACACAGCTGAGTGAACTGAACTGAACTGAATTTTAGCTAGCTTTCTGTACACTAGAAAACATGGCCTGCTATCCTTATAACAAAATCCTTGACCTCCTAGGCAATCATGCCCTGTTTCCATATTGCCTCTTCTAATGTACTATAAAACCAGCTCTTGCACAGAACAACTTGGGAAGAGTGCTCCACTGCTTGTAAGGCACTGTACCCTGCAATCCGTGTATGATTTTCCCTTGAAAAAAGACATCAATCTCATTACTGAATTGTGTTCGTTTTTTTCACTTGACAGTTCCTAGACCAGATGCCTGCATTCAGAGGACTACTTACTTGGAGCCTCAGAGGAGACGCTTTGTCTCTTCCCCTCTTCCTAACCCACCCCCTCACTGTCCATGAGCCCACAAAAAGGCAGTAGTCTCTTTCAGGGGTCCTGGGTGGTGAGACAGTTTCTCCCATCATGCTGCATCCACTTGATCCTTCCCGAGTGCCATTCCACAGGGGAATGGGACACTGGGAAGGAAGCCAGGGCCTCTTTTCCCTCTTGCTTGCACTGTTACAGTAAGTAAAAGGCTTGATTGTTTCTTTTAGTTTGTCTTTTTGTCCTAATGGATCACCTCAATACCTGACTGCTTCACAGTGGGAAGTGGGAATGGTGTTCCTAATTTGTTATCTTTTTATTTTTTCTTTCCTTTTCAAGCTTTAAGGGTTGTCCTTTAGAAATGTTTCTGGAATTCACTGGATAGTAATTTGATTTTACATTTGTGAAACACAGTGTAGTTTTTACTGTTCTTTGTATAAACTTTGTGACTTAGGAATTGTCTCCATCTTACAAATGAGCCTTAGGCAAAGTATGATTTTACCCAAAATCATAATTAATGGATTGGCTGGACCATGATTTAAACTTGAGGCTTATTCTGTTCTCAGTTCAGCACTTTCTACTCTACTACCCCACTTCACTGGTAAATTAGTCTTTCACTTTCTTGGGAAGTTGGGGATACGTTAGGACTGTATAATAAGCACAGTGGGAGACATGACCCTGTAGTATTCATAAAGTCATATGGAGACTGTAAGAAGAGCCAGACTAATGATAACAACAGTAATATCAACTATTGAGCACTTACCATGTGCCCAGCAGTGTGCTACATGTATGCTGGATAGATCACCTCCTATGTTGTTACTTCGTTGCTAAACGGTGTCCAGCTCTTGCAACCCCAGGGACTGTAGCCTGCCAGGCTTCTCTGTCCATGGGATTTCCCAGGCAAGAATACTGGAATGGGTTGCCATTTACTTTTCCAATTGATTAACCTTCTCATATTTTGCGGTAAACTTATTAGTCACATGTTATTGAGGAAATTGAGGTTAACAAAATTAAGTATCGTGTCAGAGGTTATGTGGTAGTAAGTGGCAGAGCCCGGATTCAACTTAATCCAAACCCTTTTTCTCTTCATTTGAAATTATTTTCAAAAGAGAATTGAGGTGATTCTGCCTGACTTGGAGCATTTCTGCTGTTAAGGAGAAATGGGAGAAGAATTTTCTAGAACAGAATCTTCTAATACCATATTACTCAATGTTTAAAATTATATAAACCTTCATTTAAAGGAAAAATATTCTCCCTGAGTTGGATATCTTGTATAAATCTGGATATAAGTTCCTTATGCAGAGCTCATATTCAGCTATAAAGTCAAAATAAGCACAGAAACAACCACAAAGCCAATAAAATTCAAATTAGCAACATTTTAATGTGACCGCTGACATTTTACCAAAACTAAATAGCAGCTCTCATTGTAAACAAGGTACTGACCACCAGCGCATAGGCTCCTTTGACTTCAGCCTGCCTGTACTGTGTGTGCTATGTGTCATACTAAGTCCCTCACCACTTGTCTCAATTCCGAATACCGCAGAATCTTTTTACAGTGTGCCGTGTACTCAGATGCATTATTTCCATCTGTGTTGCTTGTTGCAACAAGGTCATAAATGCACCTACAGGCCCTGAAATCAAGTAGCTTTTACACATTTGCTCATATTGATTTTATTTTGGGGTTATCATAATATACAATTTAAGCCCTGAAATCAAGTAGCTTTTACACATTTGCTCATATTGATTTTATTTTGGGGTTATCATAATATACAATTTAAAAAATTGTCATAGAATCTTAGATGTGTCTAGTGGGGGATTGTTCCTGAGGAGCAAAGGATGGAGATTTGTTATACTGACCTGCTAAATATTAAAATGAGGGAGTGGGTGGGCGTCTGTATTTCATCTTTTTTGTCGATGCTAAAGTTTTTTTTTTTCCTGGGTGTTCATGACCTTGTGGTTCTCCCACACTGTAAGAGTCTCTCATTCAAAGCAAGATATCCATCTCATTACAGTGTTACTGTTTTTGTTACTAGGTGATATGGGTTATCAAACTCAGAAGGCCTAATTACTAACCAGTACCTTCTATCTGTCTTTGGTTACCCTTGTTTCCTGTTAAACCCAGACTTCAGCCATATCAAGTCCATCAACCTTCCCCTACCCCTAGTCCTTCCTCTCTCTTTATTTTTAAATTTCCAGTCATTTTGGACTTGCTTTATGGTCCTCAGTTATATTCTCCCTCAATTCCACATCCTAAATCACCACTGCTTTCTGTACTACCAGCTTAGACAGGACTAATATAGGCAAAACTGAGTATTTTCCCTCAGACCACCTGGTGGTAGAGGAAATCACACAACTGCTCTATTACTTAGGTTACATTTGGTTGGAGATAACAGAAAATTCAGACTGGCCTAAACAATTAAGAGAATATATTGGCTCAATAAATGAAAAAGCCGGATATAGGACTGGCTTCAAATGAAACTTGCTCTAACTAACGGAGGAATCTAACTTCTTTTAATTTTCCCAGTTTTCCTTCTTCAGAGTTGGCTTCATCCTAAATTTGTACCATGCCATCATCCTTAGGCCACACAGCTTCACCATAGCTTTTGTTATCTACTGAATTGTGTCTCCTCCCCGCAAATTCAGATTTTGAAGATCCACACCTGCCATGTGACTATTTGGAGATAGGGCCTTTACAGAGGAAATAAAAGTTGAGGTCATAAGGGTAGAGCCCTAATCCAGTAGAACCCTGTCCTTGTAAGAAGAGTCGCGATATCCAAGATCTCTCCACAAGCATGCAAGATGGAAGGCCATGTAAGGACACAGCAAGAAAACAGCAAGAAGGGCCTCACCAGAAATCAACCCTGATGCCACCTTAATCTTGGACTTCTAGCTTCCGCAACTGTGAGAAAGTGAATTTCTATTATTTAAACCAATCAGTCTGGTATTTTTTTAAGGCAGCCTGAGCTGACTAATACAGCTTTCAAGAGCTCCAGGGCTTTATGCTTCCTCTTTTATGTGTAACAGGTATGAGAAATCATCTAGGTTTCTAGTCCCGAAATCTCTAGAACTAGACCTAAAAGATGCACTCTGTTGGCCCGACAGTCTCATGCTGATCTCTGAACCAGCCTCAATGCCCACAAGTTTGGAATGTCCTGATTGGCTTAGTGTAGGTTGCGCAGTCCATCTCTGGCTTCAATGGGTCCAGTGTGGCTTCTCTGCAAACTCATAAATCCCAAGTCCATGAGCTCTTGGAATTGGGGAGTGAGTACTCAGGAGGCAGACAATAAGTCATCATAATCTGAGTTGAGACTTCATATGGCCCAGTTATGTTGCTGACATTCCTTTACTCAAGTGTTGTTAGTTTCCTTTCTCATTTTTTTTTTTTTCCTGTTCCTTCTTTTCTCAAGTCCCATACCTTGTAGTCTCTTACTTCACAGAGAAGAGAGCTTTGGAAAAGGGCTCTCTTAACAATCTGCCCTTTCACTGCAAACACACCTGTTCTCACACATCAAAAGATGAGAATGTGCTTGACACCATACATAAGTAACTTGTTTTCTGTGTACTTCCCCTCCCTGCCTCCCCCTTCTTGAAACTTGTTTGTTAGCAATTCATCTCTTTCCAGTATCTTCCAGTCTGTTTTATTTCAAACATTCGATTAGTTTTCTCTCATCCTACTAAGATACTTGGGATTCTGTGTATCTTAACAGATATTCTTCTGTCTGCCTCCATTGTTTATTCAGGTTTTTAAAAAGTTTTTACCTAATGTCCTTCTTTGTCATAGGATCCCATTTAGTTATCATGTCTTTTCAGACACCTTGTGGCTCTGGCAGTTTCTCAGATTCAACTTGTTTTCGATGACCTTGACAGCTTGGGGGAATATGGTCAGGTATTTTGTACAGTGTTCCTCAGTTGGGGTTGGTCTGATGTTTTTCTCAGATTAGATTGGAGGCAAAGTGCTGCTCTCATCATATCATGTGAAGAATGTGTGTGTGCTAAGTCGCTTCAGTCATGTCAGACTCTTTGAGACCCTATGGCCTGTATCCCACCAGGCTCCTTCCTCTGTCCATGGCATTCTCCAGGCAAGAATACTGGAGTGGGTTGCCATGCCCTTTCGCAGGGAATCTTCCCAACCTAGGATGTGTAACAGGTATGAGAAATCATCTAGGTTTCTGCATCAAACTTCTGCATTGGCAGGCAGGTTCTTTCCCACTAGCGCCACCTGGGAAGCCCCATATAAAGAATATATACTAGCAACCTGACTAGTAAGTTGATGCTAACTTTGATCACCTGACTGAGGTAGTGGTTGTCCAGTTTCTCCACTGCAGAGTTACTCCCCCACATCCCACACTGTGCTCTTTAGAGGAGGTAGCTATGCATAGCCCACATTTAAGGAATGAGGAGTTATATTTCACTTCCTTGAGAGTGGAATGTCTACATCAATTATTTTGAAAGTCTTGGAAGGTTTGTCTCTTCTTCCCCATTTACTTACTCATTTCTTCAACCATTTCTATCAATATGAATACATGGATATTTATTTTATACTTTGGGTTGTAAGCCAAAATTATTTCGTTGCTCAGAGTATATCAGCTTTGGCCATTGGGAGCACTTTCAGGTGGCTTATATGTCCCTTTGACACATCCCTTTTGTTGTGGGTTGTTTTCTTGTTTGTGTTCCTTACTTTCTGGCACCATGCTACAGGCTCATTTTATGTATTTCCTGCCCCAGTCCTAGCATCAGCTATTTTCTCCAAAGAGCCCTGATTCCTTTTATTAGAGAATGGTATTAGAACCAAGATCTGGGTCCCTGGTGTGCCTGTTGCTTCAGAACTAGCAGAATAAGGAAATATATGTGTGTATGCTAACCCGTGTTTATACACGGATCTCCAAATAGTTCTGTATGTAACATCTGTATTTAGATTAACCCAGATATGAATTCATACTGATGACTCCCAATTCTAATTCATCACCATGTGAATTATTCTAGTTTTCTCCCCTCACGTATCTGTAACCTTTCACTCCTGGTAAGAAACCTGGTTCCTGCCATCTATTTCTTAATAGTTTAATTCCAGTATATTTGTTTTGTAGCTGCTTCATACTGCCCTTAGTGTTAACAGATTCAACTCATTTCCAGGCTTACTTAGCATCTTTTTTCAAAGTATTTTGATTCCCTCAATCTGTAATACCACATATTTTCACACTTCTTTGTCTTTATTTTTGCTAGTCCCTCTCTCTGAGGTGCCCTGGCTTTTATCCTTATCTCATTGAAATGTTGCCACTCAGTCTTCTAGACCCAGTACAGATGTTGACTCCACCAAGAAGCTTTTCCTAACCACAAGCAAGAGACTTAATCACTCATTCCTCTGTACTCTAGTAGCACTTTATACTCACCTCTATTACACATTTAACAGGACTCTGCATCTCTTTCTTCTTCACATGGTAGTAGGCTTCTTGAGGGCAGGAACCAAGTAGACTTGTCCCTGGATTTTTATTGGATCCAGTAATGGATGTTATGTTTAGCTCCTCTTGGCTGATAAGTACAGAAAATCTAATAGTGGCTAAAATATATGAGGATTTATTTCCTACTCTCATCTAGTAGGAAATCCAGAGGAAAATCATAGCTATCATTGATTTCCCTGTTCAGTGATACCATCAAGAACTAGGCCCTTTCTCTCCCCTTTACACAACATCACTTTCTTTTCAGGAAAAAGGCAGAGTTGAGAGTGCCAGCAAGCTATCCTTCAACTCCTTTCTCTTCCGTATGGAAGCAAAGACTTTTGCTCTTTAATAGATTTCTGTCATCTAGAACAAAACTGCAAGAGAAGATGAGCCGGTGAATTTTTAGGAAGGCTAATCTTTTCAGTAAGAACAAGATGTAGGAATTAAGCTCCAGGTAATCACAAGGCTACAAGGAAATCAGGAATCTGTTTCCTGTTGGATAAAAGGCCTGAGGGTAGAAGAAGACTAGGCTGAGAAGACTCTTGAAAACAAACGGAGAAAAGAGGGTGATCCCAGTGCGAGCAACATCTAACTTTAATTGGTGGAAAGCGCAAGCGCGCCTAATGAGGAATCTAACGTACTCTGTTCACCCACTCTATAATCTATAACATTCTATATTGCTCCCTGGAAACTTTCAGCTTTTCTGTTTTCATGTAGAAATTGTATCACTCTTGTGAATTTTACTTTCCATTTCTGGCACCTTTTCTGACTGTGTCATGCCTCCTATGATGTGATAGTCAAAATTTTACCTGATAGATCATGGTGCATTTTGCCTTGATTTTTTGCAAATTATAACTAATTATAGTTCTTTAAAATAGAATTTACATAGTGCTATAATCTCTGCCTACCTGAACCCCACATTCCTTTGAAATTATGGAAATACATTCATTTGGGTGCTTTTTATTAACTATTACATTTCAGATTTTTTTTTATGGGTAACATTCACTTATGACTTGAATTCTTTATAATACTCCATTTTGTGCCAAGACAGCCTTATTGATAAATTAGTCCAAACATGACTGAGTAAATCTTGCCTATAGGTATAAGCATCTCCTGCTACCTTGTGTGCTTAGGGTTAGAGACATTTGCAATGAATCAGAAAGCAGAAGCCTCATTAAGAGTAGAATTCCATTAACTTCATCCATGTGAGTTTTTTACTAGAACTTGTAAGGACTGGTGACACATAAAGTATGCATGTAACTTAATACATTTTCTCAGTCTACCAAGTCTGATTACTACTCCCAGAAGTTACTGTAGTGCACAAAAATGTGAAATGCCAGGCGGGTAAATTAAAACAGATTTCATTCTGTCCAGCATAATGTTTGGGGAGACAAATTCCAGAGCAATTAGAACAATATATCCTTCAAATATTGAGTATGAAGGCAGCTTTGAGATGGGTTTACATGAAATTCCTCATACAATGTGCGAGTCCCACAACCTCCTTGTGTGCAAGTGCATGCACAGTGACACCTTCAGGGTGGTCTTGCAGAGCAAACACAGCGTGAGAGTCCCATTTTGAAGCTGCGAAGTGACTGACGTCATAGTGTGATCAAAGTGCTCTGCAAATACTAACTGTAATTGTTCTGTTCTTGCTAATAACCTTATTTATACTTTGAAATTATAATCATCCAAAGAAAGATTAAAACAAGATGTATGTGTTGCCTGGGCTCTTTGCCTTACAGATGGTCACACTCAAAAGAGTTCCCTGAAATTGCCAGGGTTAACTGAAGCTTCAGTTTTCACTCAGGTCTAGTTGGTACTTAAACGTTTCTTACCTGTCGGCTTTCACTATTTAAAACAGTACAACAATAGCACTTTAATTTGCTTTCATTAATGGTAGCCTCTCAGGTAATGTTTGGGCAGGTTTATCTAGATGATGTTTGTTCCTCTGAATGAAACCTTTGTACCAGCTTCCCTGCTGGCGAAGAAAAGCTAAATAGTTACAGAGGTAAAAACAGGGATATCTCACTAATTTATTCATTTAAAGGATGCTCAGAACCCAGGAAACATCCAAGGGAAGTTAACTTTTAAACAAAGGGCAAGCATTTAGTGTATGATTAACAGCAGTTTCTTTCCTTGAGATTTCAGTGAGCTGAGACTACAGGGAGTCATTCTTAGGGAGGCAGCTCAGAGTCAGCCAAGTGCTCCAAGGATAATCATTACAGAGTCACACAAGCAGCAGTACTATTTGCTCTAGTTCTTTGGTGCTCTTCCAATAGTATTGAGATGTGAGAAAGCCATCTTAGGCTCAAACCTAATAGCAAGGGAAATAAGCCCTTCTTTGCATCTGGTCCTCAGCTGTGTGAAAGTAGAGGGCCAGTGAAAAGAACTAGGTGTTACAGTCTTACATTATTTAGGTGATATAAGCACTCTGCCTGTATCTTGAGATTTGAGCACTGAAAAGAGAATGACTCTGCTTTCCTACATCAGGGGACTGGTGTTTGCCAGTGGCATTGCTTGCTATTTGATTAAGGCCCAAGAGAAAAAACAGAAGTGAGAAAGATGGAGGAAAGACAGTCTGGGCTTCCTTATGTCAAGTACAACAAATTAGCAACCCCAGTAAAGACTGGGGAATGACTACTGTGATGCTTCTTGTATGTGTAGTAAACAAAACTAGGATGCATATTGTATGTATATGCATAATAAAGATATTTAAAAAATAGAAGGTATAGTATAGGCTCTCTCATTCATCTGCTTGAGTTCAAATTGAAGCCTTGTTAGTTTTTGGTGGGCTAACTTTAAGCATGCTGCTTTATTTCATTCTGTGTGAGGTTTTCCTCTGCAATATGAATATAATGGCTGCCATCCAAAAGTCTACAAGCAATAAATGCTGGAGAGGATGTGGAGAAAAGGGAACCCTCTTACACTGTTGGTGGGAATGCAAACTAGTACAGCCACTATGGAGAACAGTGTGGAGGTTCCCTAAAAAGCTGCAAATAGTCCTGCCATATGACCCAGCAATCCCACTGCTGGGCATATACACCGAGGAAACCAGAATTGAAAGAGACACGTGTATCCCAATGTTCATCGCTGCATTGTTTACAATAGCCAGGACATGGAAACAACCTAGATGCCCATCAACTGACGAATGGATAAGAAAGCTGTGGTACATATACACAATGGAATATTACTCAGCATTAAAAAAAAAATTCATTTGAAGCAATTCTACTCAGATGGACGAAACTGGAACCCATTATCCAGAGTGAAGTAAGCCAGAAGCAAAAACAACAATACAGTATATTAACACATATATATGGAATTTAGAAAGACAATAATGAGAACCCAACATGCGAGACAGCAAAAGGAATGCAGATGTATAGAATAGACTCGTGGACTTTGTGGATGAGGGTAAGGGTGGGATGATATGGGAGAAGGGCATTGAAACAAGTTAATTATCATATGTCTAATCAATCGCCAGCCCAGGATTGATGCTCGGGGCTGGTGCAGCGAGATTTCCCGGGGGGGGAGGGAGGAGGAAGGGGGGTTCTGGAGGGGAAGCATATGTAAACCCATGGTGATATCATGACATTGTATGGCAAAAACAAAACAAAAAAAAAAGTAGAACTCCTTTGATAGGGAAATAGAGATTAAGTAAGATAATACTAAATGCTTAGAACAGGGCCTCAAGCGTGGTAAATGCTTAACTTTTTAAAATTAATATTTAAATGAAAGATAAATTGGGATTGCTGGTTTACGTCCTCAAATATTCAAATTGCAAAGTATGGTATGGAGTATTTCCCTTTACTAAAATCATCTTTTTTATTTAAAAAGTACTTAAAACAATTACTCTACAAAAATAATATTTTCATGTACTTAGACACTTTTTCATGTTTGTAACATGAAATATCCTGTGTACATCTTACCTAACTGGAAGAATACAATATGGTTTGTTGGTACGGTAAGGGCTGTCGGTCTTTGTGAAAAGGGCTCCATTTTAGTGGAAAGCAAAAGCATTTAGCCAAAATTTGAAGGTAGGGCAGAGATCTCTTCTCTACACTTGCTTTTGCTGCAAGTGTAATATGGTGTTAATGGTGAACTCAGAAAACTTGTATTAAAACCACCTTCTCCTTGGCATGTCATACGATATATATGTGGAATCCAAGTCATTTTATATGTTTGGTCATTCCCTTGCATTCTGAAATGGGTGCACCCTTACCTACATCTAACAGCTGGCAGGAAGTCTGTCAGCTCTTCATGGCATACCCATGTAGTTATAGCATAATAAATGCTATTGACAATGAAATTCTGTCACTCTGATACCCATATGAGCTTCAGTTCCTTTCTGGATCTGTTCCTTAGTAATTGCTTTAGCCACTTGACTATTCATGCTTGAGTCGTGGTGTTGAGATCTCAGAGGGCTGTAGCCCTAAAGCCATGTTCTTTCTTGATTGTGTTTCGTTTTGACCTTGACAGGACTTGAGAGGAAGAACTGTCATAGGATGGTAAGCTGAACGTGAGAACCTATAGGCAAAGTACATCAAAGACATACCACTTGATTATATATGGCCAAGAATTTGATATGGCAGAATTAGTTTGAGCAAAGAGAAGCGAAAGGTCAGGACCACAAACCTCTTCAAGGGCTTCCAAGAGTAAATAAAAACACTCTCAAACACCTGACAAGGATTTATGGAGATTCTTGTTGCCTTTGTATTTCTCTGCTCTGGACTTTTGTAACTCAAACTAAATATAAGCCTTAGCAGTTAGAATCGCACACCAAGACATGCCTAGAAAATTCTTACCAGGTTTCCCCTTTTGAATATCTGTAAGTTTTATTCCTGACAAACACTAGATAATTTGGAACTGTAATGAGAAGTCCTAAGTCTGTGGGAAAACTGAATTGTAACAATGTTGCCAGCATTCAGAGCCTTATTTCATACTAGTATACTGCTTTTCCACCACATTATGGTGGTCTCATAAACAAATTACAACGTGTTTTCTCCTCTATTTTCTGAGTCTGTGTAAGATTGGTGTTATTTCTTCCTTAAACGTTTGATATTCACTAGTGAAGCCATCACAGCTTTTAGTTTTCTTTGTAGAAAGGTTTTTTGGTTTGTTTTTGTGGTAAAATAAACATAAAATTTACGATTTTCGCTATTTTTAGGTGTACAGCTCAATGGCATTCAGCTTATCCACACTGTTGTACAAACATCACAACCAGTCATCTCCAGAACTTTTTCCTCTTCCCCCAACTAAAGCTTTATATCCATTAAACGCTGGTCTCCTCTTTTTCTCCTCTCCCCAGTGCCTGACAACACCATTCTACTTTATGTCTGTATGAACTTTTGATCACTCTAGGAACTTCATATACGAGGAATGATAAAACATTTGTCTTTTTGCAGTTGGCTTACTTCACTTGTCATAATGCCTTCAAGACTTATCCATGTTGCAGCAAGTTCCAAATTCCCTTCTTTTTAAAGCCTGAGTAATATTCTATTTTATGTATATCATAAAAGAATGTCCATTCATCTCTGATGGGCATTTGGGTCGTTACCACCTTTTGTCTGTTGTCAATAATGTTGCTATAAACATGGTGTGCCGTTATCTCCTTGAGTCCCCACTTCCACTTTGTTTAGGTATATATCCAGAAGTAAAATTGGTAGATTGTATGGTAATTCCATGTTTAATATTTTGAGGAATTGTTATACTATTTTTCACAGCAGTTGTACCATTTTACATTCCCACCAGCAACTCGCAGGGACTCCAGTTTCTCCATATCCTTACCAACACTTGTTAATTTCTGAGCTTTTTAAAATATGTTTTTGTTTAGTCACTAAGTCGGGTCCTACTCTATTGGAACCCCATGGACTGCAGCCCGTATACCCATTCTAATGGGTATGATGTATATTTGCTTTTACTTATAAATTTAAGTTACTTAATAAATTTAGGGCTATTTCAATTTTTTCTTGTACTATGTAAGTTATTATTGGTAAACTGTATTTTTCAAGGCATTAATTCCTTTTAATAAAGAAAATAAAGTTGTTCACCATATCTCCCTGTTACCTTTTTCCAGGTCTATAGGGTCTATGGTGATGTGTCCTCTTTCCATCCTGTTATTAGAAATTTATATTTTCTGAAGCACAAATGTTTGGTATCATTCTTGCCAGAGATTTATCAGTTTTATTCATATTTTCAAAGAATCAGATTTTGGCCTTGATCTTCCCTGTTTTGTCCATTTTCTATTTCATTGATTTCTGCTTTTATTTTTTATTATTTCCTTCATTCTACTTACTTTTCATCAGATTTACTGTTTTTCTAGCGTCTTGAAATTGAAGGTGAGATCATTGATTTGAGATCTTTCTTCCTTTCTAATAAAAGCATTTAAAACTAAAATTTTCTCTAAACATTGCTTTAGATGCACCTCATAAAATTTCATATTTAAAGATTTGATTATTATTCAGTTCAATATGCTTTCTGATTTGCCTTAAGATTTACTAACTCATGTAAATGTTAGACTCATAGGTTGTATAGAAGTACATTGCTTAACTTCAAAACATTTGAGAATTTTTCTAGATATCTTATGTTTGGATTAAAAAGCAAGAAATAATCTGCTCCTTCTTTTAAATGTAAACACAGAATATTTTTTAAAAGATATACCCTACACAACACTGCACAAGACAGCTGGTGGGGTTATACTAATATTAGACAAAATAGACTTCAAGAAAATGGCTTAAAATAAGGAGGGATATTTATTAATGAGTATTAATGAGTAAGTTCATCAAAATATTGATATTTTATATTGTTATTGTGGTCAGAAAGCATAGTTTGTATGATTTTAAAACATTGGAATTTATTAGGACTTTTTTTTATACCCCAGCATATATGGTCTGCTGTTGCAAATGTTCCATGTTCACTTGAAAGAATGTGTTTTCTGCTGTTCTTAGTTATATTGCTCTTTTTATAAATGTCATTCAGGTCAAGTTGATAATGTTCAAATCTTCTGTGTCCTTATTGATTTTTTGATAATTTGTTTCTGAGTGCTGTTCTGTTTATTACTGAGAGAGGGCTACTAACCTAACCTAGAGTCTATCATACAGAGGGAAGTCTGTCAGAAAGAGAAAATCAGATGTTGTATTTTAACACATATATGTGGAATCTCAAAAAATGTGCTTATGAGCCTATTTGCAGGGCAGGAATAGAGACACAGATGTAAAGAACGAACTTGTGAACACAGTGGAGGAAGAAGAGGGTGGGGATGAGAGAGTAGCATTGACGAATATACACTACCATGTGGAAAGCAGATAGCTAGCGGGAAGCTGCTGAGTAGCACAGTAACTCAGCTCCATACTCTGTGATGACCTAGGCGGGTGGAATGGAGGTGGGTGTGGGAAGGAGGCTCCAGGGGAGGGGATATATGTATACTTAGAGCTGATCCATGTTGTTGTACGGCAGAAGTTAACACAATATTGTAAAGCAATTATACTCAGATTTTTAAAAGTCTCAAGTATTGCTGTAGAATTAATTTTTCATTTTAAAATTTCTATTTTTGCCTCGTGTATTCTGAAGCTCTGTTATCAGGTACATGCACATTTAGGATTGTTATGTCTTGATGAATTGGCTCATCATTATTAAGTGTACTAGTCTTTTTTTAAGTCTACTTTGTTATTATACCTCCACCAGTATTTTTCATGCAGTGTTTGCATGGTATCTTTTTTTTAATGGTAATTTATTTGTATCTTTAAAGTGCTTCTCTTATAGACAGTACAGGTATGCCCTGCTTTTTGAAAGTTTGCTTTACCTACTTCGCATGAAAGATCTACATTGGTACCTGTTTTCACTAAACGAAAGAAATCTGAAGAGGATTTTCATTTTCACAAAAACAGGTGAAAAGTGGAAATAGCCTTCAGTGTTTGCTTTGCAGTGAGCTGTTGTTATAGAGGGGCAGTGCAAACTCTAACCATTGAGAATGGCACCTCTGAGCTCCTTCCCTGGGAACTACACTCAGCATCAAGCCACCATAGCTTCGAGCACCTTGCTTTACCTTGATTTGTTTTGTGCACAAGGTGTGTGCTAATTGCTTTTCTGCTTGACGCCATTTTGGCTTACAAAATGTTTCACAGGAATGCTCCACTTTCGGATAGTGAAGGAAACCTGTATATGGTTGAGTCTTGCTTTTTCATACAAGTTAACAACCTTTGTCTTTTAACTGGAGTCCATTTACACTTAATATAATTACAGGTATGGTTGGATTTAAATATGGCATGTTGCTATTTGTTTTTTTAATTATTCCATCTTTAGTTTACATCTTTAGTTTCTCCTTTCTTGAATTCTTTTGGGTGATTAGATTATTTTTAGCTTCTTTGTGCTACTTCAAATAAAATACCGTTTATCCATATAATTTCATTATGCAAAGAATATCTTAGTTAAACTTGTATTTAGTTTAGGGTATGCCAAAAGAGGGGTAATAGAGGGTACATAATGAGAGTGGGACTCTGGTGGCAGAAACCAACGTTCTCTACCAAAATTCTTTCGGAAGCTGACCCTGCCCTTCTTTTCCATCACTAAATGGAACCATGACCCAGTAAATGTTAAGCTAACACAAAAGTCCAGGCATAAGGTACATATTTATTTGTCATTGCAGTGACTCTTAACTGGAGTATAGCCTGTATACTGTCACACTCTTCAGTCACTTCCTTCTTCCTGTCTACTAGGATATAAGGAGCCACCTTGAGAAATATGAAGTAACTTTCTTCCAATTAAATTTTGTGTCAGACAAGCATCATTTTTGTGTAATCAAACAAGTAATTTGTGAGCAGCTTGATACTGCCCTTAGAAGTTTGCAATTTAGTTGAGAAAGCATTTATGTAATTTTATTATGTATTTATGTTTATTATATAAATTTACTATATATTTAGGGCTTCCTAGGTGGCTCTAGTGGTAAAGAACCCACCTCCCAGTGCAGGAGAAGTAAGAGGCGCAGGTTCAATCGCTGGGCTGAAATGATCCCCTGGAGGAGGGTGTGACAACACACTCCAGTATCCCAAGGAGATAGGAGAATCCCGTGGACAGAGGAACCTGGTGGGCTGTGGCCCATCAAGTCACAGGAGTCAGACACGACTGAAGTGACAGCAGACACATGCATGCGCTGTATATGTATATAATGAAGATAAAGAGCAATGCAACGTTGTTGCAGATAATACATAAATGAAATAGATAGATGTTTGTGTGGTTAATTAGAGAAGCAGCTGCCTAAGCAGGACAAATTGCCATGTGTTTAGGTGCTGGCTACATCATATTTTTTCTATGGACTAGCAGTCTGCAAGGCACATGCTTCTCTGACATTTTCCTGAATTGCCTAATACCCAATTTGGGTATGGCTTTTTGTCTCCAGCTGTCTAGAGAGGTTCCTGGTCATTTATGGTGAGAGAAACTCATATCTTTTTTCCCCACCTCTCTTCCTTTTCTATATATAGTAGCTACAGATAAGTATCACGTGATTATTTGAAGGATTGAAATTTCATTTTGATTTTGCTTTCCTGGGCGGAAAACATTTACATCATTTTATACTTTTGAGCATGAATTGCCTCTTTTTCTAGGTGTAATCCATTTCTACTCTTCAGCATAAGGAAGATTTTATGAATAATATTCAGTGCAGAAAGAGCGCTCTAAAAATAATTGTGCTGGTAGGGTTTTGTTAGTCTTCTGTAGAGCAGTGGCAGGAGAAAAGAACAAAGGCAAAGCAGAGGAAAGGTAGTGGTAGGCGGGGCATTTGATTTCATTTGCCTCTACCAACAAGCTTATATTTAGAGGAGAAGGAAAAACAAATAAGAAACAGAAAATCTGCACTAGCTATTCAGTGTTTCATTTCTCATCACTGTTAGTCACATTTAAATGGAATCATTACAGTCTTTTTGGTGTGTATAACTAAGCCTTTTTTTTTCTGGAAAGAATATCTTGAATTTTATGTTTAAAAGCACTATGAGATGTTTTTGACATTCTGCAGTTTGTTTTGAAATTCACAGTCTTAAAACCTATTGACTTTCATAAGGTGGTAAAGGGTGTACAATCCATGTCATTTTTATGCCTAATAGCACTTTGGATAGTGTCTAATGCATATTATATATACACACCTTTTAGCATCTGTTTCTACCTGACAGCTTACAGCATTAGGCTGAATGTTGTAATGAACAACTGAATGAGGGTGAAATGCCAAGCAGTATTACAGTGGATTCTTACTAGAAAAAATAAGCTCTCTAGAGCTTATTTTAATACTTTTCCATAAAGATTTTAAGCTGACATAGATGTTGGTACATAGTTAAAATAACATACTTTTTAAATATGTAAGTTATTCTCTGGAAATGGAGATAGATTTGGCTGATCAAATAATTATTCTCCTTTTGAGCTGGGATTTAAGCATGCTTTTTGTACAGGGAAATCTACTTTGCAGATGGATTGGATTGATGATTATTCTTTAAAAATATATGTATGTGTTATGATTGTTAGAATTAACTGATGGGATCTTAATATAGTATTCACTTGTTTATTTTACCAGTATTTATATTATTCAGCTCAACCCAGAGAATGAGATTAATAAGTTTGTTTTCTTATTCTGCTCCTCTACTTGGGTTTCTGGTCGAGTGGTCATCAAATATTTCCCAGAAATACATTTGCATAGAATTCCCAAAGCAAAATAATAATTTTAAAAAACTTTTTAATATACAAAAATCCAGATTCTGGGCTCTCATGCTTTGGCCATGTGCTAAGAATTATACAAGCTAATACCAAGTAAAGCAAAGTTGGTCAAGGCTGTGACTTATGAAGAATGCCAGACAGTGTTGCACACTCCAAATACTCTTCCTTTCTCTTAAGTCTAAATACTTCAGGAGAGAAGCTGCCGTGCCCATCTTTCATTTAAAAGTGGTTAGTTTTCATGTCATTTCTCAGCTTGTCATCCTTTTATACCAATATAATACATTGTTTAATCCATATTGACTAATTAATTGTTTGAAACTTTCCAGGTACTGATTAGGATGAATGTGGTTTGGAGAAATTATATTTCCTGTCCAAGGATAAGAAAAATACCTCACAGATACCAAAGTGGTTGTCACCCAGTGGCTCCTCTGGGATCAAGGATTTTAACTGATCCAACGAAAGTTTTTGAACATAACATGTGGTGAGTTATCTTTTTAAATGTGATGTAATATACGTACATTAAGTGTCACCAGTGTTATTATTTTCATCTAGTGCCAGAAAAAGATTTTTAAAATGCAACCCTATGTTGTTGAAGTCTAAAAGCCAGGGTAATTGATCCTTACTTGTATGCATGCCAGGTCACTTCAGTTGTATTGGACTCTTTGCAACTCTATGGACAGTAGCCTGCCAGGCTCCTCTGTCTGTGGGAAAGAATACTGGAGTGGGTTGCCAGGCCTCCTCCAGGGATTCTTCCCGACTCAGGGACTGAACCTGCATCTCCTGCATTGGCAGTTGGGTTCTTTTATCACTAGTGCAAGTAAGAATCTGGATCCTTACTTAAGTGTTGCCAGTTCTGAATTTCTCTGGATTTTTGCAGGCCCTCCCTGCTCACTTCTGATCCTGATTTTGCAGTATATCACTGAAGGGCCTTCTTTTCTATGTAGAGCCCTCCACTTGTCTCTTTTACAGCTAAGCACCAGGGAGAACACACTGATTTGACCTTAATTTGTGCTTTTAGAAAATCCACTCCTCTATTTATGATGATAGATTGGTATTTATAGAAAAAACTGATAATTGGGAATACAAAGCAGCAAATTATAAGGGTGCAGTTTATTCTTACAAGGCCTAGTTCCATATAAGAACAATTCAACAGTGCAGAATCACTTCTGTTTTGGCATTGTAGGGAAGATTTTTTTTTTTTAGTTTCAGCTTTATTGAGGTATAATCGACATATGAAGGAAAGTTTAATTGGAGAAACTGAGATATTTATTCTTTCTCCAGTACCCAGTACAGTGCCAGGCACATAAATATTTGTGGAATAATGTCTTAACGTAAAGCTGCAGTAAGGGCATTCCAGGTGGGTGGAAAGCCATACCCACCTAGATGAGGAAGTATAAGGCCTATTTAGGAGAACACGATAGTTTGCCCCAAATAAAGGCTTTTTTAGGAGATTGGAAAACAATAAAGTTGGAATGATAACAGAACAGCTATAGAGGTGGGAGCAAGATTGTGTGGTCTTAAATTCACACCTGAAGTAAAAGGTGTGACAGAGTCACTGAAGAGAAATGGCCTTCATTATACATGGTATATTAAGTGTTTGGTTAACAGTATGTACTGTCACATGTAACAGAGATCAGCAGGTATAACTAGAAGCAGGGAAGGGCCAATGAGAGATTGTAAGGAAAGAAAAAATAGAACTTGGTGCTTTTGTAATAAAAGAAAAAGAAACATTTGACTCTGAAGGTTTGATCCCAAATGACTAACAGAAATAGGAAAATCCAGAGGTAAGTTGATTTTTAAAAAATATATATATAATAGAAGAAAACAAGTGGTTTGTTTTCTTTTTTAAAATTGAAGTATAGTTAATGTGCAATATTATATGTTACAGGTGTAAAATGTAGTGATTCACAATTTTTAAAGGTTGTCCTCCATTTATAGTTATAAACTATTGGCTGTATTCTGTGTTGTACAATATATCCTTGTAGCTTACTTTATACATAATAGTTTGTACCACTTAATCCTCCCCCTCCTTCTGTCTCCCCCCGGTAACCACTCCCCGACTAGAACACTGGTTTGCTCTCCATATCACATAGGTGGTTTCTTATAAAGTTAAATATACACTTACTGTATGACGCAGCAATTCCATCCACTCCCAGGTATTTACCAGAATAAAGGAAAACATATCCACATATGAATGCTCATAACAGATATAGGAATTTGACAAAATAGCAGTAAATTGATTTTTTATTTTGGAATAAAGATGTTTCATTTAGTTTTAGATATTTTGAATAGGTTTTGGGAGCCAGACATTCTGAGAAAAATGTCCAGAACACAGATTCCCCTGCTAGGAGGAGAGAGAGGGGTCAGATCTGAAGATAAGAGGCTGGGTATAGCATCTGCAGACATAATTGTTACCTGATTAGCCTTGGGTGCAGGACCTCTAGGTCTGGGAAAGTAATTAATGGACTTTCTATATTGAAACAGAATATCAATTTTAAAAAAGAAATAGATTGACTTTTTACTAATTAGTCCTGCATTATACAGTATGGTGGCCACTACCCACATGTGGTGGTTGAGCATTTGAAACCTAGTTAGTCTGAATTGAGATGTGCTGTAACATTTTGAAGACTGAATACAAATAAATTGTGAAATATATCATTAGTAATTTTTGTACTTAATTAAATGTTAAAATGATATTATTTTGGATTTATTGAGCTAAAGTATATTATTTAAATTAATTTCATTTCTTTTCACTTTTTTTAATATGGCTACTAGAAAATTTTAAACTATATATTTGGCTGATATTATACCTTCTTGGACAGTTGCTGAGTTAAACCATTTTGACTATCATCACCAATTTGGACAGTTATAATAGGCTATGAGATAATTGCCAAGCAGTTAAACCTCCAGAGGAACTCCTGGTCCTAGGCAAGCTCTTTGTTTGCCAGATGTTTTTGGTTGTTTGTATTTGTCAGTAGACTCTAGTCATTTAGTTGTCTTCATCTCATTTTCTCTTTGCTACCATCAGCTCTTTTGCCCAGGGTCCCTGCCTGCCTGTTTAAGTTCTTTTCTGTCATAGGCTCTCAGGGAGGCAGAGGCCATCTGGCTCAGTGCCTCTCAGACACTATGGGCTAGCTTAGGGCTACTGCACAAGAAGCCCTTGGGAGTTATTTCACTAGGTCTGCAGGTATGGCCCCAAAATTTGTAATTTGAAAAAGCTCTTTTAGTCATTCTTTTGAGCTACTAGGTTTAGGAATCCTTGATCCAATCCAGTGGTTTTCAAATATTTCTTTAGCAGCAGAATTTTTTTCACAATATTTAAAAGGTTAAAAAACAAACCTCTTCTGAGTGAAGTGGGCATGGAGGCTTGGGACATCAACAGCTCCGTCTCACCATTCCTCTCCCACCTCTCCCTCACTCTAGCAGCGTAGGGAAAGTTTGAAAAACCTTGATCTGGTCTCTGCAGCCATCCTCCTCCATATTATACCCCTGAAAGAGGTTATCCTGCCTGTCCCAGGATACCTCTAGTGAACTCTCTCCAAAGACAGATATGTACCGTAATAAAAAAAATAATAATAATTTCCTCCAAGGGAAGAGGGAAGTAGTCGCTTGATATCATCTCCCCATATCTCCCTGAGCCCCCCCCACCTTTTTTTGCTTGAAGAGAAGATACGCAAATTAAACTGAAAACCAGAAGACTGATTTACTTTCTCCTTACTTCAAGTACAAAATTCTGTCTAAAAGTTCTCACTTCCTTCCTTATTTCCTTCTTTATATTTAAGAATAATGTTTCCTCATGCTGAATTTTGATTTTTTTTTTTTAAGATTTTTAAAAAATTTATTTGTTTGGCTGTGCCAGGTCTTAGTCACAGCATGTGGGATATAGTTTGCCAACCAGGGATCAAACCCAGGCCCCTCTGCACTGGGAGCTTGGAGTTTTAGCCACTGGACCACCAGGGAAGTCCTCTTAAGATTTTTCTTAAAAAATACATGTCAGTTTTCTCTCAGAGATGTTGCTCAGAATTGTGTACAGTTTATTTTTTCCTCTAGCTTCTGCTTTAGTTAATAAGAACAATTTAGTCTATATATGAACCTCTTTTAAAAAATTTTTTGAGACAAAATGAAAATAACCCTTTTTCACCAGTTTCTATATCCTGAGTAATATTTGCCCTCCAGATTCTAGAATTTGTATAACTAGTATTTACATCTGTCTATAGGTTCTTAATTATTAATAGTTTAGTTAAGTGAACTTCACATAACACAAAGTTAGCCATTTTAAGGGGAACAGTTCAGTGGCATAAATTGCATTCACTATTTTGTGCAACCAGCATCTCTATCTAGTTCCAAAACATTTCCATCACTCTAAAGTAAAACTCCTTATTCATTAAGCAGCTTATACTTATGCTACAGTTCCTAGCCCCTGGCAACCACCAATCTGTGTTTTGTCTCTACGGAATTACTTCTTCTGGATATTTTGTATAAATGAGATCATACAACAAATGGTCTTTTGGGTCCAGCTTCTTTCCCTTAGCATAAAGTCTTGGAGGTTCATCCATACTGTAGCATGTATTAGCACCTCATTCCTTTTTATGACAGAATAATATTCCACATACACCACAATTGGTTTATCTGTCCATTCACTGATGGGCATTTAAGTTGTTTCTATCTTTTGGCTTTTGTGAATAGAGCTGCTGTGAACATGTGTCTACATGTACTTGTTTGAGTCTTTGTTTTCAGGTCTTAGAGATAAATACCTAGAAATGAATTATGGGGTCATGTGGTAATTCTGTATTTAAATTTTGAGGAACAACCAAACTTTTCCACAGTGACTAAACCATTTTGTATTCTGCTTATAGTCTTTTAATTATATTTATTACATTTATCCATTTGGGAGCCACTGACATGAAACTATATTTAGATTGCTCGTGAGACTTGGCTCAGACATCTGTCTATATTGAGCAACTTATAGTTACTTGGAAAAATCATTTCTTATTCCATGCTATTCCTGGTTTAAGGGTAAAGGAACTTTCAGGGGGTCCCTAAAATTTATAAGGAAGCAGTAAGCACTTGTATTGTCATATAACTAAATCAGCTAGGCCAGCAGCTTTCAAGGTTTTTGGCATGATCCAGTGTAAGGAGAACAGTTTACATCATGGGCCAGTACATGTACATATAACACATGCACATGTATGAAATAGGAACAGAAGTTTCCTTTACAATTTTACCATGTACTTATAGTTTCCATTTATTCTTTTCTACTCCATTTCTGTTTATTTCTCTTTTTAAGTATAGATAGACTAAGTTGGTTTCATGACTGACTACTAGTGTCATGACCTTTAGTTTAAAACACTAAACTTAATAATTCTCTATAGGTCCAAGGTAGGATCTATATCCTGCAACATGAATTTCTATTATAAAACTCATTTAAATAATTGTTTCTGGAATCCCAGTAGAGTTTAGATATCAAAAATTCTTATTATATAGTCTGAATTTTCCTTATACAGTAATTTATCATGAGACCAAATCTAGATGTTGAAAGAGAGAGTCTGCATGTCTAACTTTAGGAAGTTACTTAATCTGTGCCTCAGTTTCCTTATCTGTAAAATGGGATAATAATAGTAATATTTACCTCATAGAGTCATTGTGAGGATTGAATCTAGTATGTAGTTGTATATGTATAACAAGCAGCACATAAGAATTAGCTATATTATTATTACTGTTTCCTAACATGCACTTTAGTTACTTATATGTTTGTTTCATCTTCATTGTTAGATGTATGACTTTTCAGAGAAGATCTTTGCTTCTGTCTGTCCCATTGCTATATTCTCTATATTATAGGCACTTAATAAGTATATTTGAATAAGTGAATCGATGTAGAGAAATAGGAGATCCATTTCATGTCTACTTGAAGTTTACAGCTAGTCTGAGAGTTAATTTTGTAGCTAAACATGGGCTTCAGAATAAAAAAAAAATCTCAGTTCAAGTCCTGAATCTACCCCTTTCCAGCTATAGGAATTTGAGCAAGTTTTTTTCATAAAGTATTATGAGTGTTAAAGGAAATAAATACATAAAACACTTAGTAGGAGTAAGTGCTCACTGAAAGGCGTCATTCTTGATATGATTATTAAGAATTGAGATATATACCAATGAATACATAAACAGTGTAGAGGACTATGCAAGGTCATATAGTGAAGACAGTAAAGATCATAGGGATAGTCTTAAGAATTGGAACAGATTTTTGAGATGGGGATATACAAAAGTCAATAAGACTTGATAGAGTAGGTAGGATTTAACCTGGCCACCAAAGGAGGAAGACTTAAACAGTGAAAATCCTTTTGTTGTAGACATTAGCACGAGCAAAGATCTGTCTTGTACGCAAGGTGTTTTTCAAAGCAGAAAATAGACCAGCCCACTTGAAAGAGAGGTTTCACATTTTGAAACTAGGTAAATGGTATGGCAAAAGAAGTATTTTATGAGACTAAATCAAGCTCTGTTGTTCAGGACACTTAGAGTTACCATTATAAAACATGAAGTGGTATCTTTCTTCCCTATTTTCTTAATATTCACATATTCCTATCACTGACTAGATTCTAAGGAGTACTCAGGAGAGGAGTAGGAGATGATCACTGCTGTAAAAGACCTCTAGTCTGTTTCATGAATAAGCCTGAGTCCTCTAGGAGAGGAAATTGGTTGAATTTGAAAAACAAAATATTTCTCCTCCAACAAAATGAATAAGAAATAGTAAAAACAAGCAAAAACTATACCAACAGCAGCTACAAGAGTTCAGGAACATGGACAATTAGTGACCAAGGAAGGAAACTGTAGATTCTTATGTGGCTCACAGAGTCTCTCAACCCTACGTCTATTCCTCAGAAGCAATACTAGGGAAAGATCAGCTGGACAAATCATTACTAATACTAGGCAACCCTAGCATAAGTTGAGAAAAAAATCCTTGAAAATAAATATTCTTACCTATGAGAGAAGAATTTGAGGTCTTAGCAGAGCAGGGGAAATCATGGGGCTCACCATTTTTCAGAGTTCCATGCTGAATTGAGGGAACTGTCCAAAGCCCAAGGGAAACCCCCTTAGGAATAGGGCACATCCTGACTAGGTAAGTGAACCTAGCGTAGGACTTAATCTCCAAAAAGAAAAAAGCAAACCCAGACCCTCATAAAGTCTGCCCACTAATCAGTAGAGTTTCCCCTTCTCCCCCACCTCTGACACCCTCAGATTACCAGAAAAGTGCAGAAAATACATAATACCCAGTCTTCAGACTGAAGCTTACTGAGAAAGATAAAAGAGAATTTATCTGTCAACAAAACAGAAAGGAAAGAAGGAATGAAGGAGAAAGAACATAGTATGCATTATGGATTAGTTTGCATTTTCCAGTATTTTATGTAGAGGAAATCACAATATATGCTCTCTTTTTTTGGTCTGGCCTCTTTTACTAGGAATAATGTTTGTAGATTTATACACGTTGTTGCATGTATCAATAGTTTGTTTATTTTATGGCTAATAAAATCAGAATATATAAAAAGCCCTCAAAATTCAGTAAACAGCCTTATAAAAATGGGCAAAATATTGAACAGACACTGTACCTAAGAACATACACAGGTAACAAGCATATGAAAAGATACTCAAATACCATTAGTCATTAGGGAAGTGCAAATTAAAATCACAGTGAAATACTACTACATTTTTATTAGAATAACTAAAATTCAAAATACTGTACCAATACTGTTGGTGAAGATGTAGAGGAACTGGAATTTTCATACACTGCTGTGGGATCATAAAACAATATAATCACTTTGGAAAACAGCTTGGCAGCTTCTTTAAAAACTAAGCAGGTACCCTGTATATGATTTAGCCATTACATTCCTAGATATTTATCCAAGAGAAAAGAAGTATATCCATACAAATACTTTTACATGATTGTTCATAGCAGCTTTATTTGTAATAACTAAATTTGGAAACAATGCAAATATCCATCAATAAGTAAATGGATAAACAAATTGTAATAGACGGTTAAGAATTGCCTGCAACATGGGAGACCTGGGTTCAGTCTCTGGGTTGGGAAGATCCCCTGGAGGAGGGCATTGAGTGGAAGAAGCTAGAAATAAAGAATGTGTACTTTACTTTTATTAGACTAGAAAATGCAAACTAATCTGTAGAGGCAGACAACAGATGAGTGGTTGTTGGTAAAGCAGGAGATGGGTGTGATGAGAAGGGGAGGCATGGAAGGGAGGAGTTACAAAAGGGCACAAAGAAACTTTTGAGGGTGATGGATAATAGTCATTATCTAGGTTGTGGTGAAGGTTTCATGAAGATTACATTTGTCAAAACTTATCAAATCGTACACTTTAAATATATGCTGTATGTCAATTATATCTCAATAAGGCCTTTAAAATGTGGTTTATATCCATACATTGGAAAATGATGTAACTGTTAATAAAATTAAGAAAGATCCATGTGTATTGATATCAAGAGTTGGCTGTGATACAGGAACAAATTGCAGAAAGGTATCTCTAGTATGGCCTCATTTTTATCAAGGAATTTCTATATGTGTACGACATGTATATACATACCTTTGTTTTTATATACTCAGAGAAATGTCTGAAAAGGTCCACATCATACTGATAATGATGTTTATCTTAGCGATGGGCATGGGGATAAGAGATAGGGTAGAGATGAAACTTTATAAGCATTAGTATTATTTGCATTTTGATTTTTTAAAAAGAATGCCCCCCATATACCTATTCCCATCTTATTGTCTATCTTATAGTCTTTGTTCTTTAATAATCAATTACAACTCTTCATCTTAACAATTCTGAGTTATACCAAATCTTTGTCTTCAAATCCCCAGTTCACAGGCTAATAGATATAAGTTGTCAATAAATGTATAATGAGAGAAGTGAATTCATTTTTTTCCAGCAACTGTGAACTATATTCCATTTTATGCAGAAATGGAAAGGTGCTGGTTCTTTTGTGTACCTTTTATAAGTCATACCTTCCTAAGTAAGAAACTTCCCTATTAATAAAAACAATCAATTTAAATGTTTATTACAGCCAAAAAGATAAGTGGAAATCCAGGAGTCAGAAATATAGTGTCAATAGTAGAAAAGATTTAACTGAAGTTAATTCAGTTATTGTCTGATATATCTATAACCGCTATATTTTATCCACCCAAGACATTTTTTTCACCAATTAACATCTCTGAAATCAGGATATTTCTTAAAATTGAAAGCATCTTACCATTGTAATTGGAAGTGTTTTTTCTTTCCTACTCGTACAGAAAACAATGGTATCTTAGATTTGAAATAGGATAATTATAATTTCAAAGTATATAATCTTAGTTGTATACTGTTTTGAGAACTATTACACTTATTTTACTAATACTAAAACTGAGAAGCACAGAAAATCTAAATTACTTTCCACTGCCATACGTCAAGATTAACATTTGATTATTTGTTATATTGTTAGAAAAGCATGAAAACCTTTTGTTATGTGGATAAATTGACAACAGAAATAGAAAGTTGACCCAGACGGAAGTACATATGAACATATGGGAAAATATACAACAGTAAAAGAAATACAATCAAAACAATTTGGTACCTTTATAGACCTACTAAAATAACGCCAAAAATGAAAGAAAAAGAGCGAGAAATTTAAGGTAACACCCAATCCTGGTAGCTTTGTAAGTTAATACAATCTGGTTATATTTCTGTTTATTTTTTGTTCTTTCATTTTTCTCCACTAACTTTTTGACTATACATCTTAAAATTATTTTTTAGATGTTATTTTAGAGCAACAGTTTCAAATATTGTGGTCTTAGGACCCCTGCACACTGTAAATCATTGAGGACCCCAAAACTTTTAATTTATGTGGACTGTATATATTGATATGTTGCATATTTGAGATTGAAACTGAACATTAAGGCTATCAATTCATTTTAAAACAATAATATATTCATTACATCTTCATAAAAATTACATATTTTAACAAAAATATGTGTGTGCTCCCAAAAAATGTAGTGCAAGGAATGGCATTGTTTTAAATATTTGAGAGTCACTTTAATATCTGACAGTGGAAAAAGCTGGATTCTCATATCTGCTTCTTCATTCAATCTGTTATATCATGCTATTTAGGTTGAATTATATAAACAAAATTTGGCCTCACACAAATATGTACTTGTAAAGGAGAAGAGTTTTATAATAGCCTTTTATGATAAGTTTATAAGCATGATAAGTTTATAAGTTTAGTAGCAGTTTCTTAGTTGCAGATATGGAATATGAAACCATATCAGTGAACTTTTGATATTCTGCTATATTATAAACCGTTGTTGCACCTTATACTTTGATTGAATCTTTTTTTAAACCTAGGTATCATTTTATAATATCACACATGGATAATTTGGATAGTTTAGTTCCCTGTTGTATGTAGATCCAAATGACACATTTCATTAATAACCAGAAATCACATTTATTAATACACCATTATTCCCATCAGGAAAAATCTCTTAAGTATTGAAAGCTATCAAACTCATGGTGGTAGACACAGTTTTTCCAAGATTCAAATTTTTGTTTGAAAGCACAAAATTTGTCTTTGACAGCAAATACTGTCATTTTTTTTCCTTAAAGTGATAGATAGGCTCATTTCATTTACTTTTAAGATGCCAAATACTCAGATCTGAATAGCTGTAGTTTGCCTGCAGTTACTCTTTCAAGTAAAAATGGCATTCCATGAAAAAAGCTCCTAATTCGGTTCATAGTGCTAACAATCATAAAAGTGCTTTTCTACAAGTCATTCATCTGCCTTCAGTTCAGTTCAGTTCATTTGCTCAGTCATGTCCGACTCTTTGCGACCCCATGAATCACAGCACGCCAGGCCTCCCTGTCCATCACCAACTCCCGGAGTCTACCCAAACCCATGTGCTTAGAGTCAGTGATGCCATCCAGCCATCTCATCCTCTGTCATCCCCTTCTCCTCATGCCCCCAATCCTTCCCAGCATCAGGGTCTTTTCCAGTGAGTCAACTCTTTGCATGAGGTGGCCAAAGTATTGGAGTTTTAGCTTCAACATCAGTCCTTCCAATGAACACCCAGGAATGATCTCCTTTAGGATGGACTGGTTGGATCTCCTTGCAGCCCAAGGGATTTTCAAGAGTCTTCTCCAACACCACGGTTCAAAAGCATCATTTCTTCAGTGCTCAGCTTTCTTCACCATCCAACTCTCACATCCATACATAACTACTGGAAAAACCATAGCCTTGACTAGACAGACCTTTGTTGGCCAAGTAATGTCTCTGCTTTTCAATATGCTATTTAGGTTGGTCATAACTTTCCTTCCAAGGAGTAAGCGTCTTTGATTTCATGGCTGCAATCACCATCTGCAGTGATTTTGGAACCCAAAAAATAAAGTCTGACACTGTTTGCACTGTTTCCCCATCTATTTGTCATGAAGTGATGGGACCAGATGCTATGATCTTAGTTTTCTGAATGTTGAGCTTTAAGCCAATTTTTTCACTCTCCTCTTTCACTTTCATCAAGAGGCTTTTTAGTTCCTCTTCACTTTCTGCCGAAGGGTGGTGTCATCTGCGTATCTGAGGTTATTGATATTTCTCCCAGCAATGTTGATTCCAGCTTGTGCTTCTTCCAGCCCAGCGTTTCTCATGATGTACTCTGCATATCTTCAGTGTGCAGCTTTTTGCATGCTTCCCAATGCATTCTCCAGTGAATCGAATATTTTAAAACAAAAACTGGTACATTCTTTATCATCCCCTTGCTGGTGGTATAGAATTGATGACTGCTAGTATAGATCTTCCTTGACTTACAATGGGTTTATATACAAATAAGTTGAAAATATTGTAAGTCAAAAATGCAATTAATATATTTAACCTCCCAAACAGAATTTAGCCTGTCCTACCTGAAACATGCTCAGCACATTTACATTAGCCTACAATTGAGCAAAATCATCTAATACCACACTTATTTTTTAATAAGTTGTTGAGTATTTTGTGTAATGTATTGAAGGCTGTACTGAAACTGAAAAACAGAAGATTGTATTCGTATAGAATGGCTGTAAGTGTATTGATTGTTTATCTTTGTGATGACATGGCTGACTGGGGGCTGCAGGTCACTGCCAGTGCCTAG
The DNA here is from genome assembly GCA_007570785.1 of Antilocapra americana. Classification (NCBI taxonomy): domain Eukaryota; kingdom Metazoa; phylum Chordata; class Mammalia; order Artiodactyla; family Antilocapridae; genus Antilocapra; species Antilocapra americana. The sequence goes on along the minus strand of ML660200.1, from coordinate 46,990,927 downwards.
CATCATGAGACAGTATTATACCACTATGATTAGCCCAGAAAAAGATCACAATTCCAAGTACGATGTCTACTAAATGCATATTACTTTTGCACCATCATAAAGTCGAAAAATCACAAATTGAACCATCATAAATCAGAGATCATCTATATACTTTGGTGCTACTGCCTCATTTCATACTTGGGCAGTTGCAGTTTTACGCATCATGGCTCTTATACCATCAGTGCAAATGTTGCACAGTGAAAAATACAAATAACAGTATTATTATTTTTTTTAATTTTCTTTATTGTGTTGGTTTTGCCATACTATGACATGAAACTGCCATGGGTTTACATAAAAATAAAAATATTTTATTATTATGAAAATAGTTTTGACTTAATGAACTACCTGAAAATGGATCACACTTGGAGAACTACAGTTATAGACATTGCAGTGTGCTTCCTCAATTTCATACAAGTCCACTTAGAATTAATGTTTTTACAACATTATATGTTAGTAAAATGTAAAAACCTTACAACAGTGTGATTCTACTTATTCATGCAGAGTTTGCTTTATTGTGGTTATATAGTTTACTTATATAGCCCTCTAGTGGCTCAGATGGTAAAGAATCTGCCTGCTACACAGGAGATGTGGGTTCAATCCCTGGGTCAGGAAGATCCCCTAGAGAAGGGAATGGAAACTCACTCCAGTATTCTTGCCTGGGGAATCTCATGGACAGAGGAGCCTGGGGGGCTACAGTCCATGGGGTCACAAAGAATCAGACACAGCTGAGCAACTAACACATACTTTTACCTCTATACATGTTATAAACTTTGTAATTCATTATTTTTGCTGTATATATTTAGTAATTTTTAAGAGAAATTAAGAAAGAATATTTTAAAATATTGTCTTTTATAGTTAGTTACATATTTATCACGTGCGGTCTCTTTAGTCTACTTTAGTGTCTATGTGGTACCATTCATCTTTAGTCTGAAAAAATTTCTTGTCATGTAGATTCTGCTGATAACAAATTCTCTCATGTTTTATATACCTGAAGATATCTCTGTTTTTAAATTTTGAAAGATATCTTCACCACATATAGAAGTCAAGATTGACAGATTTTTTCTTTCAACATTTAAAATTTTTTTTTCTTTTTTAAATTTTTATTGGAGTATACTTGATTTACAATTTTGTGCTAGTTTCAGGTATACAGCAAAGTGAATCAGTTATACATATATCCAGTCTTTTTTAGGTTCTTTTCCCATGTAGGTCATTACAGAGTATTGAGTAGAGTTCCCAGTGCTGTATGGTAGGTCCTTAGTAGGTATTTATTTTATATACAGTGGTAGGTATGTGTCAGTCTCCCAGTTTATCCCTTCTCCCTTCCCCCACTGGTAACCATAGAAGTTTGTTTTCTAAATCTGTTCTGAATCTAGTGTGGTTCTCATTTCTATAGCGTGGCATTTTAGGGGTCTTACCTGAATACCCAAGGTGTTCAGAGTGTTCAGAGTGGTCTCTGGCTTAGCCAGAACTCTAGCATCTCCAAGCACTGCACTGCACAATCTGTGCAGACTTCAGTGACCCTCCTCTTTGTCGAGCCCTCTCTTCTTCAGTATTCGCCACACAAAGCCTCACCATCTCAGTGGCTCTGAACCCTGATTTCTGCCTTCTTAACTCACAAAGCTGTCACTTAGTGAGACAGCCAGGCTCTTCTTGGACTCCCCTCTGCACCACAGTCTAGAACATGTCCTAGACAGAAAGCCAGAGTAAATTGGGGAATTACCTTTTGTGTTTCTCTTCTTTTAAGGATCACAGTCCTGTGATGTCTGAAGTGTAGTCCAGTGCCTAAAAAGAGTTGCTTCATATACTGTTTTATCCAGATTCATTATAGTTTATGGCAGAAAGATAAGCCTATTTCTAGGTACTCTGTCATGGTCCAAATCACAGATCCTATACAACAGTTTTAAGTCCTATTAATAATTATGAAGATTTTGTAGCTATATAGAAAAGTGTTTGTGTCTGTGTGTGTGTATCCAAACAAACAGGAAGGGAACTTGAAAAATTAAGAATTGTTAATTGATTAGGATATTTAAACAAAAGGTGAGACTTCAGATTTTTTATTATCATAATTGTGACTATGTAATAAAAATGACTCTGTTATGGAATTAGAGATTATTGAAATAGTTTTAGGCTGAAAATATTTAACTTTATTTCTTCATTTTACTTTAGAATATTTATTTTTAATTTCACTAGGCACCTAATACATTCCTTAAATTTATCTTTAAATTCTATTCTGTAATAACACTTTTACATACACAGTAAATGACAAAGACAAAAACATTTTATATGCATAGCTTACACTGTGTACTTTGTTTTATATCTAACTGATTGTTAAAAATTATAATAGGAAGTGGCACCACATTCAGCAGAGTTTTCTATAAGTAGGATCCTCAAAAACATTAGTACCCAAGCTAAGTGACTGTGGAGAGTGTGTGTGTGTGTTTTAACTTTTTGAAACCAAACCAAATGCACGATTATTTAGACTGTTATTCCCATCAACTTAAAGCTAAGCAAAGAACCATCATTCAGTTTTACTATGTATCAGTTCATTTCAGCCTCTCAGTCATGTCCAGCTCTTTGCGACCCAATGGATTGCAGCACGCCAGTCTTCCCTATCCATCACCAACTTAGGAAGGCTACTTAAACTCATGTCCGTTGAGTCAGTCCAATCATCTGACCATCTCATCCTTGGTGGTCCCTTTCTCTTCCCACTGTCAATCTTTTCCAGCATCAGGGTCTTTTCCAATGAGTTGGTTCATTGCATCAGGTGGCCAGAGTATTGGAGTTTCCACTTCAGCATCAGTCCTTCCAATGAATATTCAAGGAAATATTGATTTCCTTTAGGAATGACTGGTTTAATCTCCTTGCAGTCCAAGGGAGTCTCAAGAGTCTTCTTCAGCACCACAGTTCAAAACCATCAATTCTTCAGCGCTCACCTTTCTTTATAGTCCAACTCTCACATTCATGCTTGATGAACTATGAATGGAGTTTCGTGACATTGTACAGAAGACAGGGATTATCCCCAAGAAAAAGAAATGCAAAAAAGCAAAATGGCTGTCTGAGGAGGCCTTAAAAATATCTGTGAAAAGAAGAGACGTGAGAAGCAAAGGAAAAACGGAAAGATATTCCCATCTAAATGCAGAGTTCCAAAGCATAGCAAGGAGAGATAAGGAAGCCTTCCTCAGCAATAAATGCAAAGAAATAGAGGAAAAAAATAGATTTGGAAAGACTAGAGATCTCTTCAAGAAAATTAGAAATACCAAGGGAACATTTCATGCAAAGATGGGCTCGATAAAGGACAGAAATGGTATGGACCTAACAGAAGCAGAAGATATTAAGAAGAGCTGGCAAGAATATACAGAAGAACTGTACAAAAAAGATCTTCATGACCCAGATAATCACGATGGTGTGATCACTCACCTAGAGCCAAACATCATGGAATGTGAAGTCAGGTGAGCCTTAGAAAGCATCACTACGAAGAAAGCTAGTGGAGGTGATGGAATTCCATTTGAGCTATTTCAAATCCTGAAAGATGATGCTGTGAAAGTGCTGCACTCAATATGCCAGCAAATTTGGAAAATTCAGCAGTGGCCACATGACTGGAAAAGGTCAGTTTATATTCCTAGCCCAAAGAAAGGCAATGCCAAAGAATGTGCAAACTACCACACAATTGCGCTCATCTCACACACTGGTAAAGTAATGCTCAAAATTCTCCAAGCCAGGCTTCAGCAATACATGAATTGTGAACTTCCAGATGTTCAAGCTGGTTTTAGAAAAGGCAGAGGAACCAGAGATTAAATTGGCAACATCCGCTGGATTGTCGAAAAAGCAAGGGAGTTCCAGAAAAACATCTACTTCTGCTTTATTGACTAGGCCAAAGCCTTTGACTGTGTGGATCACAATAAACTGGAAAATTCTTCAAGAGATGGGAATACCAGACCACTTGACCTGCCTCTTGAGAAACCTGTATGCAGGTCAGGAAGCAACAGTTAGAACTGGACATGGAACAACAGACTGGTTCCAAATAGGAAAAGGAGTACATCAAGGCTGTATATTGTCACCCTGCTTATTTAACTTATATGCAGAGTACATCATGAGAAACACTGGGCTGGAAGAAGCACAAGCTGGAATCAAGATTGCCGGGAGAAATATCAGTAACCTCAGATATGCAGACGACACCACTCTTATGGCAGAAAGTGAAGAAGAACTAAAAAGCCTCTTGATGAAAGTGAAAGTGGAGAGTGAAACCGTTGGCTTAAGGCTCAACACTAAGGAAACTAAGATCATGGCTTCTGATCCCATCACTTCATGACAAACAGATGGAGAAACATTGGGGAAAGTGTCAGACATTATTTTTCTGGGCTCCAAAATCACTGCAGATGGTTAGTGCAGCCATGAAATCAAAAGACGCTTACTCCTTGGAAGGAAAGTTATGACCAACCTAGATAGCATATTGAAAAGCAGAGATACATTTTTGCCAACAAAGGTCCATCTAGTCAAGGCTGTGGTTTTTCCAGTAGTCATGTAAGGATGTGAGAGTTGGACAGTGAAAAAGGCTGAGCATCGAAGAATTGATGCTTCTGAACTGTGGTGTTGGAGAATACTCTTGAAAATCCCTTGGGCTGCAAGGAGATCCACCCAGTCCATCCTAAAGGAGATCAGTCCTGGGTGTTCATTGGAAGGACTGATGTTGAAGCTGAAACTCCAATACTTGGGCCACCTCATGCAAAGAGTTGACTCACTGGAAAAGACCCTGATGCTGGGAAGGACTGGGGGCAGGAGGAGAAGGGGACGACAGAGGATGAGATGGCTGGATGGCATCACCGACTTGATGGACATGGGTTTGGGTGAACTCTGGGAGTTTGTGATGGACAGGGAAGCCTGGCGTGCTCCAATTCATGGGGTCGCAAAAGAGTTGGACACGATTAAGCGACTGAACCTGAACTGAACTCACATCCATATATGACTACTGGAAAAACCATAGCTTTGAAGAGACAGACATTTGTCAGCAAAGTAATGTCTCTGCTTTTTAATGTGCTGTCTAGGTTGGTCATTGCTTTTCTTCCAAGGAGCAAGCATCTTTTAATTTCATGGCTGCAGTCACCAACTGCAGTGACTTTAGAGCCCAAGAAAGTAAAGTCTGTCACTGTTTCTCCATCTATTTGCCATGAAGTGATGGGACCAGATGCTATGATATTAGTTTTCTTAATGTTGAGCCTTAAGCCAACTTTTTCACTCTCCTCTCTCACTTTCCTCAAGAGGCTCTTTAGTTGTTCTTCACTTTCTGCCTTAAGTATGGTGTCATCTGTGTATCTGAGGTTATTGATATTTCTCCCAGCAATCTTGATTTCAGCTTGTGGTTCATCCAGTCTGGCATTTCGCATAATTCATTCAGCATATAATTTAAATAAGCGGGTGACAATATACTAGCTTGACATACTCCTTTCCCAATTTGGAACCAATCCATTGTTAATGTCCAGTTGTAACTGTTGCTTCTTGACCTGCGTACAGATTTCCCAGGAGGCAGATCAGGTGGTCTGGTATTCCCATCTCTTTAAGAATTTTCCACAGTTTGTTGTGATCCACATAGTCAAAGGCTTTGTACTGTGTGTATAGAAGGAATATAAAATCTCACACACACAGACACACATGAACTGAACTCATAGGACTTATGACTACTCCAAAATTATGATTTTATTCTACTAGCCATGTTGTGAAAATTTTCTTTTTAAAAATCCTATCTTTTTAAGATTTTTTTTTCAAATTCAAGTTTTCAGGAAAAATACTCAGTATATTTTATATTTTCTTCTCAATTCTCTTTTTTAGGAAAACATATATTCTTTTTTTTATAAAGATTGCTGGGTTTTTCCCCAAAGGATAATGTAAAATTTTAATGACCGTTGTTGTATATCTTAAACATACAGTATAGTTTTTTTATAAATATTTTTTAAATTATCTAATTGAAGCAGCTTTAAAATATTAAGGAAATTTTAAGGCAGTTACTCTATTCTTTAACTTTTTATTTTGTATTGGGATGTAACCAATTAACAATGTTGTGATAGTTTCAGGTGAACAGTAAAGAAACTCAGTCGTACATATACATATGTCCATTCTACCCCAAACTCTCCTCCCATCCAGGCTGTAAGGCTGTAAGGCTCTTAATTCCATAATTCTACTATTGTTTTATCCAGTGTGTGTTTGTGTACAGTTGTGATTATAATACATATACAGTTTGGTGACCTGCATTTTAACCTCATGCTATTTCATATACACTTTTCCATATTGTTAAATAACCTTCATATGTATCATTTTAAATGTCTACATAATATTCCTTTGAGTTACAATAATTTTTCCGTTATCCTATCACTGAGGTTGTTTACAATTTTTTGCTATTTGGTATTCCAATGAATACTGTTGTACAGGTACTTCTCTGTTTTAGTGGCTTCATTGCAATAAATTCCCAGAAGTATAATTTGCAAGTCAAACAGTATAAACCATTTTCTTCCTTCAGTTGTGGTGGTGGTGGTTGTTAAATACCTGATTATTTTCAGTTTGTTTGTTAGTTAGCTGTCTCTGTGCTTAAATTGTACTATAATTGTATTTATTATAAACCTGAATGTTTCTTATTACTGTCTGTTGGGCTTGGGTATACATGAATCAGACTCTTCTAATATAAGAACAGCCATAAAGCAGCAGGTCTGGAGGAAGTCCCCATAAATACAGTAAAAACATTTTATAGGTTTCTGAGGGGATTCTGTGACTATATAGTGGAAAATCTGTTCTGTTGGGGCTTAGGGTATAATATTCTCCTCACTTAGCAGTTAAGAAAATGAAGCAACATAAAAAACAGTGTAAGGAAGTTAGAGCAATTTAAGAAATAACTGAATCTATTGAATACTCAGGAAGAAGCAAGTTTTACAATTTAAAACAAATGTGTAAAGCTAAAAAACCACATATACTCTCTTTGTCTCAGAGCATGATTTTTTTAACAGGAAAATGGACATGTTCTATTTTCCTTCTTATATTTTTTTTAGAAATTTATAGATGAGAAACTTATCCCCAGCTTTAGTGATACTTTTTTTTATCAACAAATGATTTCTTGCCTTTAATGTCGTAACTGTCATCTAATAATATTCTCTGTAATTTTTATGTACAGAATATAAAATGTACTTATCAGCTCCAAGTTATAAATGTGATTGCTTACATATGTTAAAATAAGTCAAAGGAGAAATTTGTTCCAATCTCATTCATTAAAGCAAGTGATAAAGCTGTTTAGTGATTATTTGGTTTGTAAATAATTGCATTTTTTAAATAACTGTGGTTAAATTTTCATCTGTGAAACTCTGATTTTTACATTATTATATACTTTTCCTAGGAAATTCTCACCTTTCACTGGTGTATTTATAACCAGGTCATTAGAATATACCCTGTAATATCTGATTGCATAGCATGACTTAAAATAGTACCAAGCTTGTCATCATTCCACCCAAAGCAATCCCTTATTCTGTCATTGTTGCCTCCACTTTCCTCAGGACTCAGTTTTAATATCTTAGAATCATTCCTGACTCTCAGTCTACTCTCCCCTCAATATCTAGTTAATCTCCAGATCATAACTTCCTATACTCTTCCTTTCTGTTTTTTATTGCTGCCACCTTAGTCCTGAGACTCATTACTCCTATACCACTGCAACAGACATGAATTTTGCATATGTGATTTTATTGTTTAGAAAAGTGGTTTATTCTAGGAAACTGCATCAATTACTTATAGTCTTACCTATTACAAAAAAAAGATATGCAGATTTTGTAAAAACAAGACAAAAATCACCTTTTTGTATAAAGATGTTAGTTCTGTTTCAAGAAATTTCGGTAGCAGAAAATAATATTCTCTCATATAGAGTAAATAATGAACCTGAAAATTCTTCTTTCTAGAAAGTGCCAGATCTTAGAAGGATGACCTTCTAATTTGCTGTGTCAAGTAGTCTATCATTTCAGTTCAGTCGCTCAGTCATGTCTGACTCTTTGCAACCCCATGAACCGCAGCACTAGTTTTCTTAATGTTGAGCCTTAAGCCAACTTTTTCACTCTCCACTTTCATTTTCATCAAGAGGCTTTTTAGTTCTTCTTCACTTTCTGCCATAAAGGTGGTGTCATCTGCATGTCTGAGGTTACTGATATTTCTCCCGGCAATCTTGATTCCAGCTTGTGCTTCTTCCAGCCCAGCGTTTCTCATGATGTACTCTGCATATAAAAGTTAACTAAGCAGGGTGACAATATACAGCCTTGACGTGCTCCTTTTCCTATTTGGAACCAGTCTGTTGTTCCATGTCCAGTTCTAACTGTTGCTTCCTGACCTGCATACAGGTTTCTCAAGAGGCAGGTCAAGTGGTCTGGTATTCAAATCTCTTGAAGAATTTTCCACAGTTTATTGTGATCCACACAGTCAAAGGCTTTGGCCTAGTCAATAAAGCAGAAATAGATGTTTTTCTGGAGCTCTCTTGGTTTTTTGATAATCCAGCGTATGTTGGCAATTTGATCTCTAGTTCCTCTGCCTTTTCTAAAACCAGCTTGAACATCTGGAAGTTCACAGTTCACATATTGCTGAAGCCTGGCTTGGAAAATTTTAAGTATCACTTTACTAGCATGTGAAATGAGTGCAATTGTGTGGTAGTTTGCGCATTCTTTGGCATTGCCTTTCTTTGGGATTGGAATGAAAACTGACATTTTCCAGTTCTATGGCCACTGCTGAGTTTTCCAAATATGCTGTTATATTGAGTGCAGCACTTTCACAACATCATCTTTCAGGGTTTGAAATAGCTCAAATGGAATTCCATCACCTCCACTAGCTTTGTTCGTAGTGAGGCTTCCTACTGCCCACTTGACTTCACATTCCATGATGTCTGGCTCTAGGTGAGTGATCACACCATCGTGATTATCTGGGTCATGAAGATCTTTTTTGTACAGTTCTTCTGTATATTCTTGCCAGCTCTTCTTAATATCTTCTGCTTCTGTTAGGTCCATACCATTTCTGTCCTTTATCGAGCCCATCTTTGCATGAAATGTTCCCTTGGTATCTCTGATTTTCTTGAAGAGATCTGTAGTCTTTCCAATTCTATTTTTTTCCTCTATTTCTTTGCATTTATTGCTGAGGAGGGCTTCCTTATCTCTCCTTGCTATTCTTGGAACTCTGCATTCAAATGGTATATCTTTTCTTTTCTACTTTGCTTTTCACTTCCCTTCTCTTAACAGCTATTTGTAAGGCCTCCTCAGACCTCTATTTTGCTTTTTTTATATTTCTTTTTCTTGGGGATTTTCTTGATTCCTGTCTCCTGTACAATGTCATGAATGTCCATAGTTCATCAGGCACTTTGTCTATCAGATCTAGTCCCTTAAATCTATTTCTTACTTCCACTGTATAGTCATAAGGGATTTTATTTAGGTCGTACCTGAATGGTCTAGTGGTTTTCTCCACCTTCTTCATTTTCAGTCTGAATTTGGCAATAAAGATCATGATCTGAGCCACAGTCAGCTCCCAGTTTTGTTTTTGCTGACTGTGTAGAGAGTCTCCATCTTTGGCTGCAAAGAATATAATCAATCTGATCTCGGTGTCGACCATCTGATGATGTCCATGTGTAGAGTCTTCTCTTTTGTTGTTGGAATAGGGTGTTTGCTACGACCAGTGTGTTCTCTTGGCAGAACTTTATTAGCCTTTGCCCAGGTTCATTCTGTACTCCAAGGCCAGATTTGCCTGTTACTCCAGGTGTTTCTTGACTTCCTCCTTTTGCATTCTAGTCCCCTATAATGAAAAAGACATCTTATTTGGGTGTGAGTTTTAGAAGGTCTTGTAGGTCTTCATCGAACTGTTCAGCTTCTTCAGCGTCACTGATATGCGCATAGGCTTGGATTACCGTGATATTGAATGCTTTGCCTTGGAAACAAACAGAGATCATTCTGCCATTTTTGAGATTGCATCCAAGTACTGCATTTTGGACTCATTTGTTGACTATGATGGCTACTCCATTTCTTCTAAGGGATTGTTGCCCACAGTAGTAGATATAATGGTCATCGGAGTTAAACTCACCCATTCTAGTACATCTTAGTTCACTGATTCCTAGAATGTTGATGTTTACTCTTGTCATCTCCTGTTTGACCACTTCCAATTTGCCTTGATTCATGGACCTAGGATTCCAGGTTCCTATGCAATATTGCTCTTTACAGCATCGAACCTTGCTTCTATCACCAGTCCCATCCACAACTGGGTGGTGTTGTTTTTTTTCTGTCTCCATCTCTTCATTCTTTCTGGAGTTATTTCTCCACTGATCTCCAGTATCATATTGGGCACCTGCTGACCTGTGGAGTTCCTCTTTAAGTGTCCTATCTTTTTGCCTTTTCATACTGTTCATGGGGTTCTCAAGGCAAGAATACTGAAGTGGTTTGCCATTCCCTTCTCCAGTGGACCACATTTTGTCAAACCTCTCCACCATGACCTGTCCATCTTGGGTGGCCCCACATGGCATGGCTTAGTTTCATTGAGTTAGACAAGGCTGTGGTCCGTGTGATCAGATAATCATCCTTCAGTCTATCATTAAACATAAGTAAATCCATAAGATCATAAGATCAGTCTATCTTTTAAACATAAATAAATCCATACACAGAAATTAAGGCAGCTAGTAAGAAAAGTATAAAAGGAATTTTAAAAAACTTTTAAAGAATGCCCTGTTCATAAATTAACAAAAAGATTAAGCTTTAGAATAAAACAGAGGAGACCATACCAGCACCCAAACAGGCACCATAGTGCTCCTGGGACATTACTTCAGCAATCATTTCCAAAAGGTGGTTGGGGTTTGCAACACAACCACATTTAAACAGAACTGTAGGAGTTCCAGGATTATACCAGCACTATCAGAAGGAACATCTGATACAAAATATATTCATTTAATATGGGATTGGTTTGTATCCTTTGTCTTTGACTAATCTAGAATGAAAGATGTATCCCTTGGCACTCTTTTTCTGCCTCTTCAATTATAAAACACGTTTTATAATCTTTATTTTTTTGAAAGGGATCACATGCAATGGTCAAAAGAAGAAGAAGCAGCAGCCAGAAAAAAAGTAGAGGAAAACTCAGCTGTACGCGTCCTTTTGGAAGAGCAAGGTAAGCAGCTATATGTAGCTCCTGGAGCCTCGCTTTTCTGTTTGACCTCCCACTGATTCAGTTCACACCTTAGTCTCTTTTCCTCCTAATTGTGTCACCATTTTAGAGAGTTCTTAGCTTCTGCCTATGCTAATTTACTTGTTCCTTTAGGAGAATTTCCAGTCATTCCAGTGTAGTGAAACCAAAATTAATGAAATAAATTACATACTCACCCTATACGTGCTTGCTCTTTTGATAGTCATATTATTGCTTTCTCTGGGAGATAGGTAAAGGTAGCATTTCAAACAAGAGAGGAAAACACAATTTAAAAATTTTCCTTGTTGTTATGCTCTTTTAGTATGCTATTGTGCATTTCAACTGCTGGGAATATTCAATGAATTCAGAAACTTTGAGCAAAGAAAGTAAAGTCATATCAAAATGTTGCTGGTCTTTTAAGATGAACACAAAGTTTCACTAACGATTTAAGCTATTTTTCTTAGAGGCTTTTGGTATTTAGAGTTTAATTTAGGTAAGGCCTTGCCAACCTTCAAAAATGGTCTCTAAAATATTGCCTTGTTGTATAATCACCAAGCCAGAAAATAATAAGTATGGGTGAAGATGTGGAGAAATGAAACCCTTGTGCACTATTGGTATAATTATAAAATGATACAGACTCTACTGAAAACAATATGTAGGTTCCTCCAAAAATTAAAAATGGAACTACCATATGATCTGGCAGCCCCACCTCTGTACATATAGCCAGAAGAATTGAAAGAGGTACCCAAAAGGTCATGAAGGAATATTTGCATACCTTTGTTCATAGCAACACTGTTCACAGTAGGCAAAAGTTAGAAACAGCCCAAATGTCCAGCAGATAAATTGATAAACAAAATGCCGTCTATTCATTTGGAAAATTATTCAGCCATAAAAAGAAATGGAATCCCTGTCACATGCCATATAATCTGGATGAACTTTGAGGACACTATGTTAGGTGAAACAAGCTAGTCACAAAAAAGACAAATACTATATGAGTCCACTAATATGAGGTATCTAAAGTAGTCAGATTCATAGAAACAGAAAGTTGGATGGTGGTTAGCAAGGGCTTAGAAAAATGGGAAACAGAGTAGTTGTTTAGTGAGTATAGGGTTTTGGATCTGCAGGATGAAAAAGTTATGGGCATCTGTTTCATAGCAATGTAAATACACTTAACACTGCTGGACTGTTCACTTAAAAATGGTTAGGATGGTGAATGTTATGTTTTTTTACTACATTTTTTTTCTTTAAACGACACTAAAAAATTTTCACCTCTGTCTTTCTCACTGAGTAGCTGGGAACCCACAGAATTTACACTCTTCTAGAGAGGATTTTCTGCCTTGTTTTTCTTAAATAATTTCTCCTTTAAAACAGGTTGTTTTGTTTTCTTTAAAAAAAAAAGCAGTTTATTGATATACCAAATACCCACAGAAATTAATACAATTTATAAATGAGTTTTCACAAAACTCAGTGAAATTTTCCCAATACCCTTATTAAGAAACAGAAAATTATCAGGAATCCAGAAACTTCCTCATGCTGTGTCCCAGTTACTTTCCTAAACCCCTAAGACTCCACAAAGAGCACCCACTGTTGTGGCTTTTAATCCATAGATGAGTTTTTCCAGAACAACTTGGTTCTGATCATCATCATTTCTCAATCACTCGTGTAGCAATATTAGCGTACCTGTGAGATAGAACAAGAGGCAGCAAACTGTGGCCGTGGGCCAAATCCAGCCCCCTGCCTGTTTTTATAAATAAAGTTTTATTGGAGCACATACTCATTTGTTAACATTGCCCGTGGCTGCTTTAGAGGTGTATCTAAAGAGTTGACTAGTTGCAAAAGATTCTATATAGCCCACACAGACTACTTATTGTCTGGCCCTTTACAGAAAAAGTTTGCCAACCCCTGAGATAGAATTTTGTTTCCACATTGATCAGCTGTCCTGAAACTCCCCAGAGAAAAATGTTTGCATTCCTCCTCTGTTCAAGCCAAGTATAGTAAAAATCACTAATCCCACTGGTAGTTAACTATTGTTCTGGTGTCTTTAGTCTACACTTGAGGCTAAAGTTTGAAGCAAAGGATGCTGTTGAAACTGAGCTAGTGGAACAGCCCTAACTAACTGCCCTTTACCAGTGAAGGGGTCAGTGTGGCCTTGTCTTATCCTCTGATATCATTTGCTGTCCCTCAGAGCTAGTTTTCCTTCCTTACCATAAGCATGAATGTGTCCTGAAGGATGGACAGGAAAGAAGAGCACCTGATCCACAGTGGAATCATTCTATTTTTACGAGCTCCAGCCTATAATGGGATGTGGCCAGGGAGTGTTGGGGTTGGATTTGAGAGTGCATACCAGTGGCAATTCTGCTTACAAATCAGCCAACATTGCATTCCTTTGCAGGAACTCTGTCACACTGTTTCTGAGGAAGTATAATTTTGCTTCTTTGCCAGCAGCTGCACAGACATATTTTCCACATTACTCAAGCTTCTGCTAGTGGCCACCTGGATATGACAGAGAGACTCAAGCCTAAACAGAATTAAAAGATATCAGTCATCTTAATTCTTCTCCAGGAAGTTAAAAATTATCCATAGTTTATTTCCCGAGAATATGAAAAACCAAGGACTTTTTTTCATGCTCTTTTGATTATTTCTGTTTAGAACATAAATAGATGAGCAGTGCTGATAATGTTCCCTTAAAGTGCTCTATATGTGGCTGCCTGTTTTGGCCTATTTATGTTAACAATGAACTTGAGTGAAGCTAATGAGAAGGTTATTTTCGGGCCTTGGAAACCGCAGTAAAGGAAAATGACAGTTCCCACAGAACCATAATGTGACTGAAATAGAAAGGTGGTGACTGGCCTTTCTCTATAGAAGCAGGAAAAGCAAGCTGGAGAGGACTGATGATACTCCTTTGAACCGTTTGGTTTGCTTATTAGCATGTCCAGTCTCTTTCTGAGCAAGTTTTCTGGCTGCTGTGGAGACACAGAACAAGAGAATTCATTTAAAAATGCCTCCTTCTGTTGGGTCCCTACCCCCATAACACTACTCAGTGCAGTGGACTTTATACATGTCAGAGAACTGCTACAAGGAGAGGAACCCACAATGAGGGTGTCCATTACATCACACTTAAGCAAGGTTGCACAGAGCAGCAACCAAGGCAACTGCTGAGGGTGGCAAAGAAAGAAAGAAAACTTCTGTCCTGAGGAACCGTGTTGAGTGACAGAACAATTACAGTGAGACCAGACACATGCCCAGCTACCCACTGCAGTCTTCACCAGGGATTGGCAGCCTGCAGGTCTGCAGAAGCCCGTGGTGAGGCTCCTAATTGGATGTTTAATGTCTCTGATGAATATGGGTCAAGGTGAAGAGATCCATTTAAAAGCTCTATTCCCAAACGTTGTGAAAACCCAAAGGAAGCTGTGACCTGGTTCTTCTCCCACTGCCCCTGTTAACCACCATCTCTCTTTTATATATATATAAAATTTATTTTTATTTGTTTTGGCTGCATGGGTTCATAGTTGTGGCATGTGGGATCTTATTCCCCAACCAGAGATCAAACCCAGGTCCCCTGCACTGGGAGCACAGAGTCTTAGCCACTGGACCACCAGGGAAGTCCCTACCATCTCTTTTTATCCAGGAGGGTCTTAAATCTTTAAAAGAGCCAATTTTCTCTCCTTGCAAAGTATTCCACTTACAGAATAGTATATATCATGAGCCTTGTTTGTTGATTTTATCTTACTTATTTTAATGCCACTCGGAGGAGGTACTGGTTGTTCTCCCATGCTGACCAGCTTTCTGGCACCTTCCTTTTGGTCTCTGTATGTGTCAGTCTCTCCTGTCGCTCCCATTTCCCATTTCTCATCTATTGTCTCAGCTGTTGGTGAGAACTGAAGTCCGGAAACACCCTCACAATTCTGAAAATAAGAACTTATCCATCACAAATGAGACAGTCTTTTGCTGTACAGTGGCTGACATTTTCATTCCTGTGATTAAAATGTAAAGTGTCTAGGCTATCATTAGCAATATTTCTTTCAATTAGATGCTCAGATTAATGATTTGTAGTTCCACATTTCCTTTTGGTGATTTATTTTAAATTTCATAATAGCTCAGATTTCTTTTTAAAGCAGATTAATTCAGAGAAATGAGAAAGATACATTTGGCAGTTTTTGAGTTAATATGATTATATTTTTAATTTCCTAAAAACATTTCCAGTGTGTTATATCTCAGCTGGTAATTTAGCAAATGTAATGGGTTTTTTTAAACTTAATAACAAAGGCAGCTGCTATTTTTCCTTTAAAATACCCTTGTAAATAACTACCTAGGTGAGTTACCTATGTCAAGAAAAATAGTAAAAGAATCCCACTGTACCTTCCTTTGTGAATACCTTGCCACTTGAGAGTGTTCTCTGTGAGGAAAAAAAAAAAGTAGCTTCAAGTTTTGTGTTCTGATAAATTTAGAGTACTTGTTTATAGGTCAGCTTTTGTTGTTAATTTCATACTGTGCTCAGACTTTAAATTTTATAACTTTAAGAGTCTTATTTTATTAGACAATTAACTTTATCAATGACATGTGGAAATTTCCAACTTTGAGAGCTTAGGTGTTTGTGTAATTGATGTACAAAAACAGCTTTAAAATGACTTTTGTTACGTTGCAACTTAGAATAAATTTTCATAATTTGTACTAATATGTCAGATACATAGATGGTTTAATTCAGGTTTTTTAGTTGTGATATTCAGTGTGATTCAGAGTGAATTCTGAATATTTAAGTATGGTTAGTGTGTCATAGTCTTTCTTCCCCTCAGCAGTATTGAATTTAATAAATGAATAATTGAGAAGTTGTTTCATCTGACTGTGGTTAAACAGATCACTACACTCCTTTTATTGCCGTTGGCATAGAGCAATTAACTCTGAGTTGGTAACCTAGGAAAGTAAAGGGAAATTTTTCTCCTGCAGGAAAAACTGATATACCTGTTTAGAAAGTCAACTGGACAAGATAAAAGACAGGGCTGATTTCTCCACATTGTATTCTTTTATCATTACTGGACTGACTGTGAGCGAAACAGAGGTTTAAACTAAACTTTTCTCTCATGGTCAGAAAAGTTGCTCCTCCAGTTCCCCTGATACCACAGATATTCTTGTAGTTCACAAAATTAAATTAAATGTTGGATGTGTTTACCTTCTCTCACAGCCATAATTATGAGTTTGATTGAGCTTCTTTGGGGTCTCAGAAGCTGTTATACATTGATGAGAAGTGTGAAATTACCAGCATTGATTGAAGGTATTGCTAAAAGCACAACTTGAAAAAGCAAAAAAAAAAAAAAACCCCAGTTCCAGTCCATTAGCCTTTATCCCAGCCCTTTCTGTTTTGTTGCTGTCCCACAAACCCATCTATTCTCATAGAACATTTTATGTCCCCATTGCTCATCATAATTTCATTATGCAACCTTGCATAGTTTATTGTTTATATGATTCAAATGGAGTTTAATTAATTCTGTATTTCTGATCTGCCTTTATGTAGGTTCACTCCAATCAGCATTATTTTTACTGTTCTGTTATACTGATTAGAAGTCATACTAGGTTTTAATTTCAACCTGATGCTTCATAATAAGAGGACAGTACAAAATCAGGAAAACATTATTTTCAGAGGTATTTTGGAGGAGGTTAAGTATGATTTTGTGTTAGAAGGCAATATAATGGTTAAGAGCATAAAGTCTGACAGACTTAGTTCAGGTCCTAGCTCTGGTGGATGACCTTGGATAAATTTTTTATCCCCTCTAACCTTGAACTTCTTTGTCTATAATAATACTATGTCTGAGAGGTATTGTTAGCATTAAGTGGGGAAAAAAATCCAAGTAAGGCATTTGACACAGTGCCTGGCACAAAATAAACGCTCAGTATATACTGTTGTTGTTATTTTTAATGCTGCTGTTATTGGTACAATGATTTATGTGATTGGTTGTGTGTTCTCTCATAATTCCTGAGTGGGAAATACTTGAAAGTGTATATATTAGCAGACCATGACCATCATCTTTTAATAGTAATCAGATCCTTTTTAAAGATTGGATAAGCTTGGGTTGAATTTAGGTGCTTGACATATTTGGTATCTGAACCAGATTTTAGTTACCTCACTGCAGGTTCATTTTCATGATAAACTAGAAGTTAAACAGTAGTACAAGCTCATATTTATGACAGCAGTCTAATCCAAGATTTTGCAGTTTGTAGGACTATAATGTTTGTTGTTTAGTCGCTAAGTCGTGTCCAATTCTGTGTGACCCCACGGCCTTTAGCCCTGCCAGGCTCCTATGTCTATGGGATTCTCCAGGCAAGAATACTGGAGTGGGGTGCCATTTATTAATGTTCTCCATTTATTCATGGGATTTAGTAGGAAAGTACATAGACTTTTTAGAACTTGAACATAGAGATATCCTTTATGAAAGAAGAATGAAGAATTCAACCAAGATTCTTTATCTGTATAAAATGCAGATAAAACTTTGCAGATAATACTCAGCCATAAAAAGGAATGAAATTCTGTCATTTGCAGAGACATGATAGACGTGACATACACAGTAAAGTAAATCAGAAAGAGAAAAATATCGTATATTAATGCATATATGTGGAATCTAGAAAATGGTATACATAATTTTACTTGCAAAGTAGAAATGGAGACACAGACATAGGGAACAGACATATGGGTACCAAGCAGGAAAGGGTGGGGGCATGGGATGAATTGAGAGGTTGGGATTGACATATATATACTATTATGCATAAACTAGATAACTAATGAGAACCTACTGTATAGCACAGGGAACTCTACTCAGTGTTCTGTAGTGACCTAAATGGAAAGGAAATCCAAAAGAGAGGGGATGTATGTATACCTATGTCTGATTCACTTTGCTGTACAGCAGAAACTGACACAGCAGTGTAAAGCAACTATCCTCCAATTTAAAAAGCCAAAAAAAAAAAAAAACCTTTGCCAAAGAAGAACTACCTAATTATTGTTAAATTACTTTAGCAATTTAACACTCCAGATTTCCATCTGATGGTTATAAATGAATATAAGTTTTAAAATTGCAGTCAGTGCAAAATAAAGTTGCAGACCATTCTCTGTGAAGTTTTTCTCTTAATATTATTATCCTTTAAATTTTAATTGCTGCATAAGATTACTCTGTTTTGACATGCATGGTTTGCTTGATCATTCCAATGTTGAGGCTGTTTGAGTTATTTCCCATTTTTTCTTATTATAAGTAGTACTGCTAGAAACATCTTTTCTTTCAAGTTACTCCCCTGCTATCTATCTCTTCCTCTGCCAGTTAATTCCAAGGGGGATAGTGCTACAAATTAATCACGTGTAGTGTTAACATTCTAGTTACTAACAGTTAGGGTCAAACTCACTTCAGAAGTAGCTTGGTGTTGGAAACTCAGATACTAGAGATTTGACTAAATATAGGTCTTCTTAGGTGGGTCGCTTTTTATTAAACAGAAGAATCTTTTATCAGCACAGAATGAGTTACAAAGAGAGTTTTTAAGATAAAAGGAAGAAGAGAAGGTATGAGAAGACTGGGGAGATTTGACAGTTTCCTAATTCCTCCTTAGTCTGATTTTCAGAATGTTGTTTTATGTCAGGCACACTCCCAATTTTTTTGAGTTGAGATAGAACTATTTTAAAAATATACAACATTTTAAAATTAACCATAAATAGCCTTCCTCCCATTATTCAGACACGACTTAGCAACTAAACCACCACCACCCATTAGTACAGATGTGAGCGAGCATGTTTTGGACTTCAGCATCACATAATTCTTTTGTTATAGAGATCTACTTTCATGTCTCAGCCCTTAAATAAAGAGAGGAGTTTCTGTCTTTCAAGCAATCCTGCTGCCAGATACAATTCAGCCTTGATGGGAAGGAAGTCTTGTGGCTGAGTGGGTGGAGATCCATGGTACAAGGCCATAAAGATAAAAGTGGAAAGAAAAGGAAAACTATAAGGGTTTCAGGACAGGGTTCTGTAACAAAGACAAAACTGACTGTAGGCAACTGCTTGTTCTCAGGATAGGGGCTTCTTTAAAATTATGAAAGTAAAGAGTGTTGTTTTTAGTTTTAGTTTTATATTTTGGGGGGGCTTGAGAATAGATAATCAAAATTTACATGGATCAAAATTCAAATGAAAATGCTTTCTGAAACCCTGGTCCCCAACCACTCAGTTCTACTCTTGAGAAGCAACCAGTATGACTAATTATGTGATTATCCTGCCCAGAGTCTCCTGTTCATGTAACACATGTGTTTTTCCTCCTTTTTTCTCTAAAAAATAGGTTTTATTTTTCCCCTAAAAAGTAGCATCATCTACATATTGTTCTACATTTTGCTTTCTCGCATAACATTAAGTCTTGGAAATTATTCTATAACAATGGAACATTTTTAAAAATTTTTGAAAGCACTTTAAAAATGTCATGTGTCTCAGTTCAGTTCAGTTGCTCAATTGTGTCCGATTCTGCAACCCCATGGACTGCAGCATGCTAGGCTTCCCTCACCATCACCAACTCCCAGAGCTTGCTCAAACTCATGTCCATTGAGTTGGTGATGCCATCCAACTATCTCATCCTCTTTCGTCCCTTTCTCCTCCTGCCTTCAATCTTTCCCAGCATCAAGGGCTTTTCCAGTGAGTCAGTTCTTCGCATCAGGTGGCTAAAGTATTGGAGTTTCAGCTTCAGCATCAGCATCAGTCCTTCCAATGACTATTCAGGGTTGATTTCCTTTAGGATTGACTGGTTGGATCTCCTTGCACTCCAAGGGACTGTCAAGAGTCTTCTCCAACACCACAGTTCAAAAGCATCAATTCTTCAGTGCTCAGCCTTTTTTATGGTTCATCTCTCACATCCATACATGACTACTAGAAAAACCAAAGTTTGACTTGACCTTTGTTGGCAAAGTAATGTCTCTGCTTTTTAATATGCTATCTAGGTTGGTCATACCTTTTCTTCCAAGGAGCAAAAGCGTGTTTTAATTTCATGGCTGCTGCACTGATTAAAAGTAATTCTTAAGCCAGGGTTTAGGTCTGGTATATAATAGTTTCCAAGAAATGTTTCTTGAATGAGTGAATGAGAAAGTAAATGAATTAGTGATTATGTTAATTTAACATACAGATGGAAAGAGGCAGAAAGCTAAGAATTGCCGGAAGGTCTGAGACTGTTGACCTGACCCTGGTGCTGGGACCCAGGGTTAATCTAAGGAGTGCCATCAAAAAATGCATACCTCCTTTTAAATTGCATCAGAAATTCTCTTTAAGGCTTCATGTTAGGAGATGTTAGTATGAAGAGATGCCTCTGGAGGTTGGTGAAGAATGGAGTTGTGGGATGGCCCCTAAACCCCAGGAATCAGGACATGTGGTCCTGGTTCTACTATGACAGGGCTCCAGGACCAGACAAGTGGGTTCATCTCTTTGTGTGTTCTTACTTCAAATACAAAACAAGGAGGTTGGAGTAGATTATTTCAGTGCACCATTCTAGCTCAAGATTACATCATTTATTTTTCCACAGTTTCCTGTTTGATTACCAGTTTGCACAGACATATGTTATGTTGAAACTACATTTATAGCGACATAAAAAATGAGGTTATCATTTCTACAAGATAATAGAGACTTACAGGGTTATTGGTAAAAATGTAATTATTAAGATTTTAAGATTAGACTCTAGAAAGTAGTTTGCAATTATTATATTCCTCACAAAAATTTATCAGCTAAACAGTTGAGACAGAAGCAGATTTACCAGGAAAAGCCCAAATACCCCACACACTGACACATTTTGAGAGGATTAATCCTCTGTGGTTTTAACCTTCAAGAGATTAAAAAAAAAAAACATATAAGTAAAAATTACTGTAATATTATTCAATAGTAAATATAATTGTTATAAATGAATAATATATGTAATATATTTAATAGTATTTAATTATTAAATGCTTCCCAGGTGGCGCTAGTGGTAAAGAATCCACCTGCCAGTGCAGGAGATGCAAGAGACGCGGGTTCAATCCCTGGTCAGGAAGATACCCTGGGGAAATGGCAACCCACTCCACTATTCTTGCCTGGAAAATTCCATAGACAAAGGAGCTTGGTGGTTCACAGTCCATGGGGCCACCGACAGTCATGACTGAGCGACTTTAATATATTTAGTTTTAAAATAGTAACTAATAATATGTATAATTCATAATAAAATAAATCTTTTTTTTCTCTTTATTTTAGTTAAATATGAGAGCGAAGCCAGTAAATATTGGGACACGTTTTATAAGATTCATAGGAATAAGTTTTTCAAAGATCGTAATTGGCTATTGAGGGAATTTCCTGAAATTCTTCCAGTTGGTCAGAAAACTGAAGCGGTGAAAGAATTATCATGGAATCATGTAATAACTAATGCTGAAAGTTTTTTCTCAAAAATGCACTGCCCTACTATGACTATGCCTGAAGAAAAAAATCATTATAAAGAAAGTTCTGGCTCATCAGATGGTCAAAGCAAGGCAGGATCTGACATCTCTAAACTGGATTGTGAAGAAAACAGAGAAAGACCTCTGAAGACTGAGTTGTTTCCTGGTAGCAATGCTACCTTCAGAATCCTTGAGGTATGGTACTACAGGGGAAAAAGTTTTTAATCTGCATCACATATTACTTTATTAATTATCCAGATTCTTTAGAGGGAAAAGGATCAAATGACTAAGTGTGTACTTTTGTAAATAAAAATTACATAAGGGACTCATATCTTTATAATCAGTCAGGTTTTAAGTTTGTGATTTAAAACTTTTCTTAAGTTTGTCTGCTTTAATTTCTAACTTGAAGGCAGTTTTAAATACCAGTGATGTTTTGGCCTCAATTTCCATCTCTTTCTGTTATTACCCACTTGTAGGTGAAATAGAAATAAGTGAAGTTTGTAATTTGCTATAATCTAGTGTAGACGTTGATTTTCTATTTTAGAAAAAGAAAACTTTTCCTTCTGATTATAAACATAGTAGATGCTGATTACAAAGAATTTGGTAAAGAGAAGGAATAAACAATCCCATAAACAAAGTATTTAACCACTGTTAACATTTAACTTTTTTCTCATTTTGTTTATACTGTTTTATATAGTTGAGCTATACTATATCTGCATTTTAGAGTTTTTCTTTGTTTGTATTTAACAGCAGTTTTCCCTATCTTTAAAAATTCTCTATAAACATTTTCATGGCTGAAAAATACTTTACTAAGTGAAATACTATTATTCTACTTACCTACTTGACTGGGCTTTTGAGTTGTTTACAGGTTTTGTATAGCAAGTATCTTCAGGTATAGACTTTTCTGTATTTTCTTTTATTATTTGGGTTCAATTGACTCATTCATAGCTTATTAAAATTTTTAATATTGTTAAAATATATTGCCAGATTGCTTTCTAAGAAGTTGTACTAATACCAGTTTACAGCAGTGTAAGTCTGTCTCGTCACACCCTCATTAATTGAAATAATCTTATTTTTAGTGCTTTCTGCTTTGTTAGACAAAAACTGCATTTTAATTTGCATTCCTTTGATTGTTAAATAGGTCATATAGTTCTTCAGATGCTTAGAAACTATTTGTTCTTCTGTCATCTACTCATTTCCTTTATTTATTAGATTGTGTTTTTTTAATGAGCTCTACCTTTTATCATATTTAATTCAAATTTTTTTTCACAGTGTGTTTGTCACCATTTCATTTGGTTCATTTGGGGTTTTGGTATGTAAAAATTTTAAATAGTCAAATTTCTCAGTACATATTATTTTTGTGATTTATTCCATTTTGAGCTTAGACAACTCTCCTGTAACCAAAGATTCAGAACATTTCCTTTAGTTTTTTTTAAGTAATAATCTGACATTGGTGAGGAAAGTTTAACTTTATTTTCATGATACTTGTTTATTCTTTGATTTTAGGTTGGCTGTGGTGCTGGGAATAGTGTTTTTCCAATTCTGAACACTTTGCAGTGAGTTTTAAAATTTTCTCCTACAAAATTCTGCACCTGTATAGGATATTGAGAAATTCTTGGAAAATGTTGTCATATATATATACCAGTAGTGTTCTTGTTCCCATATAAACAATGCCTAAACCAAATTTCAAAAGAAGTGGCTTGGTCTTAGTATCTAATTTCATGTGAACTGAGATTTACTCTGGAAATAATGTTTCAAAGACATAGGTTGTCCACCATGAGTTGAAGTAATTTTTTAAGCTTGTGCTTATGTAGATGAGAGAGTAAGAAGTGAGCAAGAGAGTTGATCCTTCTGCAAAGCTGGGAATCGCTGAACTTCGGGGATTTATTTACTCCTCTAGGTTACTTAGGTGTCATTTTACACATAGAGAATTGAGTTTAAAGCTTTGTCAAGTGCCTGTTTTTTGTTTAAGTTTACACAATAGCTTTCCAATTGCCATTTTTCCATTATGAAATTAACATAAGCACATTGTAGGACTTTCCCATTAGAGGAAAAGTGGGTGGGAAGGAATCACCCATTATTCCCACCATCAAAACATAGCTGCTGACAGAATTTTTATTATAGTTCCTTTCAGTCTTTTCACTATGCATATTTTAAAATTTATTAAAGTCTTTTTTTTACCTTTCCATTATGAAAACGTAAATGCATTCAGAAAAATTGAGTAATACAGTAAATTCTCATATAACCACCACCTTGTTTCAGCAGTTACTTACGTAAGGCCAACATCATGACACAGTATTTTTACGAACTTATGATGGATCTCCAAAAAGCAAGACATTCCTAATTGCTATTATGAACCTAACATAATAAAAAGTAATTCTATAATATCGTCAAATTACCAGTTAAAGTGTGTGGCCAGAAGTGATACTGGCCAATTTGCGGTTCTGAATGGCCTTTTTCTTTCAGGATTTCTTTTCTTTGTTTTCCTTTTCCCATTTCTAGGCCAAATTTTCCTGTTCTTATACCACATAGCCAGATTCCTTCACCCTGGTGTTCTCTGAACTTGTGATACACGTAAATCATTGGTAGTTGATTATGTGTTACTCTGTGACTCATCTCAAATTATTATTTAGCATATCATTTCCTTATATCTTCTTTCTTCAGCTACTATTTGTATATTTCTTGAGGTAGAGAGCATAATGTATTCTAATTTGGTTTTCCAGGTAGCCTAACAATATAATGTAGATAGTTAGACAGAGCTCGGTACGTACTTACTGGTTAATATCTCTGATTCCCCACTTGTTAGTTGTATTTTTTTCCCCCTTCTACTTCTCCATCTGACTAATAATTGCAGGCTCTTGCCTCCTCACCCCTGACTCTTTGTGACTGGGTCTTTTTTTGGCCTCACATTCATATTTTAGAAATCACTGTAACTCAATAACCTGAGATAATTAATTCATCTTTAAAAGGCAACTAGTGATTAGCCTTCCAAAGGGAGGATTAAACTTTTTTCCCCCACCAAAGAAATTATGTTTTATTACTTTTGGAGATCATAGAATTAATATTTTACATTTTCAGAATATTTTACCGTAATTAGACCTCCAGAATTGAGAGGTCATATCATTCTCCAAGGATCATTAATTCTTAAACCTCCTGCCAAGAGAGTGCTTGATGGTGTGGTAGTAGTAGTGATATTTACACCTGTTTCCTGGGAGAAGGGCCAAGAAAGTCAGCTGATTTTAAAGAAAAGCCCTGGAAAATCATTGAGTGGTCACAAGACCAACTTGGGCTGCTGACGCAGTGGGAATTCAGTCTCAGAGGTCATGTTGCCATCTGGTAGGACACATGGCAAATGGCACAAGCTTTCCTTTAGCTACTAGACTATTCTATATCTTGTGGTTGTTTAATAATTTCTGCGCAAGGGTAGACTGCATGCCTTTCATAATGAGCTAGATGTGCCAGTGTCCAGAGAAGTATTTTGAGCTGTATGGAAGTTTTTACAAAAGCATATTAAGTTCTTAAGTTTTTAAGTTCCTGGAAGGCAGAGGCAGATATTCCTTTGATAATGATGATTGTGATGATGATAGCAAGAATAATAAAAATGACATTTTTTTAACATTTATTAAGTGCTTATTCTGAGTCAGGCATTCTTCTATAAACTTTACCTATCTGAGTCCATTCTATCCTCACAACCAACTTAGATGCCATATTTTATCTCTATTAGGAGTTTGGGATTGACATATATACTACTACTATATTTAAAATAGCTAACAAGGACTTACTGTATAGCACAAGGAACTCTGCTTAATATTCTATAACAACCTAAATGGGGAGAGAATTTGAAAAAGAATATATACATGTATGTGTATAGCTGAATCACCTTGCTGTACACCTGAAACTAACACAACATTGTGAATCAACTATACGCAAATATAAAATAATTCAAAAAATAAAGATGAGGACACCAATTACAGAGAGCTTAGGTAACTCATCCATGGTTACCCAACTAAGTCTTAGAGCTGGGATTCACCCCTTGGCAGTCTGGTTTCAGAGTCCTTGCCCTTAACCAGCATATCATGTAGTACTAATAATATATGTATCTGAGTGTTTACTGAGACATTTCAAACATGTGTGACCACCCAAGAAATTACGAGTCACAAATATATGGATTTCATAGAAAACAATAAGGGTGCATACTGCAGTAAAGCACTGTTTTTGTATGTGAAGTCACTCAGTCGTGACTCTTTGCCACTCCATGGACTGTAGCCTGCCAGGCTCCTTTGTCCATGAAATTTTCCAGGCAAGGATATTGGAGGGGGTTGTCATTTCCTTCTCCAGGGAATTTTCCTGACCCAGGAATCAAACTCAGGTCCCCTGCACTGCTGGCAGACTCTGAGCCACCAGGGAGGCATTTTTTAATGGGTTGGATGAAAAAGAAAAGCAGCACAAGCTTTAACTTTGATTCAGTACTGGTTGACTTTTCACAGCCAAATCCTATTCACCATATGTTCATTTATTTGGACAGATCTTAATTTGAATTAAAACTCCTAGTGCCACAGAGTGGCACTGTATGTGAGTACTGTACTGTATATGAGAATACTGTATGTTAATGTAGTATTCATCAGTGAGTAGCCTTTAAGAGAGTAATGTCAGCCTGGGTGAGGTTTTGCTAAATGCATGTTTGTGCTTGTATTCCATATTTATTTAGAAATCCTCCTTGCCTAGTATGCCTCCTGAATCAGATTAGAAGTTCTAGTTATGTGCTTCAAAGCCCGTATATCCTTCCCCATATTCTAAATCACCTCTGCTTCTCATCCCTGGCAGGTGACTCCCACCCGTAAACCCTTGCCCTCCTTCCCACTTAGCAATGCCATCCTCCCCCTTCAAAATCCTTAAACTTTGGCCTGACAGTGCCTGCCTTATCCACACTTCTGTGGAAATTATGTCCCCAGCTAGGCAATAAAATCCACAAAAACCAATACCATTCCTGTGATTACTGTTTAAGGACATACTAATCTCTTGTCATTCAGACACAGTACTAAGCAAGATGATGCTAGAATTCTTTTGGTAATAGCATGTAAGATAGGATCAGGAAGAGTACCTACCCACAAAATTCAAAGTACAGTTGACCATTGAACAGTGCACGTGATTAATCCACAAAAATTTATAGCCAATCCTTTTGTATTTGTGGTTCCTCCGTATCTGCAGATTCAGCCAGCCACAGATCATATAGTACTTAGTATATACTGTTGAACAATATCTGTGTGTAATTGACCTAGGAGTTCAAACTTGCATTGTTTAAGGGTCAGCTATATGTGCCACCCGTTAGTAACCATGGCTCAGCCATCATTACTGAATTTCAGGTAAAAAGCTTATCTAAGTTCAGTGGAGGCCAATTAAAATTAGTCAAGATTTTCATATGGATAAACATCCCCCCTCAAAAAAAAACCCCTTAATTTACTTACTTTATTTGCATATTGTAAATAAAGCAACTGAGTCTTGGAGACGTTAAGTCTAATTCTGTGTTAATAAGTGACAAATCCAGGACTTAAAAACACGTGTAATTGGATCCCAAATCCCATACTCTTACTATTTTATTAGACAGTTTAATTTACAACTTTGTATTCCATTGCTTGGTCCATATATGGGGCTCAGTAAAAGTTTGAAAATTGTTTGAAAAGATAACAAAAATTAATATACGAATGTTTTATTATTTTTAGAAGTTGTATGTATGTGCTATTAATATAAACATGTTAATAGAATGTAACTACAACTTCTAAAATATATGTATTTTTTTTTCATATGTATATACATCATTGGAGCATCAGAGCCTCTGTGAGGGGCCCAGGAACAAATGGGAGAAGGAATGAGGAGAGGGAATGAGGCGCCAGCGACATGGGTTGAGGGTCCTTGGAGAGAATAGAACTTGGCCAAGCTGAGAGGGATTACAGGCCATGCCAGCTGGAGGCAGACAAGAAAGAGTGCCTGGGAGGGGTAGGAGCAAGGTTGAGCAATGCTGATGGGTGGCTTTGGAGGTTTCTCATGTGAGAGTATGCTGGAATATAGGGCAAGTAGGCCCAAGGAAGGGAGGGAGGGCCTTAAAACCAGATCAGGAACTTGAAAGTTACCCTGTAATTGATACGTGTTTTGAGACAGTGTTGGTTCAGAAACAACATAAAGGTGCTCACACTCCACTGTAGAGAACAGTGCCTTAAAAGAAGGAACAAGACAAGTGTCATCTGAAATTCTGTTAAAGAAGTACTTATTAACAAGTTCAAACTTACAGTTTCTTTCTTGTGTGCTTCAGCTTCTCTGCACTCTAGATTTAAATAATTCTTCCTTTTTCATAGGAATGTGCCAGAGTTCTTTCTTTATTGTTGTGATTTCGCTTCTGGAGCTGTGGAGCTAGTAAAGGTATGCCTTATATTTTCTTTAGAGAGAGCTGTATTTTAAAAAATTCTAATTTATTTACTCTTGAAGTGATTTTTTTTAATGTAACAGCATCAAATGTTATCTTTTTGACTTTTTTTTTAGATGTGTCTTTTTATTTTTTTATATTTATTTGTTTATTTTTTGGCTGCATGGGGCCTTTGTTGCTGTGCACAAGGGCTTTCTCTAGTTGTGGAGAGCGGGGGATAGTCTCTAGCTGCAGCACGTGGGCTTTTATTGTGGTATCTTCTCTTGTTACAGAGCACAGGCTCTAGGCCACGCAGGCTTCAGTAGTTGCGGCTCCCAGGCTCTAGAGCACAGGTTCAGTAGTTGTGGCGCGGGCTTAGTTACCCCATGGCATGTGGGATCTTTCACGACCAGGGATTGAACCCGTATTGTAAGGCAGCTGGACCACCAGAGAAGCACATCTGTGACCATTTTTAACTGAGCTTTTACTCTTTTGCAAAGCATATCAAAACAATTGAAGTTGTTTGGGACTTAACTTAGAGTTCAGGGGAGTGGCTCCTACAGGGTGATATTTATATTTATGTCCCTAGAGCTTTATACATAGCCTGGCACATGGTAGGCACTCATTAAATTAAAAATCCTGCAAAAAAAAAAAAGGTCTGAAAAGGCATTATCACAAATCTAAAATTTCCTTGACTATAAGGAAAACAGTTGGAACTTGGTCTTATTTGACCAGTCCCCAAATTCTAGTAAGCACTATCATAGCAAAAAGAGGTAATTTTAGAAAACGGAAAAGGAATGGAAGTTCTGCTAACAAAAATATTTGGTAAACACATGGAACATAATTTCTGATTATAAGGGTTACTAATTTTTCATTGTAGACATTTTATAAAATACTGAAAAGCCTAAAGGAAAGGATAAAATTTACCTATAGTCATACTTTCTGGAGTCCTAGAGTGACTCAGAATTTTGGTATATATTCTTTTAGTATTTTTTTTATAGGCAAATAGTATGTGTGTACTCTAATGCATTTTTAAAATAGCATCTTTAGTGAGATGTAGTTCATGTACCATAAAATTCACCATTTAAAAGTATACAATTTGGTGATTTTTTTTCAGTATATTTACAGAGTTGTACAGTCGTCTCCATTACCTACTGTTGATTACATACTATAGGATATTTTACGTATTAAGCCAAAAGAGGCATGGAACAAGCAGTGAGAGAGAACACAGAGGACCATCTCAGTGCCTGCGAAGTAACATAGGGTGAGCTTCCAGCACTGCTGCCTGCTGACCCAGAAAGACTGCCCTACTCCACTTTTAAAGCTAAAGAAGGGTTGCAAAAGAATATTTATTATCAAGTCCAAGTGCTAGACTTAATTTTTAATGACAGCTTGCAATAAGCTAACAATACCTAATCAGAAAATCAAATTTATAGAAGAAAGGTCTTTGGAAGAAGTTAAATTAACCTTTTTGTTTTGAAGTTCTATATACTAGAAGTCTGCTAAAAACTTTGTCTTTTCATTCCTTTATCATGACAGTCTCATGCATTGTACAGAGCCGCCCAGTGCTGTGCCTTTGTTCATGACGTTTGTGACCATGGCTTACCCTATCCTTTTCCGGATGGGACCCTGGATGTCATTCTCCTCGTCTTTGTGCTGTCTTCTATTCATCCTGACAGGTAAATGATGACGAAAGGGCAGAGCAAATATGTACCGCCCCTTTATCAGCAGTGGCTTTCAGATCTATCAAAGCAAAAATGACAGTTCTTGAATTTATTATTTAGTGAACTACATTACGTGTAATATGCAGCCTTTTAAATGCAGTTTTTCCTTTCTTCAGACTTTTAGAAAGAAACTGGCCAAACTGTTTCATTAGTGAGCTTTCTGTCACTGTCAGAAAGAAGTAAGCATCTTCTGGCAAGACACATACCTATTAAAAGTGACAGTGCTTCAAGAAAATTACAAATTCAGAACAGCCTAATAGACTCCCAAGAGGGAAATTGTACTTGGTGATCAGAAACAAACATCTTTGATTTAGCTTCTTGTTGAATGTTCGTAATGAGGTGGGCTGTGAATCTGGCTTCACATAAGTCTTTAAAGTATCTGTTTTAAGGAGGCCCACTAGGGAACTAGGGTTTATCAAGATTTTCCAGATTAACCTTGGACCTTTATAATCTCAGGTTGGTCTGGTGCCATCATTTGAGTATTCATGACTTAAGTACTTTTGTTCACATTGTGTTCTGAAATATTAAATATAGCTTTTCTCCAAAGAGGAAGCACAAAGAGATATTACAGCAATTAAAATGATCACTTTTCTTAAAGTTTTTCCACTTTGTATGTATTACGGCACATGTGTGCTAAATGTCTGGGGTTGTCCCTCCAGAATGTGTCTTAAAATTGGGTTTTTGTGATCTTCTGGATAGTAGGTGCAGACTTGGCATCAACCACTTTGGTAAGTGTTATTCTTTCCCAGAGAAATCAAACATTGTGTACTTCTTTCTTTGCTATAAGATCGCTAGGATCCTTTACAGACCTTTTACTTCTCATTCGGAGATGTTCACTTTGATTACTTGTTGAAAAAAAAATTAGATTTCCAAATATGTAATTGCACTTGATGAGATCTATCAAGTTCCATGAAGTTACTTCCTTCCAGTTTCTGTAACCTATTTCTGCTAACCTGTTTAGGCTAATGGCATTATTTAGGTACTAGTAGGAAGATGTCATCTATATTTTGTTTCACAGCTAAAAGGATAGAAGAGGTGGGTAATGAACAAGATTTTCTATCTAACACATATAACAGGAGATGTTTCAATTCAAAATAAACCCTCAAAAAGGCTATTTATATTAGTTTAGATTATGTATTTTTTCATGATTTGAATTGAATGGAAAGGAGAGGGGAAGCAGATGTCTTAAAAATATTGTTTTTATAGTACATATATTTATTCTGTTTATTATAAAATAGATTCAGATGTATCATGTCAGTATATTACATAGCTACTTTCTTACCTACATGGAAAAGATCTAAAAATGAGGTGAGTGAGTAGAAGTTGGGTAATAGTTAAGTGAAAAGTGAGGCAGTATCTTTGAGGTCATCTAGCACTGTGATAGTAGATTTAGCCCCAGGAAAATTCTATAAAAATGGCTTCTGGCCAGCTTGGAAAAGCAATTCAGCAAGCCTTTGAGTCTGGGGGGTCCCATCTTAAATGGGAGTAAACCATGGATGGCTACAAAACAAGAAGTAACTGTCCTTCTTATCATTGAAATAAAAATATAATATCTTTTCTAAAGATCCACATAGAGATTGTCAATAAACACTTTTTTTTTTTAACTCTTCTTTTCCTTCTCATCGTACTCCTTCCAAAGATAGGTAAGGATAGCAGAGTTGGCCCAAGTTAGATGAAAAAAGAGAAAAGGGGCTTTCCCCATTCTTGTCTTGTCCTTCTCATCCCCAACCCACTGCCACCTGCATTTCTCAGAAATTAGCTCTGAAATTGCACTATGAGCCAAGGTGGACTGATAAGCAGTTTCCCACTTCTTGCCTTGACCCACATTGCAGACTTTAAAGGACAGTTGGGAACAAAGGTTTTACAAAAGGAGGCTACATTTTGAAGTATTTGGCTCTTTGCTTTTCTGTGTTTTCATTTCACGTTTGTCTTGCTAATAATTGCAGAAAGAGATTTTTCTCTGTACATAAACCATTTATCCTAGAAGTGAATATTTTAAGCTTTAGATATGGTTTTAATTGCCAGATCCTAAGGATATAAGCCCAGTGTGAAAATAACCTGTAATAACCTGAAAAAAACCTGTAGTTTTCTTTTTCATGTACTTATTTTCCAATTTGTTTAAATGAGATTTTCTCCTAGTCATGCCACTTTTTTTTTGTCTCTTATTTTCACTTACTTTCAGTTTCTCACTACCTACTTCCTTCATTACCTGAAATACTCTTTCACCCCATTATTCCACTGAACAATGTTTTCATTGGAAGGAGTTTACAAATTATGTGATCCAAACCTTTCATTTTTAAAATAAGAGATTCTCAGAAGCTTTAAGTAGTTTGGATAAAGCAGAGACAGAAAGGACTTAGTACACAGGCTGCCATTTACCATTCTCTGCCCAGGGCCCACATTGATAACTGATTTTGTAGATTGTCATTCCCAGAAAGTCTAGAGTCCTTCTAAATAGAGCTCTGTTGGCAGCCAGTGTCAGTCACTTGGCTTGTTATGAGATCTGAAATCTTTGCCATCTCTGTACTGTAATCACACGAAAGGCTTTGAACACTTAACCAAAAAACATTAAATCAAGAGCAGTCACAAGAGGTCATATCTGATTGGGAGCCAGATGGGTAGAATAAACAGTAAAATAAAGAAAGGCTTCCCAGTATTGAGCTGGGGCTTAGAGTGTGAATAGAATTTAAATAGGCAGAGAGTAAGGAGAGAATTCTTTCAGGGGAAGCCACACAAGTATAGGCATAGGCGGCTCAGAACCAAGCATGTAACAGTTTGGCTAGCGATGCTTCAGATTAAGAAGCAGTGGGAAAGATGTTGGAAAGATTAATTGAAGCCAGTTGTAGATGATCTTAAGGATTCAACTAAGAAACTAAGAGAACTAAGATTTTTATCCTACGGATTAATATCATGAAAATTTGAGCAAAGGGATGATTTGAGAAAGCCATCATTTTAAGCAGAATAATTCATCAATAATATACAGGAAGGATTGGCAGGGAAAATAATAAAGCTAGTTAGGAAGCAATTCTCTTTCCAGCCAGAGGATGTTTGAGTTTGTACTAAGGGAGTACTAATGGAAGGAAAATGAGAGAGAAGATACCAAATCTGTGATAACGATAATAAAAAGACATACAATTTGATGACTGAATAGTTGTGAAGTGTATAGTGGAAGAAGAGAAAAGTAAAAGAGGTCAAAGATTTTTCTGAGGTGTTACACTTCAGTGAATGATGGAACCTTTGAACTAAATAAAGAAGTCAGGAGGAAAAGCAGCTAGTTTTGAAGGAAAAGATGTCCCTGCTTAGGTACATCTGATTTGGGACAGCTCTGGCATATTTTTGGTCACACAAGGAAAATGAAATGACTTTTAATTTTTTTCTGCCTTGTAACTACCTTAATTTGCTGCTATTCCTATATCAGGAATGTCTGTATGGTTTTGCAGTTCAGTTTTGACATCATATGTCAAGCTATGTGAAGTTACCACTCTAGTCATTTGGGTGATTTCTTGATATTCTAGACTTTTTGAATCTGATTATTGAACAAATTGGTGTCCTTTTTTCTTTCTATACAAAATACTTCTGTTTTTGGCGCCCTTATGTTTGTGGCTTAGATTTCTTTGGCCTTATCAAGCTATGCTTATTTTATCATTAAGAATGTTAAATGTGGCATAGAAAACAAAACTTCCACAGTCTCCTGCTTTGTTTTCAAAGGATGCAAGGTGTTATAAACCGACTGTCCGAGTTACTGAAACCTGGGGGAATGCTGTTATTTCGGGACTATGGAAGATATGATAAGACTCAGCTTCGTTTTAAAAGGGGTAATGATATATTCAGTTTGGAATTATTTTCATGTGTTTTAAATAATGCTGTGTTTACATTTCATGTCAGTTTTGTTGTGGGTGATGGGTTTTTTTTTAAGGAATGCTAAGTTTCTCTTGTCACAATTTTTTTTAGGACATTGTTTATCTGAAAATTTTTATGTTCGAGGAGATGGCACCAGAGCATATTTCTTTACAAAAGGTATGCATATCTATAAGAGGAAATAACTAGCTGTAGAAACTTTTCTTGGGTATTATTTGCAGGGAGAAACTCAAAAGCACTAAAATGAGGCTTCAGGAGCTGATTAAACATTAGATGTCTTTACACTTTAGTGATTATAACTGTTGTGTGTAAAAGCTTGAAAATGGCCTTTTGCCTTGTAATCTTTTTCCAATTGAAACTGCTTTAAAGAATCACTTTAAAGAATCATTCTCATGCCCAAATGAAGTTTCCGTTTTGGAGGTACCATTAGCCCAGATGTGAAAAAATTAATGACATGCCATAGTCAAAAGGGAGTTTGATTTTAAGAGTCCATAGAAAATTACTTATCCCTTGTCAATTTCTCATTTTAAAAAAAGCATTTAAAATGAATTCTGCATTCAAGTACTTTCCCCAAACTTACATGAGTACTTTTATAATGTGCCATTTGGGATCTCTGCAAACCAGCAAGAATTCAGACCTAGGGGCATTTCTGAAAATATTGAAAGCTGCAACCAGTAGTATTGTGTATCTATTTATACCTGCTGTGTTCAGCTGTTTACACTTGGTGTGTTTGTGTGAAGTAGAGGAAACCTACTTGGTGTCATAGGTTTCCTTCATCAATTTGTACTAGAAAATGTTTCTTGGTATAAATGAAATTCATATGGTCAATCATTCCATTAATGTTCCATTGTTCCTGACTGCCCCTCCCCCGCAAGTCACATGTCATCTATGTGATTGCCATTTTTGTCTCACAGGGGAAGTCCACAATATGTTCTGCAAGGCTGGATTAGATGAGAAGCAAAATCTGGTTGATCGTCGCTTACAAGTTAATAGGAAAAAAAAAGTGAAAATGCACCGAGTGTGGGTTCAAGGCAAATTCCAGAAGCCATTACACTTGACCCAAAAAAGCTCCAATTTAGTATTTTCAGTCCTTTCTCATGGCTGAACTGTGTATCATGTTAAGGTACAAACCAGAGGATTACACTATTCAAAGTCTTCAGTAAATCTTTCATTTTTGAAAAGACAGCCAGAAGAAGAGAATTTATGTATCCTGCTGTTTATTGTGGATGGACTGTTTTGTGCATTTTGAGCATACAGAAGTGACTTGGAAGAGCACAACATTCTGTGTTTTCAAAACTTAATATGCTCAAGCTTGTTTGGATTTATTATGTCTTAACCATTTTGTTTGTACTCTGAGTTTTAAAAGCATTTAGGTAAATTACTGATATAAGTCAGATGATTCTTAGAAACCAAAGCCTACCATTTTGTAGAAGTGAAAAAAACCATCTCCTTTATTTATACATTAGTTGAACACAGTTGAACTCCCCATTGTTAACTGATAGCAGAGTCAGCTCTCCTCGTTTCCAAGGAAAGTCACAAGGCCAAGGCAGAGGCCTGTTTTTTTGTTTTTTTATTGTCTGTTGTCCATCCCCAAACTTTTTTTTTTTTTTAATTTAGAGACTAATGTCTGAAACAGAATTTTAATTTCTATTTCCTTTCCTAAAATTGGGGAAGTTTGACTAATGCTCACATTATTTTCAGGCTATTCTTTGGTGTACAAGTTGGAAGCCTTCTTTAAGAAGACTATTTACCCAGGAAAATTCTTAAATTGTAGCAATTAAAATTTTTTTTACTATTTTCTGGTGGTCCAGCAGTTAAGAATCTGCCTACCAATGCAGGGGACATGAGTTCAATCCCTGATCCAGGAACTAAGATCCCATATGACATGGGGTGACTAGATCTGCACAACCTAGTGCTCCACAAGAAGACGCCACTGCAACGAGAAGGCCGCGTACCACAGCTGGAGAGCGGCCCCAGCTCAGTGCAGCTCGAGAAAACCTTCGCACAGCAGTAAAGTGCCCATGCGCTGCATCAGAGACCCAGTGCATCCAAAATATAAAATGTGTTTACCACTTTACCTCAAAAAAGATACAAATTGGCTTGCAAATTGCATTGGTAAAAGTGGAGTTTCTAAGACTGGTCTTTCATTTGTTGCACAATGTATACTGAGTACTTACTTTGCGCTGAATTATATGGAAGAATACAATAAATAAATACAGTCCCAGCCCTGTCTTTTGAAAGCGTAAGTAGGCTCTAGCTGGCAAAGCAAAATGTGTGCATCCCAAGCCTCTACATCATGACCAAGATAATATATGAGTAAGTACTCAAATAGGGAGCTTTTCGGCTAACAGACTTTGATTATGAGCCACAGAAATCTGAAAGACAAGGAGAGTCTCTTGAAAGGACCTAGAATGATATTCCAACTATTTTTTCTTTTTGAACTCACTTAAAATTCAACTTCCTGGCAGGATGTGATTAATCCAAGCTGGGTCATGGATTCTTCTCTTGACAGACTGAGTCAGGGCAGATTATTTGATGGTTCTACCAGACTATAGGGAATGGAGGAAAGTTCCTCAAAGGAGAATTAGGACACTGTGATCAAAAAAAAGAGGGGAGGGAAGCTGCCCAGTCAGACATTGCGTGGTGGTAGCAGTAGTAATAATGTTCTGAAGTAAAAGGTCAGCTGTGGGATGGAAGGAAAGAATTAAGGCTGTGGGAGGAGTTAGGTCTCAGATTAGTCCTAGAACGTATGCTCTCAGAAGATGGTGAGAAGACAAGTATGTTTGATAGGGCTGTTCATGGTTCAGAATAGTGGAGAAAAGGTGGGGAGGGCATCAGCTTGTGGACAGCCTTAAATAAGAGGGTGCATTGGGTTCTCACCTCTGGACCGGAGCCATTCAAAATGGTTTGTTTCTGTTTTATCCTAGCTACAGTGTGCTTTAAATATATTTAGAGAGATTGATCGAGGAGTCATCAATAGAATGGAATGCAGTGAGGTCAGAGATGGGAGCAAGAAAAATCACGAAAGGTATCTGCATTTATTTGCCCTGGTAGCAAATCCTCAGAAGTACAATATCAAAGTTTCCATTTAAACATGCAGTAAATGTAAAAGTCAAAATTTGCCTGGGACTCCTAACTCAGTTGTTTTTCCTAATTAAAGTGTGTATTTTAAAGCCAAACTAGTATCAAAAGTATTACATACAACAAGGGCAGTTAGATAAGTTAATGTTGCTATGGGAACACCACCCCCCCCCCTCAGATCTTCTTGTGTCTCAATTTAAAAATCATGGCTCAAGGTGGTTTTAAAAACAACAGAAGGTAAAATTATTCCCACATTCTCACACATGTAAATTGTACTGTCTCTCTCAGTCCTAAATAGCAGATTCAAGCCAGCTTCTTGACTGGCACAGTAAAATTCTGCTTCGTGTCTTTCTATAATGTATTACAGCATGTAGTTAACCTTTAGAAACTTCAAAAATACATCAAACCAAATTTGGGCTGTGAGACACAAACTGGGCTCTTTTGGGCTCTGTCTAGCATAGACCTCCTATTCCACATGGCTGCTCATCGAGCCATTTCTATCAGGGTCTCCTGCTTTCTCTCCCTGGCCTACCTGAATCAACCCTCTACCTAGAATTTGCTGCCAGACAAAATATAGATTTTTGGCAGACAAAAAAAAAAAGAGAAAGACCTGATTTGGAATATTGCCTATAGATATTAAGAAATCATGAAATGTTGCGAATGTATCTGCTTGGGTATTAGTTTGAAATAATTGATAGCTGCATGAAATTCTCACTTTTCCCTCGTATCCATAGAGGTAGGACTAGTTAGGCAGAGTTTGATATTTAAAAATTCATCTGCTGAGGGAGCTGAATTTCAAAAGGACCATTTTCTTTCTAACAAAAAGATGTATTCATTTATTTTATAATACAGAAACAATGAAATATGCTATATTAAAAATGCACCCTCCATTTTCCTCCATTTCTAAAAATTCACTTTTGAGCATTTTCCAAATGTAAAACTTGTCACGCACATAAAGTACTGTTTCAGAAGATTGTGAGAAAGCCAAGGTAACAGTTTCTATTATTAAAAGTTTTGCATTTCGGTATGACACATTTGTAGTATTGAAACACTCATTTAATGCTGACTTCTGAGAACTTATTTGTTTTGCTTGTCTCAGTTCCATATGCTTTGTCTCTAAATTATGAACACATCGAGGTTTCTACCATCATGCAGTCTAAATCATTGCTATACTCACTTGTACATGAAAATTATTTACCCGTGTGTGAAGAGCTGCCCTCCTGGACATCCGAAGCATATAGACCATTAAATTTCAGGTAACTTAAATTCTTGCCCCTAAATTCCTATGCTGTATTCCTCTGGTTTTCTAACTCATCAGAGCCAAGTTCTGAAGCCAGAATATATCATGCACTGTTACTTCCAGTTGGTGCTAATGTTTATTATGCTTCTCACAAGTGCAGATAACTTCACATTTGCATCATTAATAGACTTCAGAGCCTCTGCTCCTTCTGCTTCCTGCCTCTGCTAGTCATCAGTAGACATGTTGGCGTGGTTATTCACTTCCCCACTTGTGAAAGTGCACTGTAAAATCTAAAGTGCTGAATCTGTGTGAGATGTTGTTGCTAATAACAGCATCTACAGTCTACAAGGCACAAGACAGCATACAGAGGACTCCAGCAACAGAAATGTTTTCGATGGTTTTATGAGACCTTGTGAGAAAGACAGTAAAATGTGTGGAAAAGTATCGCCTGTCAGACAGGAAACGTGGGTCCTGGTTCCTATTGAACCATTTAGCTGCTCTTAATTTAGTTCTGAGTGCTAAGTCTTTTATATACTACACTTTTATATACCACGTTATTCCTTCATTTAATCCTCAAACTCCTACAAATTAGTTTTTATTGTAACCATTTAACAGATAAGACTAGAACTCTGAGGTATTGGGTAATTTGCCTAGGATGTCACCACGAATCAGTGGCAGAAACACAGTTTGGACCCAGAACTGTCTTGATTCCAAAAACTCTGCCTCTCACCAGTCCACTTGTAATTTATAGGCAACAATGCTGCTCGGGAAAGCTGCTGGAGAAGAAAAAGAGCTCCTGAGTCAAGCAGAGAATTACTGCAGTGGGTAGGAGTATGGATCAGACGATCTTCAAGGAGACAGCTCCTTCTAGATCCAGTGATTCTATGAAATAAGTAGGTAGCATTTATCCACATTACACACTGGGAAGGAAGAGAAGGAAAGGAAGGGAGAGGAATGACAAAGCAGAAGCTTGCAGTCAGCTCTTTTCAGCATTCTGCATATGTTTACTTCTGCTCTGGCCCCACCCCCTTGAGGCTTCAGACTTCTATTTGGCTCTCCTCCAAACAAGCAGAGCACCCATCACTTGCATACTCTTCACTTAAAAAAAAAAAAAAAAAATCAGTCTGTACTGCAAGTGGAAAGAAAAACTCTTCAAGTGTCCTCAAGGGCTCAGCTCCAGCATAATCTAAAATATGTGATCAGAGAGTGTCAATAATAAAATATGAGTGAAAACATCTTTATTTAAAACATTGTATGTACATGAATGCCACATTAATGCCAATTCAAGCATGAAATGTTGAGCATTTCCTGGAATATGGTTTGGGATTTGAGAGGCACAAAGGTACCTGCAAAATGGCTTTGGTGTAGTTATAAATATAAATAGAAATAACAGTTGCATCTTCATTTATAATGAATATATACTGTGGCCTCAAAGCTGCAGGGGAGAGTGGATGCCAAAATCTGTCTTTCATTAACATATGCCTTAAATGACAGGGAAGAGGTGTTAAGACAAAATTACATTTTCCTCTGCGTATGATTCAGCAACATGCAGTAACAAGCAAGTAATAATAGTTCTATGTGTGAGTGCCTGCAGAGGGTAAGAAAAACCGCATCAAATTGAAAGTACAAGTTCATCTACGAGAGGGCCCAGGTGGCAGCAGAGCACGGCTCCCTTGAGCACCATTCTGAAGTGTCTCAGAGCATAGTAACCCTGACTCTGGCAAGCCGGGTTGACATGAGCTGCACGGGGCACGTTAAAACCACTGATGGCTCAAAGCATCCCACCCTCAGCTGCTCCCAGAGCTCGTCAAAAGCACACTGCAAGGCACCGCCACTGGCCAAGGGTTTAAAACAGGTGCTCTGGATTCTACGGTGCGTGTGGTTACACAACCACTTAACCTTCAGTCAGGAAGAGCTAGAGGCAGGTGAAGAGAGAGATAATGTTAACATTACATAAGGAGCCAGAAAGGATCTTTAAGAGCACAGAGATGTCAGATAGTCACACACAGTGTTTGGTTAGCAGTGTCCTTGGCATCCCTGTGATTTGTGTCGTTATCTTTGATTTTTTTTCAGCAGATAGGCACTAAGTAGAGCCTGGACTCCAGAAAATATATGCTTTTCTATCAGGTGTTACCTGCCAAAGTAGGTGAGCTATTGATTGCCTCCTGAAAAAGGCCCAAACATCTCTTCTACTTGGGCCTACTCAAGAAAACGATGAGTTTTATTATCCTTAACACAGATTCTTTGGCAGTGTTTTCAACCCATTGCCCCTTTACGTGAGACTTTTCTAGCTCTTTGCAGGAAAAGCAGAAGTTAATTTTTTTTTTTTTACGTAATATCAATTGTCGGTTGTTTCAGAACACTTTGGGGAAGGACAATCACCTTTAAGTCTTTTAAGACTTTATCATTGGTAAAAAGCTGTAAAACTGTGTAACTTCCTGACATTAATGAGATGTTGTTGAGTCTCTTGCATTAGTTGTTGTTCAGTCACTCAGTCGAGTTTTGTTTTTTTTAATGCCGTGTACTTGACAAAAGCAACTATGGTTGCTGCCTCATTTCTCTCACCTCCATCCTCTTGAGAGAAACTTGTCTTTCTCCTGAGTCCGTCCTGCTGAACAGAACGTAATAGCTCTCCATACATCTTTAGTTATGCCCCCCTCCTTCAAGTGAGCTGAGACAGCGTCCCCTTAAGCAGCACTGGAACTTGCACTGAAAATTGCCTGAAAGAGAATGGCTGAAATTGCCAGCATCACATGCCGCATTGAAGCAAGGAAATTTCTGCCTCCAAGAATAATAGCTTTTCTCCTTGCTCATACATCTTCCCTCACAGCCCTCATTTATTTTAATGTATATATTCCACTTTGAATCTCTGGAAGATATTTTTTAAAGATTTTTTTAAAAATCCAAATGAAAGATGAAATTCAGGATCCAGAAAGGCATCTATTCTATTTATCCTGTCATGAATGTATTCTTAATCAACCAGTCTTTCTGAGCGTCTCTTCATTTGCTGCTTTGTTTCGTAATGGAACACTCGGGCTCTGGAGATTAGTGAGACAAAGCTTCATTATAACCATCCTTGTTCTGCTCCCATGTCTTACAGGCTTTCTCTTCCTAACTCACTCTCCAGGTGCTTCTTTCTCTTGCCAAATAGCGCAAGGAAATACTTCTGCAGATCTTTTGTTTACTTTAGAAAAAAAAACACTGATCTAGGCTTTCTCTTTCGGGGGAGTGCTGCTCATTTCCTGACTGGCCTTTAGAGTTTGGCTCAGTAGCAACCTGGGGATTTGTTTTCTACCCAGAGTGAAAGGAGCTTGGTGCCCAGCGGCCCCGTGCTGGAATGAGAATTAAAATTCTACTCATTCCCTGGATAACCTAGCTGATGCTTTCCTCATAGATTTTTTTTTCCCATTCCTTAAAGTTTTGATGTTTAGTCATTTAGCTTTGGCTTTTGAGAGACATTTTAATAAGATTGTTTCTCCTCCAAGTACATTCAGAAGCTGATCATGGGTACAAGGAAACTCTCAAGAATGAAGAATTCCCTGTTTGCTGTTTCTTACCTACAATGAAAATGATGTACAGCACATCCAGTGTTTACCCCTACTACGTGCAGTTCCATACCCAATGGCCTGCCCTGGGAAAGAAGAAGTTTGACACCCAAAGAATCTGGCTTGAGCCACCTCCCTTTCTAAGTCTGCAAGACTGCCAAGTCAGTGAAGCTTTGGTTATCACGCAGTTACATTTTCTTATTTCATGTAAGCTTTGTAAATCTTGTGCTGTCTTCTCTTGGGCACATTTACATTAAGTTTGATTCTAGTTGTGCATCTTTATCTATACTAGAGTTACAGTTATATATGAGTATAAGTTACTCTTCATTCATTCTACCATGGGGAATTTATCCATAGTTTGTTATGAGGTGTCAGTAACTTTCCAAACCTGGAGCCTATACTTTAAATATACTGATGCATTTTTAAATTAAAAGATGTTTAAACTAGGATAGTTGAATGATAAAAATAGAAAACCTTGACTGATAAAGGTCTTCACTACGTTGGATGGGTGTTGTCTTTAAGGACTTAATCTATAGTATAAAATAATATGGCAAATAAAATACCATATGGGGAGGGAGTTACAGACAAAGTTATCAGCGTAGACAAGGTCCAGTTAAGGAAGCGTACCGTGTCAGTAGGATGACAAGAAATCTAGGGTCAGGCACATACAGACGGTCACCACTGTGAAAGGCTACCAGTAGAAGCAGCTGGCACTCTGGCCTAGAGAAAGTAGGCAGCGTTCACAGGCAGAATAGCCAAATACTGTTCCAGTGACCCAAAGAAAAATGCAAGGTCAGGGAAGATTGTGGCAAGAGTGACTTGTAATTGAACTTCAGAGAACTAGACTGCAAGCTTAAAGCCTCCTAGCTTGGCCCAGGCAGAACCAAAGGCTTCAGAGGCCATGAGCTGTTTTTCTGTTTATGTGAATTATATCCCAGAAATGGCCATTAAGACATTTTGGTCTTAATATGTTTTAGAAGAGCAAAGACTTGCTTTTGCCTGATTCTTACTTTTGATTTCAGAGCCTTGTGTTTGTTTTCGCAAAGTATGAGTTTATTGATATCCATAAATCTGGAAAGATGGGGTGCAGCTTTAGGATAAACACACCCAGAAAGGTACAGGCAGAAGGGGATGTTGGCCAAGCCAGAAGATTGTCCTCATTTCCCAGTGTGACAGAGGAAAGTCTAGCTCCTACTTTGCAGAAGGGAACAGAGTAGGTATCAGTATAATAGAGTCACCAAATGATTAAGATGTGCTGGCTTTCTGCAAGGAAATAAATGGAGGGCAAGGAAATACAGGCAGAATAGCTTGTGATACAATACCACAATATGTAGTCACCCCCATCTGATGAAGTTCAGGAGGCCCCCAGAGTACCCCTGTGTTGCTTGCCCACATTTTAAAGCAACTGAGAAAGACCACGGTGCCAAAAGATGAGAATTAAAATGTGAAGCTGATACTGGAGAGAATGGCTCAGGGTGCATGGAAACAGTTGTCCCCCTAGTACTGAACCCCAGAATCAAAACCCGCAGCTGGACAGCCGGGCTGGGAGAATCTACCCGTGAGTGAATGCCCCCAACCTTTTACAGAGTACCTGGCTTCCAAGAGACAGTGAAAAAGGGCTTAGGTTAAACATGCCTAATTCACTTCCCAGATTCACTTTTCATCTAAGTCACTTCACCTCTCCCAGGAATGAGGAAGACAGGACTCAAGAGACCATTTGCTGTCCCTCCAAATGGCAAGAAACAACAGGAGTGGAAATTACCTCAACGTCTTACAAGTGCTGGGTTAAAACATACCTCACATCTACTGAGACTAGAACAGTGTGGAGAGGACTCTACTTTGTCATTTTGTCACTTGCTGAGTCATCTGCTCAGCATTTACCTGTACGCCTTGGCAGCTTACCTGGTCTGTAAACATCTGCCTTAGTGATGGGTAGAATCTGCACAGTATGCTCTGATAGTTGTATGTGGTTAGAATACTGGGAACTGCAAACAAAATGAATTTCCAAAGTTACAACCAGTGACTTATTCTGGGAGCCCCACTACACTTAAATCTTTACTAGACTGCTAAATAAATGGCCAGGTGGTCTCGCAAGCAGCACTTCTCAAACTATTTGAGGTGAAGAACCATTGGTTGCTTTTTGTTTCATTTTACCAATTTTCACATGTCCCAGATCAAAAGTTTCAAAGAACACAATAACGGTAAATTAATAGGAAAAAAAATTACTCCAGTTCCTTGCACTGTTTCCTGGTTCCTGCCCTCCCCACAATCTCCTTGTTACTGCCCATTCAGTCAGTGTGGGGGGCTTCCCTGTTTAGTGGTGAAGAATCCACCTGCCAATGTAGGAGATGCGGGTTCAATCTCTGGGTCAGGAAGATCTCCTGGAGAAGGAAATAGCAACCCACTCCAGTATTCTTGCCTGGGAAGTCCCATGGACAGAGGAGCCTGGCAGGCTGCACTCCATAGGGCATCAAAGAGTTGGACGTGACTTAGCAACTAAACAACCAAGAACAACTACAGCCAGTGTGTACCAGTTGCATGCCAGGCATTCCTCTTGGTGTGGGGAATGAAGGGATGAACAGGAAAAGGTAAAGTTAGGAAAGCCCAAGATTTTGATTAGATTCCATAGATACAAATTTACT
The DNA here is from genome assembly GCA_007570785.1 of Antilocapra americana. Lineage (NCBI taxonomy): Eukaryota > Metazoa > Chordata > Mammalia > Artiodactyla > Antilocapridae > Antilocapra > Antilocapra americana. Next base: position 46,946,840 of record ML660200.1, on the reverse strand, counting down.
CAGCCTCTCTGCCCACCTCATCTGGAACCAGGAATGAAACATCAGCCCCTTGACCTGCTCTGCTGTAAACCATAGGGAGGGGACTTCCCTGGAGGTCCAGCGGTTAGGACTCCACGCTTCCACTGCAGGTTCAACCCCTAGTCAGGGAACCAAGATCCCACATGCCATGAGGCATGGCCAGAAAATAAATAATAAGCCATAGGGAGACTTAAAAACCTATGTCAGAGTATTTGTCTGACTTTGCCTCCTGAACTCTGTTGTCTCTCTTTACCTCAGAGTGTACCATGCCAGGACCTAGGCTCCTGCACCTAGAAGTGTTTGTTTCAATGCTCAGTGATTTTTGCTGCTATCCTTATCAAGTTGTCCATGTGAAGTAAACAAAACCACACCTCCCCACCCTGCTGTCACCAAGGTTCTTTTTTTTTTTTTATTCTTTATTGAAGGCAAACCTCTACATGAATCAGCCTTAGGTATACATATATCTTCTCCCATTTGAACCTCCCTCCCCACCCCACCCCTCTAGATTGATACAGAGCCCCTGTTTGAGTTTCCTGAGCCATACAGCAAATTCCTGTTGGCTATCTATTTTACATATGGTTATTATTGGTTCACTTTTTAAATTTTAGACTTTTTGTGAATATGTGAATCGGTGCAAAGTAGTGTCTATGCTGATGTAAAATGGAAAGAGAGATGATTCAATTCTTTTGTTGAAATCAAAACCTGTGATATTTTCCCCCCACTCAATAGTATTTAAATGCTGGGTTGATGCCAGACTCAAAGAACATGGAGCACAGGGGGGAAGGCCAGAGACAGATAAAATATTATTAATAGTTTTTTTCATAGGAGCCATGATTAGAGAGGCTGAAGAAAATGTTTATTAACCCTGGGAGAATATCACATTAGATGAGAATGATAGCTCCCAGGTAGAAACAGAAAGAGAATTCTCAGAGAAGAAACATGGGACCTGTTTAGATATAAATCCTAGCTGTACTCCTGCTGGTTGTGTAACCTTAAACAAGATACTTAACAACTCTGAGCCTTAGTAACTGGAGATCACATTGCTTACCTGAAGACTGTTGCAAGAACTAAATAAAATGCACATCAAGTCAAAGGCATGATGCCTGGAGATAATTGGTCCTTAATAAGTGGCAATTAATAGATTTCTTTTAAACAAAGGATGGTGAACAAGTCTTTATCTCTTTGAAAGGAGGAGAAATGTACTCTTCCTGTAATATAAATATTGTAAATTAGGCATAAGAAACTTTTCCTAACTATAGAGTTGAGTTTTCTTGCTTCAAATTATTGCTGTCTCCTTGGTTTACATTCAGTTCATTTCAAGCATATATTAAGCATCTGTCCACCATGTGCCAGAAACTGCTGGACACAGCATACTGGAATGAAGAAGACTTGGCCCTTGCTCTTTAGATGCCCACAACTTAGGAGGGATGTCCATCTGTTTGAGATGTGGTATCTCCTACTTAAAGTCTCCTGGCTTTAGCTGGCCACTACCATTTGACCGCCATAGTTTACCCAACCCAAACAATATCAGTTGGCATCCTAATTTATCAGACGCTTTTCAAAGCCCTCCATGAATAAATCTAGTCATGTGCTATCCAGCAAAAACAAAACAGCATGTAAAACAAGTCCTTGCGATGTAGCCCCTGTGTCACATACCCTTTGGTGTCCAAGTCCTTTAAAACAAAATTTTTTAAAATATTTATTTGGCTGAGTCAGGTCTCCCATTGCAGCTCGTGGGATCTTTGATCTTTGTCGCAGCATACAGGATCTTTAAGTGCAGCATGTGGGATCTAGTTCCCTAACCAGGGATTGAACCCAGGCCCCCTGTATTGGGAAAGCAGAGTCTTAGCGACTGGATCTCTAGAGAAGTCCCAAGTCACTTTTAATAGTGCTGCCTATACCTCTACACAGATCTCCTCCTGCCACAGCATTTAGGGCTTCCACTTAAATACTCTCAGTACCATTCCTGCATTACCTCAATCCATCCAACCTGTCACAATTGGCTGAGGTCTGGGCTACCTTCAAGAGAACTGTATTCCTCTGTTACTGCTACAAAACCTTACCCTATACATGATTCATCTGAGCCAGTCATCCAACCAAAGAACCTGATTTGGCTCATCTCTTGCTATAATCATCACCTGATCACATAAATTAAAAAAAAACTAGCCTTTGTGGAGGCCAGAAATAAACCCTTGCATACATGCTTCAGTGATTTTTCCAAAGAGTGCCATGACCATTCAGTGGTGAAAGGACAGTCTTTCCAATAAATTATTTTGGGAAGACTGGATTTCCACACACAAAAGAATTAAGTTAGACCCTAACTTTATATCACATAGAAAAATTAATTCAAGATGAATTTTTTTAAAAAACCAAATGTAAAACCTCAAACTATAAAACCCTTAGAAGAAAACATATGGGGAAAGAGCTTCAAGATGTTGGATTTAGTAGTAATTTCTTGGAATATGACACCAAAAACACAGGCAACAATAACAGAAAAATGATCAACTGGAACACATCAAAATTTAAAACTTTTGTACATCAAAAGACACAACAGAGTGAAAATGCAACCCACAGAACAGGAGAGAGTATCTGCAAACCTTATATTTGACAAGGGATTGATATCCAGAATATAGAAAGAACTAGAACTCAACACCACCAAATCAATTTAAAAAATGAACAAAGGAATTAGACGTTTCTCCAAAGAAGGTATGAGAAATGGCCAGTTAGCATATGAAAAGATGTTCAACATCACTAATCCAAACCACAATGGCACAGCAACCTGACACCCCTTAGGATGGCACTGTTAAGAAACAGAAGATAACAAGTGTTGGCAAGAATGTGGAGAAATTGGAACACTCGTGCCCTGTTAGTAGGAATGCGAAACAGTGCAGCCACCTATGGAAAACAGTATGGTGGTTCCTCAAAAAGTTGAAGGTAGAATTAACATGTAAGCCAGCAACCCCACTTCTGGATATAAATCCAAAAGAATTAAAGGTGGGGACTCAAAGTGGCATCTATTCATAGAAGCATTATTCATAATAACTGAAAGGTGGAAGCAACCCAAGCATTCATCAGCAATGAGTAAACAAAACATGGTATATACCTACAAAAGGATGTTATTCAGTCTTCAAAAGGAAGAAAATTCTGACACATGCTACAACATAGATAAACCTTGAGGACATTATGCTAGCTGGAATGAGCCAGTCACAAAAGGACAAGGTATGATTCCACTTACAGACACATGTAATTTACAGAGACAGAAAAGCTTCATGACTGGGGAGAGCAATGATTTCTTAGAGTATGACACCATTTTCAAATTTACAGAGGCAGTAAGTAGGCTGGGGTTGCCAGGGTTTTAGTTTTGCAAGATGCAAAATGTGTAGATGGATGGTGGTGATGGTAATACACTGTGAACATACATAATGCTACTGAGTTGTATGCTAAAAATGATTGATGGTAAATTTTATGTGTATTTTTACCACAGTTAACAAAAACCAGCCCTTGTGTTGAGCCTGGCCTTCCCAAATCATGAATTTGCTGTCTTCTGTCACTAGCTCTGTTCTTCCCACCCACTTTCCATACACATCACCCTGTCTACCACTATTGTTCACTATTCCAAGCCCACTTGGACCCAGCCTGGTACTTTGCACTCACTCTCATCACCCACTCCATGGATAGAGGAGTTAAGTACATGAGATTCTAGGCTCCCACCACCACAGTACCTTCTCATAATGCCCACCACTAAGAATACTCTAGAATCATCAAACCCTTCACCAAGCAGACCTGGAAAAATCTCAGACCTTCCACCAACCCTTGAGGCTGGAAGTGATGGGTAAACAGAGAGTGTTTAAAGCAAAGGTGTTATGTTGACTTTCCCCACACAGTGTGCTGGCACAAAGGAAAAAGCCACCCTGGCATTTGTTGAGAGTCTTAATGAGAATTTTAGGCACTGCCTCTACTCCAGCTTTCTGTTGCCTGCCTTCAGACAGAAATGTTCATTTCCTTTTTCCTGATCTTACATCTCCAGTACTTTTGCCTGGAAAATCCCAGGACGGAGGAGCCTGGTGGGCTGCAGTCCATGGGGTCGCACAGAGTCAGAAACGACTGAGCAACTTCCCTTTCACTTTTCACTTTCATGCATTGGAGAAGGATATGGCAACCCACTCCAGTGTTCTTGCCTGGAGAATCCCAGGGATGGGGGAGCCTGGTAGGCTGCCATCTATGGGGTTGCACAGAGTCAAACATGACTGAAGTGACTTAGCAGCAGATCTTACATCTCCCTTCAGAAATATGTTCATCTTCTTACCTATTACCTTGGCTTCCCTGCTATTTCAATCCAAAGATCCCTTTCAACTGTGCTCCCTAAGGCTTGGTCCTAATGAGTGTCACAAATGACGTACATGGCACACCTGGAAGGTAGGAAGCAGTATAGAAATGTACATGCTATCAAATTCAGTAACTTCTTGATTGACTTTAAAAAATATCTGAGTGACTAAGTTAAAAGTTTTGGTCATATAAAATGAAGCCATATACACTTTCTGTTTTGCCCTTTTTATTAAAAAATGTATATTATTTTGTTACTATCTCTGCCCACCAGAGGAGTCTGTTGGAAATACAGAATCTGTCCCCACCCCAGATGCATTGAATCAGATCTATATTTTAATAAGATCTCCAGGTAATTCATATGTATATTAGAACAACAACTGTTCTAGAAAGCCTCTAGCTGCTTCTATTGGAGCAATGGATCTCCACATTGGCTGTGCTTTAGAAACACCTGGGAGGCTCTTAAAACATATTGATTGTTCGGTCCTACAACTTTATTCTGATTTATCCATCCATGGGGACCATGAACATTGGTGTTTATTTTCAATTCTCAGAGATTTTGATGCCTAGCCAGTGTGGAGAACCATTGAGAGTATGACTTAAAATATCACAGAGAAGTCCATGACTTTTGAACTCATTTGGAGCTGCAAAACAGTAGAGTCAGATTGTAAAGTGTAAATAGGTTTAGAATCTAAATATATGAGTATTAACTTGAAACTAGAGATCGTATGTATAAGCAGCTTTTAAAGTCTCTCTCTCTTATTCCTTAGCTTCCCAAGTGGCACTCGTGGTAAAGAATCCACTTGCCAATGCAGGAGATAGAAGAGACATGGACTCGATCCCTGGGTCGGGTCGGGAAGCTCCCCTGGAGTAGGAAATGGCAACTCACTCCAGTGTTCTTCCCTGGAAAATTCCATGGACAGAGGAGACTGGCAGGTCACAGTCCACCGGGCTGCAGAGAGTTGGACACGACTGAACAATTAAGCACACACACACTCTTATTCCTTATTTGTGTCTTATTGTCTTCTCACTAGAGTGTCTCAAGGGCTTTCTTCCATTAAATGGCATCCAGGGCCATGCATCCACCAAGCCCATGCTCCTGTCCCAGGGACCAAAGCTGGTGCTGCCATCAAGGGCTCAGGTACAAAGTACCGGTGGGGGCAGCCAGCGCTGTCAGTGTGGCTGCTGCTACTCTTTTGTTTGAATACTCCGGAAATTCACTGTACTAATGCACACTGCTCAGGCATGCTAGAATCCCCGCAGTGAGGACCTTGTGGCCTCAAATGTCCTCATACTCAACTTCTTGCAAATCAGCTGTGGGGGCTCCACATAACCATCCAACACACACACAAACAGCTTCAGTATCACCACACCAATCTACAGCTTCCAAAATTTCTTTAGCCTCTTCCCCTGTGTTTTGATTTTCATTTGTCGTTTCAGAGAGCCCAGTCAGAATTGATCATCATCTAAATGGCTTTAAGAGCAGAGAACTTCACCTGCCAGGTGGGTCTGCTTTTCCTGAAGATACAGTTTTCTTTCGTGGTCATGGGTAAGTAGAAGGGGGCCTCTTTGCAAGGCCTGTGTAAACATATATTCACCTATACTCTTCATTCCTCTCCCAGGAATTAGTTTTAAGATATTAAAATAGATTTTTAAAGTCAGTGTTAAAAACATATTTTAAGTGCTTCAAAGTGAAATTCTATTTAATTGATTTATCAAAACTTAATTGAATCCCTGCTGTTACCATCAGGGGAAAATGATTAGCAGTTTCTCCATTGTTATTGAAATACTCATCTTCTTGATAAATATTTTGACATGCTTTGAAATCCCAAAATTGTGCATGATGTGTACCATACAGTCAAGAATTAGAGCTCTTGCTTTGGCATAAAGCTTATTTCAGGTGGGGAAAGAGGCAGTTGATAATGCAGATAAGAAAATAGAATTAGTAAAATAGTCATTTTTTATGGATATATTTCAAGATAGGGTCCTAACAACTTAATTTCTCTGCAACAAATGTACCCTAAATGATAGTGAGTCATTTTGAGGTTGTAATTTCTAGCTCCTAATTAAATATAAGCCATTAAGCAAGTCAATCTTTTTCTGCCTCAAAGTATTTATTTGTAAAATCAGTAAGTTGAACCAAGAGTCCAATAAGGTCCCTTTCAGTGCTACATGTCAGTGATTCTATGAATTCTCAGTTAAAGTATATATTATCAAAAGGCAAAGACAACATCTTCTATCTTTCCCAGCTCCTGGTTTTGCCATCATGTAGAAAAGAACAGAAATAAAAACAATTAAAAAATCAGAAAAAAAATTCTGCTATCCCAACATTTGAAAGTGTTTTCACTTTATGTTCTGTTCTGGTCCTTGAGTATATGGCTATATAATTTTATATAACTGCAAATAGGTAAAATTTTAAATTTGACTTACCTTACTCAACATTATCTAACATTTTTATATTATCATTGTCACTCACAATTATACGTTAAGTGGCCACATTATATGCCAATTCATTAATCTATCACAGTGTATTTCTATGTTTGTAAATTTAGATTGCTTTTAATGTTTGATAAATGCCACAGCAAACTTTGCATTCATGAATCTTCTTTTGAATAATTTTCTAAGAATAAATTCTAGAAATGTGATTACTGAGTTCAAGAAAGTCTCTTTACAATTGCTTATAAGCAATGGCAAGTGGCTTTCCTAAAACCTTACAATGATTTACATTATTTCCATCATATCTGAGAGTGACAGTTTAACCAAAGTCTCACCAAAGGTGTGGTATGAAATGACACTTAATGTCAGTGTACATTTCTTTAATTACAGGCAATCTAGAACATTTTTCCATTTGTGACTGCATTTTAGCTTCTGTGAAGTGTCTCAGTTCAGTTCAATTCAGTCACTCAGTTGTGTCTGACCCTTTGCTACCCCATGAACTGCATCACGCCAGGCCTCCCTGTCCATCACCAACTCCCGGAGTCCACCCAAACCCATGTCCATTGAGTCAGTGATGCCATCCAACCATCTCATCCTCTGTCATCCCCTTCTCCTCCTGCCCTCGGTCTTTCCCAACATCAGGGCCTTTTCCAATGAGTCAACTCTTCGTATGAGGTGGCCAAAGTATTGGAGTTTCAGCTTCAACATCAGTCCTTCCAGTGAACACCCAGGACTGATCTCCTTTAGGATGGACTGGTTAGATCTCCTTGCAGTCCAAGGAATTTTCAAGAGTCTTCTGCAACGCCACAGTTCAAAAGCATCAATTCTTTGGTGCTCAGCTTTCTTTATACTCCAACTCTCACATCCATACATGACCACTAGAAAAACCATAGCCTTGACTAGACGGACCTTTGTTGGCAAAGTAATGTCTCTGCTTTTTAATATGCTGTCTAAGTTGGTCATAACTTTCCTTCCAAAGAGTAAGCATCTTTTAATTTTGTGGCTGCAGTCACCATCTGCAGTGATTTTGGAGCCCAGAAAAATAAAATCAGCCACTGTTTCCACTGTTTGCCCATCTATTTCCAATGAAGTGATGGGACCAGATGCCATGATCTTTGTTTTCTGAATGTTGAGCTTTAAGCCAACTTTTTCACTCTCCTCTTCCATTTTAGTCAAGAGGCTCTTTAGGTCTTCTTCACTTTCTGCCATAAGGGTGGTATCATCTGCATATCTGAGGTTATTGATATTTCTCCCGGAAATCTTGATTCAAGCTTGTGCTTCTTCCAGCCCAGCATTGCTCATGATGTACTCTGCATATAAGTTAAATAAGCAGGGTGACAATATACAGCCTTGTAGTACTCCTTTTTCTATTTGGAACCAGTCTGTTGTTCCATGTCCAGTTCTAACTGTTGCTTCCTGACCTGCACACAGGTTTCTCAAGAGGCAGGTCAAGTGGTCTGGTATTCAAATCTCTATAAGAATTTTCCAGTTTATTATGATCCACACAGTTAAAGGCTTTGGCATAGTCAATAAAGCAGAAATAGATGTTTTTCTGGAACTCTCTTGCTTTTTCGATGATCCAGTGATGTTGGCAATTTGATCTCTGGTTCCTCTACCTTTTCTAAAACCAGCTTGAACATCTGGAAGTTCACAGTTCACATATTGCTGAAGCCTGGCTTGAAGAATTTTGAGTATCACTTTACTAGCGTGTGAGATGAGTGCAATTGTGTGGTAGTTTGAGCATTCTTTGGCATTGCCCTTCTTTAGGATTGGAATGAAAACTGACCTTTTCCAGTCCTGTGGCCACTGCTGAGTTTTCCAAATTTGCTGACATACTGAGTGCAGCACTTTCACAGCATCATCTTTCAGGATTTGAAATAGCTCAAATGGAATTCCATCACCTCCACTAGCTTTCTTCGTAGTGATGCTTCCTAAGCCACTTGACTTCACATTCAGGATGTCTGGCTCTAGGTGAGTGATCACACCATCGTGATTATCTGGGTCATGAAGATCTTTTTTGTACAATTCTTCTGTGTATTTTTGCCACCTCTTCTTAATATCTTCTGCTTCTGTTAGGTCCATACCATTTCTGTCCTGTATCGAGCCCATCTTTGCATGAAATGTTCCCTTGATATCTCTAATTTTCTTGAAGAGAGCTCTAGTCTTTCCCATTCTATTCTTTTCCTCTATTTATTTGCATTGATTGCTGAGGAAGGCTTTCTTATCTCTCCTTGCTGTTCTTTGGAACTCTGCATTCAAATGGGTATATGTTTCCTTTTCTCCTTTGCTTTTTGCTTCTCTTCTTTTCACAGTTATTTGTAAGGCCTCCTCAGACAGCCATTTTGCTTTTTGCATTTCTTTTTCTTGGGGCTGGTCTTGATTCCTGTCTCCTGTACAATGTCATGAACTTCTGTCCATAGTTCACCAGGCACTTTATTTATCAGATCTAGTCCCTTAAATCTATTTCTCACTTTCACTGTATAGTCTTAAGGGATTTGATTTAGGTCATACCTGAATGGTCTAGTGGTTTTCCCTACTTTCTTCAATGTCAGTCTGAATTTGGCAGTAAGGAGTTCATGATCTGAGCCATAGTCAGCTCCCTGTCTTGTTTTTGCTGACTGTATAGAGATTCTCCATTTTTCGCTGCAAAGAATATAATCAACCTGATTTCGATGTTGACTGTCTGGTGATATCCATGTGTAGAGTCTTCTCTTGTGTTGTTAGAATAGGGTGTTTGCTATGACCAGTGGGTTCTCTTGGCAGAACTCTATTAGCCTTTGCCCTGCTTGATTCTGTGCTCCAAGGCCAGATTTGCCTGTTACTCCAGGTGTTTCTTGACTTCCTACCTTTGTGTTCTAGTCCCCTATGTTGAAAAGGACATCTTTTTTGGGTGTTAGTTCTAGAAGGTTTTATAGGTCTTCATAGAACCATTCAACTTCAGCTTCTTCAGCATTACTGGTCTAATTGTACTTTTTTCCATTTATCTGGCTGTGCAACTGTGGATGAGTCGCTTAATCTCTCTGTGGCTGTTTTCTTATTTGTAAACAGACAAATAATTTATTGTACCTTTCTATAGATACCTTTCTGATGTTGGATTAAATGGGTTTCTAAATGTAAAGCATATAGAATAGTACCTGATACATGGAGAACCTTCAAAAAAATATTAGAATTAGAGCTAGTAGTACTATTGTTACTAGTTATCTAATAGATATTCGTGATTTTCTTTATAATTTATATAAAAAATTAAAATATTTCTTCTAGTCCTTGTATAAATGCATACTTATCCTTGATAAATTAATGGGCAACCTATTTATATAATATAGATGTAACTTTTCCTGGCCTGCTGGGTTTGGTAGTTTCCTGTTTCTTGTTTTAATTTCTGTATTAGTTTTGCATGTATATGTGTACATACACAGGCATATGAGTACGTACTTTTTCAGAAATCCAGACACAGTGTCTGTGCAAAAGGGACAGCTCATAAAAATGTTGATTGCAGACAGTGGTTAGAATGGCACACCCAGCTCAGTTGAAGAACTGTTCAACCAAGTGATTTAGAAAAATAACAAATAAACAAAACCAGAAGTGAAATCAAACTGCATACTCACACTCACTTATAAAACCAAAATCAAAAACAAGCCATGTAAATACATGCACATTACAAATAAAACTGTGAAGGTTTTAAGCCAGAGAAAATAGCCAGATGTAAGCCATGGAAATTTCTCTTTAAGAGTAATTGATTCTCCGTGTGCAATCATTTCCTGATTCCTGGCACACTGAGATCTGAAATAGACCACTCGGAGGGAAAACAAAAAGGCAACATCAATAAATTGCCTTTGGGAGTATAAGAACTCAGTCCACAACAGCATGGATGGAAGAAATCCTTAGGGAGTGAATTCGGAAGGGATATAGGGAGCTCAGAAGAGCAAAGTTAGCCATGTTCAAGACCCAAGTTAATCATCTACACAGTGAATGAATTGAAAGAAAAGGATAAAGAGAAATTTAAAAACAGTAATATGAGTAGTGGGAGGAACTGAAGAAGCCCACTGCGCAAATGAGGATTGGAAACTATTTAAACTGGATAATACAGTATGTGTTTTGGCTCTGAGAAGACAGAAGTTGAACTTTTGAGTAGTAATCAAGGACTTGGTCTCAAAGTATTTGCAAATAGCGCCAGTATGGAGAACAGATGCTGACATTATTGCCAATGGAAATCGCAACGTGATAGTTGGAGTGTGAGACTGAAAGAAACCACAGGGAATTTTTGTGGAAAGCTCGGTATTGAAAATGATTTATGGTTGACTTAAGGAAGAGACAGGGAAAATAAGGCTACAGTATATATACCTTCTGACTGCTGCAGACAAAGGATGTATAAACAGCCATAGCTCTCCAACCTCTCAGAGCTCTGCTCACACAGAAAGGCGCCAGAATGTGTGTCTGAGTTAAGTGGATACTTCTTTTTTAGTATCTAAGAATAGTTATCCTCCTTTCTTCTCTCATTACTGTTTGGGTATCCTTAAGAATCCTCACCAGCTAGTAAGCATTGTGGAATCACCCAGAGATCTGTGGGGTGCTTATTACAACCCAAACAGGATCAAAGGAACATTGCATGAGGCCCTAGGCTTGCAAGGTGAGCAGCTCTATTTTGTTATTGTTGCATGTGTAAAATACTTTTTTTTTAAATTTATTTGGTTGCACTAGGTCTTACTTGTGGCATGCGGGATCTAGTTCCTTGACCAGGGCTCGAACCCAGGCCCCTTCTATTGAGAGCACGGAGCCTTAGCCATTGGACCACCAAGGAAGTCCCTGGTGGTATTTTTATGCTAGAAAACAAGTTGGTGAATTCAGGAGAGTCGGGTGAGTCTTCCAAAAATATCTGATGATCACACTCTGATTTCTCTTCAGGGCATGTAAATCTTTCTCCTTTTACAAAAATATCTGATTAAGTACGCTGAGGCAGGAAAGATGTAGCCATTCCTTACTGTCCCTTAAGTTACAGCCTTTATTCAAAGGGCAAAAAACCAGCAGTGTCTCTCAGATAGGAAATACGAACTTTTTGAGCTTTCCTAGAGGGAGTCTGGGCTTCCCTGGTGACTCAGAAGTTCGATCCCTGGATGGGGAAGATCTCCTGGAGAAGGGAATGGCTACCCATTCCAGTATTCTCATCTGGGAACTCCCACAGGCAGAGGAGACTGGCGGACTACAGGCCATGGGATTGCAAAGAATCAGACAGGACTGAGCGACTTTCAGTTTCACTTCAGAAGGAGTCTGCATTTTGAAATGGAAAAAGAAAGATATGTTTAGCAAAAGGCAGTAGGATTTTCATATGAGACACAGACTTAAGGCATGTTGATTTGGGGCCTTAAGTCCTCAGAACCACTGAAGAAGTGAGCTTCATAGTGAACAACAATAACAGCAAATAAAAAGCATCTCCAAAAGATAGAAACAATGAGTTTTATTATCTGTCTAGTGACAACTCAGTAAAGGAAACAGATAAGGAAAATAAATCTGGGTTCTGTGCCCAGGAGCCTGAACCAACTTAGCTAATCAGTGACCAGATTTGTTACCTCTGAAAATGGATCCAGGTTCTCTCAATGTGTCTGTGTATAGGCATTCTCCCCAACATGTATCTCACTAGCACCCTCCCCATTGTTGCCTAGTTGAGTTTCCTCTGAAAACTTTTCATCCCAGAACCTAAGACTACAGAGGTCTACCCAAATCTGTACCAGAATAACTATGGAGATTCAAATGTGCCCTGAGTAGTCAGCATGTCCATTTCAGGTCCATTTTTTTTTTTTTTTTGGACTGTCTATGTCAGTCCTAAAAGACCAGACACAGCCAGGGCAGATGAAAAGGTGAGGACTATCTGCTTGCGTTGCTCTCTCCACCCTCCTGTCCTTGGTGGAATCCTAATCAGCGTTCAGGATTCCCTCACAGGTCTCCTATTATCTTCTCTCTCTAAACCCCACTGGTGGAGAGAGCTCTGTTTCCATAGCATCTTGTGCATAACACAGATTATGGATTTACTACATTGTTTTGTAACAGTTTGCTTGTCTACCTTTCTTGCTGGGCCATCTACTCCATGATGGGAAGGATAAAAATTTTTCATATCTGTATCTCCAGTCCCACCCCAATATCTAGAATTGTATTATCCAGTGCAGGAGCCACTAGCCACGTGTGGCTGTTGAGCATGGGAAATGTGGCTAACTAAAACTGAGACATATAAAATACACTTCAGGCCTTGACATATGAATAAGAGAATGTAAAATAGCTCATAAGTTTTTGTATTGGTTACCCATTAAAATGATAATATTTTGGATATGAGTTAAATATATACTTAAAATTTTATGTTTCTTTTTACTTTTAAAGAATGTTGGTCTGGAACATAGCAGCAGTTTGTTCAAGTCAGGGTTTTAGCACGAAAAAGAAGATATAGTCAGTTTGGATTTTGGAGCGATGTTAATAAAGGGACAATTTACAAAAGTGTGGGCAGGTTAAAGAAATCCACAAAAGAGGTCAAGCACCAAGAGCCTGGCAACACGGGAGCAGTTAAAACTCAGCCTACAAAAGAAGGGGAGGAAATGATGTTACTAGAGTTGGTGATCACTAGAAGTGCTCTTAGGCTCACTTAGCATCCCTGGTGGCTTAGACAGTAAAGAATCCACCTGCAATGCTGGAGACCTGGGTTCTATCCCTGGGTAGGGAAGAGCCCCTGGAGAAAGGAATGGTTACCTACTCTGGTATTCTTGGCTGGAGAATTCCATGGACAGAGGAGATATGTTTATGGAACTGGCCAGCTACAGTTCATGAGGTCACACAGAGTTGGACACAACTCAGTGATTAATACCACCGCTAGCTACAGGGGGACCCAGTTGCCACCAGAACCAGGAGCCAACCAGAGAGAGAACTCAGCTTTAATCTCCAGCTCTGCTCCCACCAACTGCAAGGAGCCTAAAGCCTAAGGGCAAGGGACGCTGAGTGATGCACCTTCCAGAGCCCTGAGCAGCACAGAGAAAAGTAGAGGCTAAACAGGTTAGAGCGGGAAGGGGGCAGAGGTTGAATAACCAGCACAGAGCTTAATAAATGTGCGAATGAATGAATGAATAAAAGTAGACAATGGAGAACAGTAATAAATTTCTTCCCACCTGGAATATTTTTGCAACAGTACTATTGAAACTGTTCTGTGGCACTAAGGGTTTAGTGAATTTAGGGGCTTCACAGAGATTTCTTCATTTAAATATGTATTTCCTATTTAAAAGACTGCTAAACTACAACATGCACACAGGCACACATGTTGCCTATCAGAATTGTGAACACACTGGAAACAAATCATCATCAGCTTGTGCTGCCAGGTAAATCTGGTTTTGTGCAAACCTAAGAGTAAGAATCCTCCTGCCTCTTCTGTACTTTTATTTGAATGTCTCAAATGATTATTCATTAGGCAGGCTTAGGTCTGCCTCAGTCTTTTACACAGATTCAGATCTGCACACGTCCTCTTTTATAAAATGATGCATTTTAATAGGCCACGGTAGCACACTTAACTCAAGTAATTTAGTAGCACACACCGTAGCACCCAGAACTCAAGGACGTGCCCGGCAAGCTTCAGTCATGTGTATTTGGCATAAGTTCTCACCTCTCCTCGTACATCATTTTATATCATGTTTCTGTAAACATATTTATGTTAAGGAACGTTATGATTGTGGATATAATTAGGAATTCCATTTGAAATGCTCTTCTGGCCATTGTGTCTTCTGTTTCCTATGCCTAAGAGGCTTTTCCTTCAGGTCTTGGCAAGGTTAAGATTGGGATAGTCCTTCTTTAACTGTCAGTTCAGACGTTTATTCCTCAGGAAAGTCTTCCCTGATATCTGATACCTTAATTAGGTGTCCCTTCCCATTCTCTTAGTTCAGCCTTATTTTATTGCAATTTGTAATTTTGTTAATTGTCTCTTTGTTTCTTTTGTCTGTTTCCTTAACAAAAATTTAAGTCTTATCATTGCAGGGACTGGCTACTTAGTATGGAAAGGGCACTATTATGAGAGCTTTGCTTACATTAATTCATCTACTCACAATAACCTTGTGAGGGACTTTCTGATCCCAATTTTAGAAATGAGGACACTGAGACACAGAGAGTTTAAGTAATCTGATAAAAGTCACAGAGCTATTATGTGGGAGAGCAGGGATTCAAACCAGGAAATCTGGTTCCAGTTCTTTTATTCAGTGGGAACCCAGCAGTACAGGAGCATGCAGACTGCTAAGTTGCTTCAGTCGTGTCCAAATTTTTGCAACTCTATGGACTGTAGCCCACCAGGCTCCTCTGTCCATGAGATTTTCCAAGCAATAATACTGGAGTGGGTTGCCATTTCCTCCTTCAGAGGATCTTCCCTACCCAGAGATCAAAATCTCTTATAAAGTCTCCTGCATTGGCAGGCAGATTCTTTACCACTAGTGCCACCTGGGAAACCTATACAGCAGCGTATTTGATATTAAAAGCTTCAGACTCCAGGCCCCTAAGTGCTAACTGTAACACTGGCTAACATTTATTGAAAGCTTCCTATGGTGCTGTGTTTTAATTTATGTGATTATTATCATTATTGCAATAATCTCATGGTACTATAATCATTCCCATTTTACAAAGGAGGAAATTGAAACCTAAAGAAGTTAGAACCTTTCCTAAGATCATGCGTCCAAAAACATGGCAGAATAAAGATTTGAACATAAGCTCTTAACCATGATGATCTGTGGCCTTCCCAGAATCCTGATTCTGCTATGTGCCACATCTTTCTGTGGCTGGGATCGTGTGTGATTGAGCATGTAGTTGATCTATATTTTGGAAGAATATGCACCTTCTGAACACATCTGGGTTATCTGGGTCGAGAACTGGAGCACAGTTTTATATAGATGTGTTCATTTTGAGCAGAGGTTACCAGGAAACCTCGTGCTTATTCTAATCTGTATGCTTACATCCTCTCCAAATAGTTTTCTTCTTAGGCCTCCCAGACTAAAGCAGTTTACATTATTATTTTCCTATGGAAAATCTGGGAAAGTCACACATATGTGGAAATTTAAAAAAATGCACCTACATAACCAAGGTGGGTCAAACCTTGGGTCAAACAAGAAGTCAGAAACTCCTTTGAGATGGATGGAAAAGAAGATACAGCACACTATGTCTTGTAGAACTTATTTCTGACCTCTCCTTCACTTGATTCATTTTCTTATGTAAACAGGACTTACTGGCCAATCCATAGGCCAGTCACCGTGCTGAGGTTGGAGATATAGAGGACCAGAAAGTAGTCACAGCCCCCAGCTGAAAGGATCAGTTAGGCAGATGAAGCAGGTAAACTGCTCATACCAGTTGGCGAAGTGCTTACACCAGGATTCTAGTCAGCAAGGCTGGAAGAAGGGTAATATCCTTTCTGTCTATTACTATCTGACCATCTTTTCTTTTACTCTCCTCCAGCTTGTCTTTTCTCTTGAGAACTTCCTTTTCTGCCTACCTCACATCGGCTTTCTTTCCCTACTTTTAACTACTTGTACTAGAGTTGATTACAGATAATCTCTTTTGTGGGTTTTTTACAATTGATATTTGAAACCTGATTACTGGAATCTGGATTCATCTTTGCCACCCCTCCCCCACCCCCAGCTGATGACTGCCTGGAGAACAGAGATTAGTTGTTAACATTAGCCTAAGGAAAGTTGAATTAGATGAACATTAATCCTTCACCACTCCCTATTCCCCTGTTCTCCACAAAATTTAGGATCTCTTCCAAAGTCACATAGGAATGCTTTTTTTATTTTAATTTTCTGAATTCTCTGCTCCACCTCCATTGGAACAATATTCCAGATAGATGTCTTCTGACTTCTTTTCTACTGTCCCTAGAATTGTGGAATGTTGTTTTGAAATTCTTCTTTGGATTTTTTTAATTGAAAAAATAGGTTTATAATCAAGATTTTTTTCATTGTTGTTTCTGTCATACATCAACATGAATCAGCCATAGTTGATTGGATTTATAGTTCTTTGGATTTTTGGATCCAAATTTATATTCCCAGTTCCCAGCATACTTCCTGCCACATAACAAACCTCCAATAAATACATGTGAAAATAAATCCAAAGTGAAAACAGAGAAAAAAGTCAGATCATTTTTGCATGAACAGTGTTGCTATATTTAAATTTAGAAGGATAAGTGTCCATTTCATCCCTAAATTATGTGGTCTTAAAGCCAGGGACTTGTCTTCCATCTTCTTTGTATCCTTCCCTGTGTGTGTGTGTGCTCAGTTGCTTCAGTTCTGTTCAACTCTTTGCAACCCTGTAGACTGTAGGCTGACAGGCTGCTCTGTCCATGAGATCTCCAGGCAAGAATACTGGAGTGGGTTGCTGTGCCCTCCTCCAGGGGGTCTTCCTGACCCAGGGATCGAACCTGGGTCTCTTGCATTGCAGGCAGATTCTTCACCTCTGAGCCACCAGGGAAGCCCCAATCCTTCCCTACCCTGTGCCCAACACAATACCTGGTGCAGAACAGAATGTTAATCTGTGTTTGTTGAACAAAGAATGAATAAATATCATTAAGTAAATATCATTAAATATCTGGTTGATGTGGATGAAGATTTGTATAAATAATATTTCCTTAAATGTTTTCTGGCATAAATAACTTAGGTAAATAAAGTATAAATAGTATTAGAAGAATATCTGTGGAGAAGAGACTACACTGATGTTAAGTCCTGCTCTGGGAACCTATCCCTTAAAATGGGTGTGTCTACTTCTGTCTTATTCCCCTTGAGAAGAACTGGAGCCAAACTTTGGAAATGACTTTGCACATGAAATGGGAGTACAAGTGTGTGAACATGTGTCTGTGGGATTTTTGTTAATGTAGTCATTTCTTTCCAAACACTTGAAAAATATTTTTCTTTTATATTTTCCATTCTATTGCCATTGCCTCTGCGCTTTCTCCTCATTTCACATTTAAATGCTATAAACCGTCCAGTTAATGTGGACATGCATAATAAGTGGGTCCAGATCTTATTCTAAATGGAAGCCAGAGCCAGTGTCCAGACCCTGGGAAAGCATAATTACTCCGAGAACAGAGCTGTGTTTTCTGCAAGGGCTTTTATCAGTGCCTGTGAAGCCCCAGATATATGTTTCAGCATTAGACAAGGAAAAAGATTTATGAAACACATATCTCCTCTTTCCTGGAGAAAAAATCTTTTCTCCTCCAAAATGACTTCGTGTGTGAGTACATCCCAGTCCTTTAAGGGAAAGAAAGAAAATTATATCAGAAATCTATGCATGCTAAAATAATATTCACTCAAAATGGGGAATGATTGATTCTTTCCATATGTTCTTATCCTATTTCAATTTAATTTTGCAAGAGTCATTAACCATCTCCACAAAATTTGCTGGGTTTGCTCCTAACACAAGCTTTGGCACACCTGCAACTAGGGCATGTCTTTTTGGTTAATCTGTAGGAACCAAAATTAATTTCAGTGAAACAGCCAAGTGGTCCTCAGGAGTCCTTTACTCATATGGCTAGCATTCACCAGGGGCAGAAAACACAGCCTGACAAGAGTGATAGAAATGTTTCAAAGGAACTTTCCTAAGCTCTCTCACTACTATCTTTTTTTTTTTTTAATTTGCAGGTGCAAAAATTCCATTTGTAATTCTTTAATTCCAAGGGCAATGGGTGTCTTGGGGTCTCAGAATTCAGGAAAAGTGGCCAGCTGGGACATGATATTATGCTTGCAAGTCAGGGCAGGTGCAGAAGGGGAGTGAGCAGTTAAAGTTTGGCCCACTCCCTTTTTCTCTCTTTTTGTGCTTCCTTTTGCTCTTCCAGACGAGTGTACAATTACATGAGCTGAATTGGTTATCTCCCAAAGCTGTGCTGTTGTACATCCAGGAAAAGGACTTGATTACTCAACCCATGTTTCCAGGAGCCTTATTTGGGTTCTTTGTGCAGCAGAAGCAAAAGTGCTGAGTGCACCCTCTATTTGTTTTGCGATTTGCCTGCCGGGTGCATTACTTGCTATCACTCTGGTTTCAATAGATGATCTTTCCACTGCGGTTTTAGCAAGTCTATATTTAGAAAACAGTAAACGATGTATAAGATGGAAAAAATTAGGGGAGAGCAAAAGTGCACTCAGGAGAAGAGAGAAGGGCAAGAGACAGTCACAGATCCCTTCCAGTGACTTCCGGGCTTGATTTCTTTCTTACCTTGCCAAGGATTTCACTGTACAACGTGGAGTTATTAAATGTGGAGATAAGAGAAGGGACAGTAGCCAAGGAAAACATGGCTGCCGTGCTTCACAGTATCCTCAGAGTGAGCTTTGCCAGGGCGTACAGCAGACACAGTGTGAGAATCCAGGGACTGACGTGTCAGCTACAAACTGCATATCCATGTGGCCATTATGCCCACGTATAATCTCCTTTGTTGGGGCTTTGCCAGCACATGAGCTGCTAGCAGGGCAATGACTTCTCTCCCCATCAGGAGTACTTTGTATGGCTGTTCTGCAAGCTGTTGCCAGATACTTAGGTTTGGGGATTCCTGAGGTGGATGTAACCAGAATAGGCATTGCTTTGTCTCCACTGAAACTGATGCTTTGAAGTTTTTTTTTAATGGAAAAGAAAGAGAAAGGATAGCCTGAAAGCAAAAGAGGAATGACAGGTGAGATGGGCTAGTTCCTTGACCTTTAGAGCTGTAAATATTTCATTGTTTATTATATCAGATAATAAAAGGTTTATTTTATTGTCTGTGGGTTTGGTATAAGTTTATCTCCTCTTTCATTACCTCTTTATTGCTATATAGAATATTGTAAATTTTATTTACTTATGTATATATTTACTTACTTGTTTTATACTATACCTAGCATAGGGACATACCCAGCTGGGTTCTTAACAAATCAATATAGGATAGTTACTAACTTATAATAACATTGAGATATACATAGACATTTTCTTTGGCATTCAAAATAAAAAAGGAGAAGAAAAAAATATGTGGCAAAATGTTTATATGATGTTTGCATAACCTTGAGATGTTTAGTTGAACACATATCTCTTCTTTGAAAAATTTAAGGCCCATAGACCATTTGAAGCCTTAAATAATATGATTAAGAGAAAAAAAACAATTGTGTGATGAAGTAGCTACTGTATTTGCTGTCTAACTAGGCAGGTTAGACATTACCATGAGACTAGCCCTATCTCAAAACATCAAATTCTGGTATAATAAGAAAGTAACTTCTCAAAATTTTCTTCTAGCATCAGGCTGTGTTTTGGTTTCTAGACAGAAAGTCTTGGATGTCACCTTTTTTTTTAATTGAAGTACAGTTGATTTACAAGATTGTGTTAATTTTGGGTATACAGAAAAATGATTCTATACACACACACACACATATATTCCTTTTTCTAATTCTTTTCCATCATGGATTATTACAAGACATTGAATATAGTTCCCTGTGCTACACAGTAAATCCTTGTTTATATAATTTATATATGTTAGTGTATATCTGTTAATTCTACATTCCTAATTTATCCTTTCCCTGCCCTAACTCTTTCTTAACTGTTTCTCTTCAGGCCAGGCTCCTTGGATTTTCCTGGGGGAAGAAAGCAGGCTGCAGGTTGTGTCTGTCCCATGGCCTCCAGGCCAACGAGCCAGCAGAAAATACTGCCAGGACTCTGGAACCTTGAGCCCCAGTCCCGGCACAGCTATCCTTGTTAGCTGTAGGCAAATTAACTTTATCTCCCAGAACCTCATGGGTGTAAAAAGGGTGCTACCTCTGGATTCTTCAAAAATATATATATATATATATTTTACAAATTAAAAGGTGACATTACAGAAAGACCTAAGGCTTTGGAGTCAGTCAACCAGGTTAATTCTTCACCAGATATTTGTTTAGCATCTACTATATGCCACGTACTGTTCTAGGAGCTAATAGATGCTGCCCTCAAGAAGCCCATATTTTAATGAGGGAATGGTAATCGGCATTGGTCTGTGGCCCTGGGCAAATCATTTAATCTGTCCAAGCTTGTTTTTTTCCAACTATAAGATGAGCACTGCCGTAACATTTCAAGATTTGTTGTCAGGATTAAACACAATGGTATTTACCTCACCTATTGTACAACAAGGGTTCGATTAACACTATGCAACTAATACTACATAACATATGGGGGAAATGCTTTAACAATTGTGTAAAGCTATCCAGTTATGTTAATTCTTAGTTTTTCCATCTTTCCTATGGACTATTTGCCTTTAAAGCCACAGACCATCACAAAATCACACTGGAGAAATCATCACTTTCCTTCTCTTTATCTCCTTAAAAGGAAATTTATTTATTAAAGACTTGGAGTACCTGTGAAACTGGCATGGGGACATGGAAATAGATGAGATTTTCCAGACCTTACTTAGGATCATAACAGTCAACACTTGAATTTCATCAGGGTTCTCACTTTTGGAGGGCTTATCCTTCTGTAGTTTATACTGGTTGTTAACTGTTTATAAGGAAAGAAAGGAGAACAGCCCTCCCTTTGGCAAGTGGGTTGAGTTTTATTGGCAGGATTGAAAGTTTTTGTCTATAAGACCCCTGGCAATCTCACTTATTCAAGATGAAACAGATGATAGAAAAATAGTTTTCCTGCAGCTGCCCCGGAGGTAATTGTTCAATCTATCGATATCCTTGGCAAGAAGAGAAAGCCAGTCAAGTTATATACTATGCCCAGTCAAGTGATCATTATTGTTACAGATGTTTCAGAGGATACAAATATAGGGAAGCAGATATGCCAGGAGATATAGGTCAGTATAAGATGTGATGCCTGCTCTGGAGCAAGAGGTGGAATGCACTTATTAATTTACTCATTCATTTATTCAAGAAAAATATGCTTAGAAACCATGACCTTGAAGGAATTGCTCTGAGTACTGCATCAAGTGAGAAAACAAAGTGAGAGAATATTTATTGAACACCTATTATGCACCAGACACTGTCATTTTACTTACATCATCTCAGTTTATTCTCCCATCAACCTTAAAAAAGAATATTGTAGTCTTTGACCTCAGAGAGTTAACTGGGATTGTGCTGGGACAGAGAACAATACACAGTGTGAGAAGCAATGACGTGAAGGAACAGGCCCAGAACTAGTGAGCTCATTAGGGAGGACATGATGAGCTGTCCTCAGAGAGTAGGGGTGGGCTTCACAAAGGTGGTGATATTCTAGTTTTTAAGCAGTAACAAGACATGTGAAAGAGACCACCACTCGGTAGGCAGAGATACAGACAACAGACGGGGATTGATCACACAGACTGTAACCCCTGCGGGAGCCAAGGGAACTCCAGGCTGTCGATCACCAAACCACCCTCCCTTCCTAAGCTGTCACCTGAGTTGTTGTCCTAACTGAGATTGACTTCCCTGAGATAATGACACCGGGACACAGGTTTCTAGCCCAATTCATGGTACGCATGGGGCCTCTTTTATAACCCATTCTCTGTTTTATGAATAAAGTAGGTCCCTTCTGCCCTGTGCTCTATTTTAGAGTCAGGAGCTGATTTTCGTACAAATGCCATGCTAGATCTTGATTTGTTTTATGCTGATGACACTTAGGAATGAGAAGTGGGAAACAAACTGATCCTCTCTGTCTCACTTTTGGGTCTTGGATAAGGTGGCCTTCTTGAAATGTCTCATGTTTCAGCTGGTAGCCAGTATAATATATAAATGAAATACTGACATGTGGAGCCCCAGAGATATAACTTCAAATCCCAGGTCTGCCTCTTACTATCAGCGTAATAGAGCAGGGAATCTCTTCATCCAAATTTGGATTGTGAGATTGAACTGAATTCTGAGAGGTAGAGATACAGCTCTAAATTTAGAGCCTCCCAAAGAAAAATTCAGACAGAGCTCCTTTAGTCTTCTACTCTTTGAGTAAACAGGTTTAACTCAGTAATCCCACCTGGAGCACTAAAGTCACAGAGAAAGAGGAAAAGCACCTGTAGGTGCTCTCTAGCCACAGTTTGCTCTCTGTTGCCTAGTTGAACACCTAAATACCCAATCTTAAAGGAAATTGTAAGAACTCTTTGCAATAAATATTGTATGCAGTCCCCTTGGTCTTGGAGGTCTGTGATTAAATTCAGAAAATAGCCTTGATTGAAAGAGCTAAATTCATAAATAGGTAAGAGGATGAAACTTTCAATCTACAATAATAATGGTAGTTGTTGTTGTTTAGTCACTCAGTCAGGTCCAACTCTTTGTGACCCCAGGGACTGCAGCATGCCAGGCTTCCCTGTCCTTCACTATCTCTTGAGAGTTTCCTCAAACTCGTGTCCATTGAGTTAATGATGACATCCAACCATCTTATCCTGTGCTGCCCCTTCTGCTCTTGTCCTCAATCTTGCCCAGCAGGGTCTTTTCCAACGAGTCAACTCTTTGCATCAGGTAGCCAAAGTATTGAAGCTTCAGCATCAGTCTTCCCAATATATTCAGGGCTGATTTCCTTTAGGACTGACTGCTTTGATTTCCTTGCAGTCCAAGGGACTCTCAAGAGTCTTCTCCAGCACCACAGTTCAAAAGCATCAATTCTTCAGCACTTAGCATTCTTTATGGTCCAACTCTCACATCCATACATGACTACTGGAAAAACCATAGCTTTGACTCGATGAACTTTTGTCAGCAAAGTAATGTCTCTACTTGTTAATGTGCTGTCTAGGTTGATCATAGCGTTTCTTCCAAGGAGCGAACCTCTTAATTTCGTGGCTGCAGTCACCATCTGCAGTGATTTTGGAGCCCAAGAAAAGAAACTCAGCCATAGTTCCCATTGTTTCCCCATATGTTTGTCATGAAGTGATGGGACCGGATGCCATGATCTTCGTTTTTTGAATGTTGAGTTTTAAGCCAACTTTTTCACTCTCCTCTTTCACTTTCATCAAGAGGTTCTTTAGTTCCTTTTCACTTTCTGCCATTAGGATGGTGTCATCTGCATATCTGAGGTTATTGATATTTCTCCCAGTGATCTTGATTCCAGCTTACACTTCCTCCAGCCCAGCATTTCACATGATGTACTTTACATAAAAGTTAAATAAGCAGGACAGTATACAGCCTCAACATACTCCTTTCCCAATTGTGAACCATTCCATTGTTTCATGTATAATAGTAGTAATGATAGATTAATTGGTAGGTGCTTACTGCCAGGCATTATGTTATGTACTTTACCATATACTCACTTAATCTTATAGTTACCCTGTTAGATGCTATCATTATGTCTGTTTTAAGATAAGGAAATTGAGATGCAAAAAGGGACAGTGGCTTGCCAGCCTGGCTGAACCAGAGTTTACATCCAAGTTGCCTGCTTCAGTGCCACAAACCAGTCTCCAGTTCTGTGAGACAACTTTTTAAAAAATAATTATAATTATAATATTGTGTGTGTTCTAATTATAAAAGTAAGTCTTGGTAGAATTTTTGAAAATAGCAAAAGGGTAAAGAAGCCAAAATTATTCGTATTTTTATCACCCAGGGATAATGTTTATTAATATTTGGGTCTATTTCCTTTTGAAAATTAAATTACACATATAATTCTCTTTTGAAACAGCATAACACTGCACGTAACTTTTTAGATTTAATGTTAAATTTGAGCATTTTCCCATGTTATTAACTATTCTTATAAATAACAGGTTTTAATGGCTGCAAATATTCCAATTATCTGGAGGTACCATAATTTACTTTTAAAATCCCATAATGTTGGGCCATTAGGTTGTTTCCAGTATCCCAGAAGCTTCTATGTTGGTTTCTTGAGCCCTGTTCATTTAAGACTTTCCTGAGTTGTTTGAAGAGAGGCAGCTTATCCTCCATTGAAGGGAATGTGCCCACATCCCACTCCCCAGGTAAGAACACCTCTGAGCCGTTGAAGATGGGTGAGAATTTTGAAGTCTTCTGAGTGTCCAAATTCTTAATGAGAATGCAGAATCTCAATCAATTTAAAAAATACTTGTATAATTTTTCCTACTTTCGTAAAAACAAAAAATGCCTCTTATAAAGTAGAACATACAAATGAGCAAATAGGAAAAAAAAATCTAAGTCACACCACTCACCTTGATAAATATTTTTCTTGCCATACACCATACACTATCTTATTACCTACTTGTTTTACTCAATATTCTTTCACAATGCATACATATATCAAGTCATTGTGATGTACATTTTAACTATCTTACCATTTTATTTGTCAATTATACTTCAACAAAGATGAAAAAGACATACCCAGTGGTAACATATTTCTTCCCAGCCCCTCTCTATCCTGCAGGCTTGATCCCTACAATAATTTTTTGGTTTTTGGTTTTTGGCCGCACTGCACAACCTGCAGGATCTTAGTTCCTCAATTAGGGATGTAACCCGGGTCCTAGCAGGGAAAGCACTGAGTTCTAACCACTAGATTTCCAGGGAATTCCCTACAGTCACTTTTTAACTCATTTGTGTTTACAAACTATAAAGCATTTTTCCTCATTATTAATTTTGCCACACCTACTGTGAACCAGTTGCTGTACTTTTGGAGAGGTCAAAGTGGGATCCCTACCATCAAGGAGTCTGCTGTCTATGTTGGGAAGCAAAACCCATATTCTTGGAAAAAAAGACTAATAACATAAGGCTGTAAAAAATGACCCAAGGAAGAGAACAAGATGGCAGAGGAGTAGGCGGACATGGAGTACATCTCTCTCCATCAGAAATACACCTTCAGACACAGAAGTGCATGCAGAACACCAGCTGAGAGCGGACAGGAGTACCTGACCAGAATAAAAGAATATACAGACTCACGCAAAACTCAGTGGGACAGAGGAACTAGAGGGAAAAACAGGAGCATTAGTAGGACTGGACCTGCCCTCCATGGGTGGGGGAACTGAAGCAGGGGTCCAATCTCTCCACATCAGGGCAATGGTCTGAGTCAGAGGAGAAACATTTAAGGCCGAGATTGAAACAGCTGACCTGTGGCAGCCTAAATGGAGTGAGAATCAGACAGTCCTTGCCGCAGCCATACTTACCCTTACGGGGACATAGATCGTCTGGAAGGTGCAGCAGCTAGGAGCTGGAGTTTAGGGATTGTGGAGCGAGGGCTGCTGTTGACTGCAGAGAGACAGATCGAGGAGACAGGAGGGAGGAGACTGTGGTGGGAAATCCTGGTGGAGGAAAGTCAGGCAGGCATGGAAGCAAGGTGATACTACTGAGCCACACATAGGTGCTGGAGCCAGCACCATAGCCTCTCTCTCCCCACATGCCAGGATTGGCAGCTGAAGGAGAGGCTGGCCCGTCAAACTCCTGACACACTGAGCTACTGAGTAGGACCCCACCCAGGGTGCTCCTTTAAGTGCCTGATGCACCAACCTACAGAGTAGGACCCCAGCCAGGGGGGCCCCCCTCTATGTGCCTGACACGCAGAATAATAGAGAAGGACACCAGGCAAAGGAGCCATCTGAGTGCCTGAATGGGCAGGGCTATGGAGAAAGACTGGCCAAAGAGGCCTTCTGATTGCCTCCTACAAGAGCCTCAAAAAAATACTCCGATAGAGCCATAACTCCTGTGGATGAGGCAGTCCGTGTCCCTGCACACTTGGCACTGCCAGGGTCCCCACAAGTCAAGCAGTTGCACCACCTTCTTGATCAACTCTCACTGGGGCAGAGCTGCCACAGGCAAAAAAAAAAAAAGTCTTGCACCTATCCACACAGGGTCACTTCAGTAGTGTCCAACTCTTTGTGACCCTGTAGACTGTGTCCTGCCAGTCTTCTCTGTCAGGGAGCAGGGTTCTCTAGGCAAGAACACTGGAGCGTATTGGTCAATACTTGTTGGCATACCCTTCTAGGGCACTACATTTCCTACTCCCCTAGCCGCCAACCCCCCTGAGTACCTGGTGCTGCCAGAACTCCTGCACCCCAAGCAGTTGTACCACCGCCACACTTGGGCCTCACAGGGGCAAACCCAAGTCCTCCAGGGCAGCCCCAGGAGCAAACCCCAGTGGATGACTCACATGCAGGGGTGGAAATAAAACCACTTTTGAAACCCAGGGGTGGTGTGACTAAGGAAGAAGACCCAATACCTTCCCACCAGTTGTACAAGCTGCGGATTAAATCCACATGCTCAACTAGGCAGACTCTGTGTTTATGGAATATATAAAAGGACATTGAGATCTGCCACAAAATAAGACACACTAGTTCTGATAGCTACAGACATTGGAGGCAAGAACACAAAGGAGTAGGACCAGATTAGAATCTGAACTGCCCCCACAACAGGTCCAGAGATCAGCACAGTGTTGGAGGGCACCCTAGGGAGGTGAGGTGGACTGTGACTCCCAGCAAGGGAAGCAAGTCTGACAGCAGTGACTCAAGAAAAACACTTATTATTCTTATGTTTTGACTTGTTCTCTAAGAGTCTTTTGGATTTTTTTCCTTTTTCTCCCCTTTCCCCCACCCCTCTGTAGTAGTTGTCAATTTTATTGGCACTATGAAATCTAATTAAGCTTTTTACCTTTTTTTTTCTTTTTTTTCTCAGTCACATTTTTTATTGTTGTTATAAACCTTTGCTATATCTTGGGCTTTTGTAGTTCTGGGTAGTTTTCCTTTTTTTTCCTTTTCTCTGTAATTTTAATTTTTTAAACCTATTATATTTTCTCTACATTTATTCCTTTTTTTGCCTTTCCTACAGTTCTTTTCCCCATGTAATTAATCTGTAATGTATATAAATCTTCTTCATCTACCTCTATTTAACTTTGCATGTCTATTCTTTCTTTCCTTTCTTCTCAACATATTTGTTAGTTTTGTTTTCATTGTTTTATTCCCCACATGGCACCTTGCTTTAGTTTTGTTTTCTACTTTGTGCTTTAGTTAGTTTTGTTCTTAACTGGTAAATATAATTTTTTATTTCCTTGGTTCACTGGGTCAATCTATTGTACTTTGTTATTGTTGTACTGTTTTGACTTTGCTCATAGGTGTATATGTATATGTGTATATTTCATTATTTAATTATTACTTGCCTGATTTTTTAACTGCCATTTGTCTGGGGTTCGTATTTGGTTTCTCGTTTTGGGATATTTGTTTTAATCTCAATGCCATCAGAAACCACTTGTGGAATCTTCATTTCTGACCAGAGATCAAGCCCTGAGCCTTTGGAGTGGGAGCACTGACTCCAAGACCCTAGACTACCAGAAAACTAACCCTAGGGAGTATCAAATAGTGAGAACTCACACAGAGGAAACCACTTGCATATAAGACCTGGCATCACCCAACCACCGATGGCATCCTGTGCAGGATGCCTCATCTAAACAACAAATGAAACAAATACACAAACCCAATCATCAGCAGACAGGATTACCACCTCACTCAGCCTTTCTCATCAGAGGAAAACAAACAAGCAAACAAACAAAAACTTAGCACAAATTTCACCCTATACAAAGCTTACACAAACCACTGGACCAACCTTAGGAGGGAAGAAACCAAAAGGAAGAAAGAATTCAACCCTGAAACCTGGGAAAAGTAAACCTAAAACACAATAAGTTAAAAAAAATAATAATGAAAAGGCAGAGAAACACTACACAAACAAAGGAACAAGCTAGAAACATAGAAGTCCAAGTAAATGAAGAGGAAATAGGCAAATTCCCTGAAAGAGAATTCAGAATAATGATAGTAAAAATGATCAAAAACCTTGAAAACAAAATGGAGAAAATGCAAGCATTAATTAACAAAGAAGAACTAAAGAATACACATACAGAGACAAACACAATTATTGAAATTAAAAATGCTCTAGAAGGAATCAATAACAGAATATCTGAAGCAGAAGAACGAATCAGTGAGATGGAAGATCAAATGGTGGAAATAACTTCTGAAGAACAAAATAAAGTAAAAAGAAGGAAAAGAACTGAGGATAGTCTCAGAGACCTCTGGGACAATATGAAACACACCAACAGGCAAATTATAGGGGTCCCAGAAGAAGAAGAGAAAAAGAAAATGTATGAGAAAAATTTTCAAGAGATTACAGTTGAAAATTTCCCCAACACAGAAAAGGAAATGTCATTCAAGTCCAAGAGGCACAAAGAGTCCCATACAGGATAAACTCAAGGAGAAACATGCCAAGACACATACTAATTAAACTAACAAAGACTAAACACAAAGAAACAATATTAAAAGCAGCAAGGGAAAAGCAACGAGTAACATACACGGGAAACCCCATACACTTAACAGTTGATCTCTCAGCAGAAACTTTGCAAGCCAGAAGGGAATGGCAGGATATATTTAAAATACTGAAAGGGAAAAATCTACAACCAAGACTGCTGTGAAATCCTCAAGGATTTCATTCAAAATTGATGGAGAAATAAAAAGCTTTTCAGACAAGCAAAAGTTAAAAGAATTCAGTACCATCAAACCAGCTTTACAACAAATGTTAAAGGAACTTATATAATCAGGAAATACAAGAGAAGAACAAAGATCTACAAAGTCAACCCCAAACAATTAAGAAAATGGCAATAGGAACATATATATCAATAATTACTTTAAATGTAAATGAATTAAATGCTCCAACCAACAGACACAGACTGACTGAAGGGATACAAAAACAAGTCCCATATATATGATGTCTAAAAGAAATCCACGTCAGACTTAAAGACACATAAAGACTAAAACTGAGAGGATGGAAAAATATATTCCATGCAAATGGGAAGCAAAAGAAAGCTGGAGTAGCAAACCTCATATCAGAAAAAATAGACCTTAAAATAAAGAAGATTACAAGAGATAAGGAAGGACACTACATAATGATCTAGGGATCAATCCAAGAGGAAGACTTAACAATTGTAAATATCTATGCACCCAACAGAAGAGCACCTCAATACATAAGACAAACACTAACAGACATAAAAGGAGAAATTGACAGTAACACAACAATAATAGAAGATTTTAACACCTCACTCACGCCAATGGACAGATCATCAAAACAGAAAATTAATAAGGAAATGCAAGTCTTAAATGATACATTAGATGAGATGGATCTCCTTGATATCTTCAGGACATTCCATCCAAATGTAGAAGAATACACCTTCTTCTCAAGTGCACATGAAACATTCTCCAGGATAGACCACATCTTGGGTCACAAATTTAAGTAAATTTAAGAAAGTTGAAATTGTATCAAGTATCTTCTCCAACCACAATGCTATGAGACTAGATATCAATTATAAGAAAAAAAAATGAGAAACACAAACATGTGGAAATTAAGCAACACGTTTCTAAATAACTAAGAGGTTACTGAAGAAATTCAAAGGGAAGTCAAAAAATTTCCAGAAACAAATGACAATGAAAACATGACAACTCAAAACCTATGGAATGCAGCAAAAGCAATTGTAAGAGGGACGTTTATAGCAATACAATCCTACCTCAAGAAACAATAAAAACATTGAATAGACAACCTAACTTTACACCTAAAACAACTGGGAAAAGAACAAAAAACTCCCAAAATTAGTAGAAGGAAAGAAATCATAAAGATCTGAGCAGAAATAAGAGAAAAAGAAATGAAAGAAACAATAGTACAGATTAATAAAACTAAAAGCTGGTTCTTTGAGAAGATAAGCAAAATTGACAAACCCTTAGCCAGACTCATCAAGAAAAAAAGAGAGAAGAATCAAATTAACAAAATTAGAAATGAAAAAGGGGAGGTTACAACAGACAGTGCAGAAATACAAAGGAGTATAAGAGACTATTATGAATAGCTATATGGCGATAAAACAGATAACCTGGAAGAAATGGACAGATTCTTAGAAAAGTTCAATCTTCCAAGACTGAACCAGGAAGAAATAGAAATTATGAACAACCCAATTACAAGCACTGAAATTGAAGCTGTGATCAAAACTGTCCCAAAAACCAAAAGCCCATGACCGTATGGCTTCACAGGAGAATTCTATCAAACATTTAGAGACGAGCTAATGCCTATCCTTCTAAAACTTTCAAAAAATTGCAGAGGAAGGACACTTCCAAACTCATTCTACAAGGCCACCATCACCCTGATACCAAAACCAGACAAAGACAACACAAAAAAAGAAAAATACAGGCCAGTATCACTGATAAACATAGATGCAAAAATTCTCAACAGAATTTTAGCAAATAGAATTCAGCAACACATCAAAAAGCTCATGCACCATGGTCAACTTGCATTTGTTCCAGGAAAGCAAGGATTCTTCAGTATACACAAATCAATCAATGTGATACACCATATTAACAAATTGAAAGATAAAAACCATATAATCATCTCAATAGATGCAGAAAAAGCCTCCGACAAAATTCAGCATCTATTTATGATTAAAACTCTTCAAAAAATGGGCATAAAAGGAACCTACCTCAACATGCTGCTGCTGCTGCTAAGTCGCTTCAGTCTTGTCTGCCTCTGTGTGACCCCATAAACAGCAGCCCACCAGGCTCCTCCATCCCTGGGATTCTCCAAGCAAGAATACTGGAGTGGGTTTCCATTTCCTTCTCCAACATAGTAAAGGCCATATATGATAAGCCTACAGCAAACATTATTCTCAATGGTGAAAAACTGAAAGCATTCCGCCCTAAGATCAGGAACAAGGGTATCCACTTTCACCTCTGTTATTCAACATAGTTCTGGAAGTCCTAGCTTCAGCAATTAGAGAAGAAAAAGAAATAAAAGGAATCCAGATGAGAAAAGAAGTAAAGTTCTCACTGTTTGCAGATAATATGATACTGTGCATAGAAAACACTAAAGATAGTATCAGAAAATTACTAGAGCTAATCAGTGAATTTAGCAAAGTTGCAAGATACAAAATCAATACACAGAAATCACTTGCATTTCTATATGCTAACGATGAAAAATCAGAAAGAGGAATTAAGGAATCAATCCTATTCACCATTGTAACAAAAATAATTAAATATCTAGGAATAAACTTACCTAAGGAGACAAAAGAACTGTACACAGAAAATTATAAGATACTGATGAAAGAAATCAAAGATGACATAAACAAATGGAGAGATATTCCATGTTTCTGGGTAGGAAGAATCAATATTGTGAAAATGACTATATACACCAAACACCATTTACAGATTCAATGCAATCCCTATCAAATTACCAATGGCATTTTTTTACAGAACTAGAACAAAAAATTTCACAATTCATATGTAAACACAAAAGACCCTAAATAGCCAAAGCAGTCTCAAGAAAGAATGGAGCTGGAGGAATCA
Organism: Antilocapra americana; assembly: GCA_007570785.1. Taxonomy (NCBI): domain Eukaryota; kingdom Metazoa; phylum Chordata; class Mammalia; order Artiodactyla; family Antilocapridae; genus Antilocapra; species Antilocapra americana. Next base: position 46,914,880 of record ML660200.1, on the reverse strand, counting down.
GCCTTCCTGACTTCAGATTATACTACAAAGCTACAGTCATCAAGACAGTATGGTTCTGGCACAAAAACAGAAATATACACCAATAGAATAAGAGAGAAAGACCAGATATTAACTCAGGCATCTATGAGTACTTTATTTTTGACAAAGAGGCAAGAATATACAATGGGCAAAGACATTTCAGTTCAGTACAGTCGCTCAGTCGTATCTGACTCTTTGCAACCCCATGGACTGCAGCATGCCAGGCTTCCCTGTCCATCACCAACTCCTGGAGTTTACTAAAACTCATGTCTATTGAGTCAGTGATAACATCCAACCTTCTCATCCTCTGTTGTCCCCTTCTCCTCCTGCCTTCAATCCTTCCCAGTATCAGAGTCTTTTCCAGTGAGTTAGTTCTTCACATCAGGTAGCCAAAGGATTGGAGTTTCAGCTTCAGCATCAGTCCTCCCAGTGAATATTCAGGACTGATTTCCTTTAGGATGAACTGATTGGATCTCCTTGCAGTCCAAGGAACTCTCAAGAGTCTTCTCCAACACCACAGTTCAAAAGCATCAATTCTTCGGCTCTCAGCTTTCTTTGTAATCCAACTCTCACATCCATACATGACTACTGGAAAAACACAGCCTTGACTAGACAGACCTTTGTTGGCAAAGTAATGTCTCTGCTTCTTAATATGCTATCTAGGTTGGTCAGAGCTCTTCTTACAAGGAGCAAGCGTCTTTTAATTTCATGGCTGGAGTCACCGTCTGCAATGATTTTGGAGTCCAAAAAAATAAATCTGTCACTGTTTCCATTGTTTCCCCGTCTATCTGCCATGAAGTGATGGGACCAGATGCCATGATCTTAGTTTTCTGAATGTTGAGCTTTAAGCCAACTTTTTCACTCTCTTCTTTCACATTCATCAAGAGGCTCTTTATTGCTTCTTTGCTTTCTGCCATAAGGGTCATGACATCTGCATATCTGAGATTATTGATACTTCTCCCAGCAATCTTAATTCCAGCTTGTGCTTCATCCAGCCCAGCATTCCTCATGATGTACTTTGCATATAAGTTAAGTAAGCAGGGTGGCAATATACAGGCTTGACATACTCCTTTCCCAATTTGGAACTGGTCTATTGTTCCACGTCCAGTTCTAACTGTTGCTTCCTGACCTGCATACAGATTTCTCAAGAGGCAAGTCAGGTGGCCTGATATTCCCATCTCTTGAAGAATTTTCCAGTTTGTTGTGATCCACACAGTTAAAGGCTTTGGCATAGTCAATAAAGCAGAAATAGATGTTTTTCTGGAACTCTTGCTTTTTTGATGATCCAACGGATGTTGGCAATTTTGATCTCTGGTTCCTCTGCCTTTTCTAAATCTAGCTTGAACATCTGGAAGTTCATGGTTCACATACTTTGTTGAAGCCTGGCTTGGAGAATTTTGACCATTACTTTACTAGCATGTGAGATGAATGCAATTGTGTGGTAGTTTGAGCATTCTTTGGCATTGCCTTTCTTTGGGATTGGAATGAAAACTGACATTTTCCAATCCTGTGGCCACTCCTGAGTTTTCCAACTTTGCTAGCACATTGAGTGCAGCACTTTCACAGCATCATCTTTCAGGATTTGAAATAGCTCAACTGGAATTCCATCATTTCCACTAGCTTTGTTCGTAATGATGCTTCTAAGGCCCACCACTAAATGGTGCTGAGAAAACTGGACAGCTATGTGTAAAAGAATGAAATTAGCACACTTTCTAACACCATACACAAAGATAAATGCAAAATGGATTAAAGACCTATATGTAAGACCAGAAACCATAAAACTCTTAGAGGAAAACATAGGCTGAACACTTAGTGACATAAATCAGAGTAAGATCCTCTATGACCCAGCTCCTAGAGTAATGGAAATAAAAAGAAAAGTAAACAAGTGGGGCCTGATTAAACTTAAAACTTTTGCAGAGCAAAGGAAACTATAGGCAAGGTGAAAGGACAACCCTCAGAATGGGAGGAAATAATAGCAAATGAAACAACTAACAAAGGATTAATTTCCAAAATATACAAGCAGCTCATACAACTCAATGCCAGAAAAACAAATAACCCAATCAAAAAATAGGAAAAATATCTAAACAGACATTTCTCCAAAGAAGACATACAGATGGCTAACAAACACATGAAAAAATGCTTAACATTGCCCATTGTTAGAGAAATACAAATCAAAACCACAATGAGATATCACCTCACACTGGTCAGAATGACCATCATCTAAGTCTACAAACAATAAATGCTGGAGAGAATGTGGAGGAAAGGGAACACTCTTACACTATTGGTGGGAATGTAAATTGATACAGCCAATATGGAAAACGGTATGGAGATTCCTTTAAAAACTAGGAATAAAACTACCATATGACCCAGCAATCCCACTCCTAGGCATATACCCTGAGGAAACCAAAACTGAAAAAAAACACATGTATCCCATTCTTCATTGCAGCACTATTTACAATAGCCAGAACATGGAAGCAACCTAGATGCCCATCAACAGATGAATGGATAGAGAAGTTTTGGTACATATACACAATGTAATATTACTCAGCCATAAAAAGGAGTGCATTTGAGTCAATTCTAATGAGGTGAATGAATCTAGAACCTATTATACGGAGTAAAGTGAGTCAGAAAGAGAAAGATAAATATCATATTCTAATGTACATATACAGAATCTAGAAAAATGGTACTAAAGAATTTATTTACACAACAGCAATGGAGAAACAGACAGAGAATAGACTTATGGACATGAGGAGAGGGTAGGAGAGGGTGAGATGTATGGAAAGAGTAACATGGAAACTTACATTACCATATGTAAAAATAGATAGCCAATGGGAATTTGCTGTATGGCTCAGGAAACTCAAACAGGGGCTCTGTATCAACCTAGAGGAGTGAGGTGGGGAGGGAAATGGGAGGGAGGTTCAGAAGGGATGGGATATATGTATACCCATGGCTGATTCATGTTGAGGTTTGACAGAAAACAACAAAATTCTGTAAAGCAACTATCCTTCAATAAAAAATTTTTTTTTAAAAAAGTGACCCAACATGGTCTTTCCAATAATGGCATGTGTGAGAATAAGAAAATATCCAGACCATTGTACTAACCCAAATCCTCTATACTGTCTTTAGCCCAGCCTATTGAGTCAACTTTTTTCCTGTCTCTCCTCTGTTTGATTCAGACAGGGCATAGAGTTAGCTATGCCCATGTAGGATCTCCTTCCTCAAATGTCTGCTGCTAACTTTAAAGCAGATACTTCTACCTACCATCAAGTTGTAGCAGAAACTAAATCCAAGTTTATTTTAAATGACTATATTTGAAATCAGTAAAAAACAAGTGGTAAAAAGATCAAGTGAAGCATAATCATCTTGCTTAGTGATAAAGTTAACACTAAAGAAATGAAACAAAAATGGTTTATTTTGTAAGCTCTCTGGGGAAAAAGCAGTTTTAGTTAAAATTTCTGCAGGTCTCCTTATTTTATAGCTGCAAGTTATTCCCATAGCATTGTTCTGAACTCACTCTTATTATGTTTTTACTATAACCCCACAATATATTTTTTCTTTAAAAAATCAGTTACATTTTTTTATCAAAGTATAGTTAATTTACAATATTATATGTACAACTTAGTGATTTGATGTTTTTATAGGTTATACTCCATTTAAAGTTATTGTAAAACAACCACTGTATTTCCCTGTTCTGTACAAGGTATGCTTGTTGCTTATGTATTTTTAGCATAGTAGTTTGTATCTCTTAATCCCCACATTCAATTATATTTTAAAGAGATGTTTAAAAATAGAAACCAAAAAAAAAAAAAGAAAAGGTATTTTACATCTACTCTCACAGTTACCATTTCTGGTGTTCTTCTTTCCTTTGTATAATCCAGGTTTCCATCTGGTGTTATTTCCCTTGTGCCTAAAGGATTTTTTTTTTAAACATTTCACATAGTGCAGATTTCTTGGTGAAAAGCTTTTCAATGTTTCTGCACCTGAAAAAGTTTTTATTTGGCCTTTAACTTTGAAAGATGCTTTTGCATGGTATAAAATTCTAGGATGACAGAGTTTTTGGGTTTTGTGTCAGAACATTAAAGATGTTGCTTCACTGGCATCTGGCTTGCCTTTTCACTGACAAGAGTTTGCTGGTTTACTGTCATTCTTATTTTTGTTTACTCTGTATCTTTTTTTTTTTTCAGACTTCTAAGGTTTTTCTCTTTTCACTAATTTTGAACAATTTGATTATGATGATGTGTTTTGGTAGACTTCTCTTCTAGGTCCTTGTGTTTGGTTGGGTTTCTTGAGCTTCTTGGATCTGTAGGTTTAGAATTTTAATCAAGATTGGAAATTTTTTAACCATTATTTCTACAAAATTTTTTTATGGTCCTCTCCTCATTCTCTTCTCTATAACAGACTGAATCATGTCTCCCTCCTCCCACAAAATTCATATGTTGAAGCTCTAACCCTCTAAATGACTGCATTTTGAGATAGAGTTTTTAGGATGGTTGTTGTTGTTCAGTTGCTCAGTCACGTCTGACTCTTTGCAACCCCATGGACTGCATCACGCCACGCTTCCCTGTCCTTTCCCAGGGAAAGGATCATCTTTACACTTCCGGATCTTGTTCAAACTCGTGTCCATCAAGTCGGTGATGCCACCAACCATCTCATCCTCTGTCCTCCCCTTGTCCTTCTGCCTTCAATCTTTCCCAGCATCAGGGTCTTTTCTAATGAGTCCACTTTTCACATAAGGTGGCCAAATCAGCGTCAGTTCTTACTGTGAATATTCAGGACTGATTTCTTTTAGGATTGAGCGGTTGGATCTCCTTGCAGTCCAAGGGACTCTCAAGAGTCTTCTCCAACACCACAGTTCAAAATCATCAATTCTTTGGCCCTCAGCTTTCTTTATGCTCCAATGCTCACATCCATACATGACTACTGGAAAAATCATAGCTTTGACTAAATGTACCTTTGTCAGCAAAGTAATGTCTCTGCTTTTTAATATGCTGTCTAGTTTTCTCATAGCTTTTCTTCCAAGGAGCAAGCATCTTTTAATTTCATGGCTGCAGTCACTGTCTGCAGTGATTCTGGAGCTCAAGAATATAAAGTCTATCACTGTTCCCATTGTTTCCCCATCTGTTTGCCGTGAAGTGATGGAACCAGATGCCATGATCTTCGTTTTTTAAATGTTGAGTTTTAAGCTAGGTTTTTCATTCTCCTCTTTCACTTTCATCAAGAGGCTCTTGAGTTCCTCTTCACTTTCTGCCGTAACAGTGGTGTCATCTGCATATCTAAGGTTATTGATATTTCTCCTGGCCATCTTGATTCCAGCTTGAGCTTCATCCAGTCCAGCATTTCACATGATGTACTCTGCATATAAGTTAAATAAGCAGGGTGACAATATACGGCGCTGACATACTCCTTTCCCAATTTGAACCAGTCCATTGTTCCATGTCCAGTTCTAACTATTGCTTCTTGACCTGCATACAGGTTTCTCAGGAGGCAGGTGAGGTGGTCTGGTATTCTCATCTCTTAAAGAATTTTCCAGTTTGTTGTGATCCACACAATCAAAGGCTTTGGTGTAGTCAGTGAAGCGAAGTAGATATTTTTCTGGGATTCTCTTGCTTTTTCTATGATCCAGTGGATGTTGGTGATTTGATGGTAATTTTGGCATGATAATTAAGGTTAAATGAGATTATATGAGTGAGGCTCTAATCCAACCTCATGGTGTCCTTATACAAAAAACAATAGACACCAGAGATCAGTTTCTTTCCACCCACATGCACAGAAGAAAGACCAAGTGAGGACACAGTGAGAAGGAAGCTGTGTACAATCCACGAAGAGAGATCTCACGAGAAACCAGCCCCAAGAGCACTTTGATCTTGGATGTCTTACCTCCAGAACTGTGAGAAAATTAATTTCTGTGGTTTAAGCCACCAAAGCTGTGGTATTTTGTTAGGATAGTTTTAGAAGAACAATATAGTCATACAGAAGTTTCCCTTATTACCCACCACATTCACCCCCTACTCCACATCCAGTTTCCCTATTATAAACATCTTACATTAGTATGGTATATTTATTACAACCAATATTAATATGTTACTATTAGCTACAGTTTATCATTTATTCAGATTTCTTTAGTTTTTCCCTAGTATCATTTTCCTATTTCATGATCCCATCCAGTACATTAAATTACATTTAGTGGTCATGTCTCCCTCTTCTTGGCCATGACAGTCTCTCAGATTTTCCTTGTTTTTGCTGACCGTGATAGTTTTCAGAAGTATTGTTTAGGTATATTGTGGGGGCCTCTATGGATTTTATCTATTTTTTTTTCATAATTATCCTATGGTTATGGGTTTGGCCATACAAGAACAATACCTCTCTGAGCATCCCATCTGAATTATTTCCATATCCTATAACCTGACTTTTAAAAATAGATAAAAGATTTGAATGGACATCTTACCAAAGAAGAATACAGAAAATAAGTGCATGAGCAAATGTTCAGTACTTTTAGTCATTAGGGAAATGCAAATTAAAATAGCAGTGAAATACCACTACATCAGCACAAAAATGGCTAAAATAAAAAGGACCAACAATAACAAGTGTTGATAAGGATATGGAGCAACCACAGTGTTTGTACATTGCTGGTGGGAAGCCAAAATGGTACATTTACTCTGGAAAACTGGCCATCCTATGAAATTAAGCAAATGATTACCACCAGACCCAGCAATCCACTTCTGGATATTCATGCAAGAGAAAAGAATATATATTTCACCGAAAGATTTGTACTTCAATATTCCTAACAACTTTACGGATAATCAAAAACTGGAGACATCCAGTTTCTTTTTTTTTTTTTTTCTAGTTGTGCTGAGTCTTCCTTGCTGCATGCATGCTTTCTCTAGTTATGGCACTCAGGCTTAGTTGCTCCAAGTCATGTGGGGTCTTAGTTCCCTAACTAGGGATTGAGCCTACATCCCCTGCATTGGAAGGCAGATTCTTAACCACTGGACCACAGGGGAAGTCCATGGAAACACACAGATGTTCATCAGCTTGTGAATGGGTAGACTGTGTGCTATATCCAAATGGTGGAATACTACTCAGCAATAAAACCAGTATACTGCTGAATCATGCAACAACACGAATGAGTCCCCAAATCATTATGTTAAGCGAAAGAAGGTAGACATGAAAGACCATACACTGTGTGATTCCATTTATGTAATATTTTAGAAAAGTAAAAACTAGAGTTATTGTAAGGTGATGAGTGGTTGCCAAAGATAGGAAAAAAATCACAAAGGAGCAAAGGTAAATTTTTGGATTGATGGAAATTCTCTATGCTATAATTGTGAGGGCAGTTAAATAATTATATGCACTTAAAAGAATTCACTGATAGTATACTTAGATTTTATGACATTTATTGATATCAATTTTACCTCAATAATATCATTTTAAAAAACTTTAAAATTAATTCATTTTTTTAATTGCCCCAATATTTTTCTCCCAGTGAGTATTTGATGTTAGAACCATAGTAACTGCTATTGGAAATTAATAATAAATAGCATCAATCAATAAATGTTTAACATGGGGCATTTTGAATGACGTAAGTTGCCAACTTCACTTTTTTCAGGATAAATTAAAAATAAGAAAAAGGGGGTGGTTGACATAATGAATTTTGCTTCGACAGAAGGCTGCTTTGGTGTTTTATTTGATCTGAAATGGAAAGGTGACAAATATGAGGATCATTTTAGTTCAGATGTATCAAATCTCCTTTATTATTCTAGAGCAAATATTAGTGGGTTGAATGAATCTCAAGCTAGACATTTCTCAGGTCTATTTTTAAACTCAAACTGGCGCTTTCCCAGAAAGAAGAGAAACAAAAATTTACTGGCAGTAAAGCCTTTACCTTTTTTCATTGAATTTTCTGAGGAGATTTTTATAAAAAAGAAAAAAAAAGCCTTCGAAAAATCAGAACAGATGGAACATTATGAGAGTATTGCAGAACAGAATACTTTTCTGAGTACTTAAAAGAAAATAAAGTGCTCAAAGAGACCTTGTCTTTTTAAAACATCAGTTGACTAGAGACAAAGTATCAGATGTAGTAAATATTTGCCTTTCTTTGAAAGCACTGAAAACAATAAAAGCACAATCACATTAAACTGTTCTCAAGGTGGGTCTCTAAGGCACCAGTCCAAAGGATTTCCATCTGAAAAGAGTTTGTAGAATCCTTCTTAGCAATAAGATAGTTGAGTGGTTTGGTAAAGCTTGAGAGAGTTGATTAAAATGTTGCTCATTAACATTCATGCTTTCTTTGGCCTAACCAGAAAACTAGCCTTTAGATATCAGAAAACTTAAATTTTAAACAGTGCAAACTCCACATGGGAAAAGGGTAGCTGAGAAAATCCTAGATATGGCAGCCATGTTTTGTATTCACTAAGGTTTCATAGTCTTTCACTAAGATTTCTACAGTCTTACCTTGTAGACAAATGAATAGGTATTAGAGGAAGTTACATAGTTCTTTGCAGCAGAAAAAGGATGTGAGGTGGCTTATACTTGGTTGAGGGAGAGTATGGAGGACTCCATCTGTTAACTGTGGTTTCCAGTTCACCAAGACTCATTCATCATATAGACTTGCTACCAAACTCTTGGGGATGAGACAGTGTAAGGGAACACGATACAGCAGCCAGTGAAACAGACCAAAAAACTGTCAGTCCCGGGGGAAAGCACTGGAGGGAAGCGTCACAAATACAGCAGTGACTCTCTGCCAAACAGATACAGTTGGTTTTTAAAAAAAAAAAAAAAATCACACTTGACAAATCCTTCCTGAGTTTCAAAGGAAAGAGACAGATAAGCTACCATTTTTTTATCAATAAAGGTAGCAGGTATCAAAGCATTAAATACCATCGTAAGAACAAAATTGAGGGGGAATATGACAAGCTATCATAGGAAAAAAAGAAAAATAAGTGCAGTAAAAACAATAAAAGCAAAATCTTCTTCGAAGGGAAGCTGGGAATACATTTTCTTGGCTGAAGATCTAGTGTGAATAAAAGGAAGAAAAATAACATCTTGAAAAGGCCAAATGAAATGGTAAACCAACCTTCAGTACTAATGAGATCCTCAAGAGGCCTTTAGATGGTTGATCAGGAGTGCTGGTCTTTTGACACCTGAGGCTATTGACAAAGCTTAAAGAAATTTGCAAAAGTCTCAAAAATGCTTTCAAGATCACTTCATTGTGATTCTTTTTAGTTCAGGAAAATCAAATATATGCCTCTAGCTCTTAGGTGAGTGGGGAGGGAAAAGGATAAATGTAGTGTTGTAACAAATCCAAAATGTTTAGAAACCATTGTGTCTGTGTCTTTGAATGTTTGGAATTGCACAATGTTTTCAGAGATGATCTAAAAGTGGATGGTTAGACTGGGCTGCAGATGGCTGCCTGGATAAAAATGGGGATCCGAAGAAACCCGACACAGACTTCTCTGTGCATCAGAAACAAGTGTGGTTTAATGAGGTCACCTCCTCTAAGACATACAGGTGATATATAGCTTTGATCATTTGACAAGCATGACTTCTCCAGGGAGAGAGTTTGATCAAGAAGCCAGGTCCGTTCCAAGACCTGGATCTAAATGCTGGAATCTCAAGAAGGCTGGGAATTGGACTTTGGCTGTCATAGGAGAAGACTTCTTAAGAATTACTTTTTCTTCCTGGCTAAAGAGGCACTGAGGAAGAAATAGCTTTTTTTTCTGCTGCCATTGGGTGAATATGTCTATTTATTTATTTACCTACTGAAAGCTTACACTGAATGATGTCAGATTCGTGATCTCCAAAGAAGACTTAGCTTTGGGACCAGGGACGAGGCTTGATCAATCAAGAGCTTTTGTGTCGGTTCAGTTCATTTCAGTTGCTCAGTCGTGTCTTACTCTCTGTGACCCTGTGGATTTCAGCATGCCAGCATTCCCTGTCAATCACCAACTCCCACAGCTTACTCAAACTCATGTCCATAGAGTCAGTAATGCCATCGAACCATCTCATCCTCTGTCCTCCCCTTCTCTTCCTACCTTCAATCTTTCCCAGCATCAGGGTCTTTTCAAAGGAGTCATATCTTTGCATCAGGTGGCCAAAGGATTGGAGTTTCAGATTCAACATCAGAACTTCCAATGAATATTGAGGACTGATTTCCTTTAGGATGAACTGATTGCATCTCCTCACAGTCCAAGGGACTCTCAAGAGTCTTCTCCAAACCACAATTCAAAAGCATTAATTCTTCAGCCCTCAGCTGTCTTTATAGTCCAACTTGCACATCCATACATGACTACTGGGAAAACCATAGCTTTGGCTAGACAGACCTTTGTTGACAAAGTAATGTCTCTGCTTTGTAATATGTTCTCTAGGTTGGTCATAACTTCTTCCAAGGAGTAAGCATCTTTTAATTTCATGGCTGCAGTCACAATCTGCAGTGATTTTGGAGCCCCCAAAATAAAGTCTGTCACTGTTTCCATTGTTTCTTATCTATTTGCCATGAAGTGATGGGACCAGACGCCATGACCTTTGTTTTCTGAAAGTTGAGTTTTAAGCCAAATTTTTCACTCTCCTCTTTCACATTCATCAAGAGGCTCTTTAGTTCCTCTTTGCTTTCTAACGTAAGGGTGGTATCATCTGCATATCTGAGGTTATTGATACTTCGCCCAGCAATCTTGATTCCAGCTTGTGTTTCTTCCAGGCCAGCATTTCTCATGATGAACTCTTCATATAAGATAAGTAAGCAGAGTGACAATATACAGCCTTGATGTACTTCTTTCCTAATTTAGAACCTATCTGTTGTTTCATATCCAGTTCTAACTATTGCTTCTTGACCTGTGTATAGGTTTCTCAAGAGGCAAGTCAGGTGATCTGGTATTCCCATCTCTTTAAGAATTTTCCACAGTTGATTTTGATCCACACAGTCAAAGGCTTTGGCACGGTCAATAAAGCAGAAGTAGATGTTTTTCTGGAACTCTCATGCTTTTTTGATGAGCCAATGGATGTTGGCAATTTGATCTCTGGTTCCTCTGCCTTTCCTAAATCTAGCTTGAACAGCTGGAATTTCACACTTCACATTCTGTTGAAGCCTGGCCTGCAGAATTTTGAGCATTACTTTGCTAGCATGTGAGATGAATGCAACTGTGCAGTAGTTGGAGCATTCTTTGGCATTGCCTTTCTTTGGGATTGGAATGAAAACTGACCTTTTCCAGTCCTGTGGCCACTGTTGAGTTTTCCAACTTTGCTGGCACATTGAGTGCAGCACTTTCACAGCATCATCTTTTAGGGTTTGAAATAGCTCAACTGAAATTCCATCACCTCCACTAACTTTGTTCATAGTGATGCTTCCTAAGGGTCACTTGACTTCGCATCCCTCTAGGTGAGTGATCATACCATCGTGGTTATCTGGGTCATGAAGATCTTTTCTGTACAGTTCTTCTGCGTATTCTTAACACCTCTTCTTAATGTCTTCTTCTGTTATGTTCATACTATTTCTTTCCTTTATTGCGCCCATCTTTGCATAAAATGTTCCTTTATCTCTAATATTCTTGAAGAGATCTCTAGTCTTTCCCACTCTATTCTTTTCCTCTGTTTCTTTGCATTGATCACTGAGGAAGGCTTTCTTATCTCTTCTTGTTATTCTTTGGAACTGTGCATTCAGATGGGTATATCTTTCCCTTTCTCCTTTGCCTTTTGCATCTTTTCTTTTTTCAGCCATTTGTAAGGCCTCCTCAGACAACCATTTTGCCTTTTCTTGGGGATGGTCTTGATCCCTGCCTCCTGTACAGTGTCACCAACCTCTGTCCGTAGTTCTACAGGCACTCTGTCTATTAGATCTAATCCCTTGAATCTATTTGTCACTTCAACTGTATAATCGTTAGGGATTTGATTTAGGTCATACCTGAATAGTCTAGTGATTTTCCTTTCTTCCTTCAATGTAAGTCTGAATTTGGCAATAAGGGGTTCATGATCTGAGCCACAGTCAGCTCCTGGTCTTGTTTTTGCTGACTGTATAGAGATTCTCCATCTATGGCTGCAAAGAATATAATCAATCTGATTTCAGTATTGACCATCTGGTGATGTCCATGTGTAGAGTCTTCTCTTGTGTTGTTGGAAGAGAGTGTTTGCTATGACAGTTCATTCTCTTGTCAAAACTCTGTTAGCCTTTGACCTGCTGCTTTTTTTACTCCAAGTCCAAATTTGCCTGTTACTCCAGGTATCTCTTGACTTCCTACTTTTGCATTCCAGTCCCCTATAATGAAAAGGACCTTTTGGGGGTGTTAGTTCTAGAAGGTCTTGTAGGTCTTCATAGAACCATTCAACTTCAGCTTCTTTAGCATTTGTGGTTGGGGCATAGACTTGGATTACTGTGATATTGAATGGTTTGGCTTGGAAATGAACAGAGATCATTCTGTAATTTTTGAGATGGCATCCAAGTACTGCATTTTGGACTCTTTTGTTGACTATGAGGGCTACTCCATTTCTTCTTAGGGATTCTTGCCCATGGTAGTAGATATAATGGTCATCTGAGTTAAATTCACCCATTCCAGTCCATCTTAGTTCACTGATTCCTAAAATATCGATGTTCATTCTTGCCATCTCCTGTTTGACCACTTCCAATTTGCCTTGATTTGTGAACCTAACATTCCAGGTTCCTATGTAATATTGTTCTTTACAGCATCAGACTACTTCCATCACCTGTCTCTTCCATTACTGGGTGTTGTTTTTGCTTTGGTTCTGTCTCTTCATTCTTTCTGGACTCATTTCTTCATTGATCTCCAGTAGCATATTAGACACCTACCAACATGGGGAGTTCATCTTTCAGTATCCTATCTCTTTTGCCTTTTCATACTGTCTATGGGGTTCTCAAGGCAAGAATACTGAAGTGGTTTGCCATTCCCTTCTCCAGTGGACCATGTTTGGTCAGAACTCTCTACCAAGACCTGCCTGTCTTGGGTGGCCCTTCACGGCATAGCTCATAGTTTCATTGAGTTATACAAGGCTGTGGTCCATGTGATCAGGGTTTTCTGTGATTGTGGTTTTCATTCTGTCTGCCCTCTGATGGAGACGAATAAGAGGCTTATGGAAGCTTCCTGATGGGAGAGCCTGACTGAGGAGGAAACTGGGTCTTGTTCTAATGGGTGGGGCCATGCCCAGTAAATCTTTAATGCAATTTTTTGTTGATGGTTGGGGCTGTGTTCCCTCCCTGTTGTTTGACCTGAGGCCAAACTATAGTGAAGGTAATGAAGATAATGGTGACCTCCTTCAAAAGGTCCAAAAGGTCCCATGCACACACTGCTGCACTCAGTGCCCCCAACCCTGGAGCAGGCCACTGCTGACCCACTGCCTTCTGCTGGAGACTCCTGGACACTCATGAGCAAGTCTGGGTCAGTCTCTTGTGGGGTCACTGCTCCTCTCTCCTGAGTCTTGGTGCACACAAGCTTTTGTTTGTACCTTCCAAGACTCTGTTTCCCCAGTCCTGTGTAAGTTCTGGTGGCTCTATGGTGGGTTAATGCAGTATGAATGTGAGAGTTGGACCATAAAGAAAGCTGAGCACCAAAGAATTGATGCTTTTGAACTGTGGTGTTAGAGAAGACTCTTAACAGTTCCTTGGACTGCAAGGAGATGCAACCAGTCCATCCTAAAGGAAATCAGTCTTGAATGTTCATTGGAAGGACTGATGTTGAGCTTGAAACTCCAATACTTTGGCCACCTTATGTGAAGCACTGACTCATTGAGAAAGACCCTGATGGTGGGCAAGATTGAAGGCAGGAGGAGAAGGGGACCGCAGAGATGAGATGGTTGGATGGCATCACTGACTCAATGGACATAATTTTGAGCAAGCTCCAGAGTTGGTGATGGACAGGGAAGCCTGGCATCTGCAGTCCTTGGGGTTAGCAAAGAGTTGGACATGACTGAACTGAACTGAACTGATAAGATTAACAAATACACATTACTATATGTAAAATAAACAACAAAGACCTGCTGTATAAACAGGGAACTATTTTCAATATCTTGTAATAACCTAAAATGGAAAAGAATCTGAAAAGTATATATATGAGTCACTTTACTGTTCACCTGAAACTAACACAACATTGTAAATCAACTATACATCAATTAAAAAATGAGATGGTTTGTTATATACCTATAATAATTGGGGCACTGGGAGAGGGGAGAAATTAAGAGATACCAATGAAAATTGAGGGCATTCTAGTGAAACAATCAAGTAGTGATATCAAGTAGTTAGTTGGATGTATAAATGTAAGCAAACAACTGGGCTGGAGAGATGCCCTTGGCCAACAGCATGTGAATCCTATTTAATTTCATGGGACCAGGTGAGTTCACCTAGGGTAGAGAAGAGCAACTAGTTCAAGACTTTACTCTGAGCAAGTCCAATGTTCAAAGGTAGGGAAGAGAAGAGCCTGAAAGGTGAGACAGACAGGCAAGAAAAAAACTGAGAGAATGGTTTGTCACAAAAGCTGAGAGAGAAAATTATTCCCAGAACAAAGGGAGCGGTCAACTTTGTAGAAAGCTAACCAGAGTCAAAAAAGATAAGAGAAAAATTGTTGTTAGATTCAGCAGCAGAGAGATCACTTGTGACATTTAAAAAGAGCAGTTTCAGTGGGAGTGGATGGGGCAGAAACATAATGGGGATTTTCATCTCTGAGAGAATGAAAAACAGTATATTATTTCAGAGAAAGTTGGATCAGCCATGCCATATGCAGCAAGCTTAAGTACTATCAAAACAGCCCAATTTACCTGCTTTGAAGAACAGATAGACAGGCAAAATGTTAAGTCGCTCAGTCATGTCTGACTCTGCAGACTTTTGGACTGTAGCCTGCCAGGCTCCTCTGTGTATGTTATCTCCAGACAAGAATACTAGAGTAGCTAGTCATTCTCTTCTCCAGGGGATTCTCCTGACCCAGGAATAGAACCCAGTTCTCCCATGTTGCAGGCAAATTCTTTACCATCTGAGCCACCAGGGCTTCAAGAAACAGGATAATGTATTTAGTAAATAGCATAAATATTTGGCATGAAGATTGGGTTGAAGGAACTATTGGCAAATTAAACTCACTGAATTTCAGTTCTTCATCTATAAAATAAGGATGAGAATACTTCTTCATAGGGTTATTATAAGCACAAAAGGAGACAACATTTTAGTACAGTGCTAGGCCTATAGAAGTCTATTCAATCTCATTCATTGAAAACACATGTATTGAATTCCTACTGTGTGCCAGGCCCTGTGAAGGTGCCTGTGATCCAAGGTTCAGTCTATGATCTCCAGAAAGTTACAGGCTAGTGAGGAGATAAGGACTTCTCAGGTGGGGCTAGTATAAAGAACCCATCTGCCAATGAAGGAGACATGGATTCAATCCCTGGGTTGGGAAGATCCCCTGGAGGAGGATATGGCAACCAACTCCAGTATTCTTGCCTGGAGAATCCCATTGACAGAGGAACCTGGCAGCCTAGGGTCCATAGGGTCACAGAGTGGGACTTGACTGAAGCAACTTAGCACGCACTCACAGTGAGGAGATAAGCAAACAGTTGCATTAGTGTAAGATTATTGTGTCAGTAAGTAACAAAGGAGTTCTTAAGAAAACCTGAAGTGTGTCTAAGGGAGTGAAAGAAAGCTTTGTAGGAGGGCTAGCATTTTGTCTTCGACTTGAAGGCACAGGGTGGATTTGCTGGACAAACTGGGGAGAGTATTCCAAACAGAGAACAATCATGTGGAAAGGCTCAGGAATGGGCCTGAACTAGGATGTTCTGGAATTGTAAGTGGCTGAGTGTTCATGGGGACTTCCCTGGTAGCTTAGCTAGTAAAGAATCCACCTGCAATGCAGGAGACTCCAGTTCAATTGACTGTTCCTGTAGGTAGTTGAAGGAAGGTTCTACTACAAGCTCAGGCCAGTGAGAAGGAATAGGAGGATGAAGAGCCTCATTTGTCATGTGTAGAAGTTGAGACTTTGTTTCAAAGGGTTAAGGAGCCATAGAAGTGCTGGGCATAGGCAATGACAAAAGCATTCTTAAGCATAGAAGATGTACTGTGAGTTTCCTTAGCTTTGTAAAATGCTCTGGCCTTTACTCTTAAAAGGTAAGTACCTCTGACCCGTGCTCAGCAGGACAAGTGCTACCATTTGTTCTTCTAACTGTGATACTGGACTATTCTCATTCTCTTGTAGGGAGGAACTCATGGGTCAGTTGAACAGAATAGGGAACCCAGAAGAGACTATCCTTGGGGAAAGTCTGAATTTGCTTCCATTCTTTCTCTGGAAGATGAAGTCAATGTCATGTGAAGATCAATGACCATGTAACAAAACACAAAAAAAAGTAGGGAAAATATTAAAGAAATATAATAAATTTACTAGTAATATGATGAAGATATTTGTGATTTTGTGGTATTTGTGGTATTTATAGCTTTATCTGTTTGTGATTTGATGCTTTGTTTCTCATTCTAAATTCATTTTTATACCTTCTTTTATATCAAACATTTGAACTTCTTTTCCTTAAAGAAGGTTTTAAAAACAGAATAGAACTTTAGAACTCCACAAAACCTGGATAAACCATCCAGTACTCCATTACCTTATTGGTTCCCCTAAACCTGCTTGCAACTTTGAAAGTAGTTATTTTATTCAGCTTGCTTCAATTTCCCAGTATAAGCATGCCATTTATTTCTAGGACCAAGACTGATACAACAGTGTTCATGGTAGTCATAATCTTTATCCATCATTTATACATTATAATCTTTTGTATATATGAAGAAATTTACAGTCTAAAAAAGAACACATGAGATATCTATATCTATATACTTATCAATCCATCTGTTCTCTCTGTATGTGTCAAATATATATAATATACACATAAATGTCAATACCATGTATAGATTAAGTAATTGTTAACAACACTTTCTGGAGGAGAACAAGGGGCAGAGATTAGATGAGGAATTACTATTCCCCTTTTTTATTGTTGAATGTTTTTCATGTTTTATATATTTATTTTTCAAATTACATTTTGGTTTCATTTTTTTCAAACTAATTCACTAGGTACTTTTTGAGGGGGGCAGAGCATAGAGTTGGATTCACTCAAGGTTAGTCAATATGGTTTATTTTAATGTCACAAAATTTTCCTATACCAAGAAGATTTCTGGGACTAGTGACCAGTCCCTAAAGAACAGAGTAGCCTAACATAGCCCATCAAGTAATGAGGATAAAAGTAACACTTTTCATTTTATTCAGATCTTAGCTCTGTTAGAAAATATTCTCTGAAGTCCTGTGAGGAGAGACTACATTATCAGAGGATAATTTTTACTTTTATGCTCTTTTGAAGCTCTCCCTAGAGTTCTATAGTAATTTCCAGGCATAACATGAAATGCTCACACTATTTTTCACACACCTCCCAAGCTATATAGCTGATCTTCAGTTTCATACTCTCATGAAGCAAGAACGAATATCCTGGGAACCTGGATATACAAAGTACATTCCAGCCCCATCCAGCTGATTGAGGCCAAAGCCCCATTCCTTGGCAGGGAAAGTTACAAGGAGTAGGGAAGTGATCTTAAAAATAAAGTAACAGGTTATTTTACCACAAAATAGTTTATTCAGGAATAACAGAAAATTGCAGATCAAGTAAGCATGCTGCAGCAAAAACTATGGACAAGTCTTGTGAAATAAAGGAGTAGAACATTTTTTTAATAGAGAAAAAGAGGAAGCTGGACTGTTACAAAGGAAGAGTCCATTGGAAGAAACTGGAAGCGCAAAGTGTAGTGGCTTTTCATTGGTTGAGTTATGTCAGTCTCTCATTGGCTGGGTTGTTGCCAGGCCAGGAGAAAATCTTCTTTCCTACTGTTAGGGTAGCAAAGTACTAATGTTCTTCCTGTTGAAGATGCAGAGTAGTCTGTACCTATTAATATTTGGGGTCTGCAGCTATCAGTGCATGGTAGGGCATGAGAGTTCCCTCTTCTGGCCTTATCGACTCCAATTTAAATGAGGCTCCCTTTTTTATTTTCACATGAGTAACTCCCCTGTGAGGATTCCCCTCACAGACTCCCAGTATGCAGAAAACTAAAAAGATGGCTGACCCTCTTCTGCCTCGACAGCCACAAGTCTATTCTCTATGTGAGTCAGTTTCTGTTTTGTAGGTAAATTCATATTTTAGACTCTACATATAAGTGATATCATATGGTATTTGTCTTTCTCTTTCTGACTTACTTCACTTAGTATAAGAATCTTTAGGTTCAACCAAGTTGCTGCAAATGGCATTATTTCATTCATTTTAATGGCTGAATAGTATTCCGTTGTATATATGTACCACATCTTCTTTATCATTCATTTGTTGATGGACATTTAGACTGTTTCCAATATGTCTTGGCTACTGTAGCCAACACTTACGCTATTGTTTTCTTGTGTTTTACTTATGCATATGTTAGAATCCCCACAATATATTGTTACTATTTTTTTAAACCATCAATTATCTTTTAAAAGATACTCAAATTATAAGAAAAATAAATTTTACATATTGGTCATGTAGTTACCATCTTTGTTGCTCTCTGTTCTTGTGTATATCCATAAAGTTATATTCTCCTTTATTGTGCTTTACAGATATTTCTGGCTTCCTTACAAACTTAAGGTTTGTGACTACCCTGCACCTCTCAAGCCTATTGGCATCATTTTTCCAAATGCATTTTCTTACGTCATGTCTCTGTGTCACATTTTGGTAAGTCTCACAATATTTCACACATTTTTGTATTACTATATTTATTACAGTGATCTGTGATCAGTGATCTTTGATATTACTAATGTAACTCACTGAAGGCTCATATGTCAGTTATTAATTTTTAGCAAAAAGTATTTTTTAAATAAGGTGTCCACAATGTTTTTTTAGACATGCTATCACACACTTAATAGACTACATTATAGTGTAAGCATAACTTTAATGTGCACCGAGAAATCAAAAAACATGTGTGACTCACTTTATTGTGATATTCACTTTAGTGCAGTGTTCTGGAATTGGGCCCACAATATCTCTAAGATGTTAAGCATTTTCAACTGGTGATATTTTCCTTCTGCCTGAAAGATTTCCTTTAACATTTCTTATACTGCAGGTTTGTTAGTGACTAGTTATTTCAGTTTTTGTATGTCTGAAATAGCCTTTGTTCTAACTTCTGATTTGAAAGATATTTTGCTGGATATAAATTTCTATGTGACACTTTGTTTTCTTTCAATTATTTAAAAATGTTGCTCCACTGTCTTATCTTTACATTGTTTTCTATGAGAAATTTTCTGTTGTCCTTATCTTAGATTTTCTGTATACAATGCATGTTTTTTCTGTGGCTGCTTTTAAGAATTTTTATTCATCGTTGATTTTAAGCAATTTTGTTCTGATGTGCTTTAGTGTATTTTTCTTCATTTTTCTTGTGCTTGGAATTCATTGAGCTTCTTGAATCTGTGGGCTTATAGTTTTCATCAAAAATGGAATATTTTCAGCTATCATTTCTTCAAATAGTTTTTCTGTCCCTCCTCCAGCTTGAATACACAATTACATGTATTTTAGGATGCTTGAAGTTGTCCTAAGTCTCACTGATGGTCTTTAAGCCCTTTTTTCTCCCTGTTTCATTTTTAGATCATTTCTGTTGCTGTGTATTCAAATTCATTAATCTTTTCTTCTGTCTCATCAAGTTAATTTTCCTCTCAGATACTACAGTATTTATCTTTAGAAGTTTGATTTCCCCCCATATTTCTGCTAATTGTTTTGAACATCTAGGATACAATAATAACTGTTTTAATGTCATTGCCACTAATTCCTATATCTTGTCCATTTCCTATCAGTTTCAAGTGGTTAGTTTTTCTCCTCATTTCCTGTGTCTTTGCATGCTGGTAAGCTTTTGGTTTTATTTTTATTAATTTTTTTTAATTTTTCTTTACTTTATTGTGTTGGTTTTGCCATACATTGACATGAAACCGCCATGGGTATACATATGCTCCCCCTCCAGAACTCCCCTCCCTCCTCCCTCCCGATTCCCTCCCCCTGGGTCATCTTGGTGCACCAGCCCCGAGCATCAGCCCTGGGCTGGCGATTGATTTCACATATGATAATTCACATGTTTCAATGCCATTCTCCCATAACATCCCACCCTTGCCCTCTTCCACAGAGTCCATGAGTCTGTTCTATACATCCGCGTTCCTTTTGCTGTCTCGCATGCAGGGTTCTCGTTACCATCTTTCTAAATTCCATATATATGCGTTAGTATAATGTATTGTTGTTTTTCCTTCTGGCTTACTTCACTCTGGATAATAGGCTCCAGTTCCGTCCACCTGAGTAGAACTGCTTCAAATGAATTTTTTTTGAATGCTGAGTAATATTCCATTGTGTATATGTACCACAGCTTTCTTATCCATTCGTCAGTTGATGGGCATCTAGGTTGCTCCATGTCCTGGCTATTGTAAACAATGCAGCGATGAACATTGGGGTACATGTGTCTCTTTCAATTCTGGTTTCCTCGGTGTGTATGCCCAGCAGTGGGATTGCTGGGTCATATGGCAGTTCTATTTGCAGTTTTTTAAGGAATCTCCACACTGTTCTCCATAGTGGCTGTACTAGTTTGCATTCCCACCAACAGTGTAAGAGGGTTCCCTTTTCTCCACATCCTCTCCAGCATTTATTGCTTGTAGATTTTTGGATTGCAGCCATTCTGACTGGTGTAAAGTGGTACCTTATTGTGGTTTTGATTTGCATTTCTCTGATAATGAGTGATGTTGAGCATCTTTTCATGTGTTTGTTAGCCATTTTTATGTCTTCTTTGGAGAAATGTCTGTTTAGTTCTTTGGCCCACTTTTTGATTGGGTCGTTTATTTTTCTAGAATGAAGCTGCAGGAGTTGCTTGTATATTTTTGAGATTAAATGTTTGTCCGTTGCTTCATTGGCTATTATTTTCTCCCATTCTGAAGGCTGTCTTCTTACCTTGCTTATAGTTTCCCTTGTTGTGCAGAAGCTTTTAATTTTAATTAGGTCCCATTTGCTTATTCGTGCTTTTATTTCCGATATTCTGGGCATGCTGGTAAGCTTTTGATGGATGCATATATTGTGAATTTTACTCTATTGGGTGATGGATATTTTATTTTTCTTATAAATATTCTTGGATTTTGTTCTGGGGTGCAATAAAATTATTTGCAATATTTGAAAATAGATTGAATATTTTGCAGCTTGCTTTTAAGATTTGTTATGTTAGACCAATTCCACACTAAGATCTTATTACTACTTAATACTTTCCTAAATGCCCTGTGAATTTTGAGGTTTACCAGTCTAGCTGATGCAACAGTCAATATTCAAGATCTTATGTTACCAGTGAACACATACACATACTTTCGTCCTCCATGTGCTATTATCTAGAACTTCTCTCAAGGTCAATCATAGGGCTTATCTTGTATCTTTCTTTTATTAGTAGTCTTTATTTGGCTGCACCAGGTCTTAGTTGTGACATAAGCGACCTATAGTTGGGGCATGTGAGATCTAATTCCCTGACCAGGGTCAAACCCAGGCCCCCTGTATTGGGAGCACTGAATCTTAGCCACTGGACCACCAGGGAAGTCCCACATCTTTTATCTTTCAATGCCTGATGTCCAGTGCTTTTAGCTTTTAGCTTTTAACCCCATTTTAAAGTATAATTGGGGGTGATTTTTTGTAGGTTTGGAGTGGGGGTGGAGGTGGTGGAAAGGAGAAAATCTGGATGTTCTCGAATAGAAGGTAAATGTGGTCCCTGTTACCCTATCTTGGCTAAAAGTAGAGATTCTCCTGAAATGGTACTTTAAAGAGAATAAGGGGAATGTGAGACTGAGTTCTTTCATTCTAGTTCTCCCAAAGTTCTCATGGTGCTATAATCAGATAGAATTAAATTCTGACCCAGATAGAGGAGACACATCCTAATTCCAAAGTAGGGAACACTGATTGCAGCTCATCTCTGGTACAGAGAGTGTAACAAGGTAAGGAGGAAAAGACACAAGCATGTCATGTCCCTGCAGAGTAGTTTCTCATCTCTGAGACCCACTTTTCCCCAAAATGGGAATTTTGTTAGAAACAATCTCTGGATCCAAGAAACTGGGTCAAATAAATTGTCAAATATTGGGATGCAACATGGGGATATTTCCCGAGGAGAAGAGGGGTTTATTCAAGAGGTAACAATCCTCAGGGGAAGTGGTAGAGGACAAACAACGTCGGAAGAGCCATTTTAACATTGTGATAGTCCCTTATGAGGGCTTCTCTGGTGGCTCAGCGGTAAAGAAGCCTCCTGCAATGCAAGAGACTCAAGAGACGTGGATTTGATCTCTGGGTCAGGAAGATCCCCTGGAGAAGGGCATGGCAACCCACTCCAGTATTCTTGCCTGGAGAACCCCATGGACAGAGGAGCTGGTGGGCTACAGTCCATGGGGTTGCAAAGAGTCAAACATGACTGAAGTGACTGAGTACACACAGAGTCCCTTTTGAAGGCAAGAAGAGAAGGGGGCAGCAGAGGCTGAGATGATTAGATAGCATCACCAAATCAATAGACATGAATATGAGCAAACTCCAGGAGATAGTAAAGAACAGAGGAGTCTCGCATGCTGCAGTCCATGGGATCACAAAGAGTCAGACATCACTTAACAACTGAACAACAGTCCTTTTAGGGAATTTGCCATTTTATGGGTTTCCCATCCCTATTCCTGCAGGAGTCATTGTCTCAGCCTCTCTTGCAGCTGTAGGTAACACAGATATGTGTTCGTGGATCTACCCATCAGATTCACCCACAGCAAACTTTGAATCAAAAGCTTATGTACAGACTTCCCTAGGTGCCAGTGTTTAAGAATCCACCTGCCAGTGCAGGGGACACAGGTTCCATCCTTGGTCCAGGAAGACCCACATGATGCAGGGCAACTAAGCCCTTGCACTACTACTGAGCTGGTGCACCCTAGAGCCTGTGCTCCCCAACAAGAGAAGCCACCACAATGAGACGCCTGTGTACCACAACTAGAAAGTAGCCCCTGTTCTCCACAAAGAGAGAAAGTCTGTATGCAGCAAGAGAGACCCAGCCCACCCCAAAATAAAATTAATTAATTAAAAAAAAGAAACTTCTATACAAGTAGCAGTCAGTGGCTGAATGCATTCTGGTGAGATACAAAGAGCAACACTCCAGTTTACAGAGGCAGCAGTGGCAAGGTTCCTGCCAGTCCTGTCCAGTGCTGGGTGCTGGGAGTATTGGCAGCACCTTGGGGCGGCAGAGGTGGAATCTTCCTGAACCGATTTGCAGGGTGTGTATGTATTTCCTGGCTGTGTTACCTCAAACATACTGTATAGCCTGGTTCTCTGGCATTCTTGGGAGAGTCTGTGTGTGTCCTAATATCCTTTAGTATAGAGATTAGCAAACATTTTCTGTAAAAGAATTATTAGTTACTATAGATGGAATTGTGTTCTTCCAAAACCCATATGTTGAAGTCCTAACCCACGTTGTGATGCTATTTGAAGATAGGGCTTTGGGAAGTAATTAGGCTCAGATGAGGTCATGAGAATAGGGTCCTCATGATGGGTGTAGTATCCTATAGGAAGAGACACCAGAGACCTTGCTCTCTCTTTCCTCCATGCGAGGACACAGCAGGAAGACAGCCATCAGGAGCCCAAGAGGAGAGCACTTGGCAGAAGTCAACCACCAGTGGCACCTTGGTCTAGAACTTCTAGTCTCCAGGACTCTGAGAAAATGAATTTCCATTGTTTAAGATACTCGGTCTATGGTATTTTATTGCCTGAACTAAAAGATATTAGTAAATATTTTAGGCTTTGTGGGCCATATAGTCTTTGTCACAACTACTGAATTCTTCTATTGTAGCAATGAAAGCACCTATAACACAGTCTGTAAACAAATGAGCATGGCTGGGTTCCAATGGCATTTTATTTATGGACACTGAAAAGGCAATTATCCTTGGCTTTCAGGCCATTTAAAAGTAAGTGGCAGGTCACAATCACTGACCTCTTCAAAAACATTCCTTTTGTGTTCAAAGGACCTACTGTAGGTATCTGATGTTCAACTAGGAACCCTGACTAATACATTTAGCCAATGCCTGTTTCAAGAAAAGTTTATTCTTAAGCCACCAAGATAGACAAACATCCATTCTGCTTTTCTTCAACTGCCAGAGAAGAATTTTCTACGTAAACGTCTGTGGGTCACCTGCTGCAATTTTAGCAACTCAGAGACTCCTTGCACTGATAATATATTCCCAGAGTCTCCTCACAAGGAAGGATTTTAAGCAGTTTTCGGTTTCCCCTCTCCTACAGATCACCCTGCCCTGGAGAGCCCTCTCTCATCTGAGTGAGCTATTTGTTTTGTCATCATCTGAACCACATGACTGTAGAGGAGACACAGCTCAGCAGCCGTCGTCGTAGCTCAGCCTCTCCGTAGCTGACAGGAAAGATCTATGAAATAGGATACACAGAGATGGCAATAAAATCAGGGAGGCTGCGAGATGAAAACAGGTCATTCCCCAGACTCATCTGTAAGGTAGATTTAGGAAACGGTACCGCACTCGTCTGGAAGCTGAAATGGACCGAAGTCACTGACATTTAGAGTCTGCCCCTTTTTTTCCAGGCCCTTTGCTACAAGACTCAGACTGTTTGGATTTTCAAACAGAATACCTTGCCCAATAAAAATATGATGCTTAGCAACAGAAATGGATTACAACTATATTTAGCCAAATGAAATCTGTATAAAAATATGCTGGACAGTGTGATTGACACAATTGGCAATTCCTCTTGTCCTTTACTGACAGTATCACCTGGTTTATACGCTGATGTGGAAGAACCTCCTCAGCCTGAGGTGATTTGATTTGTCAGGGGAACAATGAAAAGGCAGAGGCTTAGACAAGAAGGATTTTCTCTTGCTGCCTTCTCTTCTGTTACAGGTTTGGAATTTATAGAATTGCTGCCTACCTTAGGGACTCTCTCTCCCTTTGAATATTAGATCTTCAATTTTACTTTTGAAATTACGATAATTCAGTAATTGGAAAAGAAAGCAAGTCAGTTTGTTTTGGGAGCCTGGAGAAAGGTACCCAAGAGTGAGAGAATAAGTGGACTCTCCAAACTTCAGCAGTGACAGGTCATGTTGATCGTATGATGCAATGAGAATGAGACTTTGCCTCTGTGGTTTTCTCCCTCAAAGCCATTCTTGCGTGCATGCTATCTCTTCAGTCATGTCCGACTCTTTATGACCCTATGGATGGTAACCCACCAGACTCCTCTGCCCATGGGATTCTCCAGGCAAGAATACTGGGATGGGTTGCCATTCCCTCCTCCAGGGGAACGTCCCAACCCAGGGATCAAACCTGTGTCTCTTACATCTCCTGTACTGGCAGGTGTGATCTTTACCAATAGCACCACCTGGGAAGCCCCCTCAAAACCCATAACCCCAGTCTAATCATAAGAAAAACAGTGGGCAAATCTCATTTGAGGAACATTCTATAAAAGGCCTGATCAGTCCTCCTCAGAAACCCTTAAAAATGAGGAAAGTCTGAGAAACTGTCAGAGCCAAGATGAGCCTAAGGAGACATAAGAACTGAATATAATGTGGTATCCTGGATGGGATCCTAGAACAGAAAAAGGACATGAGAAAAGCAGAATAAACTGTGGCCCTTGGTTTATAATAATATATGAATATTGATTTATTAACTGTAACGAATATAGGATGCTAAAAACAGGGGAAATTGAGTGTTGGGTATATGGGAACTCTGTACTATTGTACTAGGACCCTACAGTCCTTGCCCCCCACCCCATGTCAGACCACCGATGACCAATTTCAAGATGGCTGTCAGAGCCAACTGTGCTATTTCTGCATGTAGCCCCCTCCTGTATATAAAGCTCTTGCCCCACTGGTTGTCAGTAAATGGGAGTCAACCTTTGGATAGACATCGGCCCTCCCCCACCTAGGTGCCAGCATCTGAAATAAAGCAGGCTTTCCTTTCCACCAACCAGGTCTATTTATTGGGTTTTGGGTGGCGAGCAGCCAGACCCCCACACCTTTTGGTAACACTATCTTCACAATAATTCTGTGAATCCAAAACTTTTTAAATAAAAGCTTTATTAAAAAGAAAAAAAAATTAGGTTTTCCCTTTTGCTAGACTTATTCCCTAGCCTTCCACAGACAACCAGAGGCATCGGTTGCTTTCTGCATTGCACTCATTCTGCAGTTTATTGTCTGCGGTGGGGTGATGGAGGATATAAAGTATCAGCCACACATCTGTAAACTGATTTAGATAAACACTGGAATTAAATAGAGAAAAACTGGAATTAAAGCAGTACACACACGAAAAAATAACTTCCCAAAGCATTTTGTTACTTGTCTGTGTGAACAGAACATAATCTGTGAGAAACTTCAAGATGGAATCCAACCTTTTGTTTTTAACACAACAGCTGAATTCTCAGTGGTTGCCTGCAATAACTACAGTCATTGCCTATAGACAGTACCTCTTCCAAATTAAGGAACGTTCCTTGAAGTTCTCATTAAATGCATATGACTGTTTGGGGGTTGATATCCTGGGAGCCATGATTGCTCAAGTTACTTTTTACAGAGTTGAGTTTTATAAAAGCAGAAGCATTAGAAGGAAACTGCAATGTATTCTGCAAAGTAGGTTTGCTTTAAGGATGTTATTCAGTACAAATATCTCCTTTGGGAATTGTATTAGAGAGAGCCTTTCTGATTACTACTCCATGGCTATGTTTTTAGCAGTAATTGCTCCCCTTCAGATAATCTGACAGAGGTTATTCTTAAACACAGAGAATTGATGATTGACTATTTCATCGCTGCTCTTCACAATTGGTCACAGTCTAAGCTGGCCATAGAAAAAGGCAGAATCTCTTGATTTGTCTTTTTTGCAGCAAAGCAAGTGAGGAAACTGAAAACCCTTTCTGCTGCATGCAGGTCCCGTTGTGAGTTGAGGGGCCGCCTTGACAAAAGCAGCTGCCTCAAGTCATTTCGATGCTAGTTTTACCTTTCTGCTCTTTATACGAATCGACTTCTGATCTTGGACTTTTCTCTCTGTTTTTCTTTGGCTTTCACTATAAAGGTTTAGCAAAGAAAGAAGAGGAAGATCTGGGGCTGGGTTTCAACATTCTCAGCTTTGCCATCAAGTGGACTTGCTACTTGAGCAGAGCACTCTGGTTCACTGTGCCTCTGTTTTCTAAGATGTAAAATTGGATTTATAATATATGCACCAATTATTGAAGTGTAACAATGAGGATCAACGATCAAAACAGAGGTCAGCTTCCTTTCTAAGGTTTAAATGAAGGACTTAATGCTTAAGAAAACTACTCAAAATTTCAAAGTGCCCTTCAGGCCCCCTAAAATAGCAGTTTACATGGGACTGGGATGTCAGAGCTACAATTGGATCACAAGTTTCACACAACAAAGACTAATTCTGGCTGATTCCAGAGAAAAAAACGTTTAAGGGAGTGTGTGAGAAAGGAATTTTTTGAAACAATATTGGGTAATTTCCACAAATGAAAAGCGGCTAAGAATAGGGAGGGCAGGAAGCAGCCGGGGCCGTGGCCAAAAGCGTGTCACCTAAAGCTGCTCCCCACTTGATGTTGCTGCTGATGCCACTGTCAAGGGGGACTCTCCGCAATATATGTCTCTTTGGGTCCCCTAGGCAGGTATTTCTCATTGGCTTTACCCATACTGTGGCATAACGTTCCAATAAGGAAGCTGGGGAATAGGCATCTGGCATTTTCTGCCTCTGAAGTGAGAAATAGGCACTGTTTCCTATTGAGACTCATAACATAACATTTGTTCCCCAAAGTAGGAGAGAGTTTCAGATGCCGAGGATAAACATCAATGACAATCAACATCGCCGTTGTGAGATTTTTAAGGAGGGGTGACTGACTACCTGATATTGGAGAAACTACAAATACCCATCCAGCAGCACTGGCCTCTAAACTGGGTATGTTCCCATCGCTCCTATTTGTGACTTCTTATTTTTTAAATAGCCTGTTCTATTCTTTTTCCAATGAAGTGTAATTGATTTACAATGTTGTGCTGGTTTCTGGTGTACAGCAAGCTAACAGATTCAGTTATACATACATATATATATATATATATATTCTTTTTCATATTCATTATAGCTTATTATAAGATATTGAATATAGTTTCTATGCTATACAGTAGGATCTTGTTGTTTGTTTTATACATGGTAGCTTGCATCTGCCAGTCCTCAAATCCTATTTTATCCCTCCCTACCCACAACATTCTCCTGTGGTAACCATATGTTTGTTTTCTTTATCTGTGAGTCTGTTCCTATTTGTAAATAAGTTGACTTGTATCGTATTTTAGATTCCACATATGAGTGATATCATATCACTTGGTATGATAATCTTTATCCACCCATGTTGCTGCAAATGGCAGTATTTCATCCTTTTTTATGGCTGAGTAATATTCTAGTGTGTATATATGCAAGTGTGTGTGTAGAGAGAGAGAGAGAGGATGGGTAAAAATGGCTATACATCTTCTTTATCCATTCATCTGTCAGTGGACATTTAGGTTGAATATTAAGGTTGCTTCATGTCTTGGCTATTGTAAATAGTGCTGCTATGAACATTGGGGTGCATGTATATTTTTCAATTGGAGTTTTCTCTGGATACATGCCCAGGAGTATGATTGCTGGATTATATTACAACTCTAGGTTTTGAGGAACCTCCATACTGTTTCCACTGTGGCTACACCAGTTTACATTCTCACCAATAGTATAGGAAGATTCCCTTTTCTCCACACCCTCTCCAGCATTTATTATTTGTACACATTTTAATGATGGCCATTCTAACTGGTGTGAGGTGATACCTCATTGTAGTTTTGTTTTGCTTTTCTCTAATAGTTAGTGAAGTTGAGCATACTTTCATGTGCTTATTGGCCATGTAAATAGCCTACTTTTATAAGCTTTAGTTTTCTCAAATTTTGGACCTGTTCTTGCTAGTCAACTCTAAAACCCACTTCTGACTTCCAATGAGGTAACAACCACTTGCCCCCTAAGTCACAATTTGGGGCATAACCCAGAGCTGAGCCTGAAAGAGAAAAAGTAAATCACACAACTATATATATATATTTATACCATGTCTATATACAATATATATATATATATCATGCTCTATAACATTAACAAATAGCTCATTTTCCAGCTAGGATGTAATGGCTTAAATTATTAGGGTGGGATATGCTTTTATATGAACTCTTAAAGTTTTTCTTTCAGGCTTTGGAAATGTTGGTTATTTTCATGATCAAAAATGTTCCTTAATGAATTCGTGAAGGCATTTTCTTGATGGTGCCTAGGAGTGCCAATTAACTTCTTTTCACATTTGAATTTGATGAACATAAAACTTAAACCTTGACCTCAAGATGAGAAAGACCTTATCATATCTAAATTTTTAAAGAATGCCCCAAATTACAGAGATGCTCACCAGGGTGATAAAGCTAAGTGACTAGTGGAATATTCAGAATCAGCTCAGCAAGGAACTGGAAGGCCTTGTTATCTCCCAGTGGATTTGCCAGTCTGCTCTGCTTTTACGCAACAAGAAGAAACTATGAGGTATGTGCTGTAAAAGTTATTTTCAGAGCTGTTAGGATTTAATCGCTTCACTGTTTTTAACTGGAGGAGCCTTTCATTTCTCTTACTACATTGGAATAAAGGCTTAAAAGGAAAGATAAGACAATCCCTGACTTAGAATAATTAACTCAAAGCACTAAGTGAAGCGCTCCTTTCCTTCCTGTGTTGTCATTACCGCCCTTCCACAGGCTGCACAGAGATGAACTCTCTCATTCACTCATGCATTCTTAAGGTACTTGTTAGGCACCTGTTTTGTGCCTGGCACCATGTTAGGGAATAGAGAATTTGATATGAAGCAAAAAAAGCTTGATCTTCGGGGACTTAAAATTTCAAGGACCTCTTCTTCCAGGGCTACATCTAGCAATATATTCACTGATCATAAATTTTTACAAAATTTGCAAAAGTAAAATATTTTAGACACAATTAGTTAAGACTATTATCCCTCTTTCCAATCTGACATCCCTATTGTCATAAGTTTTTCTTGTGTCTGATGACCCTGGAGAGCCTGTGGTCTTTACAGAGATTCAACTAAGGGAAGATAGGAACATATTTTGTTTTAATTTAGTGGAATAAGTACGTGTAATTGGTAGTCATTTCAGTGAACAGTTAAGTTATAGCTGGCCATCTCCTCTTAGGAATGGCTGGTAGGAATACTTTTCCCTTCTTTGTGCTAGCTCACCTTCTATTGTGTCCTGAAGGTGCAGAGGTATTGATAATACACTGGTTAATACAAGTATGGTCAATTTGAAGAATATTTAAGATAGTCACCGCACAGCATAACTTGAAATGCCCTGAGACATTACAATCCACATATCAAAGAAAGTTTTTAGAGGTTTTCCCAAATTCAACCACATTCCTATAAAAGCACGTATGCTTTTATACTTATTAATCATGAGTTGAGAAACTGAAAGAAGCTTTTTTTTTTAGAATATTTATTTATTTGGCTGCACCAGGTCTTAGTTGTGGCACATGGGATCTTTAGTTGTGTCTTCAGGATCTTTGAAGCTTCCCTGGTGGCTCAGATGGTAGAAAGTCTGCCTGCAATGGAGGAGATTTGCGTTTAATCCCTGGGTTGGGAAGATTCCCTGGAGAAGGAGATGGCAACCCACTCCAGTGTTCTTGCTTGGAGAATTCCATGGACAGAGGAGCCTACAGTCGTGTAGTTGTAGTCTCACATGGAGTCGCAAAGAGTTGGACATGACTGAGCAACTATCACTCACTCATCATCATTCAGCATCTTTAGTTGCAGCATATAGGCTCTTAGTTACAGCCTATGGGATCTGGTTCCCTGACCAGGGATTGAACCTGGGCCCCCTACATTGGGAGCACGGAGTCGTAGCCACTAGACCACCAGGGAAGTCACAAAAGAAACCTTTTAAAATGATCAAGAATAGAAAATATGTTGATCAACCGCACTAGGGAAAAGCATACACTATACTTCTAATCACTGCAGAAAATGCACTTATAAACTGTTGTCACAGGAGGTGATCAAAGAATAAGAGTCAAAAAAGTAGGAAAAAA
This sequence comes from Antilocapra americana, assembly GCA_007570785.1. Classification (NCBI taxonomy): domain Eukaryota; kingdom Metazoa; phylum Chordata; class Mammalia; order Artiodactyla; family Antilocapridae; genus Antilocapra; species Antilocapra americana. The sequence continues at coordinate 46,883,750 of ML660200.1, read as the reverse complement.
ATGTATTAAAGAGATGTGTCAAGCAGTTAATAAATAAAAATATTTAATTTTTATGAGTTTGATGGTGTTTATCAGCTTTTTGTATTTGTAATCTGTTGTGATTTCTTCTCATTGAATTTTATACTCCTTTGGAAAATCCTCTCTTCCCCAAATTGTATATGCTGTAGGCCCACAGAACTTAGAATTTTTCTGTCTATGATATGTGGCTTTAGGAATGCAGATGCATTAAAGCCCAATTTGGTCTTCTAAGTACTCACAGTTGGTCAGATGGTCAGGAAAACAAATAGTTCATTGTAGTGATACAAGTGCTACAAGGTGGCATCATCTGATCAATTGGGAGAAAATGGATCTGTTTTGTAACAAAGTACTGTAAACTGGGTAGTTTATAAAGAACAGAAATTTATTTCTCACAGTTCAGGTGGCTGGAAGTCTAATGTTAGGGTGCCAGCACCGTCAAGTTCTAATAAGAACGCTCTCCGGGGTTGCAGATTGGCAGCTTCCCATTGTAGTCTCACATGGTAGAAAGAAAAAGCTATGGTCCTTTCACCTTCTTATAAGGTTACTATAATCCCATTCACGAGAGCAACACTCTCATCAGCTAATGACTTCCCAAAGGCCTCGTCTCCTAATGCCATCGCATTGGGGCATTAGAATTTCAACATTTGAACTCTGAGGGGACACAAACTTTGCATGTAACCATGTCTGTTTTTTTCTGACAACAAATGTATGGTTTCTTTCCAATAGCCAATTGTTGTCATTCCAATACCATTCTCTAATTCTCCCACACAAACCCAGTATCCTGTAATTCCACTCAATTCTGACACTCTCCGGAGTTAGTGCAGACCGAAGTAATGGGCTCAGTTCCAAAAGACTATCCTCTCTTCAGATGCCAGTCACAAGTCCTTGGTCGCCAGACTACCTGCACTTGGCTACAAACTCAGCAGTTCCCATTACCCTATTTCTGTGCTGTGCTTAGTCGCTCAGTTGTGTCCGACTATGTGACCACATGGACTGCAGCCCACCAGGCTCCTCTATCGATTGGGATTCTCCAGGCAAGAATACTGGAGTGAATTGCCATGCCCTCCTCCAAGGGATCTTCCCAACACAGGGATCAACCCAGGTCTCCCACATTGCAGATGGATTCTTTACCATCTGAGCCACCAGGGAAGCCCATTACACAGTCTCAGGTATGAAAGTTTGCTAGAGTAATTCATGGAACTTAGGAAAAGGCTTTACTTTTGTCTACTGCTTTATTGTAAAGGATACAAGTCAGGAACAGCCAAATGTAAGTGGTCCAAAGGAGAAGGTATTGGAGGTGAGGATGCAGAGTTTTCATGCCTTCCTCCCTAACATATCAAAGGCACCAACCCAGAACTTCTAAATTTCAGTGTTTAAGAGTTTTTGTTGAAGTTACATTAAATAGGCGAGATTCATTAAATCATTGGCCACTGGTGATTGAACTCAATCCCCAGCCCCCACCCCCTCCCTGGAGGGGAGGGTTTGCCGAAAGTTTCAACCTTCTAATACCCCACCTTGAATCATCTCATTAGTATGAACTCTGATATGTGTGAAAGGGGCACCTTATGAATAACAAACCACACTCCTATCATTCAGGAAATGTCCCAGCATTTTAGGAGCTCTGTGCCAGAAACCGGGGACAAAGTCCAAACATACATTTTTATTATACCACAATCCAACACCATTAATTTGATTTATAAAGGTAGGAAGTTGGACAATGAAATAAATTTCCTGAGCCAGGTACCCAAAACTCTCCCCAAGATATTCCTTAAAGTTGCTTTCCCAAGAAGCTTTGTCATAATCTCTTTTAGAAATTATTTATTTGGCTCCAGGTGTAATGATCCTTCAATTTTTGCTTTGCTACAGTAAAAATAGGAAACAAATTATGAGATACATTAAAAAAGACTTCTTATAGTGGGTTTATATGTTGTTATCATGAAAATTGAAGTTGGATGTCATGAATTACTGTTGATATTTGGATTATATGTGTTTTTGAAAACTATACACTATTAAGCATTAAATATATAATTTACTGATTGTGAAGTGTGAGCTTGCTATTCCATACTCATAAGATGGAAGAAATGGAGTCTCTGATTGATGTTTAAGCTTTCTTTTAGTTTCACATCTATTTCTTTTTAATGAATTCCTAATGAAACAGGAGGGAAGGGAGTAGGGTACAACCTTTAAAAGAATGGCACAGCCATCAGGATTAGGACGTAACTGGTTAGAATCCTTTAGGCCCAAGATGGCAGAAGATTTGACTTCCAGTGGACCCTGAGCCTCATTGTACGTTCATTATAATGCATTAGCATGCTAAATGACACACCCACAGGCGCCATGAGAGTTCCAAAGCTGAGCATAAAAGATCAAAAAGTGGATGGTGGGTCAATTCCTGGGAATCCCTGCCCCTGCCTTGAAATAGTTGGAACATTCCTCCCACTTGTGAGCCTGTGAAATTACCAAGCCCACAAAAATTCCAGGCCAGAATACTGGAGTGGGTAGCCTTTCCCTTCTCCAGGAGATCTTCCCAATCCAGGGATTGAACCCAGGTCTCCCACATTGCAGGCAGATTCTTTACCAGCTGAGCCACAAGGGAAGCCCAATAGTACTGGAGTGTGTAGCCTATCCCTTCTCCAGCAGATCTTCCTGACCCAGGATTCGAACTGGTGTCCCCTGCATTGCTGGTAGATTCTTTACCAACTGAGCTATCAGGGAAGCCCCCATCAAAACTAACCACCCCATATTCTGGGGTCTCTCATCTTCTGAGATAGGCCACACTCTGTCTATAGAGTACGTTTCTCCCAGGGCTGTACTCACCTTTAGAGACAGACTGCATTCTGTCTATGGAATATGTATCTCTCTAAATAAATCCACTTCTCACCTATTACTTTGTATCTCACTGAATTCTTCCTGTGCCAAGACATAAAGAGCCTGAGCTTCATTAAGTTCTGAGACCAGGTGTGTGATTTCAGTGAAAAGACAGTGGGTCTGAGTCCCAATCCGAGTTGTACAGTTTCACTGTATGTGTGCGTGAGTGCACGGTAAGTTGCTTCAGTCATGTCTGACTCTGTGCTACCCTATGGACCGTAGCCCGCCAGGCTCCTCTGTCCATGAGATTCTCCAGGCAAGAATACTGGAGTGGAATTGCTTCAAATGAATTTTTTTTTTAATGCTGAGTAATATTCCATTGTGTATATGTACCACAGCTTTCTTATCCATTCATCAGTTGATGGGCATCTAGGTTGTTTCCATGTCTTAGCTATTGTAAACAATGCAGTGATGAACATTGGGGTACACGTGGCTCTTTCAATTCTGGTTTCCTCGGTGTATATGCCCAGCAGTGGGATTGCCGGGTCATATGGCAGGTCTATTTGCAGCTTTTTAAGGAACCTCCACACTGTTTTCCATAGTGGCTGTACTAGTTTGCATTCCCACCAACAGTGTAAGAGGGTTCCCTTTTCTCCACATCCTCTCCAGCATTTATTGCTTGTAGACTTTTGGATGGCAGCCATTCTGACTGGTGTAAAGTGGTACCTCATTGTGGTTTTGATTTGCATTTCTCTGATAATGAGTGATGTTGAGCATCTTTTCATGTGTTTGTTAGCCATTTTTATATCTTCTTTGGAGAAATGTCTGTTAAGTTCTTTGGCCCACTCTTTAATTGGGTTGTTTATTTTTCTAGAATGGAGCTGCAGGAGAGTGAAGTAAGCCAGAAGCAAAAACAACAATACAGTATATTAACACATATTTATGGAATTTAGAAAGACAGTAACGAGAACCCAACATGGGAGACAACAAAAGGAACGCAGATGTATAGAATAGACTCGTGGACTTTGTGGATGAGGGTAAGGGTGGGATGATATGGGAGAAGGGCATTGAAGCATGTTAATTGTCATGTGTCTAATCAATCGCCAGCCCAGGATTGATGCTCGGGACTGGTGCAGCGAGATTTCCCGGGGGGGAGGGAGGAGGGAGGGGGGATCCGGAGGGGAAGCATATGTAAACCCATGGTGATATCATGACAATGTATGGCAAAAACAATAATAATAAAAAAAAAAAAAGAATACTGGAGTGGGTAGCCATGCCCTCCTCTAGGGGATCCTCCTGACCCAGCAGTCAAACCCACATCTCTGACATCTCCTACATTTGCAGGCAGGTCCTTTACCACCAGCGCCATCTGGGAAGCCCAGTAGCATTCGTTAAATCATGGGCTTCAGTCCTTAGATGCTTCATCTCCTTCCTATGACTTTCAAGGGGAAAATCAGAGTCAACTTCCAATCCTATAAATAGCGCCATTTTTGAGACTATGAATCAAGCGAGATGTATGGACTAAGTATGCCTATGTCACTCAGTTGTGTCTGTCTCTTTGTGACCCCATGGACTGTAGCTTGCCAGGTTCCTCTGTCCCTGGGATTCTCCAAGCAAGAATACTGGAATGGGTTGTCATTTTCTACTCCAGGGGATCTTCCCAACCCAGGGATCAAACACTTGTTTCTTGCATCTCCCGCATTGGCAGGCGATTTCTTTACCACCGCGTTACCTGGAAAGCCCATACCTTCATCGTAGATAATTTTTTTTTTTCATTGTAGATAATTTTAAACAGTTCTATTCTGTTCAGTTCAGTTCAGTTCAGTCGCTCAATGGACTCTTTGCGACCTCATGAATCGCAGCACGCCAGGCCTCCCTGTCCATCACCAACTCCCGGAATCTACCCAAACCCTTGTCCATAGAGTCGGTGATGCCCTCCAGCCTTCTCATCCTCTGTCGTCCCCTTCTCCTACCCCCAATCCTTCCCAGCATCAGGGTCTTTTCCAATGAGTCAGCTCTTCACATGAGTTGGCCAAAGTACTGGAGTTTTGGCTTCAACATCAGTCCTTCCAGTGAACACCCAAGACAGATCTCCTTAAGAAGTATAATATTTAAAGTGTTTTGATTAAGCTAAAAAGTATTTTTGAAGATGCAGTTTAACCAGAACAGATTGTAAAACTATAGGATTTAGCAAAGAAGTCACTTAAACCAATTAAGTCACTTAAACCAAAATGATGAAGGAGGAAGTTAATTGAGTGAATTAGTAACTTGGTTACTAGGGTAAATGTTTCCTGGTTGAAAAGAAACAAAGTGGTTAGACACAGACTTTGGACAGCCCAGGAGAGTGAAGGGGCTGAAAACATGTAACCTCAAAGTATGCCACTTTAACATGCAGATCGGTTTTAGTTGCAGGCCCGAAAATCTCAGGAAAAGACAAGCTATTCAACACTCTCCTCCTGGAAATCTAGTGTTAGTCACCTAGTCGTGTCCAGCTCTTTGCGACCCCTAGACTGTAGCCCGCAAGGCTCCTCTGTCCATGGGATTCTCTGAGCAAGAATGCTGGAGTGGGTGGCCATTTCCTTCTCCAGGGGATCTTCCTGACCCAGGGATCCAACCTGGGTCTCCTAGAAGTAAATATAAATGTTCCCATTTGTGGGGGGAAAAATCTATATTTATAAAGGAAATTTTCACCAGAAAGGGTAACTGGATCAGGAAGAGAATCACTACCAGAAGTAACATTTTTTCATCTGAGAGGCTTAATTGTGTAACAAGGCATTCATTATTTACCATGTATTTCCTCCTTTCACCTTTCCAGAGATTACCTCCTCACCACCACTACCTAGAAACTCCAAATCCCTGTCTTTTTCTTCATCTCAGGATAGTATGTGTCTTAGTTGTCTGGATGCTGTTTTTTAATTGACATAGGTTGATTTACATTGTTCTGTTAGTTTTGGGTGTACAGCAAAGTGATTCAGTTATACATAGTCTTCAGATATATATATAAGATTCATTTATATATATATTCAGATATATAGTATATTCTAGCTTGGGATATATAGCAAAGTGATTCAGTTATATATATGTATATATATTCTTCAGATATATATATAAGATTCAGTTTTATAAATATATATAAAGAATCTGATGAATATATATATTCTCCAGATTCTTTTGAAGGAGTTGCCTTTTGAGCCTCATACTTTTGTGAGGCTCCTGTGCCTGTAATTAAAAAAAAAGTTTTCCTCCTGTTAATCTGTCTTATGTCAATCAAATTCTTAGACCAACCACAGAACTTAGAAGGGTAGAAAGGAAAATTTTTTCCTCCCTTATAAGAACATGATATATTTTTCTGAGCAGAAAGAAGAAAGAGCAAGGGAAGAAGATAGTGGAGAAAAATAGATGTAATAAAGACATGGAGGTCATACTACTCAAAATTCTGAATTAGCACATACAAAAGGAGAAAGAAACACTGTGATGTCCACTATGATTTTTAAAGAACAATTTATTCATAGCCTGCCATCAACCTGAAAGTTTTAAAACAGAGGGAGGAAAAAGGGTTTTTTCTTCTTTTCCTGAAAAGCAAATGAGAAAAATCAAGATTTTGTTGTTTATGACATAGTAACAAAATTTTGTATCTGAACTTATTTGACTACCTTTAAAGTTTGCTTAATTTTGTATAGCATCTTTTAAGCAGTATTTCAGTTTAGTAACATTTTTAAGAATGTCAAAGACATTCTTTGACATTCAAAAACAGAAGAGACTGAATTTTAATTAAGACTGGCAACCTAAATTCTCTGAGCCTCAGTTTCTTCCTGAGAAACTGAGGAAATAAAAGTGAAATAATAACTGATACTGGTGGTCAATAAGTGATCCTGCTGGTCGTCCAGTGGCTAAGACTGTGCTCCCAGTGCAGGGGGCCAGATTCCATCCCTGGTCAGGAAACTAATAGATCCTGTAAGCCAAAACCAAGAGTTTGCATGCCACAACTAAAACAAACAAAAGATCCCACATGCCACAACTAAGACCAAGCACAGCCAAATAAATATATTTTTTTTAATAACTGGCTTACTGAGCGGATTAAGTAATGAAAGCCTTGACAATGTCTGATGAGTCAGGATACCCAAATGAGAATTGGTTTATGCCCCAGACTTTGAACAAGTCACCATGACCCCATAGCTCTCTTTAAGCTTGATTGTTAAGCACAGCTGTTCCTTTGCTCATCAAGTGTTGTGGAATCATAGAAAGTCTAGAGGTCACCTCATCCATTCTCCCCAGCAAGACAGGAATCGGCTCTGCAGCATCCATTACTTGCACCTGAACGTTCTGTTTTGGAGAAATCTCTACTTAGTACAGCGGCCCTTTTTGTTTCAGAGTCACTGTATCAGGAAATGTTACCACAGTCAGCCAAAATCTGCCCCTCACTTCGGTTCTTGGGGCTTTGTTTTGTCCCCTGAAATACACATAGCCGCATTCTTATTTCAAATCAGCAAATGACCCTGCTCCCTGTTGCAGTAGGCCTTCCCTTTCCCAGACTCTATCCTCCACCACTAGTCACACTGTTGCATTTTGGGGTCTATGAATAGAAGGAAAAGCTTCATGGGGGGAGTACTTTTGAGCATAGGATTTGAATAGAGGATTTTCAGCAAATTTTTGTTTAGGAACAGGACAGAGGGCATAATTTAAACTGACACAAGGGTTGTTCACTTTATCAATCATCTGCTACATAATAAAATCAGAAGAGAGCTGCTCTCTTTCTCAGACAAAGTGTCAACTGAGGAGAACAGAGACTCCCCTTGACACTGACCTAGACTTCACTACAGAAATCAATGTTGGGTTCTTTAGCCAAATTGAGCCTAATCAGTGCATGGGAAAATAGAGCAGAAACAGGTCCGTTGGTTACTAAGGGATGAGAAAACAGCGGATGAAGGACCACAGTGTGTGTGTCTGAGTGTGTGTTTCTCCTCACTTTCCTCTCCTCTCTTCTCTCTTTGTCTTGCCCACTCAGAAGATGTCTTTTGGTAGACAAATACATCAAGAATTAGAGCTCAAGAGAGTTTGGGTTTGCAAATAATTTAACCTTGTCTTCTTTTATAGCCCTCTGGTGGTTGTATTTTCCAGGGTCTGATTTTAATAATAATTGCTACCATATATCACCCACTTACCAGGAGGCATAGAACTGATCTAAACAACTGAGCATATTAACTCATTCAATCCTCAAAGCAACCATTGGAGGAGATACTATCATTATAATCAGTTTATAGATGAAGGAAATCAGAAAGGGAATGGTAAAGTATCCTTAAGTATCCAAGATTGCATACATAGGAAAGAGCCAATGAAGCCTCAAACTTAGGCCGTCCAGCTCTAGAACCTGTGTCATGTCCCTTACACAGTAGCCTCTTCTCTGTAAGGGAGAATGTGTTTTTCTAAGCCCTAGACTAACAAAATGACCAAATGATTGTGAGAAACTGTACTGTCCTTCATGGAAGAGGATAAGGTATCCAACAAAATTTTTGCTATGACAATCTTCTGTTGGAGTTGTTTGTTTATGAAACAACCTAAAGTGAGCTGAATGGCCCTGAGTCTCATTTTTTGACTGCTGAAAGAAATTGAATAAGGAACAGTTATTCTGAAACACTCTTAAAGATGCATATTTCTTCAGGTCCAAGTAAGGCAGTCTTTATTCTTGGACCCCAGACTCAGTACATTTTGAGGTTCTCAAGGAATTCCAGTAAGATACCTTTGAAAGTGAAGTGAAAGTGTTAGCCACTCAGTCATGTCCAACTCTGCAACCCCATGGACTGTAGCCCACCAGGCTCCTCTATCCATGGAATTTCTGCCATTCAGTAAGTCATACACCCTGCCCACTCCAACATGTTCTGACTATCAAAATATAGAGGGACTGGCAGACTCTTCCGTAATTACTCTAACTCAGCCCTTGGGTAGTGGCTGCTCCATTACATCCGCTATTCCTGTATTATTTAGAATTCTCCTTATCTTTTGCTACCCATTCCCTCATTACACTGACCCTCTATTATGGTCAATAATTCTTTATATTAAACTTCCTCTGTTGAAATTACTTTGTGATTTCTGCCTCCTGATTGGACCTCTTGACCCAATGTCCCTATTGTACAATTTGAATGTTGATCCCCCTTAACTATATAGTTTAGACAATTAAAAGACTCTATTTAGTCAGGACTCTTCTTGTTGCAACAGAGAGTAATCTAATTCAAATTAGCTTAAATAAGAAAGAATGTATTGGTTCAAAACACCAAACCTCAAAAAAGACAGAAAGGAAAGGTTCAGGAAACAAACACTACTATGCCTCTGTCTTTTCTTTTTTTTTTTAATTGAAGTATAGTTAATTTATAATGTTGTGTTAGTTTTAAGTGAATAGCCAAGTGATTCAGTTATATAGATATACACAGATACACACACACACATATATATATTCTTTTTCAGATTCTTTTCCATGATAGGTTACTACAATATATTCAGCATAGTTCCCCGTGCTATAGAGTAGGTCCTTGTTGTTTGTTCATTTTACACAGAGTAGTGTGTATATGTTAGTCCCAAACTCCTAATTTACCTCTCCCAATCCCCAGCTGTTCTCTTTGATAACCATTACTTTGTTTTCTACATCTATAAGTCTGCTTCTTTTCTGTACGTAAGTTCATTTGGATCACTTTTTAGATTCTTTACATGTGATATCACGTGATACTAGTCTTCCTCTGTCTGACATACTTCACTTGATATGGTAATCTCTAGGTCCATCAGTGTTGCTGCAGATGGTATTGTATTCTTTTTATGGCTGAGTAGTATGCCATTGTATATATGTACTACAGCACCTTTATCCATTCATCTGTCAGCGGACACTAAAGTTGCTTTCATGTCTTGGCTATTGCGCATACCGCTGCTATGAACACTGGGGGGCATGTATCTATTCAGGTTAGTTTCCTCAAGATGTATGCCCAGGAGTAGGATTGCAGGATCATTTGGTAACTCTACTTTTAGTTTTCTAAGGAACCTCCGTACTGTTCTCCAAGTGGCTTCACCAATTTACACTCTCACAAACAATGTAGGAATGTTCCTTTTTTCTGTCCTCCTTTCTACCCCATACCTTGTTTCTGTTTTTTTTTTTTTCCCTGCATGTGTTCTCATTATTTCAGGACACCTATAACTATCATCTAGAATCATGGCTACATTTGTGTCCAAGCTTTATAATTCTGTATGTGACTCTCACCCTAACCTTCAAAAAAAATTATTTTTTCTATCATCTCCAGTTAGAAAAATCTTGAGAAAAACACTTGACTTATTCCAAGCCATGTACCCATCACAGACCAATCACTATGGCCAGCCTGGGTCATATGCCCAGCTCTCTGGCCAGAGAAGTAGGTACAGTGATTTTTTTTTTTTAAAGAAGAAAGATGGTGTTTCAAGCTGATGAAACTATAGTTTGTTTGTTTGTTTTCCTAATATTACAGACCCAAGTTTCATGAACTAAAAAAGAGAAAGTATTTCTGGTTAAAAACAAAATATTATTCACAGCTCTTTGGTAGGTAAATAATGGCAATCACCCTTCAACCAATTGACCAAGGTAATAATTGTTAGCACATTTTCCCAGCCCAACAAGACATACATGTGGCAAGTATTGTTGGTTACCTGTTGAAAGCTGGTCACTCCCATGTTGCTCACCAGAAGAACCCTGATTAGCTTCATCCTTATTATGGCCAAATAAGCCCTCTCTAACCCCAAAGAATGAGCCTCTGTTAGCAAAACCCACTGTGTAATTCCATTTTTTTTTTTTGCCATTGATTATTTAGAAATGGGTGTATGAGGCACTTCTAGCAAATGATTTGTGAAAAAACTTCTGGAGTGAGTGGTAGCTTCTGGGAGTTTCTCCTCTACTTGTGAGGGAAAATTGCCCTTTTTGATGCCTCTGTTTTGCTCTGTGAGGGAAAGATTCCTGAAGATGAGGCAGCCATCTTTGAACCATAATGAGGAGAACAAGGTAACAAAAACAAGCACCCTGGGGATGGAGCAAGAACACATGGAAAGAGCTATATGTCCTTGATGACATATTTGAGCTCTTAAATTGACCAATCCCAAATCACTCTACTTTCAAAATTCCTATGTGAAAAATTAATTCCTTACTACTTAGCCACTTTCACTTAGGTTTTTCTACTATATACAACTTAAAGCATTAGAATTAAAACCCGAGACATCACTTAACATCAGCTTTACATCAGGAAATAGCATGTTTGCTTGGGAAAGCAGATCTTTTTATCTTATGAAGAAATAAGGCAAATATTAGGGGTAAAAAAAAAACAATTGGGGTGGACCTCCCTGGTGGTCCAGTGGTTAAGAACTACTTGCCAGTGCAGGGGACAAAGGTTCAATCCCTGGTCCAGGAAGATTCCACATGCCATGGGGCAATTAAGCTCATGGGTCTTAACTACTGAAGCCCATGCACCTAGAGCCCTTGTTCCACAACAAGAGAAGCCACCACAATGAGAAGCCCGTGCGCTGCAATTAAGAGTAGCCTACACTCACCACAACTAAAGAAAACCCATGCACAGCAACAAAGACCCAGCACAGGAAAAATAATTTAAAAGTCACATTAATTTATTAATTTAAAAAAATCAGCTAGAGAACTTTTAACCTCAGAATCACCCAATACAATTGGGTCAACTCACACACACAATCGGATGTGTCCACACAGATTTAGATCCAATCCATATAAGGCAGATGTGCCTCTCTTTATAAGTAGATACAGCCTTCAAATGACAAAGAAAAAAAAAATCCACCTTTTCAAGGCAATGTCATTTGCCAGAGAGACAGACATAGATGTTTGAAATCCATTATAGCCTTCACAGCCCATGTGGGCATCTCTCATTTGGAATGCCATCTGCTGAGCTCTTCCAAAACTGTTCTCGACAGGTAATCTTATCTGTGAGAAATGCATTCAACTGACATGCAGCTATTTGATTTCTCTCAACAGGAGTGAAGTGATATCTATCTATATATAATATATACCCACATTGATATCTTCCTTTTATAATTTTTCTATGCTACACAACTTAGCCCTTAAATGTATCCTGATTCTTTAATTTTTACCTTTTTAAAGTGTCTTCTTGTTATGCAGATTACAATTTCCCAGGAGGCAACATAATAGGGGAAATGTGGGCTTTGTTCTCAGAATCATAGCTTAAAATCTTAATTTTTCCACTTACCATCTTTCTAACTTGGATCAAGTTACTTAGCTTCTGAGACCCAGTTCCTCCCCTATAAAATGTAAATAATAACATATTCTTTCACAGTGGCATCACTTAATTTTATATAACATTTTACTCTGTAAGTCATCATACTTTTTAAGTATACTGATCTTAAGTCAGACAGGGATTTTGGATGGAAGGGAATATTATCCCCTGATTCTCAGTGCTGGACTCTCAGTGGAAAGCAGTTAACTCCATATTTTTTCTCCTAATCTCATAGAAGAGTAACAGGGGTTTCAGTGCCTTCTGATTCATCAGTATTGATGACAGAGCTAGCATAGAACCTCTTCCCACTATAATCACACAAAAATTCTGGATAAAATATTACTAAATCATTTTAATGTGAAAAAATGAATAAAAAAAAGTAAGAGAAATGAAACGATGAATTCTGGAAATAAAGCAAAAACTCAAACCCAGAGTAATAAGAGCCAGAAATTGCCAATAGCTCAGTGACAGTGACAGGCACTCAGCTATGTGCGACTCTTTGCGACCCCATGAACTGTGACCCACCAGGCTCGTCTGTCCAGGGGATTCTCCAGGCAAGAATGCTGGAGTGGGTTGCCATGCCCTTCTCCAGGGGATCTTCCCACCCAAGGATAAAATCTGGGTCTTCTGCACTGTAGGCAGATTCTTTACCATGTGAGCCAGCAGGGAAGCCCGCAGCTCAGGGTCAGGACAAGCCAGGGTACTGGCCTAGGGAATGCGTGCTGAGTGGCGGCAGCCATAGTCTGAGGGCCCCGTAAGACTTCCATGTAGGACAATCTACCTAGAAGCGTCGTGAGGAAATGGTAGAGTATTAAAGACAAAGGGTAAAATCAACAATAAGGGGAGGCATATCGCCTACACTGAATCAACAGTTGGATAGACAGTAATATAGAGGTCAGAGGCAAATGGAGTTAATGTCTTAAAAGTGCCAAGAGAGGGACTTTCCTGGCAGTCCAGTGGTTAAGACTTAATGCTTCCAATGCAGGGAGCGTGGATTCAGTCTCTGGTTGGGGAACTAAGACTCCACATGTCCAGGGTGCAAAGAGAAAATAACTATCATCTTTGTATACGCCTGAGAGCCAAGTTTCAAAATATGAAATGCAAAAATGAACAGGGTCAGTTTACAAATCCAGGATCATAACAGATTTTAATACATGTGTCTAAAATTGATAGATCAAAGAGTCAAAAAAAATCGATAAGCTTCTAGAAGGCTTGAACTACACAATTATCAGCTTCATATAAATACAGTACTTAACCATGAAAATCATAATATACCCATTCTTCTATACCATAAGCTTCTTCAAAAATAAATCATACATTAGGCCTTAAAGAGAAATACTATAAAACTAATGTATTTTCTCTAAATAAAATTTTAAACCAATTATTAAAAAGATAGTAAACAGAACCTTCCTGTATTATAGATACTAAAAAGTATACTTTTAAATAATTTGCTTTTCAAAGAAACATTTAAGATAGAAATAAAAAATATGTAGAACCAAATGACAATGAAAATACCTTTTATTAAAATTTGGATACATCTAGGAGGGAAGAGCCTTAAATGTACATATATCAGATAATAGAAATGTTAAAAAGCCGTGAGATCAATGTTCAATAATCTAGAAAAAGGGTAAATTCAAAGGTCACAAGGTGGCAGCAAGAAGGAAAAATAAAAACAAGACTAGAAATTCATGAAATAAAAAATGAAGAAACAGCTGAGATAATCTTACATTTTGAAAGACTAATAAAATAGAGACATATTTGGTAATAAACCAAAAATATACAGGAGGTACAAATAATGATATTAGTAATGAAAGGGGCTCATAATTATAAATGAAGAAAGAACATTTAAAACCACAAGAAATTTTTATGTCATCACATGAAATTGCCAATATTCAAACTTTTGCCCTTGTGAAACCTCAATTCCATGTTATTTGAACAGCAGTAAACTAAAACATTTGAAAACATGAAGTGAATAATTTTCCAGACAAATATAAAAAAACAAAATTTAAAAAAGAAATTTTAAAGCTATAATATACTTCCAGTCATTACAGAAATTAAATTATAGTTTAAAAAAAAGCTATCCCCCAAACAGAGTAAGATCCAGATAGTTTATACCCTAGTGTTTGCCAGCTTTCAAGGAACAACAGTTAACGTCTGCATATTCCCTTCAAGAAAATAGAAAAATGGGGGGAAAAACATCTATCCATTCCACGTCAAGGTATCAACCCTAGAGAAATTCTCACATGTGTGTATATGCAAGTATAGGAGATACATCATGGAATGATGGTGACCAATATCCAGATCGTAATAATATCCAAATGTGTTTCAACAGAGGAACAGATAAACAAACTGTGGACATTCATGCCATAATCAAAATAAGTAACTCATAGCTACACGTATCTGCACAGGTTAATCTTAAAATATTGATATTCAGTAAAAAAAAAAAAGTTGAAAAAAAAATGTACACGGTGTTGCCATTTATAGAAATCTTTTAGTCTTGTAAAGGTAGTGACTGTATGTAAACAACTACAAATTCTTTGCAGATATAAAAGTATAAAAAAAAGTAGTAAAAGTATCAAAACACACATAGCAGCAACACTTAAGATTATTGTTACAAATGAGGATGAAATGAAACAGAAGAAGGTTGAGGAAGGAATTTCAATGATATCTGTGCCATTTTATTTGTAAGGGTTAAGGTAAACAGTTGTAGCGGGTTGAACAGTGCTCCCAACCCCCAAAGATATGTTCCACCGAAAGCCTGAGAATATGTCCCTATTTGGAAAAAGGGTCTTTGCAGATGAAATTAATATAAGGGTCTTGAGATCCTGATTTCGGGTGGGCCCTAAATCCAAGGACAAGTGTAGTCACCCTTCAGTGTCCACAGATGTTTGGTTCCAGGACCCCCTGGGCATCTACCCAAATTCAGGGATGCTCAAGTCCCTCACATAAAATGGTGTAGTATTTGCATATAACCTATACACATCCTCTGCCAGTGCACTTTTAATCATCTCTAGATTACTTATAATATCTAACACTATGTACATAGTTGTAAATACAATATAAATGTTATATATATAGTTGTGGGCTGTGTGGCAAATTAAAGTTTTGATTTCTGAAACTTTCTACAAATTCTTTTTTCTGAATATTTTTCTATCTGCAGTTAGTTGACTCTGGATGCAGGACCCATGGATACCAAGGACTGACTGCATCCTTAGAAGAAGAGGGAAGGCAGAAGACACCAACATTGTGGCGGGGCTACCAGCTGCCACAATGGGATGGCAAAGATTCTCCCTTCTGAGCCTCTCCAGGAGGAACCAACTTTGCTGACATCTTGATTTTGGTCTTCTGGAATAACTGTGTGAGAATGCATTTTTGTTGTTTTAAGCCAGGAAGTTTGTGATAACTTGTTATAGCAGCCCTAGGAAACTAATACAATGGAGCAAGAAGTGAAAATATGTTACATCTGGGAGGCTTATGAGTACTATTATCTGTATTTTCTATGTATTTCAAATAACATATACATGCTTTAAAATCATGAGTTATTTGAAATACATAGAAAATACAGATATATATCATAAATATATATCATCAAGCCTACGAAAAAATTCTTCTTATCTCCCAACTGCTTTTGGCTCTCAAAATACATGCAGACTGGACAGTGGGGAACACTGACAGACCTCTGCCCCATTTCTCCTTTACATAACTGGCCATTTCACCAAATAATGTTTATAGTTCTGGCTTTTTGTATTCTCCATAGAACATTCAGTAATTCTTGCCTCAAGTCCAGCATTACCATTTTCAAGACTGGTTACACAAAGTTTTCTTTATTCTGTTATTGTTTATTCAAGACAATGGAGTGTTATTTAACGTGTTTGTGGCACTTAATGGGTGAAGGGAGGGTGAGCTTCTGGAAATGTAAGTTAATTTTTCATATTAATCATTATGGAAATAATTACCTTTTATTAGCCCTTTATACTATGAAGTTGCCTTCCCCTGGAATATAAACTTGACCTGCAGTATGAAGTCCTAAACAGAGGTGGCCCCTTACTAACATGGGTGGAACTTAAGGAAGGGCCAGAACAATGACAAGGTCTTAGGCATCAGAACTGGAGCTTTAGGCAACGTCAGAAAGTCAATCTCTCTCTGTCAGTCAGCCTGCTTTACTAATTAACTTGTCGAGCCTCTGACTCAAGATGGCATAGGGTGCCTGCTGAGGCACCATTTTAGAAATTCTCTTAGCGATGTCTGTGTTCTTGGGTGGAGACAATAACTAAACGAGGAGTTTCATTATTAACGAAGGAATCCTTTAAATACACTCTCCTTAATCAGGCCAACGTAAAGGCCATTAGCACCTTTCTCTTAATGAAAAGACTTCTTGAGACAGAAGAGCAGACCTTCTGTTTTTCGAATTAAAGTTCAAGAGCCTATCAAGGTCGACCAACATGGGCCTGTCTGCGGGTAGAACAGTATACTACAGCTTCCAAAAAATGTCGCACCAAGAGGGAAGGGCAGGTTTAAACTGGTGACCTGGATTAAACACCAACTTCCAACAGCTGGATTCTCTGTGAGACCCAGCTCTCCCAGCATTGTGTTGAATAAGTAAATGCAAGTCAACTAAGGTTTGATCTTGGATGCCAAGTATGAGAGTCCAGGCTAACTGAGATGGGCAGGCATCCACCAGCCAGAACGAGATCAGCATGAAATGTGATGCAGTGTAGCAGCGACAAGACTGATACTGCTAGAGAACCCATCTCATTTCCAGTTCTTTCTTTTGGAGGTTTGACTAAGTGGATCATTTTGTACCAAGAAAGCCCCTGAGAGTCTCAGACAATTCAAGGGGAAATCCTCACAGGGGAGATCTTGGAAAAGTATACATGAGAACATGAGTAAATTACTGAAAAAATTAAAGGTGTAGGACCATATTGTTCCTTACATTAAAAAAGTACATCTTACCAGTAACAAGAATCTACCAGCTCAAGAATCTACCACTGAGTGAATGTCCTTCTGGGTCCCGCATTTAAATATCCAGATGAATGATCTAATTACCTTGCCCAGGTAAGGTGTCCTTTTCCGATTCACACAATGCAACTAGGACTTTAGGAGGCAGAAGGCCAGTTGTCAGTGGTGAGTGGGCAAGTATTGATAGAAAGGCTAATATTGACATAATATTAGCATAAGTAAAGAGATGAGCAATGTTGCTTAAAAGAGCACAGACTTTGAGCCAGAAAGACGTGAATTTAAATGCTGGAGAGGTCATTTCTGAGCTGAATCACTTCAGGAAAATAAATCTTTCTGTGCCTCAACATCTCTATCTATAAAGTGGGCGTAATAACACCAACCTAATAAAACAGTGAATGTTAAAAAAGGTAAAACTATAAAATATCTTGTACAGTTCTTGGTACATAGCCTGTTCTCAGGAAAAGATCGATGTTATTTTCAACTTGATGAACAAGAGTTAGGTCTTCTTTTCAAAGTGTCTCTTCTGTTCCAGGGTATTGTTTTCTGAGGCTGTAAATGCTTTGAGATTCTTTGGGAAAATGTACTATATTGGGAAGAAATTTTATTTGTATTGTGTTTCTGGCTCAATGACTTGTCATTGAGATAAGTAAGGCCAGGGAGGACTATATTTTTCTGGCTGTTTGTCCTGTAACTGTGAGTGCGGTTAGTCAGAATTCTTATGGTTGCAAATGAAAGAAATTCAACTGGTTTAAATGTAAAAAGGCTATTTACTGACTCATCTAAATGAAAAAAGCCCAGGGTTGTGGCTTTGAGATTATTTGGATCGAGGTACACAGAAGATAAAGTCAGGAATCTCTTAGTTTTGCTTTCCTCTACAGCTGCATTGTCTGACAGGCTCTGCTAAGTGGTAGCAAAGATTCCAAAAGCAACTCAAGACTTGCATTCTATCCACTGGAAAGAGAGTATCTTTGTAAATACTTCAGCACAAAACCTGCGGGAGCCTCTCACTGGCCCAAGCTGGGTCACGTACATGTCTCTGAACCAGTTATGAGGACAGGAGATATTGATATTCTAGTTGGTCAAGTTTGGGTCCTGTATTCATCACTAGAGCCTGAGGATAAGGGTTGGGGTCAGCTGTTCGTGTTGAAGGGTCACAGGGAGCCTCAACTTTATTACTGGGACATTTTTACTTAAAGAAAGAGGATGCGGATGGTACGCTGGGGAGGGAAACAAACAGTTCCCTGCAGAAGGAACTGAGGCTGTGGGAGGAAAGTTAAAACAAAGTGACTACACTCTGTTTTTTGTTTCTACAAAATAAATATATCTGTCTCATGGTGGCTACTGAAATATATTTTCTAATCCTATTTGAAAGATATTATGTAAGTCAGACCAATACTGTATTCTTAGATGACAAACATGAGGCCAGTGATCTGAAAACTGACTTACTAGAAGCTGTGAACAAATTTCATAAGAGTAGTTTCACTCTTACCTGGCTGATTTGTGTGTGTGTGCGTGACCACTACCCTAACCAGCTCATCCTGTAACAAAGGAAATTGCCTTCTGTCACTTGCTTGTATGAAATATTTCTGGAGGTGGCTTGCCAACTTCAGCCAGAATTATAGAACTAATGAGTTTTTAGCTACCATATGCACAGAATGTAATAATAGCAGGTTCTAGGCAAATGTTGTCTACTTGCTTCTGGGAGTGCTTTCCCTCCATGATATGAGCAGATGCCCGAGGCTCTATTAAGAATTCTGTTTTCTTCATAAATCTGTACAGTGACATGAAGTCCTTATATTCTAGTGAAGAGATTTTTATATGGAAAACATGGCCCTTGTTACCCTGTTTCTCTTAGAGTTTTAACCTCTGTTACATAGAAACTGGCCCTTCTTATTTCAGAATTGAATACCAGATGCTTTTTACAAAATTTGGCCAGTTTGAAATTTCTGATAGGACTTCTATTCTGCTGATGCCTTACGGATTTATGTGAAAGCAAACAAGTATTAGGATTTTAACTTCCTAATACTTCTTGCTACTTATATTAAAATGGCTGTTTGGATCTAGTGCAGCGCTTTGTACATAATTACTGTAACAGTCAGATTAGGCTAGATTAGGCTGATTGTAACAAATGATCCCAAATTTCAAAGGCTTACAGTAACAAAAGCTTATTTCTCATTCTTACTGCATGTTCCACCATTTTCCATGGATTACCATGCAGTCTGCTTCCTTGGGGCTCTAGTATATAGGATTCCATCAAGGGAAATCCATAAATGCTCACAGAAGACTGTAAGGGGTGGGTAGATATTCCATAAATTTATAAATTAGGATGCATTACTTTTAGAACTAAAATGAGAAAACCCAGCTCTATCCATTGATAGTACCTGGAAGCAACTAGCCCAGTAGCAATGAGTACACTTAGTGCCCAGACCTTTGTTTCTAAATTCACTAATGAAAAATACACTTGGAGAAATGGCTGACTCTAGGTTTGGGTCAGGTAAAGATTATTCCAGAAATTAAGGAGCCCTTAAGAACACATGTGTAGGGGCCTCCCTGGTGGTCCAGTGGTTGAGAGTCTGCCTTGCAATACAGGGGACACCAGTTCGATCCTTGGTCCTGGAAGATCCCACATGCAACTAAGCCCATGCACCCAACTGTTGAGCCCATGCTCTAGAGCCCAGAAGCCACAACTACTGAAACCTGTGCACCCTAAAGCCTGTGAAACAAAAGAAGCCACTGCAATGAGAAGCCTGTGCGATGCAACAAAGAGTAGCCCCCATTTGCTGCAACTAGATAAATCCTAGGTACAGCAATGAAGATCCACCCAGCCAAAAATAAAATAAACAAATAAATAACAAATCTTAAAAAAAAAAAAAAGAACACATGTGTATCCACTCAACAACTGATGGACATTTGGATTGTTTCCACTTTGGGGCTTTTATAAATAATATAGTATGAACATCCATGTATAGGCTTTTTGTTGATATATGTTTTCAATTTTCTTGGGTATAAACTAAAAAGTGGAAAGTTGGGTCATGGTAACTCTATGTTTAACTATTTAAGGAAATGCCAAATGATTTCCCAAAGTAGCTGCACCATTTTACATTCCCACTAGTAAGGTACAAAGCTTATAATTTCTCTACATCCTCTCCAAAATTTTTTTCCTTTTTTTCTTGCAACCATCCTAGTGGGTGTGAAGTGGTTATCTCACCACAGTTTTGATTTGCATTCCCTGATGACTAATGATGTTAAGCATCTTTAATGTGCTAACTGTCCATTTTAAATTTTTCTTTGGAGAAATGACTGTTCAGATCCTTTGCTCACTTTTAAATTGATTTTTTCTTTTCATTGTTGAGTTATAGAAGTTTTTTTTATATATTCTGCATATAAGACCCCTATTATATATATGATTTCTAAATATTTTCTCCCGATCTGTGAGTTGCTTCTCACTTGCTTTTTGATTTTTGGCTACACTGAGTCTTTGTTGCTAAATGCGGGCTTTCTCTAGTTGCAGTGAGTGGGGGCTACTCTTTGTTGCAATGCTTCTCATTGCAGTGGCTTCTCCTGTTGCAGAGCATGCATGGGTGCGTGGGTGCATGGGCTTCGGCAGTGGCAGCACACAGGCTTAGTTGCTCTTCAGGCTAAGTGCTCTAAGGCTTAGTTGCTCACACAGGCTCTTCCCAGGCCAGGGATCAAATCCATGTCCCCTGCACTAGCAGGCAGATTCTTAACGACTGGCCCACCAGGGAAGTCCTGGATCTTCAACCCTATGCCGTATACATATATATCTAGCCTTATGAAAGTAGCATACTGTCTTGATTACTGTAGCTTTGTAGCAAGTTTTAAAATTGAGAAATGTGAGTCCTCCAATTTCGTTCTTTTGTCAATATTGTTTTGGCTATTCTGAGTCCCTTGTAGTTCCATATGAATTTTAGGATTAGCTTGTCAAATCTGTTTTTAAAAAGTGAGATTTTAAATAGGAATTGTGTTGAATATATGGATGTGGGGAGTCTTGCCATTTTAACAATAATAAAGACTTCAGATCCATGAAAACGAACTATCTTTCCATCTATTTAGTAATTCCAAGGATAAGGATTAAGAATTAGGAAACACAAGGTTTTGCTTAACTACAAATTTACCCTGATATCACAAAGGCTTAACATCACAAAGACTTATGTCTCATTCAAGATATATGCCCAGTGCAAGCTGACAGGGGGGTTTGCTGTAGTATAGTCATTTCAAGACCCACACTAATGGAGGCCATGTCATCTTGTACCTCACCAACTGGAATATATGGCTTCTGAGTTGTTAAGAGAAAAGTAGAGAGAACTAAAGGTCGTGAACCAAGCTTTTAAAATCTTTAATCAGAAATGTCTTTTGCTGCAGCTGATTGGCCACCACTAGTCACATGACCCCGAGTGACCATAAGGAGCCTGGGAAATAATACGGAATACATGGATATTTAGTGAGCAGTGAATATCTATTATGGACAAAATTATGTCCTCCTCTCAATATTCACATGTTGAAGCCCTAACCGCAAGGTGACAGAACTTTTAAGGAGGAAATTAAGATTACACAAGGTCATAAGATGGAGACCCTAACCCAATAGGACTGAGATCCTTATAAGAAGAGGAAGAGACACAGAGATCTCTCTCTGTCTACTACATTCGTACAGAGAAGAGGCTATGTGAGGACACAGTGAGACAGTCACACAGGTTTACAAGCCAGGAAAGAGGTCTCACCAGACACCAACTCTGCTGGCACCCAGAACTTGCATTTCCATCTTCCAGACTGTCTGTTATAAATAAATGTCTATTATTTCAGCCACCCAGTCTATGGGACCTTGCTACAGCAGCCCCGAGCTGACAAATACAATGTTTTAACCACAGAGAGGGAGGGAATACTAGATAATGGATTGAATCATATTGTAGAATGTTTTAAACTAATCTATACTTAATTGTGAAGCAGTGTAAAGCTTTGGATTTTTTAACAGCTTGTACAGCAATACATCATCTTTTTTTATCCAGGGAGTTTATGAGGGTTAGAAGGGGAGTGCACCAGCATCACACACACATACCTAGGTTCTCCTTTAAATATATGACTCACACAGGTTATTGAAGTTATAAGCCGAGCATCCAGAGGCTTCCTTCGTTTATTTATTTTTCAATCAATTTTGCCTTCAAACAGGCTCTTTTTTCATTCTCTCACTCCTTTATGTTCTCCCAGAGTAGCTCCCTAGAGGAAATGTGGAGCACTATTACTGGAAGGAAAGAGAATATATACTGATAAGCAGTAACGACCAATACTAACTATACTTCTCAGTATGAGAAGATGCAGAGTAACAACAAAACTCTTTCCTCTCTGCTCCTGAGAATGTAGAATGCTCTGTGTCGCTCAAATCTGTCCCTTTTCTCAGAGATTAATACCACATGAGCCAAAAATATTCTCTGTGGAATTTTTAAAATATATAATGCTAGGGGTAGAAAGAGGAATTTTTTTCAGGATAGTTTTGCTTATTTTTGGCTTGGTTTCTCCTTCTCCCATATCACCCTCTATGCTGAAAATTATCCCACAGTTTAATGATCAAAACAATAAACATTATTACGTCTCATAAGTTTTTGTGGGTCAGGAAATCTTGGCTGGGTAGTTGGGCAGTTCTGAGAATGCTCTCATTATTCAAGACCTGTCTGGGGCACCAGGATCTCCTTCCAAGGTGGCACACTCACATGGTTAGCAAGATGAGGCCTGTTGTCGGTGGGAGACCTCTGTTCTTCTGCAGATGAGCCTTTCCACAGCACTGCCTGGGTGTCCTCACATGATGGTTGGTCCCCCTCAGAGCAATCTATCTGAAAGAGCAAAGCAGAAACTCCACAACACCCTTTGTGACGCAGCCTGGAAGTCACACACTGTCACTTCTCCACCAGATGTTGAACACAGAGACCGCCCTCGTTTAGTGTGGGAAGAGATTACAGAAAGGCACACATATCAAGAGGGTAGGATCCTATCAAGAGGAAAGGATCACTGGGGCTCATCTGGGAGCCTGGAGACCATGCTGCTCCTTCCCCTGTGTCTGTGGTGGGCTGAAGAATGGCCCCCGAAAGATAGCAGACTCTCGTTCTGAAACTGGTGTCATCGTACATGGGAAAAGGACCTTTGCAGATGTGATGAAGTTAAGAATATTGAAATAGACGATTATCCTGGATTATCCAGGAGTGCCCGAAATACAATCACAATGATTTTATAAGAGAGAAGCAGAGGGAGATTTGGCACATACAGAAGAGGAGAAGGCAGTATGACCACAGAAGCAGAGATTGGAACAATGTAGCCACAAGTTGGGGAACACCAGCAACCACCAGGATCTGGAAGAGGCAAGGAATAGATTCTCCCCTAGAGATTCCAGAGGGAGTGCAGTCCTCCCAGTGCCTTAATTCTGACCCAGAACAGCTGATGGCAGACTTCTGGCCTTCAGAACTATAAGAGAATCACTTTGTGGGTGTTGTTTTTGCTGGGGGATGTCTTTTTCTTTTTGTCTTCTTTTTTTTCAGTAATTAGAGACTATTTTATCTTTTATATATCATAGTGATTACAAGGAAGATCTTTAGAGTTGATTGTCCTGGATTTGAATCCCAGCTTTGCCATTTACTGGGTTTTCCTGACGGCTCAGATGGTAAAGAATCCGCCTGCAAGGCAGGAGACCCGGGTTCAATGCCAGGGTCAGGAAGATCCCCTGGAGAAGGGAATGGCTATCCATTCCAGTATTCTTGCCTGGAAAATTTCATGAACAGAGAAGCCTGGCAGGCTACCTTCCATGTGGTCTCATAGAGTCAGACACGACTGAGTGACTAACCCTTTCACTTCACTTTCACTTTGCCGCTTACTATGATTGTAATCTTGGGCAAGTTTCAGCGCCTCATTTCCTCCAAAATAGGGTTAAAAATAATACTTACCTGAAATGTGTCGAGCTTCTTAAAACATTGTGGTGAGATATATGGAACATAAAATTTATCATTTGGACCATTTCAAAGTGTACTTTTAGTTCTTAAGTACAGCCACATTATTGTGCAGCTAATCCCCAGAACTCTTTCCATCCTGCAAAACTGAAGCTCTATACCCATTCAGTAACAACTCCCCCTTTCTCCCCGACTGGAAACCACCATTCTACTTTCCATTTGTGTGAGTTTAACTCCTTTCTGTTGTTTTCGGACACCAAGTTTGTGTCAATTTGTTATAGCAACCATAGGAAACTAAAACAGCATACTTCTACCTTTTTCTCTACGCTCACACAATCTCAAATATACATTAATATACATAAACAGTTCCTGCACACACATACATACGCAGGAATTTTTTGTCATTGTTTTATAAAAATGAGACTGTATGACATAGTTTTCTTTGCTCTTTTCACTCCATATGTTATAAATTTACTCTCAGAATACTCATTTAATTCTTTGTCTTTGGGCAAACCTTTTTAAAGTACCCTGATAAGCCGTCACTAGATACTAATGTCTGAAACGTGCTCAGAGTGCTTGTTCTACAGTTTGACAGTGGTGCGCAGTCTCTCAAGATCAGCTTTGGGGTGTTCTTCTCCCTCCTGCCGTCTGCTTTTCATACCTTCCTCCATTCTTTAGCACCGCCACCAGAGGTGGGCAAGGAATTGGAAAAGAGGTGGAGCATTACTTGAAAATAGATTAATGGAATAGGAAAGCCCAGAAAGCAAATCAACACAGTCATGTTTATGTGTGTGGATGGGAGTTCTGAAAGAGATTTTGGTGACTAATATTTATCAAGCTGTCTGTCAGTTTGAAAGGTGGAATGTTATTCACTGTCTACTCTTGATTTTTAAGACTTATTGTCACATTTTTAGATAATCCTGGCAAAGAGTAGTCCCTTAGTAAATGCTGGAAAAATTCATTCAATCCACAAAGATTTATTAATCACCTACAATGGGCCAGGAATCCAGCCAAGTTCTGAATATTGAATGAACAACTCAGGTTTTCCTCCTCGTCCTACCAGTGGACCTGCTGCTGTTAGGTGACACTACTGTCATTGGTAGTTAGGAGGGAGAAGGGAAAGGGAGGGCAAGGCAGAATGAAGGCATCAGTCCTGTGTTAGTTTCCTTGGGCTGCCATAGCAAAGTGCCACAAAGTGGGAGCTTAAAATAACAAAAGTGTATCGTCTCCACAGTTCTGGAGTTTAGATGTCTGAAATCAAGGTGTTGGTTGGCAGAACCACATTCCTTCTGAAACCTGTGGGGACTCCTTTCTTCCTAGCTTCTGATGTTTAGTTGGCAGTCTTTGGTATTTTCTGGCTTGTAGCTGCCTAACTCTAACACCTACCTTTGTAGTCACAGGGTGTTATCTCTGTGTGTATCTGTCTTCAAATAGTCATCTTTTTCTTTATTTTTTAAATTGAAGTATAGTTGATTTACAATGTTGTGCCAATCTCTGCTGTACAGCAAAATGACTCCTTATACACATATAAACATTGTCTTTTAATATTCTTTTCTGTTATGGTTTATCACAGAATACTGAATGTAATTCTCTGTGCTATACAGTAGGACCTTGTTGCTTATCCGTTCTAAATGTTATAGCTTGCTTTACCAACCCTGAACTGCCAATCTTTCATTCTCCCCGCCTTGGCAACCACAAATCTGTTCTCTGTGTCTGAGTCTATTTCTGTTTTGTAGATAAATTCATTTCTGCCGTAGTTTAGCTTCCATATGTAAGTGATACCACATAGTATTTGTCTTTCTCTTTATGACTTACTCTACTTAGTATGATAATCTCTAGTTGCATCCACGTTGCTGCAAATGGAATTATCTTGTTCTTTTTATATGGCTGAGTAGTATTCCATTATGTACATGTACCACATCTTCTGTATCCATTCATCTGTCAATGGACTTTTAGGTCATTTCCATGATTTGGCTATTGTGAACAATGCTGCTGTGAACATAGGGATGTGTGTATTTTCGAATTACAGTTTAGCCTGGGTATACTGCCAGGAGTGGATTGCTGGATCATGTGGTAATTCTATTTTTAGTTTGCTGAGGATCCTGCATACTTAACTTATATTCCTACCAACAGTATCAGAAGATTCCCCTTTTCTTCACACTGTCTCCAACGTTTGTTATTTGTTGACTTTTTGAAGATGGTCATTCTGACTAGTGAGGTGGTTCCTTACTGTAGCTTTGATTTGCAATTCTCTAATAATTTAGTGATGCTGAGCATCTTTTCATGTGCCTACTAGCCATCTGCATGTCTGTTTTGGAGAAACGTCTATTAAGGTCTGTAAATGGCCATCTTCTTATAAGAACACCAGTCATATTGGGTTAGGGGCCCACCCTATTGCAATATCACCTCATCTTGACTACCTACATCTTCAACAAAACTATTTACTTTTATTTATTTATTTGTTTGGCTGTGCTGGGTCTTTAGTTGCAGCATGTGAACTCTTAGCTGCAGCCTGTGGGATCTAGATCACTAATTAGGGATTGAATCTGGACCCCTTGCATTGAGAGCTTGGAGTCTAAACCTCTGGACTGCCAGACAAGTCCCTGAAATGGCTCTCTTTCTAAAGGTCACATTCTGGAGTACTGTGGATTAGGACTTAGAGATATTAGCAGTGGAAAGTGGGAAGGTTGGGTACAATTCAGCCCAGGACAGTTTTTGATTGTTAAGTGATTCAATAACATATTGAATCAAGGATTTAATTAATCTAGAAGATTGTTGTTCTCTGTTTAAAAAAAAAAAAAGCAGCACAAAGTTTGACCCAAGGGCCAGAGTTGGTTTGAATCTCACCTTTACCTTGTACTAAGTGGTGTGATCTTGTCCAAATTAATTAATTCTTGGCATCTCAGTTTCCTTGTTTATAGCAAGATGATAATAGTATGTATGGGACTGTTGTAAAATGAAATCGTACCAGGAAAGTCCTTATAATAATTTCTGCCACACAAAGAACCCTCATACATGTTAGTTTATTTTTTTCCAATTAAAAATGACTTACCATGCGTTGACTGTTTTTAGAATCAATTTTCATAAGAAAGGCCTGGTGGTGGTGGCTTGTGAAAAAGCCTGAGGGAGCAAAGTGTCCACTGTGTGAATGCACCTACAAGTGCCGCCTTCTAAGAGAAACTGGACCTAGACTGAAGGAGCAGTTGCCCAGTACACTTCTCACTGCCTATTCTGCTACACTGTCTTTCCTGGCTTCTGGCAGACCATAAAGTTCCCCGAGACATGTTTCTTCTTTCTTGTAGACCATCACCCTCTGAAGAACAATTGATTAAAATAGTTCATAGGCAATATGTCACTGTTGTTCCACGTCCAGTTCTAACTGTTGCTTCCTGACCTGCATGCAGGTTTCTCAAGAGGCAGATCAGATGGCCTGGTATTCCCATCTCTTTGAGAATTTTCCACAGTGTATTGTGATCCACACAGTCAACGGCTTTGGCATAGTCAATCAAGCAGAAGTAGATGTTTTTCTGGAACTCTCTTGCTTTTTCGATGATTCAGCGGATGTTGGCATTTTGATGTCTGTTTCCTCTGTCTTTTCTAAAACCAGCTTGAACATCTGGAAGTGCACGGTTCATGGATTGCTGAAGCCTGGCTTGGAGAATTTTGAGCATTACTTCACTAGCGTGTGAGATGAGTGCAATTGAGCATTCTTTGGCATTGCCTTTCTTTGGGATAGGAATTAAAAATGATCCTTTCCAGTCCTGTGACCATTGCTGAGTTTTCCAAATTTGCTGGCATATTGAGTATAGCACTTTCACAGCATCACATTTTAGGATCTGAAATAGCTCAACTGGAATTCCATCACCTCCAGTAGCTTTGTTTGTAGTTATGCTATCTAAGGCCCACTTGACTTCACATTCAGGATGTCTGGCTCTAGGTGAGTGATCACACCATCGTGATTCACTGAGTCATGAAGATCTTTTTTGTGCAGTCCTTCTGTGTATTCTTGCCACCTCTTCTTAATATCTTCTGCTTCTGTTAGGTCCATACCATTTCTGTCCTGTATCGAGCCCATCTTTGCATGTAATGTTCCCTTGATATCTCTAATTTTCTTGAAGAGATCTCTAGTCTTTCCCATACTGTTGTTTTCCAATATTTCTTTGCATTGATCTCTGAGGAGGGCTTCCTTATCTCTCCTTGCTATTTTTTGGAACTCTGCATTCAGATGGGAATATCTTTCCTTTTCTCCTTTGCTTTTCACTTCTCTTCTTTTCACAGCTATTTGGAAAAGGAGTGCATCAAGGCTGTATATTGTCACCCTGCTTATTTACCTTATATGCAGAGTACATCATGAGAAATGCTGGGCTGAAAGAAGCACAAGCTGGAATCAACATTGCCGGAAGAAATATCAATAACCTCAGATATGCAGATGACACCACCCTTATGGCAGAAAGTGAAGAGGAACTAAAAAGCCACTTGATGAAAGTGAAAGAGGAGAGTGAAAAAGTTGGCTTAAGGCTCAACATTCAGAAAACTAAGATCATGGCATCCGGTCTCATCACTTCATGGGAAATAGATGGGGAAACAGTTGAAACAGTGTCAGATTTTTTTTTGGGGGGGGGGCTCCAAAATCACTGCAGATGGTGACTGCAGCCGTGAAACGAAAAGATGCTTACTCCTTGGAAGGAAAGTTATGACCAACCTAGATAGCATATTGAAAAGCAGAGACATCACTTTGCCAACAAAGGTCCATCTAGTCAAGTCTATGGTTTTTCCAGTAGTCATGTATGGATGTGAGAGTTGGACAGTGAAAAAGATTGAGCAAACCTGGTGCCAATGTTGGACACTGTCGAAAGCAAATTGCAGCATTTACTCAGCCTGGAATGACCTCCCTCCAGCCTCAGGAAAGCCAGAATGTAGATATGATCCTCTTGGAAAGATCCCTGAGGAAAACAGAAGACCCCTCTTACAGCTGACAAGACACTTGTCACTGCCCTTGGTGCACCACCCTTGGTCCCTATGACATTGGGTGTTAGAGTCTTTAGGTAGGTGGGGTGCACGGGGTCATGGAAAGAGTTGAAGGATTGCAGAGGGAGTCAGGCTTCAACAAAATTAAGACCCACTGTCTCGTCTCACCTCACTTAAACATCAAAGAATTGTTTAGCTGGAAGGCCCTTGAGGGGTCACTAATTCAGCAGATAAGCCAAAATATAGTAAATAATTTGTTACAAATAGTAAGAGTACAGTTTGTGAATGACTGTTGGATTGATCACTAAATTCTACTTTGATTACTAAACTCAAAGTTCTTAGCTTACAACGGTTTTCACAGTGAGGTTCCAGGACTACCATCAAGAGCAGCAGCATCACTTGGGACTTTAATAGAAATGCAAATTTTCAAGTCCTTATTCAGACCTACTGAATCAGAAACTCTGGTGTGGGTCCTGGCAACCTATGATAAACCAGCACTAGAGGTTACTCTGAACTTCCCTGTATATCAGATGGTGAAGAATCTGCCTGTAATGCAGGAGGCCTGGGTTTGATCCCTTGGTCAGGAAGATTTCCTGGAGAAGGAAGTAGCAACCCACTCCAGTATTCTTGCCTGGAGAATTCCATGGAGAGAGGAACCTGGTGGGCTGCAGTCCATGAGGTCGCAAAGATTACTTTGATGCCCACTCCTGTCTGAGAACCACTATTAAAATGGAGTTAATTTAACTCAGTTGGCATCCAGGTGTGCTTTATCAAGGGAGAGTGAAAGGGATGAAGTTGTGTACAGCTAGTGCCCAGGGAATGGAGCCCCAAGAGCTATGCAAATACACATGCCATTTTCAGGAATCTCATGTTAAAGAAAAAGTTATTCATGATACTTGTTAAAAGAAAGACTATTCAAGGGACTACCACAATAGGGTACATTGGAGTGGAGATCTGGCTCACCTCCTAACACAGCAAGGACAAGTGGAGATTTATCGCCAAAGAGCAAGATGGGAATCAGTGTATGGAAAATTACTAAAATGGAATGTCATTTGAGCTATTTCAAATGCTAAAAGATGATGCTGTGAAAGTGCTGCACTCAATATGCCAGAAAAAGTCAGTTTTCATTCCAATCCCAAAGAAAGGCAATGCCAAAGAATGTTCAAATTACTGCACAATTGCACTCATCTCACACACCTTCAAAATAATGCTCAAAGTTCTCCAAGCCAGGCTTCAACAGTACGTGACCTATGAACTTCCAGATGTTCAAGCTGGATTTACAAAAGGCAGAGGAACCAGAGATCAAATTGCCAACATCCATTGGATCACTGAAAAAGCAAGAGAGCTCCAGAAAAATATCTACTTCTGCTTGATTGACTATGCCAAAGCCTTTGACTGTATAGATCACAACAAACTGTGGAAAATTCTTCAAGAGATGGAAATACCAGACCATCTTACCTGCCTCCTGAGAAATTTGTATGCAGGTCAGGAAGCAACAGTTAGAACCAGACATGGAACAACAGACAGGTTCCAAATTGGGAAAGAAGTACATTAAGGCTGTACATTGTCACCCTGCTTATTTAGCTTATATGAAGAGTACATCATGTGAAATGCCAGGCTGGATGAAGCACATACTGGAATCAAGATTGCTGGGAGAAATATCAATGACCTTAGATATGCAGATGACACCACTCTTATGGCAGAAAGCAAAGAAGAACTGAAGAGCCTCTTGATGACAGTGAAAGAGGAGAGTTTAAAAGCTGGCTTAAAACTCAACATTGAAAAACCTAAGATCGTGGCATCTGGTCCCATCACTTCATAGAAAATAGATGGGGAAACAATGGAAACAGTGACAGACTTTATTTTGGGGGGCTCAAAAATCAGTGCAGATGGTGACTGCAACCATGAAATTAAGAGATGCTTGCTCCTTGGAAGAAAAGCTATGACAAACCTAGACAGCATATCAAGAAGCAGAGACATTACTTTGCCAACAAAGTTTCATCTAGTCAAACATATGGTTTTCCCAGTAGTCATGTATGGGTGTGAGAATTGGACCATAAAGAAAGCTGCAATTGCTGCTGCTGCTAAGTCGATTCAGTTGTGTCTGACTCTGTATGACCCTAGAGATGGCAGCCTACCAGGCTTCCCTGTCCCTGGGATTCTCCAGGCAAGAACACTGGAGTGGGTTGCCATTTCCTTCTCCAAGTGAAAAGTGAAAGTGAAGAAAACTGAACAAGGAAGAATTGATGCCTTTGAACTGTGGTGTTGGAGAAGACTCTTGAGAGTCTCCTGGACTGCAAGGAGATCAAACCAGTCCATCCTAAAGGAAATCAGTCCTGAATATTCATTGGAAGGACTGATGCTGAGGCTAATACTCCAATACTCTGGCCATCTGATTCGAAGAACTGACTCACTGGAAAAGCCCCTGATGCTGGGAAAGATTGAAGGCAGGAGAATCAGGGGATGACAGAGGATGAGATGGTTGGATGGCATCACCGACTCCATGGTGTCTGAGCAAGCTGCAGAAGTTGGTGATGGACTGGGAAGCCTGTGTGCTGCAGTCCATAGGACTGCAAAGAGCTAGACATGACTGAGTGACTGAACTGAACTGAACTGAATGGGATTGTTGCTAGACTGACTCAACAGGATTCTTGCTGAAGGTAAACCAGGATGAAAAGATATTGAGGGTGGGGGATGAGGAATTTGATCAGATATCAAGGGTGCCAGATTTTCCACTAAACTGACCCAGCAGGATTCTTGCTAAAACTGGACCTATGTCTCAAGGACAGAGCCTAGGGTCAGGGCCTTGAGAGTTTAGAGGAGGCAGACTAGAGTTAGGTCAAGAAGGGAGTCTTTGTCACCCATTCAGATAAAAGCTGACCTCTCTCAAGCCCATTTTATAGATGAGGAACCTGAGGGGAAGAGGGGCTAAAGGACTTACCCACACTGAACAGACACTAGAAGGTGGTACAGACACTAGGTCCTCACTTGCCCAGAGACTACTGACTCAGAATGGGCTAGAACTACATGCCACAGAGTCTTCAAGTGGAAGATGACTTCTAGAGATGGGATGAAAACACTTTCTCAAGGGAGATATGGCCCAACCAGACCTTGGACTTGAAATTCCCCCATTAGGAAAATCTTTCAGAGAGAAAAAAATTTTTTAAGTAAAAATTTATTTCGGTGAGGGCAGTTTTAGAAAGTAACATTTAGTATGACCATAGTTTCATAGAAGAAATCACATTTTTCACAACAAGATGACATTTTTACATCAAAAATACATTAGATTTAATCTTTAAAGGGCAGATTTTTTAAAATATTAAATACATTTAGCTTAAAAATTTTTTTTTACTATGTGTTTTACTCTTATTTCCCCAAAGAACACTATAATTTGTGATCAAATGCTCATATGAGGCTCAAACTCTCTGCTTTAGACCCCTACCTAACAGGGGCTCTGACTGCCTGCCTCACCCTGCAAGGTGCCGTCACCAAGTAGGCAATTTGATAAATGTTCTTTGATGATAAAAATGATGAGGACAGAATGGATTTATAATATTTATTACAGTTGGGAAACTACATGCTAGAAGCACAGAGGACTTAAATTGCTTTTCCAAGGTCACATAACCAGTTATAAAAAGAGTTAGTGCTGGAATTGAAGTCTTCTATCTCCTGGTTCAGAATCCTTTTTCCCTTAGACCACACTGACGTTGATAAAGGAAGTGTAATAGGATGTCTCTTATTTGCTTGAGGGAACATATTAACTTCCCCAGACAAGGAAGATATGATGGAATCAAACATCAGGACTTATTATAAGATATAAAGATAATATCAACCCCAGAGATCTCAGGAAATTTGGAGATGTTAGGTTCAAGCGGCATGATGTCAGCATAAGGAGGAGTGGAGACTGGGGGCAGGGAATGAGGAATGTTTTCCTATGATAAAACACAACCGTTGGAGTGGCCAGGCTGCACTTATGCAGATGCTTATCAATTTCTGGAGTTCCAAACTGGCAAGGCTTGTTAGACAGGCTTTAGACTCAGGAAAGGAGAAAGGAGCCTCCATTTAACTTAGGTATCACCAAGCATATTTATGCTGTAGAATATTAGGCTGAGAGTGGGCCATAGAAAATAGCATTGAAAAATTAAGCTTTGGTGTGCACATCGATGAAGTATTATAGTTATATTTCTGGTGTATTAGAATGTGGAGTAACCACACTGTAGCACCTTAGATGAGTTTATGCAAGAAAAGGAAGAGGAAGTGAATTTACCATGGCAAACGGTTTGAAATAACTCATGGTGAAAATCAAAAGACTTCCTACCACCAAAGTCTCTTATACAAAGTGAACCAGGTAAGTAACACAATGATATTTTTAAATTGTATTGTATGGAAGTTTCTGCAGCAGTATGTACTGTGTTACGGGCACTGACAATTGTGTAAGATTCGAGTTCTCTGAACTGTTGAGCATTTCTCTTCAGAGCACTTTTCAGTTTCTAAGAATGTACCATGGGGCAGGAAGTAGAGAAATAAACCAGAAGTAAGGTTTTCATGTGCCCAAGGAGGTCGCCGCAGAGATCTTATGAGATAAGTAGATGCATCTCTGGAACTACCTTCTAAGCTGCCTGCTCTTAACTACCCTCCTTGGTCTGCCCAGCCATACACACCTGCTGGGTGAAGCTACTCTCAGCCTCTGGGACGTCTTCAGGTTCCAATGCACTTCCATTCTCCTGCTGCTAACAGTCAGAGAAGCCTATTTCCTGTTGGTTCCTAGCTTCCGTCTTCACATTTCATGGCATTCTCCATGAATTAACCTTGTCCTAATTTAATTAGCCAGCAGGTTCTCCCTTGTAAAGCATCCTAGTTTAGTCGCTAGGTGCTTCAGATATAAAAATGTTGCAATAAGATGCAAATCACTTCTGAGTCCAAAGTATCCCTGAGTTTTAAGACTGGGTTTTGGGTTTTTTGTTTGTTGTGCTCAGCCCATTAGATGTGCTCATTATGGAGATTTTTCTGATTATTTCTGGGATTGAAATACTTGCCTCTTCCACATACTTGCCTAGGTGTGGTTTCCGGAAGTGTGTATGTGAGCACGGTCAGTCACAACCAACTCTGTGACCCCATGGACTGTAGCCCACCAGGCTCCTCTGTCCATGGGATTTTCTAGGCAAGAATACTCAACTGGGTTGCCATTTCCAGGGAGTTTCCATTGCCTTCTCCAGGAAATCTTCCTGACCCAGGGATTGAACCCACAGCTCTTGTGTCTCCTTACACTGAGCAGGCAGATTCTTTACCAACTGTGCCACCAGAGAAGCACCAATTTCCGGGAGAATTGGTGTTAAAAGTGGGAAAACAGTAGTCACAGTGAGGCTTGGGATGGAAAAAGGAGGAATGGTGGGGAGCAGCCCTAGCGAGCACTGTCACACATGGGGGTGTAGTGGTGACCCCGAAGGTGTGGGTGGCATGATAACTGATTCCTCCTTCAGCCGGGGCACAATACACCTGGTTCACCTCGTTCACCAGCTCAGTGAAGAGTAATCAGTTGGTTCACTGGTAATGGCAGTGTAATGATATCCAAATTCAGAAGAGTCCTACAAATTTTAACATGAGGAAAACATTAATTAGAACAGGATACTGTATTTTGGCTGACTTATTAACTAATAGAAGGTGTGAAACAGGCATTCTCTTACTGCACCGGTGGTACAAGCTCCTGAAAATGTTGACAAGGTGGATCCATCATGTATTCATTTGCTGGGGCTGTCATAACAAGCTACAGCAGACTGGATAGCTTAAACAACAGAAATTTATTTTCTCACAGTGCTGGAGGCTATAGCAGTCCAAGTTCAAGGTGTAGGCAGGAGTGGTTTCTTCTGAGGCCTCTTTTCTTGGCTTGTAGATGACCATTGATTTTCTGTGTCTGCATGTCTTCCTTTTATACGTATCTGTGTCCACATTTCCTCTTCTTATAAGGACACAGGTCATATTGAGTTAGGGATTATTTTAAGGACTTTGTTTAAACTTAAATTTACATCTTTAAAACCCTTCAAGTACAGTAATATTCTAAGATTACTGGGGCTTAGGACTTAAACAAGTAAACTTTTAAAAAGGACACTTTACTGAGTTCTACTTTTAAGAAGTTATACTAAAGAAGTAAATATACTTCTTCAAATTATAGGATCATACACTACCTTTTTACAACCTACTTTTCTTACCAATTATATATTTTGAACATTTCTCTATGTATAAATACACCTATAACATCACTTTTAATCACTATATGATATTCTGTCATATAGACACATCATAATTTATTTTACGGTTCTCCTATTTTCAACCTAATTTTTGAAGAAGAGATATATTCATATCATTGAAAAATCAAAACAATATTAAAAGTAAACACCAAGAAGTCTTATTCTCATCCTACCCACCTTTCTTCATAGCTAACTCTTTTTATTAGTTCCTTGTGTAGCCTTCCAGTATTTTCTTATGCAAATAAAAAAATGCAAATACACATTCTTATTTCCCTTGCTTTTTTATACGAAAGGGAACACACTACCCTGCTCTGCATCTTAGCTCTGCATCTTACCTTTTTCTCTTTTACTTAATATATTTCTAGAGCTTCTCCATTATCAGTACCACGA
Organism: Antilocapra americana; assembly: GCA_007570785.1. Lineage (NCBI taxonomy): Eukaryota > Metazoa > Chordata > Mammalia > Artiodactyla > Antilocapridae > Antilocapra > Antilocapra americana. Next base: position 46,848,158 of record ML660200.1, on the reverse strand, counting down.
AAACATCCTCATTTCCTCCTACAGCCACAAAATATGCAATTGTGTGGATGAACCATAGTTTATTTAACCAGTGTCCTCTACAGAAGGCTGTTTCTCATCTTTTATAAATACAAAGAGAAGGACAAAGAATAAACTTAAACATATGTTACTTCCAATAAGTACAGGTATATTGCTAAGATAATAATAATACAAATTTCTATACTTTCCCAGATTTTATACTTTTCTGATAATGTTATGAGAGCCAAAAGTAAAGAAAAAAAAAAACTACTTCAGACCAGGCCTGAGTTGTCAACTTAGTTAACTTATATCTTCCAAGATGATTCACACCTAAATCATGTCATCAGAATACCTTCCCACTCTTTTTAGAATAGATTGCCTTTTATTTATTTATTCAAAATATTTATTTTTAGTTATTTATTCGGCTGCTCTGGGTCTTTGTTGTGGCACTCGGGACCTTCGAGCTTCGTTGCAGCATTAGGGTATTTAGTTGCAGCGTGCAGACTCTCAGTTACAGCTTGTGGAATCTAATCCCTTGACCAGGGACAAACCCAGGCCTCCTGTATTGAGAGCACAGAGTCTTAGCCACTGCACCATCAGGGAAGTCTCATTAGCATCTCTTTTTTTTAGAGCAGTTTTAAGTGCAGAGCAGAACTGAATGGAAAATACAAAGAATTTCCATATATTCCCTGTCCCCGCCAACTTACCCTCCTGCACTATCAACATCCCCTGCAGGGTGGTAAATTTGTTACAGCTGTTGAATCTACATTGATACATCTTTATCACCCAAAAGTCCATAGTTTACTTTAGGGTTTACTCTTGGTGTTAGACATTCTGTGCGTTTGGACAAATTTATAATGACACGTATCCACCATTATAATGTACAGAGTAGTTTTTCTTCCCCCCAAATCCTCTATGATCTGCTTAGTCATTTTTCCCTCACCCTCTCACCTAACCTCTGGCAACTACTGATTCTTTTTTTGTCTCCATAGTTTTACCTTTTCCAGAAAGTCATGTAACAGAAATCACAAAGATAGAGCATTTTCAGACTGGCTTCTTTCACTTAATAATATGCATTTATGCCCCTTCCTTTATAGCTTGATAGCTCATTTCTTAATAACACTGATTAATATTCCACTGTCTAGATGTACTACAGTTTATTTATCTATTCACCTACTGAAGGACGTTTTTGTTGCTTGCAAGTTTTGGCAATTATAAATAAAGCTCCTGTAAAACCTGTTTAGATTTTTGTATGGACACACATTTTCAATTCATTTGGATAAATACCAAGGAACATAATTGCTGGATCATATGATAGGAGCATGTTTAATTTGTAAGAAACCTACAATTTTCTTCCAAAGTGACTATACCACTTGCGTTCCTACTACCAATGAATGAGAATTCCTGTTCTACATGTTTGCCAGAATTTGGAGTTACCAGTGTTTTGGATTTTTAGCCATTCTAACAGGTGTATGGCATACCTCATTGATGTTTTAATATGCATTTCCTTAATGACATGGATCTTGAGCATCTTTCATATGATTACTGGTCATCTGTATGTCTTCTTGGGCAAGATAAGAACCTTTGTGTAGATAGGTTTTATTCGTATCAATGGGGAATTTTCATGTCTACACTTTCACATGCATTTTAGCTTCCTGCAAGATGATCTCTTTTCCTGAAATGGTGTACAACTGACCCTTGAATAATGTGGGATTAGGGACACTGACCCTCTGTGTATTTGGAAATCTGTGTGTAACTTACAGATGGCCCCCTATATCCAAGGTTCCTTTGTATCTTTGATTCCACATCCTTAGATTCAACTAATTGTGGATGGTGTAGTGCTGTAGTATTTACTATTGAAAAAACATCAGCATATAAGAGGATCCATGAGGTCAAACTCGTGTCATTCAAGTGTCAACTATCTTTTTTGGTTAGCTTGATCAGCATCAGATAAACAAGTATCATGTCCCCTATTAAGTATTAAGTCCTGGCCTTGAGCACTATTGGGGAACTAGATAAGCCTTATTAGGTCTTTGAAGTAATAAGTCCTTTAAAGTTTTGTTTCTATGGCGACAGAAATGGAGATTGTACTGCCCCTTGCTTCTTTGGAATATGTGGCTAATCTACCATCTTTCAACCCTCTCTTGGACTTTCTTTCCTCATTCTTCCTATCCTTGTAGATTTACTTCTTTTTCCCCATTACTGTGTGGCTATCTCATAGTTCTATTTCTCATAGTTGTTGCATTTTCTTTCCCTTCTTAATCAAATAGAGAAAAAAAATGCATGCCATGCTTTATTAAGCATAAGATGCTACCGTCAGCTGCTCCATTATTTTATATACATTTTATACTTTCCTTTATATAAGAAGGAAAAAACTAAACTATGACACATGCCTTAAAAAATCCTAAATCCTTGCATGACTTAGGAATCAGTTAAACTATCCTCTCATTGCTCCAAAATTATTACAAGTCATTTGGCAAGTTTTCCTGCCCTCAGTTGCATTTCTTGTTGAGTAATAAGAATCTAAGAATCTTTTTGTATGTTATCTTGGGCTTCCCAGGTGGCGCTAGTGGTAAAGAACCCATCTGCCAATGCAGGAGACATAAGAGATACATGTTTGATCCCTTGGTTAGTATAACATAACTTGATCCGCTTGTGGGTATCTCTCTTTCTCAGTTTCCATAAAGTATTTGGTTGTTGCATTGAAAAAAAATATGAAAACTATGTTGACATTCCTCCGAATATAAGCCTTCACTAATGTCAAAGGTATATTTTACTGCTCTGTTCCACTGTCTCTCTGTGTACACAATACCTCATTTCAGGGCCAAAATTACAGTAAAAACTTTTAAAAAGGCATTTCAAAGGGTGGTTAAATTCAGCCTGTAAAATACCAGCAATGCACATTACTCAATTGAAGTCAAAATGTTATAAACAGCTCCGACCAAGTATGAGCATACAGCTCTTCACCAACATCAACGGGAAAGGCCATCCACTGTAGAAGCACAATTTCAGACACAGTAAGATCCAAAGAGAAAAAAGGCATCTTAGAATCACAAATATGTATATATAATTCATTAATTGTGATGTTTAATATAAAAAATAGGACATCCACAAACGTCAATATTTTCCTACTTATTAAACTATATTTAGATACATTTATATGCATTCAACTAAATATATTTAAATACATTTTTAAAATTAAGCATATTCCATTTAATTTGCAATATTTAGGTCATAATTTCCTTTTATACAATATATATAGATTTTTCTTTTTTGAAAACCATTACAGACTCATTGATTTTCATAGATGCCACTCTTCAATTAGCCATAATTATCTTTTTTTCTTTTTTAAAGTTCAAATTGAAATAGGTTAACCAAGACTCACTTTAAGTTGGCTCCATTGTACTTCCAACATTGCAGTGATGATTAAAAAACACCCTTCCTTTCTGAAAACATTAAGATAAATTAAGCCTATGTTAGTTTTCCTCCCTATTGTAGGCCATAGAATTAGCTACTTGTAATGGGTGCTAGAATTAAACACCAAATTCTGGGCACACATTCAAGTTACAAATTGTATCATTTCATGTTGTCCTGGTGTAGCCAAGATGATAACACTGCTAGGCCACCTTAGTGCAGAGCTGGAAAAGATATTTCTCTAGAAAATCTCGAGTTTATATGGATTTACCCACCTTAAGAGTATTATTCCAATCTAACTCTAAGCCCTTCAAAATTCTGCCCAATATACAAATTTTTAATTTGTTTTCTATACAACAAACTCAAAAGTTTTACCCCTCACTTAACCATAATTTTATCATCCTCTCTTTTATAATCCTTATTTAGCTCATCAGTTGTGAGCCTGTAGTAACTTTATTGACATGACTAAATTTCCTCCAAGAAATTTTGTATGAACTTTCACTCTCCACACTCATGCTCATAGCAGCATCATTCACGATAGGCAAAAGGAGGAAACAACCCCAGTATCCACTGACAGATGAATGGATAAACAAAATGTAGCATATACATAAAATGGTATATTATGCAGCCTCTAAAATAAGGAAATTCTGATATGTGACAACAGTGAATCTTAAGGACATTATGCTAAGTGAAATAAGCTAGTCTCAAAAGGATAATTACTGTATGAGTTACTTAAATTAGTCAAATTTATAGAGCTAGATGGTAGAATAAACTCTGAGACTCCATGGCCAGTCTCCTCTGTCCAAGGAAGTTTCCATGCAAGAATACTGGAACAGGTTGCCGTTTCCTACTCCAGAGGATCTTCCCAATCCCGAGATTGAACCTGTGTGTCTTGTTTCTCCTGCGTTGGCAGGCAGGTTCTTTACAACTGGCGCCACCTGGGAAGTCCTGTGTAAGTTATCTGAATTAATCGAATTCGTAGAGCTAGACAGTAGAATGGTGGTTGCCAGGGGCTGGGGCTGGGGGGAATGAAGGGTTGATGTTTGATGGGCATGAGTGTATGTTTTAGTTGCTCAGTCATGTCCAACTCTTTGTGACCCCTCAGACTGTAGCCCACCAGGCTCCTCTGTCCATGGGATTCTCCAGGCAAGAATACTGGAGTGGGTTGCCATGCCCTTCTCCAGGGGATCTTCCTGACCCAGGGATCGAACCCAGGTCTCCTGCATTGCAGGCAGATTCTTTACCATTTGAGCTACCCAGGAAGCCCCTTGATGGGTACAGAGTTTTATTTTTGCAAGATACAGTGTTCTTGAGGTTGGTTTTGCAACAGTGTAAATGTACTTAACATTATTAAATCTTATACTTAAAAATAGTTAAGATAGTAAATTTTATGTTCAGTATATCTTACTACAGTTAAGATGTTTTCAAAATTTACACTTTCAACAGTAGCATATAGAGTAGTCATGTCTCCTAAAATTACTTTTACAATGGAAAAAGCACTAGCTTTATTTCTCTAAGTTTTAGTGGAATTAATTGAAAGGTTAACAATATTAATAATATATCAAATAGCTCTTTTAGTAAATTTTACACAACCCATTGTGTGACAGCTACCCCCCACCCCTACCCTCCATCTTAGACTTGCTTTGTTTGAAATATCAACAAAACCTCAAGGTTTTTGTTCATAGATATTCTGTATGATGAAGACATAAAAACACCAACACTCATATTCCATGATTTCTATCTTGTAGAACCTTTTCAGGAGAAAGCAATGGCACCCCACTCCAGTACTCTTGCCTGGAGAGTCCCATGGATGGAGGAGCCTGGTAGGCTGCGGTCCATGGGGCCACTAAGAGTCGGACATGACTGAGCGACTTCACTTTCACTTTTCACTTTCATTCATTGGAGAAGGACATGGCAACCCACTCCAGTGTTCTTGCCTGGAGAATCCCAGGGACAGGGGAGCCTGGTGGGCTGTCATCTCTGGGGCCGCACAGAGTCAGACACGACTGAAGCGACTTAGCAGCAGCAGCAGCAGAGCCTTTTCAAGAGATTAGGCTCTGAAACGTCCCGATTCTGAATTTGTAAGATAACTTTTCCCCAGATCAAAAACTTTTCCCACAACAAAGAGTACCTCTGGATCTACCACTCTGGTAGATTGGGTGCACTGCCCCTAACACATACCTACAGGAAGACCCATTGTCCAAGGGATCCTTTCAGCTTCAGAGTGACTTTGGGTTTCATGTCTCAAGGCTCAGAAAACCCCCCTACCCCTGGGGACTTTTGAGTTCAGAGTGGCCCTGGCATGATTTTGTGGGCTAGCCTAGAAAACCAATCTAAAAGGTACACATGCACATGACTAACGGAACACTACTTTTAAGAGAAATAGTTCCAAATAGCAGACATCTTAGTTATAGACACTCTTAAAAAAAAAAAGAAAGAGAATTTATATTGTTTTAAAAATTAATTTAGGTATATGACCCTTTCATTAGAAACTGATTGAATGGACAGGACTTGATTCTTATTTTCAAATAATTTGTAATATATAATTACAAAAAAAGGTAGATGCTGGCACCATCAAAGCATGCTTTTGCTCATTTTAATCTGTCATTTCAATTCCTTAACCTGTAAATTTATTTTAAAATTGATTAATAGGTAAATGAATAGTAAAGACTTTAAGTTGTAATAAGAAAAGAACTAAAATAGACAAACATTTTCTTTTGTAGATTGGAGGATAAATTTACTAGGGTCAGATTTTTCTGATCACGCAGGATTTTAGAGACCATGTGCAATCATTTCTCATTTGCGTCCTTTAGTCAATCAGACCTACTTCTGGTACATCTTTGGATACTGGTCTAACTTTGCATTCTCATCACCGCCAACCCAACCACCAACTCTATCCAGCCCAGCTGTCTCACAACCTGCTAATTGAATAGTTTTAATGGCCCTTTTATATATCCTTTCCAAACTCACTCCAGTCCTCTACTTTGGCACATTCATTCTAGGACCTTTCCATTGCTGTCTTAAATGTGCTGATTTTTATATTGAAAATTATCCTACTCATCATAAGATGCAAATATTTTACATATTTTTTGCAGTTGAAATGCAGGGACTATGTTGATCCATTGCTATTTCTTAAATGGTGCCTCTGAGCAGAAAAGTTTCATGCTTTAGTTAATTGAGCTGACACCTTTATAGCACATAAATTGAGCCTATACATTTATATCACACATTAAATATGCACATCAAATACATTTATAATCTTCTTCCAGTTGGCCAGCCCATATCCTTTGCATTTCACTCTTTTCTTCTCTACTTGTTTTCCCCTGGTAATTGTAGGACATAGATGAATGGTTTTGTTGGATAAATGCCTGGATTTAAGCTACAATTAGGGCTTCATAAGTGGCGCTCGTGGTTAAGAACCCACCTATCAATGCAAGAGACATAAGAGCTGCAAGTTCAATCCCTGGGTCAGGAAGATTCCCCTGGAAGAATACTACTCCAGTATTCTTGCCTGGAGAATCCCATGGACAGAAGAGCCTGGTGGGCTGTAGTCCACAGCGTCAAAAGAGTCAGACACAACTGAAGTGACTTAGCAGGCAGGCATGTAAGCTATGATTAAGAGGAGAAAGACCATTTCCTCTTTACAAGTTGCTTAAATAAACATTTATTGAACATCTGCCCTAGACCAGGCAGGAAGTTAGGTACTGAGGACACAAAAAATGGATATATCATGTCTATTCTACCCACAAGAAACTTTGGTGCTGTGGTTCTCAGAGCTTAGTGTTCTTAGGAGACCTGTCTGAGAGTATTAGTTGAAATGTGGAATCTGGAGTTCTCACCTCCCCAGGTTTTAAGTTTGGGTTGGCCCCAGGAATTTGCATTTTAGTAAATCCTCCTAGTGATTTTGATGCAGGTAGTCCATTGATAAAACTTTTAAATACCACACTAAACCCTATTTAATGTTGAATATTTGTGCCTGTAGTTCTGGATTGTTACCACAGAGTTGTTTTTTTTTTTTTTTAAGATGCTATTTAACAAAAAATATTTAACCAGTTTCCTTTCCATTAATGCTTTTTCTCTGTCACTTTTAACTAAGAAATCTTCTCATATTCTGAGATCACCAGTTAAGTATGAGATTTAAATTATAATTACTTTGCTAAAAATCTAGACATTTAACATATATCTTCTCTTTTCCTCCCTCCCATTAAACCATAAAATTAAAAACTTTATAACACTATTATGGTGTCACTTTGTAAAAGTTCAGATTTCAAGGTTTGCTACTATGAGTCACTTTTTTTTTTCTACAGATACTTTTCCTGCAAGTAGGATCTCCTGCTTCCAGGAGGAAAGGAACAGTTAGTTTTTTCTAGTCCATCTAACGACCCAAATTAGGATTTACTTGAGATGCAGATTCTAGCCATATGCCCACTGCTTTGAAAGAGACATGAAACTAAGTCTTAAAAAGCAAAATATTAAATAGTCTCACCAAGTGAAATTTTAGAGCCCTATTCACATACACACAATTGGTATTTTTTTTTCACTAATGCTTAAGTTCGATCAGGCAGAGTCCCCCCAACCCCTGTACCCTAATTCCTGTCTTAAACTTTTTTTCCCAACTCTTTGTGAAATCTTTCTTAAAACCAGACTGATAATGACCTCCACCCTTGCACACTTTTTCTGTATTTCAGTTGCTAGCTGCTTAGTCTTTTAAAACTGATTAAAGGGATACCCTAGCTCCCTATACAGAGAAGAAATCCATTCCCCCCACCTTACTTCTCTACATGCATCTGAGGAGATAATATATACATATTCATATACATGTAAATATACACGTACATGGAAGTCCTCTGTACATATATACATATATATAAATTGATAGTTACTTGGCTGTCATATATTGTATATATATGTATATGGTTATATGTATACTACTGGCATATACATGTCAATTTTTGAGACCATCAAAAAAATCTTCCCAGTTTTGATGTTTTCCAATAAGGAGGATACAGCTGTCCACATTATATTTAAACAAAGCAGAACAGTCCCACCACATCTCACTTAAAGCAGCTACAATGCCTTTGAGCCAATTTAGTTCTCAACAGAGGATCTTACAAGATCAGTCTCTGTTTGCTGTTTCTCCATATGCTCAACCAAAAAGAGATCTAAGAAGATAATAGCTCACAAAAAAAAAAAGTGTATTATTCATGGACTAAACATGTAACTTTGGGAGCAAAACATTAAGACATATTTAATTATTGTCCTCTGGAAACTGATATATATTTAACTATAGAGCTAGCTCAGGTACTGTTCTCTTCTTAATGTTTGACATTATCTTGTGGGGGAAAGGGTTTTTGGGGTTGTGAAGCATATTTCATGTCTGTAATGGCTGGAAGAATTTCACTAGTTCCATGTCTACTGACAGCAAATATACAAAAATCCATCTCAGAAATTTTGCTGCTGACTCCACTTGCCAGCCACAGACGTTCTGCATTTTGAACTGATTGAGGAAAAGGGTATGTTAGAAAAGGAGCAAATATGAGTAGAATGATGATTCATATAGTGGTTGCCAAGAGCCTTGTACTTCAATCCTCCCTCTTTTTTTTGCTAATATTAAACAAATGGATTTTTTCCTCTTAGTAGAAAATGAATACAATGACTTTCACTTCAAAATTTTGTTCAAATTTTATTTCACTGTACTTTTTTTTTCTCAACCCCCTAAATGTTGTTTATTCCATAATAAAGACTGGAACCTAAAATTAGATAACGAATGATAAACTTTGCCTCATGTGTAGGGAAAAAAAGCACAGGATTTCATAAGATTTCTTTACATCCCACTCTTTGAGTCAGCTTGTTTTTGCAAGTATGAAAGACTGGAGCACAGGGCCCTATGGAAGATTGCAGCAGAGTTGCTGTGTGTCGTTGTGTAGGTTGTACAATCCTCAACTTGCACAATCATATATGGCAGCCCTAATAGAAGACGCTCATTTTCCTACATTTCCTGAGCATTGTGTTTGCAGGTTAGAATGAACCGAAACTAAAGAAATAGTTGGGGATCTTTCATCAATGGAGATCCTCAACTCCGCCCACCACAAACTGGCATGTAAACCATTTGCTTTTAACACAAGAGGGAAAAAAGATCCAGACATGCTACAACCAGGACAATTACATTATTAAAACAATAAATAAATAATATAATCAAACAAAAATTTAAAAGTCACCATGGAGATGTGTTTTATGTTATTGAAGACATAAGGGTTTTGGTTAGGATTATGAAAGTCCTAGTGGTAGTAAGTCCATTCCACCTAAATTAGGCCTTTTGTCACTGCCTGTATTAATTTCTAAGCATGGCTACTAGCTCCATGTACTTGATTTATCTTAGCATATGGTTGAGCTCACAAATTTCCTTCTTTTGCCAAATGTGTGGTTACCAATACTGTACAAATTTATACCTGAGTAGAATGTGTTAAGGAGCAACTTTAAACAAAATTTCTCATAACAATTTAAATTGGCTTTATTATTAAGCAAGGAAAATTAGCAGGCTTTACATCTTAATCATCCTATAGATTTTGTAACTAAAAACTAATAAGTTCATGTGTTAAAGTCTTATTGATCCATTAGGCAACGAATTCCAAATCTGAGTATAATAGCATGGAAACATAGTCAAGTAACAAGTAACATCCTGCATCATAAATTCTTTGTTTTGTGAACAGGTTCAAGACCAGCCTTATGAATGGCTAGGACAGCAGCCATAAAGATGTTGGAATTTAAAACATGTTTCCTGATATTTTCTTAAGCTATCTCTAGCATTGTGGCCATAGCCCCTTAAAGTTCAATGTTACAGATTGGTTTCTTTTGTTACTAAAAGCTGTTCAAAATCCAAATGTCTTTGGAGGCTTGTCACTTGTGTTACGAAACAAATTAATAATAATAATAATAGTAATACTGTTTGTATGTGTATTTAGAGCAAAAACTCTAAAGATATATTCTGGATTATAAAGGATTCTATGGACAAATGAGATGAAAAAACGTGGAACTGAAGTCAACTGACTTCCATTCTAAAATTTTGAAGATGCTACTGTGCATTGGGAATGTTTGGGGAAGATTCTAGAATGCAGGATTCCCCCAGTTTATTTTTCATTTTTTTTTTGACTGAAGTATAGCTGATTTTCAGTGCTATGTTAGTTTCAGGTGTACAGCAAAATGATTCAATTATATAATTGCACCATTGCATGCGTGCTCAGTCATGTTTTTACTCTCTGCAACCCCATGGACTGTAGCCAGCCAGACTCCTCTGTCCATGGAATTTTCCAGGCAAGAATATTGGAGTGGGTTGCCATTTCCTACTCCAGGAGACCCTGACCCAGGGAGTGAACCCTCATCTCTCACATCGCCTGCATTGATAGGTGAACTCTTTACCACTGTGCCACCCAGGAAGCCCCTCAGTTATATATATTTTCCTTTTCAGATTCTTTTCCCTTGTAGGTTATTACAAACTAGCAAATGGTTCCTTGTGCCATACAGTAGGTCCTTGTTGATTATTTTATATATAGTAATACGTATATGTTAATCCCAAGCTCCTAATTTATCCTTCCTATTGCCTTCCCTCTTTGGTTACCATGTTTGTTTTCTATGTCCCTGGGTCTGTTTCTGGGGTTTAGTTTTCAGTGAGAGGAGTAAGAGATTTTTAAAACGCATTTCCCTTTTGCTGCTTCTTGTGGCCCTCTCTTGGCTGCTGTGAGATGGCTGACGATGACCTTCATCTAAGCAGGCTAAGTGAACTCAGGATGCAGCTCGGGAGAAAGGACCCTTCAAGTAGGCATCTCTGGCCAGCTCCAGTTCTGACTCAGGAGAGCAGCGCTGTCCTCACAATTTCTTCCTGCAGTTGACTTAGAGGTAAATTTGGACGGCCTCAGGGAGTGCGTCTTGTTAGAGGATTCATGAGGGTCCCAAGGGCAGAACTAGGTTTGATGGAGCTTGAAAATTACCCAGTTTGGAGATTGGGGAACTTGGTAAGAGGAAGAATATAAAACTAGGAGCAAAAGTGAGGAAAGGAATGATAGCAAATTAAAATTTTAAAACTGGCAAGTACTGTGAATGTTGCAAGACCCAGAAAAACAATGCAGATTTTATTAACTGCCTGACACTCGCCTCTTTTTAAAAAATATTTTTTGCTGTATTCTTGTTGTTTGCTTCTTCATATGACGATTTCAGATTCTGAAATAACATTTTGTATGGAATAAAAAGCTAATCCAGAGGAATTCCCTGGTTTCCAGTGGTTAAGATTCTGTGCTTTCTATGCAGGGGGCACGAGTCTGATCCCTGATCAGGGAACTAAGATCCCGCATGCTGCAGGCAGCCAAAGAAATAAATAACAGTCCTTGCCTCACTAAACCTTAATAAAAACAAAAAGCTAATCCAAGCTTTCCTCTAGCAAGTTTGAAATTTTTTCATTACTGGTCAATTAGAAAAGTTTCTTTCAGCATCATAACTTATTGGAAATAGCATGTGGCATTTTAGGAATTATTTTCAAAGTTTGGACTTTAGAGCATTTCAAGTTTTCTGTTAGTGACTAGTATAAGTACTCTTTGAAGTTGAAGGCACTCTTTGAACAGTTTGGCATCAGCATCCTATTGTAGTAAACTAATAATGATCTTTATGTTGAGCCAGATGAGTTAACACAGTGAGCAATAGGCATATTCCTGAAAATGACTCTTACACTTTGATGGCTGGTGGTAACTCCACCAATCACAAAATCACCCGTGAACCCCCTTAAGATAACTCACTAAATCCAAACTGATTATATCCTCAATTTAGCCTGCTCTTAGCTTGATCCTCCAAATATCCATGGCCACTCCAACAAAGCTCACCTTGTGTCCTAAGAGTGGGAAAATCAGAGCAGAAAAGAACAGTAGTATTAATTAATTGCGAACTTCGTTGTGCAATTCTACAAAAATGTATGACCTCATGAACATTATTTCCAAAAGTTCTTTCAGGGTCTTAGAGGGGTCCAAATAAGTGCAGGAAGCTGAAGCTGAAGCTTCATTAGCATCAGGATAAATTTGTCTCTGAGTTTCACACCCTTCCTTACACAGGATCCTCCAGTTAGATAGTCAATATTTTAATCTGGAACAGTTTACTATGCATAAATCTAAATCCTATAGAAATGAAGAGTGTGGCAATATGCCAGCTTAACAGGACATCTCGGGGTGGCAATATGAGACAGGTTCTAGTCAATGAGAACTTAGTGAAAAGTCACTGAATTGAGGCTTCTGATAAATCTCTTTCCAAGTTTCTGCTGGCATATGCTTTTTCCCTGTCATTTTCTTCCTGCTTGGAACTCAGGTGCAAGGCTGGATGTTGAGCAGCCATCTTGTGACCACAAAATAAAAACATGAGGGCAAAAGCTATCTGCTAAGATGGAGGTGCAGAATGATAGAAGGTGCCGAGCTTCAAGGTGCTCTCTACCTTCAAACTCACTGGTACATAAAAAAAAAATTGTCATGTTTTCTGTTTTTTGCTGTAGAGTGCAATCTTGAAGTAAAATGCTTTCCTTTATGTTGATTTGAATTAAGGATCCAGGAGACAGAATTTCTTTTGCAAATCTCTGTGGGACTTGGAACGTTTCAAAAGTTGGTTGCCTATGCAATGAAAAATGCATGTTTTCACAAGTCTTTCCCATGCTTCTTATTGACATTTCATTTATTTATTTTTTCATTGACATTTAAAGTCAGAAAACATTTGAAGTTTTAAAACTATACTATCAATGTTTGAGTTGATTTTTCAACTTTATTTAAATTCCCTCAATGTTATCTGGTTACATGGAAATTTCACTTAGTATGTGGTATTGATTTAAGATGATTTTCATGACTGACTTGCATTTCATTTACCTTTATTTTGTCTTTCTGTAAAATGGAAATAATTGCTGGTTCCCACTTAATGTAAGTGAGGTAAATGCATTTGTTGTAATTTCTTTGTATATTCTCAGTAAAGTATTAAACATTACTTCTATGAGGTACTTTGCTTGGGCTTTAATGTGTATATTAGGATCTTGAAAAATAATATTTTAAGTGTGTCCAGAATTATTGCTTAAGTTAACAGACTTAAGACTTGTCAGAATAATACATTAAAATTGATTGTATTTTTGCTTCAAGCCTACCAGCTATTCTTCACCTAAAGTAGACACAAGGATAAATGAGTTTCACTTGACCTTTGCACCATGCTTAAGTGCTCTTTATAATTCAGTGATATCCATTTTTATATTTCATGTTATGCATGTGGATGGTTCCTGCTTCTCGCCCTGTGACTATGCAATTCAGTACAAAGTTCACAATATGTTATATAATCTCCTCTTAGTGGAAGTTTCCTTGTCTTGTAGAATATCCATTGTAGAATACTGGTAAGTTATTAAATCTCTACTTATAGTAAATTACTTTTTCATTCAACAAATATTTAATGAGCACCTCTATAGAGTAGATATGGTTTTAGGTGCTGAGGATGCAGTATAAATAAAGCTGACAAGGTTCTTGCTCCCATGAAGTTGACATTTTAGCAGAAGTTAGCAGTAAAGAATGTTGTTTTAAAACTAGGAATAGAACTAGGGAATGGTGGTGAGCTGGTTACCTAAAAATTATAATTAGAGGAACCCAAAATCCAGCAGTTCAACAAATATGTCCCATTTGGCCGAAATGGTCTTGTGCCCCTTTCTCCTTACACTTCAACTCATGGCCCTGGCACAGTGCTTATAAAAACTGTTAACGCTGATAACTCTTGTCATGAGTAACTTTGAAAAGGACTCGTGAAAGTATGGTAGACTCTCAATTGTATTGAATCGCAGAATGTTGAAATTGAAACGGCATTTACGTATAATGTAGAGACTCTATTATCTGCTATCTGAATTATCAGCTCAAACAATAGAGAACATTGATCCCTGAAGGAATGGCATCATCAGGAATACATTATCCAGGCCAAGATGTCTATTTCCTAGGATGGTGCCAAACTGGGGAGGTTCTTTGAGGTGGATGCCAAAATATGACAGAGACTCCAAGAGATGAACAGATTGTTGGAAGAAAGTATTGAAGATGAACTTTAATTTTTTTTCTGCTGTTTTGATTAGAATTAACCTTAACTGAACCAACCAAAAACAGAAAAAGAAATACCTGAAGTTAAGGACTTTATTCTCTAATCATTTACTTCTCATCAGTTATATGAGAGAAATATAGAATTAACTATGAAAAGTAATTACAGAGTAATGGACTGATTATTTAAGGCCACATAACCTACAAACTATGATTAAGTATTCCTGCCTCTATCCCTTTGCAGTTTCAGTTCAGAGTGACGTTTATTGCTAGGCTTTCCAAGTCAATGGGAAGTCAAAAAAAAAAAAAAAAAAGTCAGCTTCTTAATGGAGTCTCTGTGGGCAGTTTTGGTAGGATATTTTTTTCTTCCAGTATTATTGAGATTTAATTGACATATAGCGCTGTACAAGTTTTAGGTGTAGAGCATAATGATTTGACTTACATACACCATTGAAGGATTTCCACAGTAAGGTTAGTGAGCATGGGCAGGATAATTCTTTGTTGTGCAGGACTGCCCTGCACAGTGTAGGATGTTCAGCATCTCTGGCTCCTGGCCACAAAATGACAAGGGCACCACCCCACCTCACCAACCCCGATCACCAGGACAATCAAAAATTTCCCCAAACACACCTACAAGGAAGGGGAGCTGTGTTATTTTCCTGATCGAAAACCACTGGTAGTCAGGAAAAGATTCAAGGTGAAATCCCCAGATGTGGAACCGGGGACATCAAGGGCCAACTGTGCTATACAATTTTATATGTGACTTGAGCACCTGCAGATTTTGGTAACCACAGGTCTCTTGCAACCAATACCAAAGGATACCAAAGGAGACGGTCCATCACTTCCGTATGCTATGTGCTAGGCTCACTGTGTTCATGTCTATAGGAGCACAGAAGAGGGGCACCTAACTGAATCTGGTGGTTCTCATAGGCATCTAAGGGTTATTCCTATCAAAACAATCCAATAATGCCATTCGTACTCAAAATATTTCAGAAATTCTCTTCTGAATTACTTTTAGAGCCCAAGTCACGTTCTTTTGAATGTGTTCAACGTAGGAAACTTTCTCTCTTTGGCAACATCCCAAAGTCACTTGTAACCAAGCCATGTGAATAAGATGAGTGAACAAGCTGGACAATATTATTTTTAGTTAAAAGCAGTTTCACAAAACACGAAGTTATGAGCTGACACTTCATAGTTATTGAATTAGGAAAAGGACTTAGTCCAAGTTATGATAGCAGGTACCACTTATTTCATTGTTTTTCATATTCTTCTTATTATTCTTCTTATTATTCCAAGGTTGTTAGCAATCTATTTTAAGTACTGTGGATACAGAAGTGAAAAGCAATTCCTGCTTTTAAGGAATACACTATCTAGGGAGGGAGGGAGGCAAGGGAACCAATGGTTGCATTACAAACATAGAAGTGCACACTAGAAAGGATATAATTACACAGCTATAGGAATGCAAAGGAAGGCCACTGCTCAGTCTCACTCTGAGGAATGTGAAAAGTTAGCTGAGGGAAGCTGATGTTTTATCTGAGTTTTGAATGTACAGTGTTCATGGCTTGGAGGAGGAATGGAAGGTACTGTATGTAGGCAGAAGCAGTAACACATACAAGCTATGAAGGATTGAAAATTTGCAGCCTGCAAGCTTCTAGTTCTCTGGTGTCTGTTAGGAAGGAGCAGGAGATGACACCGGTGAGATAGGCAACATCATTTGTCCTAACACTTTTATGTACCACGCTTAGGACCTTGGACTTTGAATTAAGGAAGAATGATGTCCATGAAGGACTTAAAGGAAAAGCGTCTGATGATATGTGCATTTCAAATCATTCTAGCAATAGATTGGAAAATGAACTGGAGGAAAAAGAAACCCTAGAGAGAGAGTGGTTAAGATGCCAAGAAAGAGGAGAGAAATGAAGAGATCCTAAATAGAGAGGTAGGAGTGGGGATTTAAAAGAAAAGAAGGATTTCAGATTTTGTAAAAAAAAATTATGAAGTAACAGAAACTACACAATAAGGTTATAGATCGGGAAAAGAGATCATTGTCAATGGATCACGATAGAGTTCAGAAACCAGAATGTGCATGGGAATTATATAAAGGTGGCATTTTAATTTAGTAGGAACAGGATGACATATTTTTAAAAGTGTTGGTTAGAGGTGTATATTGGTTTTACAGTTAACAAATTACCAAAATCCTGGTGGCTTAAACACTACAAATTCATTATCTTACAGTTCTGTAGGTCAGAAGTCTGACAAGGGGCTCACTAGGCTAAAATCAAGGTGTCAGCAAGACTGTATTCCTTCCTGGAGACTGTAGGTGAGAATTTATTTCCTTGCCTTTTCCATTTCTAGAAACCACCCTCATTCCTAGGTTCTGGGCCTCCCTTCTATCTCCAAAGCCAGCAACAATGCATTTCTCTAACCATTTCTTTTTATATAGTCAAATTTCCCTCTGACCACAGCCAGGAAAGGTTCTCCAACTTTAAGGACTCATACAATGAATACAGATTAATCTCCTCATTTCAATCCATAACCTTAATCATATCTGCAAAATCTCTTTTGCTGTCAGGTGACATTTACGAGTTCTAGAGTTTAGGGTATAGACATCTTATGGGCCATTATTCTGCCTATTGCAGGTGAAAAATGTCAACTGAGATATCTACTTCACACCATAAACAAAAAATAAATTACTTATGGATTAAATATTTAAACACAAAAATAAACAAAACCACCAAAGTAATAGAAGAAACCACAGGAGGATATCTTTAAATAAGGAAGATATTTCCTGGACAGGATAAAAAATCCAGAGGTTGTTGTAAATAAAACTATCAACAGACTTGGCAAAATAAATACTCAAAAAATCTATAAAGTGAAAAGCAACACACAAAAAAATGACAGTTAAAAGAAAAGCAACCAATTAGGAAAAAATCTGGCCAGGTGTATAAGAGACAAAGAAAATATCCATGGTATATGAAGAGTATTTACAAACCAATAAGGAAAAATCCCAGTCAGACAGAAAAATGGGCAAAGGATAAAAAAGATGATTTAAAGAAGATGGCAAAGTAACCAATATACAAAAGAGGTGGGAAGCTAAATGTCTTTAGTTATTAGAAAATAGTATATAGGAATTTCCATATATGTGGTAAATCTTCAAACAAAAGCAAGAGAATGATAAAATATATTCAGGATAATATATTTTGAGTGGGGGGTTAAGGTGGAGAGGAGCACACTGTAAACTTTAACATTACTGATTAATATTTAATTTCTCAAACTGAGTGTTAAATTCATAGGAGTTCATTTTTATTTTTAGATGTCATAACTTACTTATAAATTATACTTATTTTGTGTGTGTGTGTATCATAGGGTCAGATATGACTGAGAGACTGAGCACACGATGCACATCCGATGATTCATGATTTAAAAAATGGAAAAGCAGATTTGCTTTTTACTTTTTATTTTGAAACAAGTTATCTGAAATACTTTCAGACTTACAGTTAATTGCAAGAATGTGCAAAGAACTCCCATACATCCTTTGTCCAGAAGCCCCATATAAGTTTGGCAGTTGTCCCAATAATATTTTTAGAGCAAAAGGGTTTAGTCCAGTTTCACGTGTTTATGATATTGTAATTTCTAATAAGAAAGATATATTTGGTCTTCATCCCATTGTTTGGCACAAAGGTCCTAAACCCCTTGGAATTTTCTAAGCCATAAAGGTATCTTGATATTTATAACAATTGCCTTTCGATTGTATTTGAGATTATGTTAATGAAGTGGGTTGGAAAGCCTAGAAAGAAGGGGGATGGCTGTAGGGGAACGAACCATGTGATAGAAGATTGGAAAATTCAGACCTACCCCCTGACTTGCATGAGGGAGAGAGACTGGAGATTGAATCAATTGCCAATGATTTAATTAATCATTCCTACTTAATGAAGCCTCCTAGAAAACTCAAAAGGACAGAGTTCATCTCCATAGATGTGGGAAGAATGGCATACCTAGATAGCATGAAGAACTCTTGACTCCTTACCATGTCCCTTATCCTAGACATCTTTTCCACTTGGCTGCTACTGCATTATATCCTTTTATAATAAACTGGTGTACATAAGCAAATGTTTCTCTGAGTTCTGTGACCTACTCTAGCAAATTAGTTGAACCCGAGGAGAAGGTTGTGAAAACTGATTGATAGCCAGTTGGTCAGAAGTACAAATAACAACCTGGATTTGTGATTGGTACCTGAAGTAGGGGAGGCGGTCTTGTTGGACTGAGCCCTTAAGCTGTGGGATCTGATGCTGTCTCCAGGTAGATGATGTCAGAATTAACTGCTTGGTGATGCTGCAGAAACACATATTTTGTATGTGCTGTAGGCAGTTGTCATATTTCTCTAGTCTCTTTCACCCTGAAACAGTTCTTCAGTCTTTCCTTGACTTCCATGACTTTGACATTTTTGAAGACTATAGGCCAGTAATTTTGTAGAATGCCTCTCAGTTTATGTTTACTTAAAGTTTCCTTATGATTAGACCAAGATCATCTAGGACCATCACAGAACTGAAACTGGATTCTTCTTATTGAATCCCAATGTGTAGCCTGTGATGTCAGTTTGTCCCATTTCTGGTGGCATTAGTTTGATTAGTTGCTTAAGATGGTTTCTGACACGTTTCTCAGCTGAAAAATCACAACTTTACCTTTTTGTTATTAATGGGTATTTGAAGGAAATACTTGGTGACTGTATAAAACTCTGTTCCTTATTCCTCTTTTACACTTTAGCATTAGCATCCATTGATGTCCCCTTTGTCTGAATTGTTACTATGTGGATTGTCAAGAAGTGATTTTCTAATTCCGTCATTCCTTCTACATGTATTAGCATAGAGAGTGAAATTTCTCTATATTCCTATGTTCTCAGAGATAGCTATTACTAACATTTTTTTTCTAGTAATTGAAGTATAAATGACCTACAACACCAGGTTACTTCCAGGTATACACCATAGCAATTTGATATTTCTATATATTATAAAATGATCTCCAGTATTAATTTTTGATAGTTCAATGATTCTTATTTTTCCAGATGTTCAGGTATAAGAGGGAGAAGCCAGGGGTTGGATTGATGCAGAGTGAGTTCAGTGGATGAAGTTTAAAGGAGTAAGGAAATTAATTGTCTTGGCAAGAGTGGGGTTGAAGAGGACTGTGGGGTCTAACTGAATAAGGTAGAACATGAAGCCAGAGGGAACTGACAGGTTAGGAAGAAATGGAGACAGCACAGAACCTTGGTGATACTAACATATTGAAGGGCAACCCTGGAGACAAGATAAAACATTCGAGCACTTGGGTTTGAGTGTTGGCATGGCTTTTTATTTTGGATTTCTCAGATGCTCAGTAATCTTTAGAGTCTTTACATCTCACTGCTCAAGCACATGGAATGATCCATACTTACGGGAGTCAAAAAAAAATAATCAACATTGCCTTCACTTGTGAGTATTACAGTTTGGAGGTCTTGGTGATGTTAGAGTTTTATACTTTGATATTTTCTTTCCATTTCTTAAAAGAAACACCATATTTTGTTTCAGCTACTATTTCCCTTAATGAGACATTAATTCTTCCAGCTTCTGTTGAAAGATGAGAACAAATGGCAGACCTTAATTGTTCTTGTTCATAATCCAAACAGAAACTTTCTTGTGTTCAAGGTTTCTTACAGAATTAATATGTCCCTTCATCTAAATACAACTCCTCAATCGTCAGTGTCAGAGTTAATCTTCTCTGAACTTTAAAACATTTTCAATAGGCCTAGTTCCATATCTTATGAGTGGCATCTTCTCTAACTTTGAACTTTATGTTATAGTCAATAATACTTCCTTTTGTTGTTTTCATGCCCTTGTACTCCTTCTAACGTGTAGAGTGACTCATTTGCAGAATTTACGTGTCTGAAAATTTGGTTTCTAATCTTTTTTTTTTTTAATAATGCTGTTTATTTATTTTGGCTGTGCTGGGTCTTCTTCATTGCTGTGCAGGCCATTCTCTAGCTGTGGAGAGCGGGAGCTCCTCTCTGATTGTGGTGTGCAGACTTCTCACTGCGGCGCCTTCTCTCTTTGGGTAGCAGAGGCTCTAGGGTGTCCGGGCTTCAGTGGTTGCAGCTCCCAGCACAGGCTCAGTAGTTGTGGCTCCCGGAGTTAGCTGCAGGGCATGTGGGGTCTTCCCAGATCAGGGATCGAACCCATGTCTCCTGCATTGGTAGGCAGAATTTTTACCACTGAGCCACCAGGGAAGCCCGGTTTCTAATCTTTGTCTCAATAATAGTCATTCATTTTTAAGCCAATGTAGAAAAGCCTTGTGTACTGCTGAAGTAACAAGTTAAAACATGTTGTACTCTTCTCTGCTTACAGTTCCTCCTCTGTTTCCAGGAATGGTAGGAGAAAACAATTGGTCTCCTTAGTTTGCAGCACTACTGTGTTGCTAACCTGTGATTTCAATTATCCACACCACAGGAGAAAGAATACAGTATGAATAAAACAACTAGAAGTATGCTAAGGCTTGCTTTCTCATCAGCTCAGCATGAGTCCCTATGACAAACACCGCCTACTAACGTGCTAGGACCCAGAGGGCAGATGTGTTCCTCTGCCTTCTCAGATGACTCATCTTTCTTTTTCTTCCATTCTTCCCATTTTTATTTTATATTGATTGATTAACAATGTGTTAGTTTCAGGTGTAACAACAAGTGATTCATTACACATCTATCTATTCCTTTTTCAAATTATCTTTCCGTTTAGGTTATTGCAGAGTGTTAAGCAGAGTTACCTGTGCTATATAGCAGGTCCTTATTGGTTATCTGTTTTAAATACAGTAATGTGTATGTGTCAGTTCCAAACTCGCAGTCTGTCCCTCCCTCACTTCCCTCCCTTCCCACACCCATAAGTTCTTTCTCTAAGCCTGTGAGTCCGTTTCTGTTTTGTCTCATTCTTTTAACTTTCTACATATAAGGGATATCATATGACATTTGTCTTTGTCTGACTTACTTCACTTAGTATGATAATCTCTAGGTCCATCCATGTTGCTGCAAATGGCATTATTTCATTTCTTTAATGGCTGAGCAATATTCTATTGTATATATGTACCACGTCTTCGTGGTTTCCCCAGTGGCTCAGTGGATAGAGAACCCGCCTGCAATGCAGGAGACACAGGTGATGTGGGTTCAATCCCTGGGTCGGGAAGATCCGCTGGAGGAGGGCATGGCAACCCACTCCAGTATTCTTGCCTGGAAAATTCCATAGACAGAGGAGCCTCGTGGGCTACAGCCCATGGGGTTGCAAAGAGTCAGATACGACTGAGAACACAAGCACACACCACATCTTTATCCATTCATCTGTCGTCGATGGACAGTTAGGCTGTTTCCGTGTCCTAGGTATCACAAACCATGCTGCAATGAACACTGGGGTGCATATATCCTTTCAAGCCATATTTTTCTTTGGATATGTGCCCAGGGGTGGAATTGCTGGATCACATATTAGTTGCATTTTTAGTTTCTTAAGGAACTTCCATGCTGTTCTCCATAGTGGCTACCAATTTACATTCTTACCAACAGTGTAGGAGGGTTCCATTTTCTGTATGCCCCCAGATGACTTTTCTTTAACGGCTCCTTTAAAGATTCCTTATTAGTAAATAATGAAATTGATGTATAGAGCAAATACTGTCTGCTTGATTACCAAACCCAAAATGATTTCCTTCTCTCATCTGTCTTCCTTCTTCCTTTTTCATAAAAGGAATGGAATGGACTACCTACTTAAATGTCAGTCTCACAGGAACAAAGAGCCTGACCACATTTCAAAGCATCTGAAAGACGTCTAGAGGACAAGTTGGGGGCAGCAGAGAAAGCCTCGCCTTCTCTGACCTTTCATTCTTCCTAGCCAGGATTCCAAGTCACATCTGTCTGATGCTCTTAATGGCAGATTATGAAAAATCAGGTCTTTCAAATGAGAACAAGAAAGAAAAAAACGTTATCATGTATATTCATTTGATTTTGGAATAAAAGGGTGCCCTATAATTTAGAAGAGACAGGGATGACTCATTACAACTATGAAGGTTATTAAGGAAATGAATAAATCGGTCATACCACTACAACTGTGCTTGTCATCACAGTAGCACTCACTGCCAATTTCCCTTTACAGTTGGTAATTGCTATTCTATACCTTCTTATATGGAATATAAGACCTATTCTGGTGTAACAATAAATATTAGAATAGTCTTCAAATCCATCATCAGTTGAGGCTATAAAAAGCTGTAGCTAGAGCAGGTGCAAGCTACCTCAGAACCACGGAAAGAGTCATTCGAAATTACAGCACTGAAAATACTCTGAACTATCCAATGCAATAAAAGTATATATAAAATTTAATAGTCGTCAATGTAAGAAGCTATAATACTTGAAAATTAAGACTATTTTGATAACGTTAAATTGATACCCCAAACTAGAAAAGTGGTACAAAGCCTAACTCACACTTACATTTCTTCAGTTTAATAAGTGTATAAATGTTTAACAGAAAGAATAAAAGCAATATACATTATTGCAGCTTTGTTTGAATCTACTTAGGAAGTAAGATCTTAACCTTCTCTGTAGTTTTCCTTATTAGCTGATTGATTCTTGATCCATTTCGGCTAACATTTTGCTTAACTATGTCTGGTTGCTTTGATCCTCAAGCTTGGAGTTATCTTTCTACTGTGGCTTTAAATATTCTACAGATTTTGTTACCCCTATTGTCACAAAGTATGCCTACGTCCAAGCCTGTTTATCTTATATTTCTTCTTCAAGCAAGAAGGTCAGGAAAAAGGAAAGGGTAAAAAGCTAAAAAGCACATTTCCTTTCAGCTCCAGTCTATAATTGAAAGGCTCCGTGACATTCAGAAATTTAAAAGCATAGTCTTTGGGGACGGAAATATATAAAAGGCACTATCCAGAGCAGTCGACAGCACAGACTTTGGCCTAAAGCCGCCCGGGGTTTCAAGTCTGGTTTCTTTCCTTAATACCTGTGTTACTTTGGACAAGCTCCCTAATCTCTCTAAGCCTCAGCTTTCTCATTTGTAGAATGAGGATAGCAGTAATACCCATCTCATAGAGTTTTTTGTTACAATCAAATTAGATAACTCATATAAACACTCCAAGTGGTATTTGACATATGATAAGCATTTAAAAATGCTAGCTAATAAAACATTGATGCTATTAATATAAAGCCATATTTGTTTAAAAAAAATTCACTAAACTCTTGCTAGTGGATGTTTCCATATCATTTGGGGGCCTTATTCAGGAATGACTTTGAACCAAAAGAAATGTATACTTGCATCACTTTGGTAGTTGAGAAGAGACAGTTTCTGAACAAACCTCTGTCCAATATCTCTGATGCTTCTTTTTCTTTGATGAGCTGCTCTGTTTCAAGTTTGATTTCTCTTTCCAGTGACTCTCCCTCTCTTTCCAGTGACTGCTCCCTGAGGGGCAACCCAGGGTTTTCTGTCCCTCTCACAATGATGAAAATCTCCTATTTCTTTGGTTCATTTCCTCTCTCTATATATTATTGTTTTCATTGTTCAGTTGCTAAGTTGTGTCCAAAACTTTGCAACCTTATAGACTGCAGCATGCCAGGCTTCCCTGTCCTTCACTATCTCCTGGAATCAAATTAATGTTCATTGAGTTGGTGCTGCTATCTAACCATCTCATCCTCTGCCATCCCCTTCTCCTTTTGCCTTCAATCTTTCCCATCACCAGGGTCTTTTCCAGTGAGTCAGCTCTTTGCCTCAGGTGGCTAAAGTATTGGAGCTTCAGCTTCAGCATAAGTCATTCCAGTGACTATTCAGGGTTCATTACCTTTAGGATTGACTGGTTTGATCTCCTTGTAGTCTAAGGAACTCTCAAGAGTCTTTTCCAACACCACAGTTCAAAAGCATCAATTCTCTGGCACTCAGCCTTTTTTATGGTCCAATTCTCACATCCATACATGACTTCTGGAAAAACCATAGCTTTGGCTATATGGACTTTTGTTGGCAAAGTGGTGTCTCTGGTTTTTTAGTCTGCTGTTGTCTAGGTTTTTCATAGCTTTCCTTTCATGGAGCAAGCGTCTTTTAATTTCATGGCTGCAGTCACCTTCCACGATGATATATATTAACCAGGATATAATTTTTTTGACCCAGATCTATAACATTTATTCTAATTACTTATATATTTATTCAGTTCCCCCAGCCCATTATGTTATTTATGGAGTGTGTGCATGCTAAGCCATTTCAGTCATGTCCAACTCTTTGTGACCCTAGGGACTGTAGCCTGCCAGGCTCCTCTGTCCATGGTATTCTCCAGGCAAGAATGCTGGAATGGGTTGCCATGCTCTCCTCCAGCAGATCTTCCTGACTTACTGAGTCTCCTGCATTGATAGGCAGGTTCTTTACCACTAGTGCTACCTAGGAAGCTCTATTTACTGACTACTCACTACCATATTTCATTCAGTCTGAAATACATTGACTATTGGTGGGGGATGGAGGAATTGGAATAAGGGGGTCAAAAGGTACAAACTTAAAATTATAAGATAAATAAGTATTGAGGATATAATGTACAACATGATGACTTTAGTTAACACTGCTGTCTGCCATATATATACCTGGAAAAGGGAATGGAAACACACTCCAGTATTCTTGCCTGGAGAATTCCAGGAAAAGAGGAGCCTGCAGGCTACAGTCCATGGGGTCGCATAGAGTCAGACATGACTAGTGACTAACACATGCTATGGATATATATATAAGTTACAGATAGTAGATCCTTAAAGTTCCCATCACAAGGGGAAAAAAAATGGAGGATAGGAATGCAGGAGTAGAAGCAGAAGACTCCCTAATTACAGATATTGCTTTAGCTCTATGAGAGATGATGCTGGCCTAGGCTAGGGCAGTAGCCTTAGAGGAGAGGGGAAATGGTAAAATTTGGAAAATATATTTAGTGCACAGCAGATCAGGACTGAATTATGTGAAAGTGAGAGGGATGTGGATTAAAAGATAATTCCCAGGATTTTGGTGACAGCAATTACTAAATGATGGGACCATTTGCAGAGATGGGAAGACTGGGAAAAGAGCAGGTTTGAGGGCAAAAATCAAGCATTTAGTTTTGGACACAGTAGTTATTAGACAGCGCAAGAGAAGCTGTTAAGAACTAATTGGATATTTGAGGTCGAGTTTCAAAGAGAGATCAGAGCTGGAGACATGTATTTTGAACTAATCTATGTACATATGTTATTTAAATCCATTCACTGTGATCCTCAACACTGGTCCCACATTAGAATCACTTAGGGTGCTTTAAAACCTATAAAATCATAGCTCTGCTCCCAGAGGTTATGGTAGAAAAGTGGGTCAGAAGAGAAAGCAGAGGGCCCAGCAAAAGGACTGATCAAAATAAGGTGTCAAGCTAGGAGGGAAACCAGGAGAATGTTCCAGAAGTCAAAGAAATACAGGGGTTCAAGGAAGATGGAGTAATCAGATGAGTCAAATACTACTAGAAGGATTAAGAAGGTAAGGACTGAGTATTAACTATTAATTAGGTGTAAAGAAGTGTGTTACATATAAAGCAAGTGATAACAACTGCTCCTCCAGTCTTTCTTCATTGTATATGTGTGTGTGTTTTAGTCGCTCAGTTGTGTCTGGCTCTTTGTGACCGATGGACTATAGACCACCAGGCCCCTCTGTTCGTGGGCTTCTCCAGGCAAGAATACTGGAGTGGGTAGCCATTCCCTTCTTCAGGGGACCTTCCCAACCCGAGGATTGAACCCAGGTCGCCTCCATTGCAGGCAGATTCTTTACTGTCTGAGCAACTAGGGAAACCCCTCTTCATTGTATATACACATAGTAAGTAAAATTGGGAGTTGTAATATATTTGATATTTAAAAAGTAATTTTAAGTGGTGAAGGTAATATAATACTACTGAAGATAATATTCTGAATCCCTTCTTTTTTTAAAGATGGCAAATATAAATAAATAAGTAGCCACAGAAAATTCGGGCAACTGAGAAAAGGCTAAAATATATTACCACATTCTCTTGTGCTAAACATTATTTAGCATGCATTCATTTTATTTTGGAGAAGGCAATGGCGGCCCACTCCAGTACTCTTGTCTGCAGAATCCCACGGATGGAGGAGCCTGGTGGGCTGCAGTCCATGGGGTTCACTTTCATGCATTGGAGAAGGCAATGGCAACCCACTCCGGTGTCCTTGCCTGGAGA
Organism: Antilocapra americana; assembly: GCA_007570785.1. Taxonomy (NCBI): domain Eukaryota; kingdom Metazoa; phylum Chordata; class Mammalia; order Artiodactyla; family Antilocapridae; genus Antilocapra; species Antilocapra americana. The sequence continues at coordinate 46,821,450 of ML660200.1, read as the reverse complement.
ATCCCAGGGATGGGGGAGCCTGGTGGACTCCATCTATGTGGTTGCACAGAGTCAGACACAACTGAAGTGACTTAGCAGCAGCAGCAGCAGCAATGGTTTTATTTAGTGAATTCCTACTCTGCAGCAGACTCTATGCTGGGGGTGTAGAAATCAACACAACAAAAATCTCTGCCCTCAAGTAATTCAGGGCCTCGTGAGGGAGGTGAACACATAAAAAATGGCTACAAAACAAAGTGATAAGTGATGTAATAAAGGTTATATACAGCAGATGGTGGGAGCAAAGAAGACAGAGATCTTAGTGCATGTTGAATGATGATTATGAACAGCACCTTGACAAACTAGAAAGTTGCTTATGCTTTAAAGTTAGTGATAGAAACAAGATGGAAAATTGAGTGTACCCCGTGATTACAACCATATAAAAATATGATCCCTGAAATTTTCCCAGTCAGGAAAAATCTTGAACTGAGTCTTTAGTGGTAGGCCAGATAAACAAGGTCAGGAAAAGGTGGAAGAAAGAAGAGAATTCTGAGCTGGAAGAAAGCAAGGGAAGTGAGACAGAATGTACAATGTACAACCTGTTTGGCCCCTGTAATAACTTCGGTATTGTTGGAGTGTAGGTTGCCAGTGAGGGAGTAACCTGACTTAAAACTGGAAAGACAGGCAGGTGATAACAAGATAAAAAAGAATCACACAGGCTGTGCTAGAGAGTTTGAACTTTATTTAGTCACTTATGAGTAGCCATGGAAGAATTTTAAAGTGGAAGACACACTCAGATTTGATATTACAACTATGACCACAGCAGCGCAACTGAAAGAGACTGAAAGCAGGAAGACTAGTTAGAGAGATCTTGCAATAATTTAGGTGAGAAATATTAATTAATAAAGACAATAGCAGAAGGATGGATAGACAGATAGGGATGAATTGAAAGGACTCTTAAGGAGATTGAATAGACTTAGGGAATGGTAAGGGCTGGGAGCATCAGGAATGTGGAGTGAAGGAAAAGAAGAAAGACTCTCAGATCTCTGGTTTAGATAATTATCCCTGTTCTTATTCTCAGCTGAGTTTCAACCAAGATAAAAAAATATATATATATAGGAGTAAAATTGAGGGAATGTGGAACATCCAAGGGAAGAATGACGAGTTTGAATATTCTGGAGCTCAAAAGAGATGTGTGGGCTGGAGATATTGATTAAAAAGACATCATTACCTATGTGATTTGTGGAGTGATTGAGACTGAGCAAGGATGTTGTATACGTGCCATTTGTGTGTTTTCCTTTCTAGTCAATTTATTCTAAATTATATCTTCATTTTATTATAATAATTAGATTATGCAATTTCCTTTTCCACCTCACATTATAACAAAAATTTTTCTTATGTTGCACTAGAGTTTTCAAAACAGTCAAAACTGTGGCTGAATAAAACTATACCAAGAGGATATGCTACAGTTATAGTTGAGCTTATCTCTGTGATAAAAATTTCTGTTCATAGTTTTTCTCCCATGTTTTGGATTTTCTCCTTAGGCAAGATTCTCAAAAATGAGAATACATGTATGTTGTTCTACATCTAATGTTTGTTGCACATATACATCTAAATTATTTTCCAAAATGGTTATATAGTTTCTCCTTAATACAAACAATGTATGAAGATACAAATTTAATTAAGTACTTGCAATAATTTGGTATTATGTATTTATCAAATGGGGCTTCCCAGGTGGCACAGTGGTAAAGAATCACTCATCAATGCAAGAGACACAGGAGACTTTGATTCAATCTGTGGGAAATAGCAACTCACTCCAGTATTCTTGCCTGGAAAACTCCAGGGAAAACGTAGCCTGGCAGGTTACAGTCCACAGGTTGCAGAGTAGGACACAACTGAGCACACACGCAGGATATAGGATTTGTGGAATGTGTATAGACATCCTGGATTCTGAAGTCAAGTGGGCCTTAGGAAGCACACTGCGAACAAGGCTAGTGGAGGCAATGGGATTCCAGGATATTTCCAATCCTGGAAGATGATGCTGTGAAAGTGCTGCACTCAATATGCCAGCAATTTGGAAAACTCAGCAGTGGCCACAGGACTGAAAAAGATCAGTTTTCATTCCAATCCCAAAGAAAGGCAATGCCAAAGAATGTTCACACTATTGCACACTTGCATTCATCTCACACGCTAGCAAAGTAATGCTCAAAATTCTTCAAGACAGGCTTCAGCAATACATGAACCATGAACTTCCAGATGTTCAAGCTGGATTTACAAAAGGCAGAGGAACCAAAGATCAAATTGCCAATATCCGCTGGATCATCGAAAAAGCAAGAAAGTTCCAGAAAAACATCCATTTCTGTTGTATTGACTATGCCAAAGCCTTTGACTGTGTGGATCACAATAAACTATGGAAAATTCTGAAAGACATGGGAATACTAGACCACCTTACCTGCCTCCTGAGAAATCTGTATGCAAGTCAGGAAGCAACAGTTAGAACTGGACATGGAATAACAGACTGGCTCCAAATTGGGAAAGGAGTCCGTCAAGGCTGTATATTGTCACCCTGTACATCATGTGAGATGCTGGGCTGGATGAAACACAAGCTAGAATCAAGACTGCCAGGAGAAATATCAGCAACCTCAGATACGCAGATGACACCATTCTTAATGGCAGAAAGTGAAGAACTAAAGAGCCTCTTGATGAAAGTGAAAGAGGAGAGTTTAAAAGCTGGCTTAAAACTCAACATTCAGAAAACTAAGATCATGGCATCCAGTCCCATCACTTCATGGCAAATAGATGGGGAACCAATGGAAACAGTGATAGACTTTGCTTTCTTGGGCTCCAAAATCACTGCAGATGGTGACTGCAGCCATGAAATTAAAAGATGCTTGCTCCTTGGAAGAAAAGCTATGACCAACCTAGACAGCATATTAAAAAGCAGAGATATTACTTTGCCAACAAAGGTCCATGGTTTTTCCAGTAGTCATGTATGGATGTGAGAGTTGGATGATAAAGAAAACTGAGCACTGAAGAATCGATGCTTTTGAACTGTGGTGTTGGAGAAGACTCTTGAGAGTCCCTTGGACTGCAAGGAGATTCAGCCAGTCCATCCTAAAGGAAACCAGTTCTGAATATTCATTGGAAGGACTGATGCTGAGGCTAATACTCCAATACTTTGGCCTTCTGATTCAAAGAAATGACCATTGGAAAAGCCCGTGATGCTGGGAAAGATTGAAGGTAGGAGGAGATAGGGATGACAGAGGATGAGATGGTTAGATGGTGTCACTGATGCGATGGACATGAGTTTGAGCAAGCTCCGAGAGTTGGTGATAGACTGGGAAGCCTGGCGTTCTGCAGTCCATGGGGTCGCAAAGAGTTGGACATGACTGAGCCACTGAACTGAAGTGATATTTTTATTATGTACGTTAAACATCTTACTGAAGTAAGATAAACATATAGCAAAGTATACATATCTAATTGTATAGCCTGATGAATTTTCAGAGTGAACATAGTATGTAATCTGAACCTAAATCAAGAAACAGAGCATTATCAGCATCTCATAATTCTCTCTCATATGTCCCTCAAAGGTACAACCACTGTCTTGATTTTTGACATTATAGGATAGTTAGAGCTATTTTTGAACTTTCTATAAATGGAATCACACAGTGTGTAAACTTTTGTGTCTATTTTCTTTTGTTCAGCATTCTGTTTGTACAGTTCATCGTGTCACTGGGTTTATCTGTGGTTCGTCCTCATTTCTGTATGGTATTCTACTGTGTGGATGTTCTACAATGTACTTGTTCTGGTAAGCATTAGGGTAGTTTCTGGTTTGGGGTTATTACAAACAGCGCTGGTTTATGAACATTCTTGTTATGTCCCTTGATGAATATATGTATGCATTTCTATTGGGAATGACTTAAGAATGAATTGATGGATCATAATGAGTTTGTTTTCAGCTTTGATAGTTACTGCCCTGTTTTCCAAAGGTATCACTTTTCACTTCCTACACTGTATGAGTTTCTGGTGTTCTACATGCTGTCTTAACATTTTATCTTTTTCATTTTAGTCTTCTTATAAATGGTGTCTTATTTGGCTTCAATCTGCATTTCCTTGTTAACCAAAAGTGTTAACCATCTTTTCATAAATTTTTTAGCCATTTGGGTATGCTGTTTTGTGAAGTTGTTGTTCAAGATATCTACTTTTCTGCTGTATTCTCTTTTCCTTATTGATTTGTAAGAGGTTATTATTGTTGTTATGCTGCTATTTTTACATGTTCTGAATATCAGTCCTTTATTAGGTGTATGTCTTGCAAGTATTTTCCTACTCCATGTTTGCTTTCACTAGTTAAAGAACGTCTTCCCATGATTAGAAGTTTTTAATCTTAATATCGTTCAATCTGTCAAATTTCTTCCATATGGTTATCACATTTTATATTCTGTTTAAGAAATCTTTGCCCACCTGTAAGTCATGAAGATATTTCTCTATGTTTTCTTTTAAATGCTTTATCTCTTATTTTTATGTTTATATCCGCAACCCATTTGAAATGTATTTTTGTGTTTTGTGTAAGTTAGGGGTCAAAATGCACATTTTTCTGTATGGATATCTAGTTGACACAGTCGAATTTATTGAAAAGATTACCCTTTCCCCTACTGCACTGAATATTAATATTTAAGGGTTTTTTTCTCTTCAGTTTAACACGTGGAAAGCGGGGCCTCATTGTTTAACTCATTTATTGATTATTTGGGCAATTTGCCATTTCTCTATTGCATTAATTAAGACAGGACAGATTCTGCTGCAGTAGCAAATGAAGCACCAAATTTCAGAGGCTTAAAATAACATTCCTTTAGTTTTCCTCATGCAAAGTCCAGTTGCCAGTGGGCCAGTTTATAAGGCAGCCAGTCTCCCTGCAGTGACTGAGAGAGCCGGGTCACGTCCATCTTGTGACTTCACAGTAGGATGTGGTCTCTACAGTCTCTGTTAGAAGAGAAGAGAGCGTGACTCTGAAATTCTTGGCCTGGATGGGAGACACTCAATTTTCGCTTACGTTCTGTTGTCTGCATCTGGTAACATGGCCTCACCTCACCAAAGGGAGCCTGGGAAACATAGCTTTCCCATGTGCCCTGGGTGCAGAGGAAAAATGGATACCAGAGAGATGGTGATCCCACCACATTCCCTTGACTAACTAATCATATTTTCCACTGTGCAAATGGTTTGTGTCTATTAACACTTTTGTGTCTATTAACACTATTTGTTTGGGGTATCTAATGTGTATATTAAATCGAAATAACCTTGAAAATTTCCTGTTTTGAATTCTCTTTTTAACTTAATAACACTTCTCTAATTTATTACAAGCCTGCTTACCGCATTTCACTCACCCTTTTCTCTAGTCTTTTTATGTTTTTTTATTCAGATGTACTTTTAATAAGCAGCAAAGATTCTGATTTTCAACACAATCTGAGAGGCTTTTTCTATTAATAGAGGATCTGAATTTAATAAGTAAACTGATCATGCTTAGTCTCAGGATTGCCATATTTTTGTGCCTTTGTTTTCATCATATGTGTGTGCTGTTTCTTTTCAGTTTTGTCATTTGCTCTGAAGATTTGGTGTTGTTTGCTCTTATTCTTTACTGTGATTTTTTGAAAGTAGACATTCCTCTGTTTTTGCTAGTGGGCTCCTGAGAGCTTTCCACAAATGCTTTTAAAAATCTGTGTTTGTTTAATTGTAACAATAATAAGTCAAACAATAACTTTTAGAAACTATGGAAAGGGAGGCATTAAACACTTTTTATTTCCCTAATCCCTGTTAATCTTATCTTTTGTTTGTGTTAACTATCTAATCTGGGGTGGTAAACTCAGTCATTTGAAAAAATACAGATTTTTTCCCCTCATAAACTAATTGCTCTTCCTATAAAACATTACGACCGTACCTTAAAGTACAAAGGCCGGCAACAAAATCTGCCCTCATTTTACCATACAAAGACAACCACTGTTAATATTTTAGTATATTTCCCTTCAAACTTTTTACGGTATACATTTTATATGATTGAGATTATATTGTATATATGATTTTATATGCTGCTTTATTCACTGAAATGTTCTTATTAGCAACTAGTTGTTTTTGGTTATATAAAGTCTTCACAATCATTTTAAAAACCTTATCATATTAGATGAGCCATAAGTTATTACCATATGATTTTTGTACATTTAGATTATTTTCAATGTCTAATTATCATAAATAATGTTGAATTGAATTATCTTTGTGCAAAAGAGGGAAAAGCACATTTTTTTTCTAATTTAGGATTATTTCATTAGGACAGATTTCCAGAATAAAATTAGTAGGTCAAAGGACTACTTTTTTTTTTTTTTTTTTTTGATCATGCTGTACAGCATGCAGAATCTTAGCTCCCCTACCAGGGGTTGAACCCATGCCCTGGGTCTTGGGAGCAGGGAGTCTTAACCATTGGACCATCAGGGAAGTCCCAAAATGAATATATTTTTTTGAAAGGATTTTTGGTTCATATTGCTGAATTGCTTCCCAAAAGAAATCACATCATTATCAATTAAATCTCAATATAACTATATTGTTACTATGGTTCTTTTAGCATTTCAGACTTAGCATCAATTCATTTTTCATTATTGGTGTTTATATTAACTTACACCTATGGCTGAAGTCTGTTTTGGGCATCTCCACCAATTCTTTCCAACCCCTATCTTCCAAATCATGAGTTCTTTTTATGATTCAGTGACTCATTTTATGATTCATCAAATTGCATCACATACATGGAAGAATGTGGTTTTTTTGCTGATTACCAATTAAGTCAATGCTTTATATAATTTAATTTGGCTTCTTTTCTGCATATTGCATAGCACGTGACTTAGTTCCACTGAGGAAAAAAATTTTTTTTTTAAGTTTAAAAAAATTTATATATTTTTGACTGTTCTGGGTCTTCATTGCTGCACATGGGCGTTCTCTAGTTGCAGTCCGCTGGGGCTACTCTCTAGCTGTGGTGTATGGTTTCTCACTGAAGTGGCTTCTTTTGTTTTGGAGCATGGGTTCTAAGTGCTTGAGCTCACTGGTTGTAGCACACAAGTCTAGTTGCCCCACAGCAGGTGGGATCTTCCTTGACCAGGGACTGATCCGTTTCCCCTATACTGGCAGGCAGATTCCCAAAGACTGGCACACCAGGAAATTCCCAAAACTACTTTTTGACTCTAGCGTCTGTGTCGTTTCCAACCCATCCCAATCCATAGAGCAAGGGGAAAATAAAGGAAGTGAAAGTGAAAGTCACTCAGTTGTATGCGACTCTTTGGGACCTCATGAACCTATACAGTCCATGGAATTCTCCAGGCCAGAATACTGGAGAGGATGGGTGTTCCTTTCTCCAGGGGATCTTCCCAACCCAGGGATGAAACCCAGGTCTCCTGCACTGCAGGTGGATTCTCTACCATCTGAGCCACCAGGGAAGCCCAAGCCTATGGTAAGTTGAAAGATGCAATTCTAGGAGGGGTTGGAAAAATGTATTGAGGCCTCTAAACAGGGAAAAGGGGGCAAATAAGCAAAGATTTAACTAGGTGCTCAAGACTATCCTAAATTGAAGATACAATAAAAAATAGAATAGAGTCTTAAGTTGGTGTATGGAATAGATCCAGACTCTGATGGATAAGTTTTGAATCTTGAAAAGGAAATAATTTAGATCACTCTGATGCACTTCAAGGCCCAGCTAAAATTGCTCCTCATTTAGACACCTCAAATGTGATCTCTCCTGCCTCCAAATTCTCCCATTTTTCTAGAAAATGTATCATTTTCTACTTCGGATAGTAGTACTTTGCCTGACTACTCTTTGATCATTACCTCCGAGTTACATGTGTGACTCACCTCTGTGCTTTCACAGCACCTGGCAAATTGCTTTATCCTAGACAGGTGTTCAACAAACAACTCCTGAAACCAGTGCTTATCAGTTGGTAACTGTTTTCAAAACCAGTGGATATACAGATTATAAATAATTCCCAAATAACTTCATTAAGTGCTCAAAGTGAGCAATAGTTAAGTAGATAAATATTTACCTAGTATTTATGTGAGGACTTTTTCACAGTGGCAGTTTTGGAAATTTCATTGTGTATTTGTTGATTTTAAGATACTGTTTTCTTCATTTCCCCTCACATTAGCAATATGTTACGTGTTAAAAAAATATTCTATTTTATTTTCTCATTAAACAACAAATCCCATTAGAATGTATTCGTGTTTGTGTGTGTGTGTAAATACTTAGAATCACAAATGCTAGGCTATCTTTGCTAAAATTTTTTTCTCATTTTTTATTATAAGTGTGCAGTGTAATTGTCACAAACGAGACACTTGCTTCTAACCAGCACCTGGGTTAAGGAACAGAATGTTACTTTCATCTCAGAAACTCCTCTTCTTGCTTTGTGATGACTTTTTTTCGTGGTGACTTTTTGACTTTGGGAGGGAAGGGGAAGAAATTTTCATCAATATTTGATGTTTTTATATTGTTTCAAAGTTTCTAAATATGTATGAGGTTATATATATCTCACATTATTTTTGTCATGTATCTAAGGAAGATTTAGTATTTTTTATTTGCTAGGAAAGCATTAAGTGATTTTTGTTTGCATTAAGTGATTTTTAAAGTCTTGAAACCATACAGTTGGAAAGATATTGTCAAAAATCAAGGATATTTGATATTAATGTTTATGAAAAGGAACATCAATTTCTTTGCCTACAAAATAATTTGCAGGACTTCTCTGGTGGTCCAGTGGTTAAGATTCCCTGCTTCCAATGCAGGGGATGCAAGTTCGATCATTGGTGGGGGAACTAGGATCCCATATGCCATGTGGTGCAACCAAAAAAATTTCCTACTGAAGAAACCAAGTCCAGGGTAAATAAGGTTTTGGAAGTCTTTGTTCTTCCCTCTATGAATTTATATTTATATAGAGATGAATTTATATTTTTCAGTTCAATTAGTAAGACTTAGGATCTGAGTGAAGTGGAACGCTAGATTACAATTGGCTTTACATGTTTTCTTAATCACTTTTCAGCAGACTGCTTTATTAAGAGGTACACTGTTGATTTAAAACCTGCTAAGAGCCCTGTTTGCTTGTTGTACTTTGTTTTTGTAAACATTTCATAATACTCATGCCCTTGGAAGATTGCCTCTAGTGCACTTTGGGGGAGGTAATATTGTTTGAAGCTGATTGTAATTTTTTAACCTCAGGCTAAATAAATCAGTTTTGAGAATCTAGTAATTCCAGTTTCAGTGATGTATGGATCAAGACCAGCCTGCCCCAATGAGTTGACAAACCTGAAGGAAACCACTTTCACAGCTAAAGAGAGCAGAGGAAGAGTAACCTAGCCTATTACCCACAAAACCATGAAGCTATCTCTGCAGGGTTTTGGAAACCATTATCTTCTAGCAGCGGCTTTGTGAATTGTGCAGGACAGGTAGAACAAACTCAGTGAAGATAGAATTCCTCATAATCTAGTGCAATGGAGTCATTTGTCTAAGCCTCTACGAGAAAGGATACTACTAAGGTGGCAAGTCACAAAGGTAGGGCAGGTATCTTGAGAACTCTCATCTGTGTGCATATGTTCAGACAAAGAAGGAAATCAAATCTGGCGGTGAGTCCAGGCAAGAGGAGACAGGCTGGCTGTTTCAGTTCATTCTAATGAAAGGCCCAGCATGCTCCATTTCCTAAACATTTGTAATGGAATATTTCATACATATGAGAGCAGATCCTGATATATATAAATAGCTTAAAGAAAAAGAGTAAGAAAATCATACATCTACACTCCCACCCAGCTTAACAGTAGTGCATTTACTGATGCTTTTGAAGTCCCTGTGAGTCCTCCACGGTCACATCCTGCCTTTTCCTGGATGGAACTAGCGACTCTGATTTTGGCTTCTCATTCCTTTTTCTTTTTTCCTTCTAGCTTTGCCACACATACTGATAGATTCCTGAACACTATGTTATTTAGGTTTGAATGTTTTATAAACAAATCAAACTGGCTTCATCTTTCTTTAATTTGGTCATGTAAATCAGCATCATGCCTGTGAGAATTTTAATTGTTGTATAGTATCCTATTGTGTGAATATATACAACTCTATTTATTAATCTGTTTTCTTGTTGACAAACCTTTGGGTGGTTTCCAGTGTTTGGCTGCTGTTAACAGTAGTACTATGGACATGCTTGTCCTTTCTCCTGATGCACATAAACAAGAACTACTTCAAGACAGTTTTTGGAATGCAATTGCTGGGTCATAGCAGCTTCAATTTTACTAGGTAATACTTCATCAACTCTTTTTGGCTTAGTTAAAAAGGGCTAGGGTTGCCAGCTGTAGCAAATGAAAATACAGGATTCTCAGTTACATTTGAATTTTATAGAAACAACAAAAACCTTTTTAGTGTAAATATGGCCCATGCAAAATTTATATTTCATCTGGCAACCCTAACAAGGTCAGTGAACTTTACCAAATCACAGTCGTTGCCCAATGAAGTGTAAGTGTGAAGGGGTGGGGAAATATTTGGCCTTTTCTTCCTCACCTAGCATGGCCAACCCAGCTGTTTACCGGCAGGTTAGCCCAGGGGGCTCAGGTGCTTGCTAATCAGCTATGTGGGTAACTGATCAGCTCAGCAAATGTGTATCAGCACCAGGTGTATGCCAAGCAGGTACTAGATGTTGGGAGTGTAACTGTAAACAGGACAGACAAAGTCCTTGCCCTCACTAGCATTTTAGCCAGGGTGGGGAAATGGACGATAATAAGGCAATGATCTATGTACTGTGGGAGCAGTGGTGTGTTGGCAAAGAAGCCTTGACATGCAGATTTTGCTGACTTTGGAGTTGTAAATACTCCTACCACGGCCAGTTTCAAGCTACCAGTGTGGGAGCATTGAACGCTGAGTTGAGGGAGAGACTTGTATAATCTGCTCTCTGGGCTGTATGATCTGGCTCCAGCAGGCCACTGTCTAGGAGAGTATTTAGAAAGGACATTTCATCCAATTTCTGGGCTCTTTTCTGATTGGTTTTGGGGAAAAGGGACTTAGAGATTAATTATTTCCTCAAATTTAGAAGGAATCAAATGCTAAGATGTATTAGAAAGCATTTATTATATATATATAATATTGGATGCTTTGCAATTTTTTTTTTTTACTCTGTTATGTAAATAGAAGAGTCTCAGAAACGTAGGTGTAAATGAAGACTAGCCTACAGATCAGGGCTAAGATCTCCCTTTTTGTATATGATCTTATATCAGAAGACCCTTGAAGACTTCTGCACTGCTCCGTTCCTCATCATACATTCCGCAAACATTGATGGAGGCCTTGGTTCGGTGTCAGGCATTGTGTAATGGGCTTTAGTCTCTATCTTCGTGGCGATCTCAATTCCCAGAACACTCTGCCCAGTTCTTTGTAGGCAGTCTTACTGCATTCTCCTTTTACTTGCTTAGTTCATTCCTGTGCTTCCATCATTGTAACCCCCTTCCAATGATCTTTCCTTGCTTTTCTTGATTTCCCAGAGTGGCCGAACCTGAACTCTCCAGACTTTCTTATATCTCGTCCTATTGGGCAAGCTATCACTCTAACCATTGCATCTACCTCTGTCACACATTATTCAAATGCCCATGTCCTTGCCTGGGTACAAGGTATGTGGGAGCCTCTTCTATTTAAAAGTTTTATAATAATTTAATAAAATTATGTTTTTGCACAATTTGTGTCCATATCCTTTTTATGCTTAAATTACTTAATACATGATTCATTGTACAAAGTTTGGAAAAGCAGAAGGGAATAATTATGCTATCTTATAACCCAAGGCTATACACTTTTGGGGCTGCATTCTTGTAGTCATTTGCATACTTACAAACGAATTGGGATCATATCTGTGTTTTCGCTTACAATATACAAGGAAATTTTAATCATCCTTTTAAGTATTTTTCAAAGACATGATTTTAAGTGATGGCATAACATTCTATTTTCAGGCTAAGCCACGGTTTATTTAAGTAGTTCCTTGTTGCTAGAGGTAGCCTCTCTGCAAGTCAGTCATGCTGACTATCTTTATCATAAGCTGCAAGAAAGTGGGAATCAGTCATTTTATTGTCTTTCCAAGGCAGCACTCATAACAAAAACAAATCGAAAGTAATTGTACTATGTATTTGGATTTGTTGTGGTCCTCTAGTTACCATTTAAAATAAAAGGAGTTGGTCTGCATAAAATGTACCTAGTGTTGGTGTGAAGGTATCCTGAGGCTCTTGGGAGGACTGGGAGGAAGATAACCTGCTATTAGATCTCTTTGGTTGGGTTTTGTTTACTACTCTCCAGAGGAGCTAAGCTCTGTATAAAATCTTGAAATTGGTAGAAGCTTTAGAGATCACCGAGTGACTCCAACCTCTTTTTCACAGATGAGGAAATTAAATCAAGAAAGATTGTTACTTGCTGAGACTAGTATCCAGGTCTCTTGACTTCTTTTCTGTCCTTTTCACCACAATCAGCTGACTAAGCTTTCTCTTTTAAAATACTGAGAGCATACAGCTACCTATTACCTATCTTACAGGAACTCTTGTTTCGCCTTAGGGTATATGCACTTTGGTATAAAAATCTAATGTAAGGTTCTAGATATGTATCCAAGAGAAAGGAAAGCATATGTCCACACAAAGACTTGTACACAAATGTTCATACTAGCATTATTCATAATAGTAAAACAGTGGAAACAATCCAAATTTCATCAACAAGTGAATGAATAAACAAAGTGTGGTATATTCACACAATGGAATACTCAGAAAAAGAAATGAACTGTTGATAAATCCAACAATGTAGATCAATCTTAAAATAATTATGTTGAGTGAAAGAAGTCAGACAAAAGAGTTCAAATTGTACAATTCCTTTTATCTAAAGTTCTGGGAAATGCAAACTAAGTGACAGAGAGCAGTTCTGTGGTTACTTAGGGGATGGGGGTGTAGAGAAAGAGGAACCAGAAAGGCGTAGAGGAAATTTTGGAGGGAGATGGATATGTTCACTATCTTGACTGTAGAAATGGTTTTAGGGTTGTACACGTATGAAAACATCAAATTGCATACTTTAAAGTATGTGCAGTTTATTGCATGTTAATTATACCTCACTGAAGTTGTTTAATTTGTGAGATTACCTCTTAAGTTTGAAAAGCAGAACATAACTAAAAAGTCTGAAGAATCTGAAGCACAAGAAAACTAAAATTACTTCTGGAGATAACTGACAACCAAGGTTCTATTTTAATATGATAGTTTATCTGAACAAAACATTACTATGAGAAGCGCAGAGTCATAAAAATAAAAAATAGAAGTGACATTTTCGTTACCCTGGTAATGCCATTTCCTCATGCCTGTACAGTTACTCTATATCATAATCTTTTTAGTGTTCTATTCAATTTGGTTTTTTAAAGAAAGCAATAACTTCGTTGTATTTTCCCTGAACTATTAGAAAGCTCTTTTATGTACAAGATGCCCAATCCCTGATGTGTCTGTCCCTGTGTGGGTGTGTAGAAAGTTACATTGTAACTATAAATTTTAACAGATGCTGTAGTTCGCTTCAAGATTTTGTAGTCACGACTCAGCAGTGGCAGTGGCTGGAACTTTCTAGAAACCATACCCTCTTCATACCCTAAAAATGTGAACTCGGTGATCAAATTTTTCTATTCAGACTTTCCACCTACTGTTTTAAAACAAAGAACTGCCAGACCACACATACAGTGCACACCCCAGTAAAGGTTGTCTTTCTTGTTGGCTAACATGTGTAAAGTTTTATTTCTACCCCCCAACTTATTTTGTTAGCTCTTTTATATTCGATAACCACTCCCGTTCCGTTGACGGGGAGGCGCACACCGGTTTTTTTTTACACAGTACAGAGGGGGAAAAAAAGCAACTCTCAACTTTGCAGTTCCATTTTGAGAAATGATCATATCGAACTCCTGAGAAAAACGACAGCGGCAGAGAGAGCAGAAGCATTTCTCCCCAGGCTGGGGGTGGGTCGGGCGGCAGGCGCGCTTCCGCGGGAGAGAGGGGGAGTCAGGTGGCAGCGGAGCGGGCGCGGAGCCGGCGCAGCGCGGCGGGGGCGCGTGCGGGGCGCGCCTCCCTCCGGCCGGCCCCGGGAGGCCGCCCGCGGCGCACGCCAGCCCGCCGGCCCCGGGCTCCCGCGCCGCGCGGCGGTCCGCGGGGGCGCCCGCGTCTCCTCCCTCGCGCGCCCGTCCCCTCCCCAGTGCCCCCGCCCCCACCCCCCGGCAGGTCCCTCCCCCCAGCCGGGTCCCGCGGCCGCCGCCGCCGCCGCTACCGGAGGCGCAGGAGCCTCGCGATAGTGTTTGCACAGGCGGCGCGTGACGCCGCCGCCGCCCGTAACTGATGCAGAGGTTACCCCGCCGCCTCAGCCGCCACCCACCGCCCGCAGCCGCCGCCGCCGCCGCCGCCCGGGCGACGCCGGGGGCCGACGCACTGCAGAGGTGCCGGCAGGTTCCGCCCGCGGAAGTCCTCCCGGCTGGCGCAGCCCGCGCCCCGACCCCGGCCCCGCGGGCGCCCCCTCGACGCCCCCGCGCGGCGCCCCCGCCTCCGCCGCCTCGCCGGCGCGCCCGCCGGCTGCCTCGCTTCTGCCGCCTCCCCTCCTCCCCGTCCCCTCACCTCTCCCCTCCCCCTGCCCCCTCCCGGGCTTCCTCCCCCGTCCCCTTGACTCTCCCCTCCCTGCCCTCGCGCTCCGGCTCGCCCTCAGCGCGGCCCCCGCCATGACGGAGGCGGGTGCCGGGGCCGTCGCCGCCGCCGCCGTCGCAGGGGGGGAGTCGGGTTCCCAGAAAGTAGCTTGATGAGTGTCCAAAGTAGCAGTGGAAGTTTGGAGGGGCCGCCATCTTGGTCCCAGCTCTCCACGTCTCCAACCCCGGGCTCGGCGGCGGCGGCCAGGTCCCTGCTGAATCACACGCCGCCATCCGGGAGGCCCAGGGAAGGTGAGTGCCGCCGCGCCCGCGCCCGCTCCGGCCCGCGCGCCCCCGGGCCTCCTGCCCGCGACCCCGGGGTGGGGGAGGGGGCGAGGTGGCCGCGAGGCCGCCCGGCCCCGGGGAGGTAGAGCTCCGGCTTGGGTGGCGGTTCGCGGGCGGCGGAGAAGGCGGACGGAGGGGCGCGCGCTGGAGGGGACGGGGCGCGGCGCGGCGCACAGGCTCGCCTGGGGAGCCTGAGAGCCAGTGCTGCCAGGGTGGGAAGCCTGACCCGGGACGCGAGCCCCTTTCTGCTCCATTTGCTAGCACACTCAGTACTCTTAACCTCCCGGCCTCCGGTCTCTGGTGGGTTTTCCCTCTCGGTGAAGCATTCATCCTCGAGCCCCCTCCCCTTCCCTCGCGCACTCCTCCCCTGGAGGCGGTCCCCGCTCTGCGAGCTTCGCTGCCCGGGACCTGGAGGATGCCCCTCACTGGCAAGATCTCTGCCTTTTGGGGACAGCCGCTGAAATTATCAAAGCCGACTTTGATCCCTGGCCTGTTCTCCGCCTCCCCCCCCCCCCCCCCAGCGGTTTAAACGAGAGACGGATTCGTGGGCAGGCTTTTAAAACCACCCAGATGGTTGCAACTTTCCGTCGCCATTGCCTCCTGCATATTTGTGTGTTAACCTCTCTGTTGCAAGTAGGCTACTATTCTTCTCCGACAGGGTCGTGGGTTTTGTGGGAAATCGCTGCGTAAAGGTTACTGCAAACACTCACCAGATCGGTTACAATTGTTTTCTAAGTTTTCTGGCTTCCTGCATGCAAGTGTGCTGCCACCAGATGTAGCAGTTACACAGCTAGTAAGACACCGGAGTGCTTTTGACTAAAATTTTAACTTGCTGTATTTAACTTTAAGTATACGACGTAAAATTAAATTTAGGAGAACACATATTTATGGGGGAAGAATAAATGTGTGTAGAATCGCGTTTAACGTTCTTTTGTCGGGAAAACGTTTAGCGGTATTCATGAGCATTTGGTAAATGGGTTGTTCACGGCCAGTTGTGTCACACAGAAAGATTGTGGCTGTAGCCACATTTTCGAAAAAACGTCGGGAAGTCCAGTAGTCTAGTGAATCCTTTAAAGATACCAAGAGCTTTGATTTGTGTAGGAGTCGGTGGGATTAATTTATTTTTAAAATATCTATGGGTATTTACGACTCAGAGCCTTGACATTTGTTAGTCAAGTGGTTTGTGCCCTGAATCCAGTGGTTTAGGCATAGCGTTCTTTGTCATTTTGTTCCTGTGAGCATGTGTGAAAGTGACAATAGGCTCAAAGATTGGCATGAATTTGCACTGGAAAATTCATGGGAAGATTTGATTTATGGCATCCATTAAGCGTTCTGAATACACTGACAGACATTTCCGCTTTCCATCTCACCCCCAACCCTGAGTTCTGATTATTAGAAGATAAAAGTTTATTTATTGACTAACTGAAATTTAGTACACCTGGTGAGTTTTCTTTCTGCACTTGAAAATTTGTAAATGAATGTCTTAAAATCTATTTTGTGAACAGCAGTTGGTGCTTTTAGCATGCTTTTACTTTTGTCTGTACTTTCATTAAGATGCTAAATGGTAGTGTTAGGAATGATTGTATAATGAGTGATAGTAAATGATGTCTCGGAAAGACTTTTTTAAGGCCATACCTTTTTTTAATTAGTCATTTATTTCTTAAATATTCATTGAGACATTTTCTGTGTGCCAAGCACTGTACTTGTTAATGAGGACGTAGTGTTGAATTGTTCATCTGTTAACATCTGTAATCAGTGTTAGTAATTTTGGGTCTGTAGAATCTAGATTGTGAACTTCAGAGGTTACTTCAACTCATTAAAAAACTTTTATATACTATTTGGCACTTTTCCTGATGTTTTAAAATTTTGAAAGATTGGAATAATTTGCTTGAACTTCCAAATAAGGTGATTTTTTTCCCCAGCAGTTTGGATTTTTATGTAACCTAAATAGTCTCAATTTATGAAATAGCAAGACATGCTGTTGTGTAAGTTATACTTCACACCCAAGTATCTGTATGGTGACAGTGGTATATTGCTTTTTTTTGACCAACCAGGAAATAAGTTAATACTGTTAATGCTCTGTAGGGTTATGTATTCATCTTGAAACTATTGTTTCAGATATCACTAATGCGAACACTAATTGCATATATGAAGCCTTAGGAATCAAGGTGTTACCACTGTCTATTGAGTGGGATCCCAGTTTTTATTTTAACAAGTGCTTGGTATCTTTTCCAGGTAACATATTAGTATGCTGTATAAATTGATGTAAATTGAGAGCTTTTTTTTTTAAAAAAAAGTTATTTTTGGCTATTCGAGGTCTTTGTTGCTGTGCAGGCTTTTTTTTGTCTGGATGAGCGGGTGCTCCTCTTGGTTGGAGTCCACAGGCGTCTCATTGCTGTGGCTTCTCTTGTTACGGAGCATGGAGGCAGTAGTCCTGGTGCTTGGGTTTAGCTGCTCCGCAGGATGTGGGATCTTCCTGGACCAGGGATTGAACCCGTGTCCCTGCATTGGCAGGAGGATTCCTTACCACTGAGCCACCAGGGGAATCCAAATTGATAGCTTTGATTACTGGTGATTGATAGCTAGTAAAAAGCTTACTGTTTACGGAACTTGAGTGTATGTATCAAGGAAAAATCGAGCCAATTTAATATAGAATAGAAATTTTTAAACTTAAAAGAGATACACATATGTACATATATGAAGTTATATATGTGATGAACTCCTTTTAAGCAAACTTAACATTGAAAATGGGCTATTTTAAAAGATATACCATAAATATCTTATCCATAAATCATAAGATTTAGGAATTCTTTGGAATTCAGGAATTTGTATGGTACAGTGTAGACTGTTAATTGGAGAAGGAAGTGGCAACCCACTCCAGTATTCTTGCCTGTAGAACTCTATGGACCAAAGAGCCTGGTGGGCTACAGTCCATGGGGTCGTGAAGAGTCGGACACAACTGAGTGATTAACACACACAGACTGTTAATAATTTCTTTCCTTCGCGTTCCAAAGCTTTTCCTTTATCAGTCTTAAAATTCTCTGAGAGGTGCTCAGCAGTGTAGCTCTAGGTTTCACAGTGGATCTTATAAACCTGTGGCTAAATTCTCTATCCCACTTTATCTTCTAATAATTCTGTGAATAAGGATGTGAGAAGTTAAGAAGTTTTCAAATAAGGTCAGTTTTGTTTGCTGAGGCCTAGGTATGTGTTGGCTAGATGAATAGAATTTTTTTTTTTTCCGTATCAGTACATGAGTACTTTTGAATGGGTTACTGCTGTGAGTCAAATAGTTATACAAAAGACTTGTCTTTTTTATTCTGTTTTTCCAAATATAAATAATTTGCTTTTTACTTTTATACAAATAGCAAAAGTAGTTTGGTCAAAAAGATAATATCATAGTCGTAAACTTGCTGTCTGTTTCTGTATTTTCAGACTGCATCTTTAGACAGAAGAGTTAAAGGTACTTGATTCCAGATGATTGCGTAATACCTGTAAAGTGAAAGTGAAGTCCCTCTGTCGTGTCTGACTCTTTGCGACCCCATGAACTGTAGCCCACCTGGCTCCTCCATCCATAGAATTTTCTAGGCAGGGACCATTGGGTTGCCATTTCCTTCTCCAGGGGATCTTCCCAACCTGGGGATCGAACCCAGGTCTCCTGCACTGTGGGCAGACAGTTTACCATCTGAGCCACCAGGGAATCCCTGTAATACCTGTAGGAAGATGTTAAAAGTTATGTATCAGATGACACTTTAATTTTTTGAAGTCACCTGCTGCAGTAAGACCGAGTTGTATGTTTAAGAATTCTAGCTCATGAAAGCATGGATATGTGGTAGGCGCCTTCCTTACAGAGGCGTTTTTATGTATTAGAGAAAGGGAAATTCAAGATAGAAGCCTGGGAATCTACCCCTGAGAAATAAGTTATGCTTTAGCCTTTTTGGTCTCAGGACCCCCTTTACTCCCTTAAAAATTATTCAGGTCTCTAAAGAGACTTTTGTTTATGTGGATTCTGTCTTGGTATTTACTATATTTGTAATGAAATAACTTCAGAAACATTTATTTATCTAAAAATAACAACCTGATTACACGTTAATGAATTTTAAAATGATAAATATTTTAAAACAAAAACTTTAGTGAGGCTAGTGGAATTGTTTTATATTTTTACAAACCACTTTACTTTCTGGCATACTAGAAGGTAGCTGGATTTTCTTCTTTCCATCTATTGAGATGTATTTTGATTGAGGCATGTGTTGAGAACCCAATGTCACATAGATACGTAGTTAGAAGAGAACTATTTTACTAGCCTTTTGGGAAGCTAGTAAATTCTTTGATATTACACCAAAATTCAACAGTTGGCTGTTTTTAAAGGTTACTTGCAATGTGGAAGTACATTTTATCCCAGAAGTGTCTTCAGGACACGCAAGAAATCTGTGGACTATACATTTAGACTCAGCAAGAGACTAGTTGAAGGGTGGGGAAGAGTATAGCTGTTTTCAGGTATTTCAAAAACAAATAGAGAATGTATTTAATATGCTGTTACAGAGGATAAACTAGCAGGTGAAAGTTGTGAAGGTATAGAATGAATTCTGTATTTTTTTGACAAGAATGTCAGAACTGTGTAACAACTAGGCTTGACCAGCAATGGAAAGACCTGTCTCTTTAACTGTGAGAATTTAAAGCAAACTACACTGCCTGTGCAGGAGACATAAGAGGCATGGGTTCGATGCCTGAAGATCCCCTGGAGAAGGAAATGGCAACCCACTCCAGTATTCTTGCCTGGAGAATCCCATGGACAGAGAAGCCTGGTGGGCTGCAGTGAATAGGGTTACAAAGAGCTGGGCATGACTGAGCAAGCGCATGTACATGGACTTTTGGCATGGGGTGGAGATAAATCCAGTAGATTATTATTTTGTGTGCTATTGGATTGAGTGACTTAAGGTCCCATCCAATTAAAAATGGAAACATTCTGTGATTCTTTGAAATTTGTGAATGTAGTTAAACTACTTATATATCCATGAATGTTTTTGAAAATCCTCAAAATTCAGTAGTATGAAACTACTGTTGACTTTATTGCGGTTTTGCATTTTTATCGTGCTTTTCTTCTGCAGATTTTCCTGTTATTTTCTGGAATCAACACTGTCAGTCTTCCTGAAATCTTGATAAATTCCCTGCAAAATATAATAAGCTTTGAAGACATTTTAGGGACTCAGATGCTGCTTATGATAGAGTTCAGTAGAGTTGTACCATTGGGGGCTGAAAAGTTTTACAAGAGAAGCTATCAGCATTCTGTATAGTCTTTTATTTTTAGTTGTTTATGTGATTTCAGAAGTGATGTGCTTAATCTAGTGGTTTAAAAGTTAGAGAGTCTGACAAAAGGATACACAAAGGAAAAGTAAGTTTTTAACTTGATCTGTCTTGAATAAAAAGTGCATATTATAACCAGAACATAGAAAGAAGAATTTTAATTCTCATCTTATTTAGAGAATTATGCATATACTTATCATTATCTATAACAATTCATATTTTAATTTAGTATGGAATATAGTCTCTTCTGTGAAATGTATTGAAAGGTTAGATTTTAGGTACTCAGAAGTTTAAGGATAAACTTTAACTTTCGTGAGGTCAGCCTCAGTGAAGTACGTGACACACAGCCTGAGACGTCATGTATTTGTTTCATTTAGACTTAAAGCTCATTTTCTATAGAAGAATTACAGGAATAAGTCATTTAGTTTTGTAAATTCCATCATTCTCTTTAATAATTTCCACATATCTTAGAATAATTTAGAGGAATGGTGTTATGAAGTAGGAACAAAAGAGGAAGTGCATTGATAATTGGAAAACAAGTGTCCCTACTTTGCCCTTAACTAGCCGGGTGATTTGGGCAAGTTGCTTATCTAATTCAGTTTCATAACATGAGAATTATAGAGCTGAAAAGGACCCTGGAAGCAGTTGAATTCAAGCTTCTCATTTTACCGATGAGGAAACTTTGCCCAGACTTTTACTCTAGGAGAGTTGGGACCAAGATGCGGTTTTCTGGTTTTCAACTTACTGCTTTCCCATTATACTTTGTGGCTCCTCTAAATCTGTAAAATGAGGGAGTTGAATTCAAATCCTTCAGAGGTCTTTAACAGCTGAAAAATATTCTTTGACATCAGTCTAGTTTTGATTTACTGGAGGAAAGTTTGTAGCTTTTATTTATTGGTAAAATGTTTTTTTGAGGAATTACTGTGACTTTTTCAAGATTATGTTTTAATTTGTTAAGAGAAGATAGTCATCTTCATTATTACCAAAAGATTTTAAGTTTATTTATGAGCATAGTTAAGTAGTAGTGTGCTAGGTGATCTTGTCTTTTTATTCATCTACATTCTAAAACACTATTATGAGTATGTTAAAAGCTGTGTAAATTATGTAAATAGCAGTGGGTGTCCTGAAGTGGAGGAATTAGGTGATTGTTCCTCAGAAATTCTTTCTAGGGTGTTTCCCCTGCTCCCCCTAGTTAGATGTCTCTGTTCCTTAGTGTCTGTCCTATTTGTGCGTGTGTGCTAAGTCGCTTCAGTCCTACAGAACTCTTTGCAAGCCTGTGGACCCTAGCCGACAAGGCGTCTCTGTCCATGGAATTCTCCAGGTAAGAATATTGGAGTGGGTTGCCATTCCCTCTAAGGGATCTTGCCCACCTAGGGATCCAGCCTGCGTCTCTTATGTCTCCTGTGTTGCCATGCGGATTCTTTACCACTAGCGCCACCTGGGAAGCCGTAGTGTTCTATAGTGTCCTACAGACAATTCTTGTCTGTTTCATAGCACCTCTGTCAATATGCCTTTTATTATAGACTTTTTTTTTTTTGCCTACTCTACAGAAAGATCTTGAATTCAGAGACTCTGTTTTGTTCATTTCTATATTCTCGCTGCATAGTAGGATGTCCTCTATAGAGTTGGCATCTAACAAAGTTTTGTCAAAGGACTGTTAAAAGTTTTTTTTGTTTTAAACTGAATGATTTTATACTTAATATATACATATTTCAGACCCAGGAAGACACTCATTTTAGTAATTTATAGGCAAATTATAGAGTGATAATGGTAACAGTAATAACTAAAGTTTATTGTTTGTACACGTTAATTCATTTAATTCTCATAACTCTTTGAGGTATATACAGTTATTCTCATTTTGCCTATGAGGAACCAAAGCCCAGAGAAGTAAAGAAATTTGCCCAGTATGACATACAGTAGTAAATGTTAGAGCTGAGATTTTAATCATCTGCATTTTAACCACTGGGATATATTGCCCAAGATAAAGAAATTTCATTTTGAGTAATTTCTTAATTTTTCCTTAACAAATTTTAATTTAGTAATCAGTCATTTTGGCTCATTCAGTTTACTGATAAACTTGGTTTTCTTTTTGGCATGAATTTTGTATGTATATGGAGATAGGATTAAAAAAATGAAAAATTCAAAATCAATTTGTGCAAATCTTAAGTTTTATGAAAAATGTTAGAAGTATACTAATGAAAAATCCTATTTTCATGTTTAATAATTAAATTGGAATGCCATTTATCTTAATATTTTGGCCTCATAAGCTCACCACAGTTGTAACAAATAAACATTAGAATTTGAATGGAGAATTTTCGGAGGTCCACATAAGAGTAGTCCACTTATTGTGAAGGATTTTAACCTGGTGCGTGAGGCGCTCAGCAAAATTGAGATGCTTTAGTGGCAGATGATTTAGTGTTCATTATGGAAGGGAAAGGAGGCTTGACTCTCAACCTGGTTCATCTTAGAAGTGTTTTTTAAAAGCACTTAAAACTTTAATTACTTTATTGCATACAAAACAGATCCCTTGATAACATGTGTTATTTAGAATATCTAACGAGAGACAGAATTTGAATGGTTTGATAGGAATTCAAAGCATAATGTAGAAAGATGCAGAGCTGAAACAAATGGTAGGTTGTGAAACAGATCTTCTCAATGTGGCTTCGTTATTAGGTTTGAAATTTGTGAATTTCAAGATGACAAGTTATATACCTCTATTTAAGTTAAAATGCTTGTATTCTACAAGATGCAGTATAAAGCCAAATATGAGCAGTTTTAGGGGATAACATGGGGCTTCCCAGATTGCTCAGTCAGTAAAGAATCTGCCTGCAATGCAGGAGACTTGGGTTCGATCCCTGGGTTGGGAAGATCCCTGGAGGAGGGCACAGCAACTCACCTCAGTATTCTTGCCTGGAGAATCCCATGGACAGAGGAGCCCAGTGGGCTACAGTCCATTGGGTCTCAAAGAATTGGACACAACTGAGCACGCACACACGTGTTAAGAGTTGGTTGTGCTCATAACTTTGTATCTTTCCTTGGAAACTAGTTGGAGAAATGACATTCTTCTAGGTTTAAGTTAAGCCTTAACCTGGTACTTGCTGTTATTGTTAAATGGCATACATTGTGATTGCGTTAACTCCACACTTGACACTATGTCTGTGCTTCCTGTCTGATGGTAAATACAGCCATGGTGCCTCTGGAGAATGTCTGGGAATTTGTATGAAGCCAGTCAGAATCATCCTGTCTTTCATAAGACCTGAGGCATGTTTCTTTTTTTTTTTCCTTCTTTTTTGACAAATAGGGTATTTTTGCTTTTTTAAAAAACATAGTTTTTCCTTTTTCTGTGCACAGATTAAAAAAATCAGTGAAATTACTTTGTAATATTTATTATTTTATATCTTTTATGTATGTATATATATGAAAGTGAAAGTGTTAGTCACTCAGTCCTGACTGACTCTTTGAGATTGCATGGACTGTAGCCTGCCAGACTCCTCTGTCCATGGAATTCTCCAGGCAGAAATGCTGGAGTAGGTAGCCATTCCCTTCTGCAGGGGATCTTCCTGATCCAGGGATCGAACCCAGGTGTCCTGCATTGCATACAGATTCTTTACCATCTGAGCCACTAGAGAAGCCCATATATATGTATATGAACTCATTTATTTAAAAGATACATATACTTAATGGTAGGATTTGTTTTAGGAACTTTGTAAATTGTAACTCATTTACTTCTAATGATCATGCTGCTGCTGCTGCTGCTGCTGCTAAGTCACTTCAGTTGTGTCCGACTCTGTGCGACCCCAGAGATGGCAGCCCACCAGGCTCCCCTGTCCCTGGGATTCTCCAGGCAAGAGTACTGGAGTGGGGTGCTATTGCCTTCTCCGAATGATCATGCAGTAGGTATTATTGAGTCCCTGTTTTACAGGTGAGGAAATGGAAGCACAGAGAGGTTAACTAACTTAACCAGGGACACATAAGAATATGTGGTAGAGTCAGGATTCAGACTAGGCTCCTGAATGCATCTCTTAACAGTTTATACTATTCTGTCAGCATTATTCTGTTGGATTTTATCCACAAACATACCAAATAGATGTACTCAGTGTATTTTATTTAACCATTGTAGTGTGTTAATCATGATTCTTTTGCTTACCTGTGATTAAAACTTATCACAAGCTTTGGTAAGTTTAAGAATTTACTGGTGCACATGATTGAGAATTGTAAATGTGGAGAAGGATGAAATAGCTTTGGAAGCAGCTTAGATCCAAAGTCTCAAATGATGTCCCTGAGCTTCTTTGACTCCATATCTGGGTTTTTCTAGCCTCTTGCTTCTGGAGCCTCAGTCACATAC
This sequence comes from Antilocapra americana, assembly GCA_007570785.1. Lineage (NCBI taxonomy): Eukaryota > Metazoa > Chordata > Mammalia > Artiodactyla > Antilocapridae > Antilocapra > Antilocapra americana. Next base: position 46,796,832 of record ML660200.1, on the reverse strand, counting down.
CTTTTGGCTTAGCAGCTACACTTGAAAGATAGTGTACACTTTTTCCTGATATCCACATGCCAGTTCTGGGTTGATGCCGATGTACTATGATTGTCAATTCCTTAGCCAGTCATTGGTTGCTGGGAGATGAAGTACAGCAAAGTGGCCACTATGGCTGTAGATAGCATGAGTTGGGGAATACCCAGAAAGCTGTGATTAACAGATCCCTGAAGATACAGATTAGGTGAGTGATAGTTTTCCTGAACAATGGCTCATGGTGAACAAAAACATCTTAACTACCGTATTTAGTTACTTAGGTTATTTCTTTTCTTTTTCTTTGAAACTTTTCTTTTTGGCTATGATAGGTATTAATGTAGTGAATATCTCTGAGTAAAACTTTCCCCCAACCCCTATTCTCAGTCATGGAATATCAGGGCAAAAAGTGTAAAACAGTTAAGGGCTTTTGATAACTATTACCAAATTATTGTTTAAAGAATTGTATTTCAGCTTGTATAGCAGTGATGCATGAGTTAGGAATGTCTTTTTGAACCAGGGAAGGTTCAGCTCATCTGGGGATTGCTGGGCTTAAATATTGTTAACACAATGCCTTTCAGTTAACAAAAATTTCCCTGATGGCTCAGAGAGTAAAGAGTCTGCCTGCAATGCAGGAGACCCAGGTTCAATCCCTGGGTCAGGAAGATCCCCTGGAGAAGGAAATGGCAATGCACTCCAGTATTCTTGCCTGGGGAATCCCATGGGCAGAGGAGCCTGGTGAGCCACAGTCCATGGGGTCAAAGAGTCAGACACGACTGAGCCACCAACACACACTTTTTAGTTAACAAAAGGATTGAGATCCTGACACTGAACATATATCTAATCCAATTTATCAAATGCTTTATTGTATTTTCTCATTCTCACTGTTTAAAAATCATTAAAATTGAAAGACGGTTGATCCTTGAAAGGAAAGCTATGACTAACCTAGACATCATATTTAGGAGCAGAGACTCACTTAGCCAGTAAAGGTCCGTATAGTCAAAGCTATGGTTTTTCCGGTAGTCATGTCCAGATGTGAGAATTTAACCATAAAGAAGGCTGAGCACTAAAGAACTGATGCTTTAGAATTGTGGTGTTGGAGAAGACTCTTGAGAGTCCCTTGGACTGCCAGGAGATCCAACCAGTCAATCCTAAAGGAATGTTCATTGGAAGGACTGATGGTGAATCTCCAATACTTTGGCCACCTGATATGAAGAGCTGACTCATGGGAAAAGACCCTGATGCTGGGAAAGATTGAAGGCAAAAGGAGAAGGAGGTGGCAGAGGATGAGATGGTTAAATAGCATCACTGACTCAATGGATATGAATTTGAACAAGCCCCAGGAGATAGTGAAAGACAGGGAAGCCTGGCATGCTGCAGTCCATGAGGTTGCCGAGGCTTTCAGGATTCTGGTTCCTCCAGCCAGGATTGACTCCATACCCTGTGCAGTGGAAGTGAGTCCTAAACACTGGACTGCCAGGGAATTCCTAGATTTTCTTGATTGTAGGATGGACTGACTAAGAAATAGTAACTGTTTCATAAGGTTGTGAGAAATAAATGTGAAATTTGTGGCATGTTAACCAGTCAGTGTATGTTAACTATTGCTATTATATTTAGATTCAAGGATACTTTAGAATTAAAAAATTTTCTCCTTTTTTTTAAAATGTCAAGAATAGGGAACTGGAACTATCTGCATTAAGATCTTTTGGCCAGAGCACACTTGACATAGATTGTCTCCATGGCTTGTTGAAGAATTCTGGCAGGGTTGTGTATGACAGAAGCAGATTTTAAGTGATAATTATAATTGTTAATCTCATTTCTTTTCACTATATAATATTGTGGTACTTTTTTTACATAAAAATTTTCTTCCTTTGATTTCTTTATTTTACATTTTAAAGATTTGCTTTACTGGGCAAAGGGCATGATTTTAAAAAATTCTTTATTTTACATTTTAAGGATTTGCTTTATTGGACAAAAGGGCATGATTTTTTAAAAATATCATTTAATGTGTATTGTCATTATTGTTTTCCCTATTGGATAACTAGGATTTTAAAGTCTGTTGTTTAGTTTCTCAGAAATTAGTCAGTTGTCAGAGCTCTAGAATTTTATAGAAACCTGTTGGCATAGTTTGTTTAATCATTCTGCATGTAGTTTTGGACCTGAAGCCTAGCACTGGGAAAAACAAAGATATGTAAAATATTAGTCCTTGTCTCCTAGGAGCTTGGCCAAAGTCTAGTGAGGAAGACTGTAATTCATAACATGTAATTTATACTTTAAAAAAACCCTAACACTTTGTGGATCAGATAAAACAGTCTGTGAGTTGCCAATTTTCAACTCCTGATATAAACAGAACTATTATATAACATGATCCTGTATCACAGTGTTATATCCATTGGTCATTTGGTTCCTAGAAACAAACTTTAGCAACACAAATTTATTATTAGAAGGATATAGGGCTGAGTATCTCTTAGAACCTAGTTAGACTTCAGGGAACTGAACTGGAAATTCAGGACCCATGGTCGCACTGTTCTCCTGTGGATCATAAAGCAACCCTTTCTAGGACTGTGAAGGAAGGTTTCTTAAAAAGGAAAAGTGAGAAGGAAGGTAGTTGTATTTCTATCAGTAGGTGTGAACAGAGTATTCCCTAGAGAAGGGAATTAGCTAGGTTTCCTCCACTTTAACTGTTTTCAAATTGTATCATCTTGTTTCAGTTGATAAGTCTTGATTGCTTGTGAGATTGAACTTAATATTTATATCAAAAGCTCAGTCTTTAAAAAATTATTACTGTCTAAGATTCAAACACTCTAATTTTACTATGATTGAATTGCTTTTATTTTTCAATGTTATGTCGTGCTTTAGTTTTCATTATTGGAGCATAATATTAATACAGAAAACACACACAGAGAAGTTTATGCTCAGTGAGCTACTATAAACCATGACGTGTGTAACTACCACTCAGTCAAGACAGAGAGCACTGGCAGTGTTTTAGAGCTCTCTTCCTGCTGTCGTCAGTCATTTACTACCTTCTCCCTTGCCACCAGAGCTATCACTGTGCTGTGCTGTGCTTAGTCACTTAGTCGTGTCTGACTCTTTGTGACCCCATGGACTGTAGCCCGCCAATCACTATTCTGAGTTAACTATGCTCATTTTTGAACTTAATATAAATGGACTCACGCAGTATGTATTTTGTTTGTAGCTGCTTTTGCTTCACATGTTTTTGAGTTTCATCCATGTTAATTCCTTAACTGTAGTTCACTTTCATTGCTCTATAATATTACTTCATATTCATTTACCATGGTTTATTTATACAATCTGTTGATAGATGTGGATTATTTCTACTTCTTGATTATTACTAATAATGCTGTATTTGTACCTGTCTGGTGATATACTATTAATTTCTGTTGGGTTTAGACCTAATACCAAATTTGCTGGATTATAGGCCTAATAAGGCGATGGCACCCCACTCCAGTACTCTTGCCTGGAGAATCCCATGGATGGAGGAGCCTGGTAGGCTGCAGTCCATGGGGTCGCTGGGAATCGGACACGACTGAGCGACTTCACTTTCCCTTTTCACTTTCATGCATTGGAGAAGGAAATGGCAACCCACTCCAGTGTTCTTGCCTGGAGAATCCCAGGGATGGCGGAGCCTGGTGGGCTGCTGTCTGTGGGGTCGCACAGAGGGGGACACGACTGAAATGACTTAGCAGCAGCAGCATGGTATTAATAGATCCTGCCAGTTTCCCAAAGTGGTTGTGACAATTCACATGCTCATGAACAGTGTATGAGAGATCCAATTGCTCTGTATCCTCACTGACAATTGGATTGTTGTTTATTTCTGGTGTTCTGATGTGAGGTGGTATTTTTGGTTTTCATTTTCATTTTCCCAGTGAGTTAAAAGGTTTACCACTTTTTCATAAGTTTATTGACTTTTGGATATCTCTTGTGAAGTGCTTATTCAGATCTTTTGATCAGTGTTCCTTTATGTTCTCTTCACAAAAACTAAAATTAATTGAAAGAATTCTTTTTGTATTTTGGATAAGTACTCCTTTTTTTTTAAATTTTTTTATTTATTATTATTTTTTAAATTGTTTTTGCCATACATTGTCATGATATCACCATGGGTTTACATATGCTTCCCCTCCGGAACCCCCCTCCCTCTTCCCTCCCCCCCCGGGAAATCTCGCTGCACCAGCCCCGAGCATCAGTCCTAGGCTGGCGATTGACTAGACATATGAAAATTAACATGCTTCAATGCCCTTCTCCCATATCATCCCACCCTTACCCTCATCCACAAAGTCCACAAGTCTATTCTATACATCTGCGTTCCTTTTGCTGTCTCGTATGTTGGGTTCTCGTTACCGTCTTTCTAAATTCCATATATATGCGTTAATATACTATATTGTTGTTTTTGCTTCTGGCTTACTTCACTCTGGATAATGGGCTCCAGTTTCGTCCATCTGAGTAGAATTGCTTCAAATGAATTTTTTTTTAATGCTGAGTAATATTCCATTGTGTATATATACCACAGCTTTCTTATCCATTCGTCAGTTGATGGGCATCTAGGTTGCTTCCATGTCCTGGCTATTGTAAACAATGCAGCGATGAACATTGGGGTGCACGTGGCTCTTTCAATTCTGGTTTCCTCGGTGTATATGCCCAGCAGTGGGATTGCCGGGTCATATGGCAGGTCTATTTGCAGCTTTTTAAGGAACCTCCACACTGTTTTCCATAGTGGCTGTACTAGTTTGCATTCCCACCAACAGTGTAAGAGGGTTCCCTTTTCTCCACATCCTCTCCAGCATTTACTGCTTGTAGACTTTTGGATGGCAGCCATTCTGACTGGTGTAAAGTGGTACCTCATTGTAGTTTTGATTTGCATTTCTCTGATAATGAGTGATGTTGAACATCTTCTCATGTGTTTGTTAGCCATTTTTATATCTTCTTTGGAGAAATGTCTGTTAAGTTCTTTGGCCCACTTTTTAATTGGGTTGTTTATTTTTCTAGAATGGAGCTGCAGGAGTTGTTTGTATATTTTTGAGATTAATTGTTTGTCTGTTGTTTCATTGGCTATTATTTTCTCCCATTCTGAAGGCTGTCTTTTCACCTTGCTTATAGTTTCCTTTGTTGTGCAAAAGCTTTTAATTTTAATTAGGTCCCATTTGTTTATTCGTGTTTTTATTTCCAATATTCTGGGAGGTGGGTCATGGAGTATCCCGCTTTGGGTTATGGCAGAGAGTGTTTTGCCTATGTTATCCTCTAGGAGTTTTATAGTTTCTGGTCTTATTCCTTTTTTTTTAAATGACCTCCCTCAGAGGTTTCTGTGGCCTCCTACCCCCCTTTATGGTATTTAAGAAGTGTCTCAAATTCATACAAATTCATACAAAGTGTTTTCCCTTTCTTATCTTACTATGGACATTTACAAGTGTAAATTTCCCTGCAAGCATGCAATTGATTGATCCCATAAGTTTTGATATGTTGTGTTTTTGATTTTATTCATCTCAAGTGTTTTCTGATTTTCCTTTTGATTTGTTCTTTTGCTCTATTATTGATTTAGAAGTATGTTAATTTCCTATATCTGTGAATTTCCTAAATTTCCTTCTGTAATTGATTTCTAATTTAGTTCCATTTTGGTCAGAGAACATACATTGTGTGTTCGCAGTCCTTTTTAATTTGTTGATGCTTGTTTTATGGCCTAGCGTATGATCTGTCTTAGAGAGTGTTTCATGTGTACCTTAGAAGAACATGTATTCTATTGTTGAATGAAGTATTCTCTAGATGTCTGTTAGGTCTAGTTGGTATATTGTGTTTGTTTTATGTTTCTTTGTTATTCTTCTGCTTAGTTCTGTTTGTTATTAAAGATGGAGTGTTGAAATATTCCAACTAGTGTTGAATAGTGTTTTTCTCCCTTTGTTTCTATCGGTTTTGTTTCATGTATTTTGAAGCCCTGTTACAAGGTACATATATATGTTTACAGTTCTTTTTAAATGTCTATGGACAAGCCATTTATTTATTTATTTATTGATTTTTACAAAAGTATTTATTTGTTTTTGGTTGTACTGGGTCTTCATTGCTGTGCATGGGCTCTCCAGCTGCAGAGAACTGGGCCCACTCTCTAGTTGCAGTGCACGAGCTTCTGCAGTGGCCTCCTTTGTTGTAGAGCACAGATGTGTGGACCTCAGTACTTCTGGCTCTTGGACTCCAGAGCACAGGCTCAGCAACTGTGGTGCATGGGCTGGCTTAGCTGCCCTGTGGCATGTGGAATCGTTCTGGACCAGGGATCGAACTGGTATCCCCTGCATTGCAAGGTGGATTCTTAACCCCAGAGCCACCAGGGACATCCTTGTGTTTATGATTTTTTTTTTATCTTACTGATGAATTGACCTCTTTATTGTTATAAGACGTCCCTCTTCATTTCTAAAATCATTTTAGAAGCTGTCTGATATTAGTGTATCTGCTTCAGTGTTTCTGTGGTGGTTCTTTGCATAGTGTCTTTTTCCATCCACTTATTTTTATCCTATTTGTGTCTTTGGATCTAAAGCGTGTCTTCTGTAGACAGCATTTAATTTGATCTTGTTCTTTTTTGATTGATTCCTGCAGTCTGTGCCTCTTGATTGTATTGCTTAATGTATTCACAGTAAATGATATTGGGTATGGTTGGATTTACGTCTGCCATTTTGCATTTTGTTTTCTCTCTGTCTTTCTGTACCTGCATTACTATTTTCTTTCCATTGAGTATTTCCAAGGGTAATATTTTAATTCCTTTCATGATTTTTAACTTCTTTTGTTATTCTCATAATGATTTTAAGGTTTGCATTATAGTCTTATCAGAATCTACTTCAGATTTACATTAACTTAATTCCATCATTATATAGAAACTTTCCTTCTATATAGCTCTACTTCATTCTCATCTTTTTTGATTATACATGTTGCTGTGTGTTCAGTACAGTTCAGTCACTTACTCGTGTCCAAATCTTTGCAACCCCATGGACTGCAGCACACCAGGCCTCCCTGTCCATTATCAACTCCTGGAGTTTACTCAGACTCATGCCCATTGAGTTAGTGATGCCATCCAACCATCTAATCCTCTGTCATCCCCTTATCCTCCCACCTTCAATCTTTCCCAGTATCAGGGTCTTTTCCAATGAGTAAGTTCTTTTCATCAGGTGGCCAACATATTGGAGTTTCAGATTCAACGTCAGTCCTTCCAATGAATATTCAGGACTGACCTGTTTTAGGATGGACTGGTTGGATCTCCTTGCAGTCCAAGGGACTCTCAAGAGTCTTCTCCAACACCACAGTTCAAAAGCATCAGTTCTTTGGCACTCAGCTTTCTTCACCGTCCAACTCTCACATCCATACATGACTACTGGAGTCTACGGCCATACCACCCTGAACGCACCCAATCTCGTCTGAATACTGGAAAAACCATAGCCTTGACTAGATGGGCCTTTGTTGGCAAAATAATGTCTCTGCTTTTTAATATGCTGTCTAGGTTGGTCATAACTTTTCTTCCAAGGAGCAAGCGTCTTTTAATTTCATGGCTGCGGTTAACATCTGCAGTGATTTTGGAGCTCCCCAAAGTTTGCCACTGTTTCCTCATCTATCTGCCATGAAGTGATGGGACCAGATGCCATGATCTTTGTTTTCTGAATGTTGAGTTTTAAGCCAACTTTTTCAATCTCCTCTTTCACTTTCATCAAGAGGCTCTTTAGTTCTTCTTCACTTGCTGCCATGAAAGTGGTGTCATCTGCATATCTGAGGTTATTGATATTTCTCCCAGCAATCTTGATTCCAGCTTGTGCTTCATTCAGCTCAGTGTTTCTCATGATATACTCTGCATATAAGTTAGGTAAGCACGGTGACAGTATACAGATTTGATGTACTCCTTTTCCTGTTTGGAACCAGTCCAGTGTTCCATGTCCAGTTCTAACTGTGTCTTCCTGACCTGCGTACAGGTTTCTCAAGAGGCAGGTCAAGTGGTCTGGTATTCCCATCTCTTTCAGAATTTTCCACAGTTTATTGTGATCCACACAGTCAAAGGCTTTAGCATAGTCAGTAAAACAGAAATAGATGTTTTTCTGGAACTCTCTTGCATTTTCAATGATCCATCGGATATTGGCAATTTGATCTCTGGTTCCTCTGGCTTTTCTAATCCAGCTTGAACATCTGAAGCTCATGGTTCGTGTATTATTGAAGCCTGGCGTGGAGAATTTTGAGCATTATTTTACTAGTGTGTGAGATGTGTGCAACTGTGCAGTAGTTGGAGCATTCTTTGGCATTGCCTTTCTTTGGGATTGGAATGAAAACTGACCTTTTCGAGTCCTGTGGCCACTGCTGAGTTTTGCAAATTTGCTGGCACATTGAGTACAGCACTTTCACAGCATCATCTTTCAGGACTTGAAATAGCTCAATTGGAATTCCATCACCTCCACTAGCTTTGTTCGTAGTGATTCTTCCTAAGGCCCACTTGACTTCACATTCCAGAATGTCCGACTCGAGGTGAGTAATCCCACCGTGATTATCTGGGTCGTGAAGATCTTTTTTATACAGTTCTTCTGTGTATTCTCTCCACCTTTTCTTAATATCTTCTGCTTCTGGTAGGTCCATACCATTTCTGTCCTTTATTGAGCCCATCTTTGCATGAAATGTTCCCTTGGTGTCTCTTAACTTTCTTGAAGAGATGGCTAGTCTTTCCCATTCTATTGTTTTCCTCTCTTTCTTTTCACTGATCACTGAGGAAGGCTTTCTAATCTCTCCTTGCTATTCTTTGGAACTTGGTGTTCCAATATATCTTTCCTTTTCTCCTTTGCTTTTTGCATCTCTTCTTTTCACAGCTATTTGTAAGTCCTCCTCAGAGAGCCATTTTGCTTTTTTGCATTTCTTTTTCTTGGTGATGGTCCTGCTCCTTGTCTCCTGTACAATGTCATGAACCTCCATCCATAGTTATCAGGCACTCTGTCAGATATAGTCCCTTTAATCTATTTGTCACTTCCACTGTATAATCGTTAGAGATTTGATCTAGGTCATACCTGAATGATCTAGTGGTTTTCCGTACTTTCTTCAATTTAAGTCTGAATTTGGCAATAAGGAGTTCATGATCCAAGCCACAGTCAGCTCCTGGTCTTGTTTTTGCTGACTCTATAGAGCTTCTCCATCTTTGCCTGCGAAGAATATAATCAACCTGATTCCATCTGGTGATGTTCATGTAGAGTCTTCTCTTGTGTTGTTGAAAGAGGGTGTTTGCTATGACCAGTGCATTCTCTTGGCAAAACTCTATTAGCCTTTGCCCAGCTTCATTCTGTACCACAAGCCAAATTTGCCAGTTACTCCAGATGTTTCTTGATTTCCTACTTTTGCATTCCAGTCCCCTATATTGAAAAGGACATCCTTTTTTTAGTGTTAGTTCTAGAAGGTCTTGTAGGTCTTCATAGAACTGTTCAACTTCAGCTTCTTTAGCATTAGTGGTTGGGGCATAGACTTTGATTACTGTGATATTGAATGGTTTGCCTTGGAAACGAATAGAGATCATTCTGTCGCTTTTGAGATTGTGTCCAGGTACTTCATTACAGACTCAGTTTTGTTAACTATGATGGCTACACCATTTCTTCTAAGGGATTCTTGTCCACAGTAGGAGATATAAGCTCCAGAATAAATTGCTACAATTACTTTATGTAATTTAAAGTCTTTTTTAAAGAAACTGAGATAAGAAAACATATTTATATTTTTTGTACTAATCTTATCATTTCTGGTTCTCTATTTCCTCATGTAGATTTGATTTATAAAGTATGTTATTTCCTTACTTCAGTAATTTGTTTCCAGCTGTCTCCTTTGTGCTGTTATTGCCACATATATTACATATTCTGTATGTTATAGACCCAGCAATGAAATTGCATATATGTTGTATGTGTAGTTGCTTTTAAAATCAGCTAAGAGAAGAAATATGCAGTTATGTTCTCTTTATTAGCATACACATTTTCTCTTTTGATTATTTTTTATAATTCCTTATTTTTCATTGATATTCTGTATTTGATGAGTCCTTATACCTTCCTTTAATTATTTAAACATGATTTTCTTTAGTTCTTTGAATATATTTATAATAGCTGCTTTGAACTCTTTGTCTGATGAATCCAGCATTTGGACCCTCTCAAAGTCATGTGTAGTCTACCAGAGATGACTAGTTTTCACCTTGTTCTCTTCACCTCTTTCCCTGATCTCTGCATAAGCTTTTGGCTGGTCTGTGTCTATAGCTGTCACACCTAGCTGTCAGCCTCCACTGACTGCTGATTGCTCTGTTGTTTTCACCAGTATCCCAGGGCATAAAGTACTTCATAGTCTGATTGCAGTAAGTCAGATCTCTGTAGAAGCTAAGTGTTGACAGCCTTTAAGACTTGTGCTTATTACCCTGAGGAATCTTCCTGCCTTTTTCTTTGTCTAGTTCTCTCTGTTAAACTTCTAGCTGGTTTGCAGCTTTCCTTGTTACTACTACTGTCATGGAACTACCAGCTTTGTTTTAGTTGTTCACTCCCAAGATCTCCATAGTTTTGGACATTGCCCTTTGAAATGAATTTTCCCACAGTCTGTTCCGAGTAAAGTAATTCCATTAGGTGGAGGACAGAGCTTTCTGTTCTTAACTGTCTACCTTTTCCCCTGTGAGGACCTTCCACCTTGCCTTAGTGAAATTAGGGTCAGAGGCAAAGAGATCACTTCACTTGAAAGGACATCCTGCTTTCAGATTAGAGCGCTTACTTTTTAATTTTTTTTATTTATTTTTATTTTTTTATTGGTTTTGCCATACAATGACATGATATCGCCATGGGTGTACATATGCTCCCCCTCCAGAACCCCCCTCCCTCCTCCCTCCCGACAGAGCGCTTACTTTTAACTTGCTCTTTCCAATAACGAACTTCTGTCTTATGAGTGAGCAGTTGGGACCTAATACTTTGGCTTACCCCACCGAAAAAAGAGCTTTTCTGCCTTATACATGGGGGCTGGTTGGGTGAAGGGACTCTCACTCTTCTCAGGCGGGCCTGCTTGATATAGAGTTTCTGCAACATGGAGATGGGGGAATGGGATAGGTGGGAGATGCCAGCAGCGTTCCCCTCCAAGGCTGAAATTCATTCCTACGCTGGAACGTGGGAGCTCCTGTAGCACCTGTGTGGTGTAGATCATCCGAGTTGTTATCCTGAATTGTCCTGAGTTGTGTGGTGGAATTGGAAGTGGTTTATGGCTCATATGTCATGGATACTTGCTGTTTGCCCCTCTGTTTAATGTTTTCTTGAATAAATGTTTTTTTTTTTATTTGCTATATGCCCTTGAGACAATTTTCAGAGACATTAAATGGTTGACTTTAAAAATTTTCTTTCTGCCAGTTCAGTTCAGTCACTCAGTCGTGTCTGACTCTTTGCAACCCAGTAGACTGCAGCACGCCAGGCTTGTCTGTCCATCAGCAACTCCCAGAACTTGTTCAAACTCACGTCCATGGAGTTGGTGATGCTTTCCAACCATCTTATCCTCTGTTGTTCCCTTCTCCCACCTTCAAAGTTTCCCAGCATCAGAGTCTTTTCCAGTGAGTCAGTTCTTCGCATCAGGTGGCTGAAGTACTGGAGTTTCAGCTTCAGCATCAGTCCTTCCAATGAATATTCAGGACTGATTTCCTTCAGGATGGATTGGTTTGATCTCCTTGTAGTCCAAGGGCCTCTTAGGAGTCTTCTCCAACACAATTCAAAAGCATCAATTTTTTGGAGCTCAGCTTTCTTAATGGTCCAACTCTCACATCTATACATGACTTCTGGAAAAACCATAGCTTTGACTAGATGGACTCTTGTTGCCAAACTAATGTTTTATTGGAGAAATGGTCCACCTAGTTCATCATGTTATTATTCTTGAAGTCTCACTCTCCAATGTTATCTTTCAGAAGCTTTTTTGTTATCCTTTTTATATTTAGGTCTGTAATCCTTTGAAAGTTGATTTTTTTCTGTGTGGTGTTAGATTGGAGTAGATTTCATTTCCCTGTGACTGTTCTGATGTCCAAGCATAATTTACTGAAAAGAATTGTTCTTTCACACTGTTTTCCTTTTTTTCTAAGTCAAGTGCCTGTGCCCAGAAACAGGTCTGTGTCTAGGCTGTATATTCTATATCATGTTTGTCTTTTTTGTGTGTGTGTGTGCTGATATCATGTTTTCTTATTACTATAGTTTTATAATTAGGTTGATAGTCAATAAAATATTTTTCCTGCTCTTGATAGGTGGAATTTTAAAGATATTTTCCCAACAATTCCGTCTCAATTACTCAGTTAACTACTAATCTAGGAAGTGCTGTGAAGGGATTTTGCAGGTGTAATTAAAGTTACTAATCAACAGATCTTAAAATAGATACTTTGGATTATATGGGTGGGTCCTGTATAATCAGATAAGCCCTTAAAAATAGAAGAGTCAGAAGAAAAGGCAGAAGAGGGAAGCAAAAGAGAAGAAGGCAGAAGGAGAGATCAGAGGGATTTACTCAGAAGCAATGAAAAGGACTTGACCTGCTGTTACTACCTTTGAAAGGGGGTGACCATGAGTCAGGGAGTGTAGGCAGTCTCTAGAAACTGAGACCAAACCCCACTTGAGGGGTAGCAGGGAAATGGGGGCCTCTGTCCTGCAAGTGCTTGGCACTGGTTATTGTCAACCTGGACCATTCTAAATGAACCTGGAAGTATATTCTCTCCTAGAGTGTCTGGACGGGGACACAGCTTGGCTGATACCTTGATTCATTCTTGTGAAACTCAAAGCAGAGAGCCAGCTGAGCTGTGATGTGCCAAGATATCTGACCCATAGAACTTGGAGATAATAAATGGGTGCTTTAAGCTGATAAGTGTATAGTAACTTGTTAGGACAGCAGTAGACACTTTATTTTAGATTTTCTTCAAAATTGCTTTGGCTGTTTTTGGCTAAGTTAAAAAATCAAACACCCATCTGTTGGGACTTTCATTGAGGTAACACTGAATATATTGATTATATCTTTACAATAATGAGTGTTACAAAAGGCATTGCCAGAGAATGTTCAGAGTAGTATACGGTTGTGCTCATTTTACGTGCTAGCAAGGTAACACTCAGAATCCTTCAAGCTTGACTTCAACAATATGTGAACCAAGAACTTCCAGATGTACATGCTGGATTTAGCAAAGGCAGAGGAACCAAAGATCAAATTGCCAACATCTGTTGGATCATAGGGAAAGCAAGGGAATTCCAGAAAAACATCTACTTCTTCATTAACTACACTAAAGCCTTTGACTGTATTGCTCTCAACAAACTGGAAGATTCTTAAAGAGATAGGAATATCAGACTGCCTTAACTACTTCCTGAGAAACCTGTATCCAGGGCAAGAAGCAGCAGTTAGAACTGGAAATGGAATAGTGGACAGGTTCAAAATTGGAAAAGGAGTATGTCTAGACTGTGTATTGTCACTGTATGTACTAACTTCTATGCAGAGTACATCATGCGAAATGTGAGGCTGGATGAATCACACACTGGAATCAATATTATTATGAGAAATATCAGCAATCTCAGATATGCGGATGATACCACTCTAATGGCAGAAAGTGAAGAGGAATTAAAGAGCCTCTTGATTGAAGGTGAAAGGAGAGTAAAAAAACTGGTTTAAAACTGTTCAAAAAACTAAGATCATGGCATCCAGTCCCATCATTCATGGCAAATAGATGGGGGAAAATGTGGAAACAGTGTCAGGTTTTATTTTCTTGGGTGCCAAAATCACTGCAGATGTGACTGCAGCCATGAAATTAAAATGACACTTGCTCCTTGGTGAAAAGCTATGACAAACTTAGTGTATTAAAAAGCAGAGACATCAATTTGCCAGCCAAAGTTCATATAGTCAAAACTAGGGTTTTTCTAGTAGTCATGTATGGATGTGAGTGTTGAACCATAAAGAAGACTGAATGCCAAAGAATCGATGCTTTAGAATTGTGCTGGAGAAAACTCTTGAGAGTCACTTGGGCAGCATGGAGATCAAACCAGTCAATCCTAAAGGAAATCAGTCCTGAGTATTCATTGGAAGGACTGATGCTAAAGCTCCTGTACTTTGGCCATGTCATGTAAAGAGCTGACTCATGGGAAAGACCTTGATGCTGGGAAAAGAGTGCAGGCAAGAGAAGTGGGTGGCAGAGGATGAGATGGTTAGATAAGCATCACTGATTCAATGGACATGAGTTTGAGCAAACTCCAGGAGATAGTGAAGGACAGGGAAGCCTAGTGTGCTGCAGTCCATGGGGTTTCAGACAGTGGGACACAGGTTAGTGACTGAACAAAATAATTTATGTCTATAGTGTATTCCTGCCATCATTTTAATAATGTTTTATAGTTTTCTCTGTAATAAACTTGCATAATTACTATTGTCTTTCCAGTCATTTTTACTTTTTGATGTTATTGTAAATAAGATACCTATTTTAGTTTCATTATTTTTTTGATGATATGTGGAAATTCAGTTAATTTTTGCATTTGACTTGACAACTAGCAACTTTGGTTATAATTCTGATAATTTATCTTAGCTAGATTTGTTTTCTATAAACATATGGCCTATGAATCATAATTTCATTTCATCTTTTCCAGTCCTTTTATGTATTTGTTTTTTCCAGTCTTGTAGTGACTAAAAAGCCTCTTGATGAAAGTGAAAGAGGAGAGTGAAAAAGTTCACTTAAAGCTCAACATTCAGAAAACTAAGATGATGGCATCTGGTCCCATCACTTCATGGGAAGTAGATGGGGAAACAGTGGAAACAGTGTCAGACTTTATTTTTTTGGGCTCCCAAATCACTGCATATGGTGATTGCAGCCATGAAATTAAAAGATGCTTACTCCTTGGAAGGAAAGTTATGACCAACCTAGATAGCATATTGAAAAGCAGAGACATTACTTTGTCAACAAAGGTCCGTCTAGTCAAGGCTATGGTTTTTCCAGTAGTCATGTGTGGATGTGAGAGTTGGACGGTGAAGAAAACTGAGCGCTGAAGAATTGATGCTTTTGAACTGTGGTGTTGGAGAAGACTCTTGAGAGTCCCTTGGACTGCAAGGAGATCCAACCAGTCCATCCTAAAGGAGATCAGTCCTGGGTGTTCATTGGAAGGACTGATGTTGAATCTGAAACTCCAATACTTTGGCCACCTCATGTGAAAAGTTGACTCATTGGAAAAGACCCTGATACTGGGAAAGATTGAGGGCAGGAGGAGAAGGGGATGACCGCGGATGAGATGGCTGGAGGGCATCACCGACTCGATGGACATGAGTTTGGGTGGACTCCGGGAGTTGGTGATGGACAGGGAGGCCTGGCGTGGACATGACTAAGCGACTGAACTGAACTAAGCTGAACTGAGTGACTATGGCTTCTAGTCATATGACTTCTAGTAAGGTGTTGAATAGATTGGTTATCATGGGAATACTTGTGTTGTTACTAATTTTAGAAGTAGGGGGAGAATTTTTCAGTATTTCACAATTTATTATATGAGTATTTTGGATCTGCCCTTTTTCAGATCAAGGAAATTCCTTTCTATTACTAGTTACTAATTTTTTGTTGTTGTTATTTATTTAAATCACAAACGGACGTTAAATTTTATCAGATGCTTTTTCTGCACCTTTTGGACAATCTAATTTTTTTCCAGGTTTTTTTTTTAATGTAATGGATATTATTTTATTGCTCTTGAAGTGTTAAACAACCTTGTTTTCCTTGACTAAACCCAATTCAATTTTGAGCTGTTATTTTTCTATAGATTACTGATCTTTGTTTAGTATCTTTCACCTATGTTCATGAATGAGATATGTCTATAACTTCTTACAAATTTGTTCTCTAGATTTTGGAACAGCTCATGGGAGGTGTATTTCCCAATTTGGGGCATTTTGATAACAGTTTGTGTCTTTAGTGTGCTGAAAATAAAATTTACTGACTGCAAGACACCTTATATTTTCCTATCTTGAATATCTGGAATATGTTACTCTGTTTTCTTGTGGCATAAACTATTGTCTTTGAAAATTAGATGGTGGACTTCTGGTCTGAATTCTCAAGTGTACATAGTGCTCTTTCAGTAAGCAGTTTTATTTTATATTTTTAATTTTCAAGAAAGTTTTCTTGAATTGTGGTTTTACGATTTATTCTGTTATGGCAGTGCTCTTTAAAGACTTGTTTTTTGAATGTTGGATCCCTGTTACCTCATTAAGTGGATGCTTTGTCTTATCCTTTTAAACTCTTCATTTCTTTTGATTTCAGAACTATTCCTCCTTTTTCTTATTTCCTTAAAGCCTTATCTTTATGCTTGGGTTCATTCAGGCTTAATCTCTTCATTTCTGTAAGTGTTAGGTTTTTATATCAAGGTAACATTGACTTCATAAAAATGAGTTGGGAAATACCTTTTATTTTACCATTTTCTCAGGTAATTTATGTAAGAAGAATGTTACAGCATCATTAAAATACTTGGTAGAATTCACCGAAGCTTTCTGGGTTTGGAATTTTCTCTCTGAAATTTTGAGTGATGGCTTCAGTTTTTATAATGTCATAATGCTCTTTAGAATTTTAACTTTCATATCAGTTTTGGTAAATTGTATCTTCTAGGAATCCCTCGATTTTATGTAAAATTTCAAATGTGTCTGCATAAAATTGTGAATAATACTCCCTTGTGACCTTTCTTTGTCTAGAGTCTATTGTGATGTTCTCTTTTTCATTCCAGATGGTCACTGTCTGTGTCTTGTCTCTCTTCTGGACCCATCTTACCAGTTTATGCCTTTTCATGGAACCATCTTTTAGTTTTGTTCACTGGGCTATGGTTTATTCAGAAGTATCTTGCTTAATTTTTAAACATGAGGTATTTCTAAATGTTTTTTTCTTACTAATTTCTATCTATAAGATTTCAATTGTTTGAGACTTACTTTATGGCAGACGTACAATCTGTCTTGGTAAATATTCCCTTTATAGGGCTAAGATATTTTTTTTTTATTGGCTGTGGTTGTCAGATGTCATGTAGTATGTGCTCTTATTCAGAGAAATGTTAAAATGTCCAAAAAACAATTGTAGATTTGTGTTTCTCTGTATACTTTTTGTCATTTTTGCTTTATATATTTCAAATATGTTATATAGGTGCTTAGAAATTAAGCATTTTTGTTTCTACCTGCTAAAACAAATTTTTATTAACATGAAATGTCTGACAACAATAATAATGCATATTTCCTTACAGAGTACTTTATCTAGTGTTAAGGGGTTTCCCTGGTGGGTCACTGGTAACAAATTGATCCCTGGGCTGGTAAGAT
This sequence comes from Antilocapra americana, assembly GCA_007570785.1. Classification (NCBI taxonomy): domain Eukaryota; kingdom Metazoa; phylum Chordata; class Mammalia; order Artiodactyla; family Antilocapridae; genus Antilocapra; species Antilocapra americana. Next base: position 46,779,537 of record ML660200.1, on the reverse strand, counting down.
CTGCTGGAGAAGGAAATGGGAACCCAGTCCAGTATTCTTGCCGAGGAAATCGCATGGCTAGAGGAACATGCTGTGCTGCAGTCCACTTAGCGACTGAACAACAGTCTAGTGTTCTGACAGATAATGTTAGCTATCTGGTGTTTTTTTTTTAATCCTTTTATTTTCAGCTTTTGGTAAGTCTCCTGTAAGGATCATAAATTCTTTTTAAAAAATGGGTTTGACCATGTTTATGTTTTAATTGGAACATTTAGTAAGTTTATATTCATTATACTTACTGATATATTTGAGTTTAGATATTTCTAATAAGTGATTTCTAGTTATACTGTTTCTTTGAACTTTCTTTCATTCCCCTTTTCTGCATTTGGGTGATGATGATGATGATAAATATTTTGGACATGTCACTGTGAGATATATTACTTCCTTGACCAAGGATCAAATTCATGCTCCATGCGTTGGAATGGCAAAGTTATCTTCCACAATTGGCTTAATAATATCCTATTCTGTTTTTGTTTGTTTATTGGTTGGTTGGTTCTTGGTGGTTTTATGTATTTCAGTGGTTGTCCTAGAAATTGAAAATGCTTTCTTAATTTGTTAAAGTATAGTATGTCTCAGTACCTTTTCTTCATCAGCATAGCAACTTCATAAGATACTAACTGTGCCCTTCCCTCTCATGGATTATATGCTGTCTACTACACTGTAGTTTAGCTCTATGTATGCTTTTGAGCACCCTAAAGATATTAGTGTTTTATATAGTTGAGTTTTTATTTTCTATGTGTTTACTTTTTTTTTTTTTTTTAGATGAGTTGATTTTCAGTTTTCCTAAAGAATACTCTTTTTAAATTTTGGAGTCTATTTGGTGAGGACTTGTTTGGGATTGCTTGTCTGATAATGTCTTTTTTCCATGTTTATTCTTGAAAGTGTTTTTGCTTGTTTGTTTGTTTTTGCTGGACATGGGGAATCTAGGTAGGGAGTTAATTGGTTTGGCCAAAAAGTTTGTGTTTGCTGTATGATGGTTCTAGTGGCAGTTTTATTAGAGTGTGTTGTGACAGCTGTCATATCAGCACCCCCTTTTTTAAAAAGCCTTATCAAAATTGGTGAATTTTTGTGTAGCCTTTTTACTATTGAAGATGGAAGAAAACATTTTTGGCATGTTATGCTTTATATTTAAAGAGAGGTAAAAATGCAACACTGAAAAAAAGATTTGTGCAGTGTATGGAGAAGGTGCTATGACTGATCGAGCACATCAAAAGTGGTTTGCAAACCACTTTTGTGCTAGAGATTTCTTGATGATGCTCCTCCGTTGAGTAGACCAGTTGAAGTTGATAGTGATCAAGTTGGGACATTAATTGAGAACAGTCAACGTTATACCACGCTGGAATAGCCAACAGACTCAAAACATTCAGATCAACCAACCATTGAAAATCATTTGCACCAGCTTGATTATGTTCGTCACTTTGATGTTTGGGTTCCACATAAATTAAGGGAATGGAGGAACGGGAACCTCCTTGACCATATTTGTGCTTGTGATTCTCAACTTAAACGTAATGAAATGTTCTGTTTTTAAAACAAGTTGTGACAGATGCTGAAAAGTGGAAGCTGTACAATAATGTGTAATGGAAGAGATTGTGGGGCAAGCAAAATGAATCACCACCAACCACAGCGAAGACTGGTCTTGATCCAAAGAAGGTGGTGGTGTGTATATGGAAGGATTGGAAGGGAGGCCTCGATTATGAGCTCCTTCAGGAAAACCAAATGTTTAATTCCAACAAGTACTGCTCCCCATTAGGCCAACTGAAAGCATCACTCAACAAAAAATGTCCAGAATTAGTCAACGGAAAATGCATAATCTTCTGTCAGAATAACGCAAGATGATGACCAGACAAAATCTGTTGCAGGCTGACTGAGAAGTTCTAATTTCATCCACCGTATTTACCAGACATTGCACCTTTGGATGTTCATTTATTTTGGTCTTTATGAAATTTTCTTAATGGAAAATTGTAAAAGGCACATGAAACAGTTCTTTGCTCAAAAAGATAAAGTTTTGGGAAGATGGATTATTAAGTTTCCTCAAAAGTGGCAGAAGGTAGCAGAACAAAACAGTGAATAAATTTGTTGTTAAATATGTTGTTCAGTAAAGCTCTTGGTGAAAGTGAAAAATATGTCTTTTATTTTTACTTAAAAACCTAAACGAGCTTTTTGGCTAACCCCGTATTTTCATTTAGTACGTTGAGTGTTACACCATTGAGACCTGGTTTCCATCGTTTGTGTTCAGAGATCAACTGTCAGTCCTATTGTTGCTGCTTTGATGTAATCCAGCTTGTAGTCTCTTTGTCTTTCAGGTTTTAGGAGGTTTAATTTTGGTTTTCGAGCAGTTTTACTGTGATGGATCCAGGTACACTTCTCTCTTGTTGTGCTTGGTATCTGTATGACTTAGGTCTGTGGCTTGGGACCGCACTATCCAGTGTCACTAGCTATGTGTGGCTATTGATTTATCATTAGTTGAACCTAATTATCAGTAGTTAAAAATCAACTATTAGTTAAAAATCCATTTATTCACATTTCAGGTTCTCAGTAACCACATGTAGTTGTTAACTGCCTTATTGGCAGGTGGATGGCATTTCCATCATTGCTAAAAGTTTTCTTGGACAGCACTGTTGAGGGATTTTCCTAAAGTTTTATAAAATTCTCATCCCATATCACTTCAAAATAGTGTTCCTGTCCTGTTGTCTTCTCTTCTTTTGGGACTCTAGCTTACATGTATTAGACCTTCTTATCTTGTGTCCTATGTTTCTTATGCCCTTTTCTGTATTTTCATCATCATATTCCTGTGTGTTTTTAAAATTGTACTTCTGAGCTATTTCCTAGTTCATTAATTCTCTCTAAAGCTATATCTAATATCTGATATGCATCAAGCTCGTCAACTGAGTTGGTTTAGGTTCTTTTGTTTGTTCTAGAAGTCAGTTTGGTTTTCTTTCTAGTTTCAAGCTCTCTGCCAAAGTTCTCAGTCTTACTCTTCAGCACAGTTATTTAAAAGTCTGTGTCTGAAGATTGGCCGATTGGATACAGAAACAAGATCCCTATATATGTTGTCTACAGGAAACCCACCTCAAACCTAGGGACACATATAGACTGAAAGTTAAAGGCTGGAAAAAGATATTCCATGCGAATAAAGACCAAAAGAAAGCAGGAGTGGCAATACTCATATCAGATAAAATAGACTTTAAAATAAAGGCAGTGAAAAGAGATAAAGATGGACATTACATAATGATCAAAGGATCAATCCAAGAAGAAGAAATAACAATCATAAATATTTATGCACCCAACATAGGAGCTCCACAATATGTAAGGCAAATGCTAACAAGTATGAAAGGGGAAATTAACAACAACACAATAATTGCGGGAGACTTTAATACACCACTCACACCAATGGATAGATCAACTAGACAGAAAAGTAACAAGGAAATTCAAACTTTAAATGATACAATAGACCAACTAGACCTAATTGATATCTATAGGTCATTCCACCCCAAAACAAGGAATTTCACCTTTTTCTCAAG